>JAUMJJ010000092.1:3907500-5107500 GCA_033556795.1 Tapera naevia
GAAACACAGCAAGCTATATGGTAAAATCTTAGCTCTGTCTGCTTTCATAGTTAATATTCCAACTCAATAACTCTCTTAACTTTTGGGTAAGCCACATTTGCTACTTCAACAGTTAAATGTACAAACAATTGAACTTAATTTTCTTCTTCTTGTTTGTTTCTGTTTGTGATAGCAAACCATTCACTATTTTGATTTAACCATTTGATCTCTTGATGTCATTCCTTATGGAGGAAAAAAAACACATTGATTCTCAATACTGATTTTAATTATGTATTAGAAAATCCCTCTTCACCCTAATCATCAACCTGTAACACTCACCTGTTCTCTAATTTAATATTCAATGTAGACAAGAAGTCTGACTTTGCACATGGTGGATTTTCTGTCCACAGGAGAATTTATTGTAAAAGACCTAATTAGTGATGATTCTATAGAAACACTTAGTTACGTGATATTTACCTGCTTACCCATGTCTAGCTCAATAGGATCTGTTTTCATAGAGTCATAATGGTTTGAATTGGAAGGGACCATGATGATTATCTAGTCCAAGCCCCCTGCAATGAGCAGGGACATCTTCAGCTAGATCAGGTTGCTCAGAGCCCCATCCAACGTGACTTTGAATGTTTCCAGAGCACCCACCACCACTCTAAGCAACGTTTTGCAGTGCCTCACCTCCCTTACTGAAAAAAATTTTTTTCTAATATCTGGTCTAAACCTCTCCTCTTTTACTTTAAAACCATTACCCCTTGTCCTATTGCTAGGGACAAGGCCCTGCTAAAAAGCTTTTCCTCATCTTTCTTATAAGCCCTCTTTAAGTATTGGAAGGCCACAATAAGATGTGCTTGGAGTCTTTTCTCCAAGCTTAACAACTGCAACTCTCTAAGCCTCTCTTCACAGGGTAGGTATTTCAGGCTTTTGATCATTTTAGTGGTCCTTCTCTGGACACACTCCCACAGCTGCTTCTTTCTCGTGCAGAGGGCTCCAGATCTGGAAGCAGTACTTCAGGTGGGATCTCACCAGAACAGAGCAGAGGGACAGAATCACTTCCCTCAAGTTGCTGGCCATGTATCTTTTGATACAGCCCAGGATTTGACTGTCCTTTTGGGCTACAAGTGCCCTACACCAGCTCATATCCAGCTTCTTATCCATCAGAACTCCCAGGTCCTTCTCTGCAGGGCTGTTCTCAATCTCTTCATCCCTCAGCCTGTATTGATAGCGAAGGCTGCCCTGACCTGGATGCAGGACCCTGCACTTTGTCTTTTTGAACCTCATGAGGCTTTCATAAGACCAGTTCTCCAGCTTGTCAAGGTCCCTCTGCATGACATTCCATCCCTCAGGGGTGTCAACTTCACCATTCAGCTTGGTGTGATCTGCAAACTTGTTGAGGATGCACTCGATCCCATCATCTCTGTCAGGGGTGTCAAACTTGGGGTCTGCAGGCTGAATCCAGCCCTTCACCTTGTTTTGTCAGGCCCAGCACCATATTTCTGCCTGGCAGCAGCACTGAGCTCCTTGCCCCTCCGCTCCTGCCAGTGCCAGTCACATGTGCAGCATGTGTGATGCGTGTTACACTGCATGAGGAGGAGCAGGAGAACAGTGGGAGAGCAGGAGCCCTGGTCTATGTCACTGATGAAGGTATCAAACAACACAAGTCCCAGAACAGATCCCTGAGGGACACGACTTGTCACTGATCTCCATCTGGACATTGAGATATTGACCACTACTGTCTACATAGAACCATCCAACCAATTTCTTATCCACTGAATAGCCCGTTTATCAGATCTATCTCTCTCCAGTTTAGAGAGAAGGGTGTTGTGGGGGACTGTAAAAATCCTTAGAGAAGTCCAGATAGATGACATCTGTGGGTGTATCCTTGTACACTGACGTAGTTTCTCCCTTATAGAAAGCCACTAGATTGGTGAGGCAAGACTTGCCCTTGGAGAAGCCACGCTGGCTGTCTTGAATCACTTCCCTGTCCTCCAATTGCCGTAACTTAGCTTCTAGGAGGATCTGTTCTATGATCTTCCATGGCACAAAGATGAGGCTGACAGGTTGATAGTTTTGAGGGTACTTCTTTCTATGCTTTTTAAAAATGGGTGCCATGTTACCCTTTTTTCAGTCATCAGGACTTCCTCGGACTGCCATGACTTTTCAAATAACATGGAGAGTGACCTGGTGACTACATCAGCAAATTCCCTCAGAACTCCCTGATGTATCTCATCAGGTCCTATGGGATTATGTACACTCAGGATCCTCAGGTGGCCACAAAACCTAATTCTCTCTTATAGCTGGAGGACTTTGCTTTCCCAGTCTATGTCTTGCTACCCATGCCCTTGAGAGGCGTACGAAGAGAGATTTCTAGTGAAGACTTAGGCATAGAAGTGGTTGGGTATTGTAGCTTTCTGCTTGGCTGTTGTTTCCAGCCTAGTAGTCTCACTCTTTAGGTCAGGTACTCTATCTTTGACTTTTCTTTTCTGATTTACATACTGTAGAGTCCTTTCTTGTTATTCTTTTCATCCCTTGTCAAGTTCAGCTCCAGCTGTGTCTTGGCCTTCTTAACTCAATTGGACAGCATCCCTACACTCTTTCCACGATACCTGCCACTGCTTTCAGTGCCTGTACATTTCCTCTTGCGCTTTAGTTTGAGCCACAGGTCACAACTCAGCCATGCCAGTCTCTTGTCCTTCCCACCAGACTTCTTGTACCTGGCGGTGAAGACCTTTTGCACTCTATGGAAAGCATCCTTGAAGATCTACCAGCTCTACTCTGCTCCCTTTTCCCTGAGGGCATTTTCCCAGGTGATCCTATCGACTGACTCCTTGAGGAGCTGGAATTCTTCCATCTTGAAATTCAGGGTCTTGACTCTAGTCTTCACCAGACCCTTATCTCTCAGGATTGCAGACTCTACCAGTGCATGATTACTACATCCCAGGTAGCCTCCAACCTTGATACCTTCTATTTGCTCACTCACGTTGGTGATCACCAGTTCAAGTATTGTATCTGCCCTGGTAGTGCTGTCTACCTGGCTTAAAAAGTTGTCTTCGATGTGTTCCAGGAGTCTCCTGGATCACCTATAGCTTACCACGCTACTCTTCCAGCAGACGTCTGGGTGGTTGAAGTCCCCTAGCAAGATGAGACGCTGTGAGCAAGATGCCTCCTGAAGCTGGAGTGAGACGACTTCATCAATTGCCTCCCCTTGATCAGACAGCCTGTAGCAGACTCCAACTGCTAAGTTCCTTTTGTTGCCTTGGTCTCTAATTGTTTGTTGGCCAGGCTGCATGTGTTGGTGTAGAGGCATTTCAACTGGTCTGTCAGCTGTGTAGCCTTCTTAGAGGAGGAATTCTTTGTTCATTTAGTTCCCCATTGTTTCCCTGTCAGTTTGGGCTACCTCAGCATATCCTCTCTTCAAGTGTTCTGCAACGTCCTTAGTGCATTTCTAAGCAACAGCCTGAGGGCCCTCGCTAGGACCCCATCCCTCTATTATTGACTTGTTCTCCCACACCTTGCTATGGGTAGGCCTGATATTAGCCCCCCGCCCCCTTCCAATCTAGTTGACAGCTCTGTTTATGAGCCCAGCAAATCCTTTTGCAAAGGCCCACTTCCCTTTTTAAGACAGATGAATCCTATAAGAAGCTAACAAGCCCGGCACTGTGAAAGCCTTTCCATCGTCAAAAACTCCAGAATTGTGGTGGTGACACCAGCCATGGAGCTATGTATTAATAGACTGCACATGTTTGTTTCTATCAATGTCACTGCCCACAACTGGGAGAAGACAAAATAAATTGTGCTTCTGATTCCTTCACAAACCACCCCAAAGCCCTGAAGCCTCTTTTGATTGCCCTCAGACTACGTGTTGCGGCTTTGCAATGCCCACATGAAAGAGTAGTAGTAGGTAGTAGTCTGAGGGCCTTAACAAGCTGGGATGTTTCCTAGTGACGTCCTTTACCCATTCCCCAGTGAGGCAGCAGACTTCCTTATGAAGAGCGTTTGTCCAACATATCAGTCCCTCTGTTCCACTCAGAAACCTACAATTATCCCCTTTTTTTTCTTCCATGTGGAGGTGTTTGTGATGCAGGGAGTAGGCATTTCTGACCTTGATGACAACTGTGTAATAGATGAACTGTCTTCCATATCACGGACTGACTAATCTAGCACACCCAGATAATCGTATCTATTATGCAGTGTGATATGAGGAGAAGAGGCAGGCAAGGAGGGTGTTCACCTGCTGCCCCGAGTATGAACTTGCCTCCGTTCACTCCTCTCCTTTGAGCTACTGCCTGAAGGCTGGCAGGAGGAGGAAGTGCTTTTCCCTTGTTCCTGTCTTACTTTCAGTGGTTGTTCCTGTGCATGTCTCAGGGAGGGAAGAGCATGGTGCCACAGGTGTATCTCTTTCTCAGCCTGCATGATACTCCTTAACTACTCCAATTTCTCTCTCAGTGCTGATGTCATGCTGAGTAGGTCATCCACCTGCTCACATCTCACACAGCTGTTCTCACTACTGTAACTGGTAGCCAATGAGAGGTTCTGTCAATTCCCGCAGCCAGAAACCTGGACAGCTGCATGTTTCCTGGGAGTCTCTGTCTGGGAGGCCGCATTTGTTTTGACAACAGCAGAGGACCTGGCTTTCTGCCTTCTGGATACCATAGTTGAGCCCTTCCTGAGAAGCAGGTGACTGCCAATCAAACTCACCTCCTAGGCTGAGATGGTGACTGTGACCTTTCTTCTCCGTCTACCTGCATTAACAGCCCCACAAACTGCCTCGCCATGCCCCTCTAGTATGCCATGCCCTGTTCGCCTGCACCTTCTCACCAGTCTTCCGGTTGCTTTCCCTCGCTAGGGGCCAATTAAATCTCCTGCAGATGCTTCTGGGAACACCCCTTACAGTTAAGCCTCGCTCTCAAGAGCTGCCATTTCCAGGATTCAGGAAATGCTTGCCTCTGCTCCCTGCTGGGGGTCCTATCACTTTGGGGACTGCCTGTGTGCCTCTGTCTAGCACCGGGCTGTAGAATTTACCAACTCTGCTGCCAATCTGTGCTGACTGTTTTATAGTGTTCAATTTTTCTTCCACCTTTAAGAAAACATGTATGATCATATTGTATTCTAGATCTTTCTTAATTTTGCCACTAAGTATACAGGAATCATGTGGTTTAGGCACTACTGGAGAATATATGTATAAAAGCTGATAAATAATCCTCGCAATCACTGAGAGTTTTCATTAGCCTGTATGTTTAGAGGTAGGAATGAGCATAATTCTGCTGCTGATACATCTGTAGTTATTACTAGGTTTGCAATTCAATTACCTGAAGAGCCTCGAGTATAATTGATTATTCATGGGATTCTTGGGTTGGACTGGCTACAAAACTACTCATTAATCCCTTGGGTGCCCCCGGGCAGCCAGTATGAATCTTGCATAACAAATCTGCTGCAGCCACGGAATATAATGGTCTTTGGCTAGTGAGATGGCTGGAGTGAGGGTAGGCGTGTAACCAGGTGACAGCCACCAGTGCCTGGCACTCTCTGGCACAAAAAACATTGTTCAAAATGAGATAGCTGTGGGGTTTCTGAAAACAAAGTGCCAAAGGGGTTAAATTAGCCAAAAACGGGCCACACAATTCTGTCTGCCTTACAAAGAAAAGACAGGAAAACACCCTTTTCTTTTTTCATCCTTCTCTCTCACAGTTTACATAAGCTACTCTGAAGAAACCTTATTTGACCAAACCTACTTAAGTAAGAGAAGATCTTGCGGGAGTTTGATGTACTGAAAGGGTCTGAACAGTTTGGTGCTTATTCTTGTTCCAGCTTCTTAGAGATCAATACAATGTCTGTTTCCCTTGCTGATCGTCCATGAAATCCTAGGAAGTACCACAGCTGTGCCTGGGGAGCAGGCCACAATCTATCTTATCAGCAAAAGCTGTTGGTTCAGTTGTTGATACCACTGAATAACAGGAAGGATATAACAAGAAGTCTAAGTTCATTGTGCCACTGATGTGTCTTGGCTGATAAAGTCCATAATACTCATATTCACGGTTCACACAAGTTTATTTCTTTTATTTTATTGCTACAATTAACTATACTCATTGCTGTTCCTGAGGGATTATCAATTCAACAACAGATAGAATGTAATTCTGTTTCTAATCTATATGTGTGTTGCCTTGCTCTCATATACATAACTGTGGCAGACCAGTATAAAATCTGAAATTTCAGTGGATTCATGTCCAAATCAGACAACCGTAAGTGAAAATTCTGCACCTGCAGTTTACTGCCTCCAAATACAATCACACTGCAGCTGGTTGACATAAAAATAAAAGTTTCTGTTCCTCTTTAGCTTGCTCCAGTGTCCCTGGTTCTGTAAAATTCTGTTGAACAAAAAGAGTGTTCTATTAATTCTACATGTTTTACAAAGTTGTACACATATTGTATTTTCCTGTGTGAGAAATTAAGCTTTTGCAGTCTTCATTATTTAAATTGACAAAGCCCTTCCAGGCCAATGCAGTCCAGGCTGCTTAGCCCACACAGTCTATTTTTTTTCCACAGAAAAATGGTGAAGACATATCAATAGATCAGCAAGTCAGTACTGAAGTACATTGGTAGAAACACCCAGAGGAGCTTGAACAACTCTAACTTCACAACCTCTGACTGAAGTTAATGCTGTCAGTGCATCATTTCTGAGTGTTTACATCTACTTGAATCTCTGTTGCAATAAGAATAAAGCAAATAAAACCACTGATAGACAGAGGCTTTTTCACTAGGCCTTTCTTTCTGCAGATACATTTTAATGCACACACACATATTTGTGTGCGTCTGTATACAATAGCACATTTCCGTAATATATATATTTAAAAATGTAACGTGGAGAAGGAGAGAAAAAAATGGAGAAACACATGAAGCTGCAACATTACAGAATTTTCTAATCAATACCTTATTTCCATATACTAATGTTTATATCTTTCCTTATGTGGGATGCTCAAACTGATACTAAAATGTGGCTAATATATTAATTATATGTTATCAGTGTTGTAGCCAGTTGCAAAGTGCAGCTGGTAGTGAAATCTCTTTGAGATATGTACATAAACCACTACAGAATTCACAGGGTAAGGAACACTTTTTTTTCAGTAGCTTTGCATCCTGAATTAAATATTTGGCATTATCTTCTTGCTTCTTGTTGTCCATGATGCACATGCTGCCAAAAAATCTTGAGAACTTGAAGCCAGAACATAGTCATAGTGAACACTGTAAAAAAGGCAACAGAATAAAGCAATTTCTTGCTTTGTTGCTCAGGTTTTTCCTACACAGCACACCCCCCCACCCCCCCCTTCCCCCTAAGCTGTTGTGAAAAGCCATTCCTAAACTAGGATGACTGTAACATTGCTCTCAGGAAAACACAATAACAGTATTTTGGCATCTAGCCATCTGGTGGCTTATCAGAAAAAACATAACCTGAATAGCTTGTGGGGAAAAAGGTATGGACATTTCAATGTGAAGGAAGAAGTAGATGAGACTAGAGAAACGTACTGGGTGTAGAAAACATTATAATAAACATACTACATTTCTAGTCAGGCTGCAAGGATTCATTTCAAACTCAGCAGCATTGTTCATGTGTATGGAGCTTGGGAAATGCCTTACAGTCAACCTTGAAAATACTTAACTGATTCAATAAGACAGTGTTATTGGGGAAAAAAAACCCAATAAAACAAATGAGGCATTGCTTTGCACAATTGGGATGGAAATCTTCAGAGTACTAAGCAGTCTCTTCTCATTTAAGCTATTGCTTATGTACAATGGACGTATTTATGCGTTTAATATTATGCCTGTGTCTAAATATCATATCCAAGCAGAGCCAAAACATTGAGTGCTTGAAAGAACGGAGATATAGAACAGCATTCCCTGAGTACCTGTGACCTTTAGGTAACATTTGTGCAATTAAAGTAACATTTGTATCTCCAGGAAGAGTGAAATCTTGGCCTTCAAACAAAGAGGGAAATACATGTGCGCAGAAAAACCAATCCAAATAACTAGATATTCATGCAACTATGACAAATAAAGGTAGTGTATTCCCAGTATTGATTTCTGGAAGCCTAATGATCCTTATATTATGTGAGATCAAGATTTATCTATTGTGCAAATAGTACTGGAATACCAATTATGTCTAGTCTAGAAATAGTTGTGCTTGTGATATTAATTTCTGATTCACAGCTCTTCACTAACAAATTAAGATTTTGTAGAAACTTTATGAAGAACTTCGGTGGACTGAAAATTTGCAAAACGGCAGATGAGTACTGCTGAGACTGAAAACTAGGAGTGTAAATGCCTCCTGGTAGGAAATCTCCAAAATCCGAAGCTGAAATAGCCCCTAGCAACACAATACAGAAGGAATTTATAATATATGAGCTAGTTTAAAGCAGGTTGAAGTATGTTTAGATATAAAAGAGGCTTTGTTTTTTCATGCTTAACTTAGAGGACCTTCTGAGTTCCCATACCACCCAAGTATGACTTTAAAAATGTGCACCTGACTAAACTCTGAAGTTCTGATATGAGCCAAGATCTCTAAATCATATCACAAGAGAAATAATAATTAGCTGTGGTAAATTTGGCGTTATCAGTACCCTCAGGACCTGACAATTGTGGCAGGAGATTAATCAGATAAAACATCTGAATCAGCAGTGTCTACTGCCTCTGCCTTTAGCCAGTGCCCTGATTTACTGGTCTCCTGAGCATTGCTGCTATTCTGTTTAGAATAGAGGAACTGACTCAGAGGATTTTGAACACCTCTGAGTACTGGGCTCAATGAATATTTTAATTGTCTTGTCTAGCTTGTTTTTTACATGTTGAACAGCAACACATAATGTGCCATCCTAGGAGTTACTACTTTGAAAGATGTCTAGAAATTTGGTTTTATATCTTCTGTAAATTTTTTTTTCTAATTTGGAAGAGCTGTATTTCAGTAAGGCTGTTGGACTTTATTCTCTTATGGAGAGCTTAAATTTAAACACCTCAGACAAGCTATGATCAAATGCACTCTTCTATGTGGTATTTCTCCAAATGGATGTGGAAAATCCAGTAGTATGTCAAAAATAATCTGAATGATTAGACAGTAAAAAAAAGCCTAGTTACTCTAGCTGGATGTAGACCACTGTACTATAAATGTCCATTTCAAAGGGAGTTTGGAAGGACAGAAATGTGTCTTATTTAGCCTGATGTGACTAATGGGGAGGGTGGCTCTTCTGCTGAAAAGCTTGTTTTACTTTCCAGCTCTGCTCAAACACCTCAGTACAGTTTTGGCCTCAGGGTAGATTTAAAATAATTTTAAGTGAGTTCACTGGTCTTCCTGTCAAGTCACTGCTGTAGGCTAGACTGGAAATAAAGTACCATTATTTCACTCTTCCTTTTCCCTTCCTTTCAAATGCAAAGAAAGGCAGCTCTTGCTTCCTGTTACAACTCAACTCGACTCATCACAGCATGGAGAACCTAGTGCTTGTTTAGTAACCTTTGCCGAATCTGTGAATGTGTAAGAGAGGATTTTGCATGGTACATCTAGGATACAGTTATATTCTTCAGCCTCTACGTAGACTGAGGTTGCCTTTGAGAGTCAAGGTGGAGAAGCATTCCACTTGTTTATTTTCATGGTTTGCATCAAACTCTTAAAGGAGATAAAATGCTGACACAAGATGTTTAGGAGGAAAAATGTGAGTACTTGGCAACCTCTTCTTGTCTTTCTGTTTGGAAGTCCACAACTCACAAGACAGAAAACTCTGGTACTCCTTCTGGTAAAACTGCATTTTCATTAGAAATTATATATGAGAAGAACAATTAAAACAAGGAAACTTTGATATTTCCTGAATGCTTCTGTCTTCCAAAACATATTCCGAGAGAAATATTCTTTCCCTAAATTCTGAAGTATAAAATCTTTAAGAGTACTTAGGGCTAATTTTTTTGAAAAATTTTTAAATTTAAGGAGTACAATTGCAACTACTTTCAGGGTGTGTCATATTATGTTATGTAGTATTTCCACCAACATCAGTAGACTCACTTAAGTTGTGATGTCAGCCCTTTAGACTGGACGTAAAATACTGATATTTCGTCCTTTTTGTTTTTTAAACCCTATCAAATGTTTAGAAAATGAAAAAAATTCTTTTGGATAGCTGCAAATCCTGATGACTAATATACGATTGCTGTCAAATAGCTTCAGCAATCAAGGAAAGTTTCTTCACCCCTTCAGAGAGACTAACCCTTCAGAGGGCCAGAGCTGCTGAGCTGCATTCAAAGCTGACCCAGGAACGTTTTTCTCTTGCTGAGTGTGGCTCCCTGGATTTCTTCTACGAGACTATTTTCAGGAGCAGGAGTAGGGGTAACATCTGACTTTTTATTTTTGCTGTGTGAGGGATTGTGTGATATCGGATTTAACTCCTGAGATTCTTTGTGGAGACCTTTCTTTCTTACGTAAACTATCACTGTGTTGAATTCAAAAGTAATTTTTGTTGAAGAGGTCTGTGAATGAGTAGCAAATTGTAGCCCCCATAAATTGCTACGGTTTGACAGTTGGGTATGTGAGTGTAGAGACTGATATAATAGCTTTTTGTTTTATTTCAATATAAACAACAGAGGCAGCTAATGTTATTATACATATTTGATTGGCGTGGTATGAAAGTTAAGGTTGTCTCTGACGGTGTGGGGACAGACACTTAGATGACAAACTGTTGAGGGCGAGACAAGTAACAAAGCACTGCTATTATAATCTGCAAAACCTGCCACTGCGTGGAATCGTTCTGGAATGAACTGACGTTATGTATGGAGGTTACACGGGGAAAACAGATTTCATATATAGAATGGCACACCTGCTAACTCTATCTCTTCAAGAGGCAAAATGGTTTATAACCTGTTCCTGAGTCTGAATCTAAATATCAAACAGTAACAAAACTGAGTTCAAGGGGATTTTTATCCTGACACCTGAAAATCCATTTCCTTGAAATGGTCTGAGTGACACAATGTACTTCTGTTCCCATCTATGCCCCTGTCCATGGATGGTGGAGAAATCTTTGTGTCCCTGGGGATTCTGCTGGCCCACATACTGTCATATGGGTTCACCTGCTGCATTTCTGAGCCAGCTTGTTTTGACTCAGAACTCAGCAGATCAGAGAAGATTAACTTTCTGAAAATGAAAAGGACAGATAGAAGAGGAACTGCTTATCGAATATGCACATTTCAGATGGAACTTCACACTCAGTAGAAAGATGTTAGATTGCTGTTAGCTCTTTGGAGCTCTCCTGACAGTGTGTTATCATGTCATGTTTGCATGACAGTGGCAACCCATGCAGGAAACATTAAGTCATACGACTTGTAAGACGGAATCAATCAAGCGAATAGTACAGATCCTGAAAACTAATTTCAACTTCATAGGGCCTGGTTATCTGTACAGCAAGCATGAGGTTTGTCAGCCCCATTTCAGTCTGACCAGCTTCAGCTCTGCATTGAGGATATTAATGAACTGATACTGTAATATGTATGAAAGATGACACTGAGATGAATTCATGAAAAGACAAGTCCCCGTGAAATATGAAGACTTCACCCCCACTTAGCCCAAATAAAATGGCTACTTAAATTACCTTCGTCTTGTTAATCATTTAGGAGTTTTTGTACAGCTTTTCATTATACTTAAGCAATATTAGAACTGCAAACAACGGACTGACATCAACTGTTCAGGGTTTATCTAACACCAACATAGCAAGACTATGCTAAAGTTGAAGAATTATCTTTCCCAGGATTCTTCTTACTGTCACACAATTAATAGCTTATAGCCATTAAGTATATTCAGAAAACAAGAACAGACCGCAGGGAGAGGTGACCAACCCTGCTATAAACAGCGAAACCATTTTGCTGAGTACAGTAGTGATTCTGTCTGGGGAATAATCGGAAACAGGCGTTTCATGGCACTTACTTTCAGCTGAAGTTTTACTGATCTCTTTACTCCAATCAAAAAAGGTATGCTGAGAAAAAAGTCGGGGATCAAATGACATGACTGTTATCTCTTCAGTTAATTTTGTGCACTCTGTTAACAAACCGCACCTTTTCTGGATAAAATTGCTCAGCACCAGGTTTTTTGAAGGCTGTTATGAGAAATGGTCTTAGTCCATGTAATGGATGCTGGAGGCAACACCAGAATAACTCCAGGTATAACTTCTAGGTTTTACGAAGCCTGTAATGGGTCTGGTTTCAGTTCTTAAATAAGAACCCAGTATGATTTATTTAGTGAAATAATCTTTCTGACCATTCTAACAATTCAAGTATAATTTTTCTGGGTGTATATTCTTGAACTCATTTTCACAAAGACTGTTGTGATATCTTTATCTGCTATAACACTCATTCAGTAGGACATGGTATGATGTATCTCTATGTGTTTTTGTATATTAAGCTTCTTTTCAGTGCCAATTCTATTGTGTTACAATTATCCTTCCTGTGAAAGAAAAACCCTGCCTCCTATGAATGTGATGGACAGCTGATCCACTTCTCCTCCGTTCTTCTCTTCTGTATGAATGTTAAGGTTTATAAGCTCCTTCAGTTTCTTATGCTCTCTTTGTTGAAAATAAGGATCTACCAAAATTACAAGGGGAGAAGGTAGTTGAAAATACTCAGGAGGTTTGAACACATTAAGAGGAACTGATGCGTATACCCTTGTGTATTCTTTAGTATCTATTTATGAAAATCTGGGTTTCATTTTAAAGTCATTTTTTTCTAATCCTATTCTAAGTTTTCAGTCACATTTTTTTAACTGTCAAATTGTGCATAAGCAACAGAAATTTCTCATCACAGAATTGTAATGTTGGAAGAGACCTCTGAGATCATCAAGTCCAACCTGTCTCCTTACTAAACCATATCCCTAAGAAGCTCATCTACCTGTCTTTTAAACACTTCCAGGGATGGAGACTCCACCGCCTCCCCGGGGAATCTATTCCAATCCCTGACCACTCTCTCAGTGAAGAAATTCTACCTAATGTCCAGTCTAAAGCTGCCCTGGTGCAACTTGTGGCCGTTGCCTCTTGTCCTGTCACTCATCACTTGCAAGAAGAGAGCAGCACCCACCCCAACACACCCTCCTTTCAGGTAGTTGTAAACAGTGATGAGGTCTCCCTTCAGCCTCCTCTTCAAGCTAAACAACCCCAATTCCCTCAGTCTCTCCTCATAGGGCTTATTCTCCAGCCTCCTCACCAGCCTCGTTGCCATTCTTTGCACATGCTCCAGCACCTCAATGTCTTTCTGTAGTGAGGGGCCCAAAACTGAACACGGTACTTGAGGTGTGTCCTCACCAGTACTGGGTACAGGGGCAAAATCACCTCCCTGGTCCTGCTGGCCCAGCAGTTTCTGATACAAGCCAAGATGCCATTGGCTCCTTGGCCACCTGGGCACACTGCTGGCTCATGTTCAGTCGGCTCTCAACCAACACCCCAAGGTCCTTCTCCACCAGGCAGTTCTTCAGCCACTCTTCCCCAAGCCTGTAACGCTGCATGGGGCTGTTGTGACCGAAATGGAGGATTCTGCACTTGGCCTTGTTGAATCTCATCCTGTTGGTCTCAGCCCATCGATCCAGCCTGTCCAGATCTCTCTGCAGAAATTCCCTTCCTTCAAGCAGATCCACACTTGCACCCAGCTTGGTGTCATCCGCAAACTTGCTAAGAGTACACTCAATGCCTCCATCGAGATCATTGATAAAAACGTTTAACAAATGTTTAACAAGACTGGACCTAGCACTGAACCCTGGGGAACACTGCTCATGACCGGTTTTCAGCTGGATTTAATTCCATTTACCACCACCCTCTGGGCCAGGCCATCCAGCCAGTTTTTACCCAGCAGAGAGTGTGTCTGTCCACGCTGATGGCAGCCAGTTTCTCCAGCAAGGTACTGTGAGAAACGATGACAAAGGCTTTACTGAATTCCAGGTACACCACATCCACAGCCTTTCCTTCATCCATTATCCAGGTAACCTTGTCATAGGAGGAGATCAAATTGTTCTGGCAGGACCTGCCTTTCATAAAACCATGTTGACTTGGCCTGATTACCCGGTTGTCCCACGTGGGCTGTGTGATAGCACTTAAGACAATCTTCTCCATGACCTTCCCCGGTACTGAGGTCAGACTGACAGGCCTGACAGGCCTGTAGTTCTCCGGATCCTCCCTTTGACTCTTCTTGCATATAGGAGTTACATTTGCCAGCTTCCAGTCGAGCGGCACTTCCTCAGTCAGCTGGTAGATGAGGGAAAGGGGTTTGGCAAGGACCTCTGCCAGTTCTCTTAATACTGTTGGATGGATCCCATCTGACCCCATGGATTTGTGTGTGTCTAATTGGCCAAGCAGATCTCTAACCAGGTCCTCCCAAACACCTGGAGCTTCATTTCCAATTATCTTCTTGCTGAGGGGGTGAGTATCCCTAGAGCATTCTTCCTTGGAGTTAAAGATGGAGGCAAAGAAGGCGTTGAGCAACCCTGCCTTGTCCTCATCTCTCATTGCTACTATCCCTTCTGCATCCAGCAAAGGAGGGAGAGTCTCCTTTGTCCTCCTCATGCTGTTGATATATTTAAAGAAGTTCTTTTGATTGTCTTTGACCAAAGTGGCCAGTTGAAGTTCTAGTTGGGCTTTAGCCCTTCTGATTTTTTCCCCTACATGATCTCACTTCACCCTTGTAGTCCTCCTGGGATGCCTGCGTCCTCTTCAAAAGCTTGTAAACTTTCTTCTTTTTCCTGCGATCGTTATTCGCTACTCAGCGAATACACTGATCAGTACTGATACTGATATTAAACACTACTGATCCAAGCAGGCACCCTAGAGGATTACTATATTTTGGGATCCACTTGGACATTGAGCCATTGATTGCAACTCTTTGGATATGACCAGTTAGCCAATTCCTTATACATCTAACAGTCAATCAATCAAATCTATATCTCTGCAGTTCAGACGTAAGAATGCTGTGAGAAACGCAAATGGAATTGGGCCATGAATAAATTTGGATGTCTACATTTCAGTAATTCAAGAATTTATTATAACATTCCTTCTTAAAAACTTCTAGTCATCTGTTCTTAGTTGATTTTGCAGTATTGAGACTCAGTCAATTACAGTGACAACCCTATTGATGTAACTGTAGAAAGTTAACAAATTACATCTACAGATAATCATTCAACATGAAATTTCATGAAATAAATGAAGAGAAAATCCTCACATTTTTTTTCTTCAGAACACAAACCTACAATCTCACGTACAAGCCCCATGCCGGGATAAATTCTGCAGTAATATTTCATTGTGCAAAGTTTTCTTGTGTGTTGTTGATCATTCAAACCCTGTAAGAGGAGTGTCCTGCACACAAGTTTGCCAGCCTCACTTGGATAATTGTCAAATGGAATTAGTTGGAAGCATTTAGGTAAGAAAGAACAACGTATTTTGTCTTTCAATATTTGAATTTTTTTGTTGCCTTTTCCAGGGTATGAACATACGATGGAGTACGCTTGTGCTGCTTGAAGCCTGTGGTATTTTAGGATCTAGACTGGTTGGTACCTGTGCGCAACTTATCACTTTGCCAGCTCACTGCCTGTTACTATTGGCTAGTACTAGATGTATTTGTCTTCTTGCTCTGACCACGTCTTAATAGAAGAAGCCTGCTTCCCTCCCACTTATAGTACAGGGAACAAAAATTGCATGTTATAATTTGGTTGCATTTTTTTTTTCAAATGCAGAATTTAATTTTTTTAACCTCTGGGATGCAAGTTTATTATTCTTAATAACTTTCAAAAATTCAGTTCTGTTAAAGAAACAAATAATGCTGTTCATTCTCAGGAAACCACAGGCCAAAGTGTAAGACACTTCTTTATTCAAAATAAAATATTGTCTTTTTCTCATTAGCATTTCTTGGCTTCTATCATAAAATGTTCTTACTGGTCTAACTGTCTGGCAGTCTGACTGTTTTTTTGTGGTGAGCATGAGGCCAGATTTGTCTCTGGTTTAACTTTATAATCTTCAAAGAAGTTCTACCATGCATGAATTGGATGCATAATGTCTTTTACTTTAAAGGCACCCCATTCATTTACTCAACAGGAAAAATGTTCTTAAAGGAGTGAAGTACGTATTTCCTGTGTTGATGTAGACAGATTATATAACTTCCAACAAAAGAGATTTTCACGTGCAGAATGAAAACATAGTTTTCATTCTGTACGGACTTCACATTTATACAATGTTATTATGACAGAAGCCCTAGTTAAGATGTAATACAGTGCATTATTTTTAGGTAATAACAAAATGACTGAAAACTGACATTATTGGAAATAGGATTTATGTAGTACCTTGTGATCACTTTAGTACTTGGTAATAGTTAAACCTAGTTTAATAACTGGAATATAAAATTGAAATTCTTGTGAGATTGGTTAAATATGCTAAAGCTGCTTTAAACAAAATAATCTGTAAGAAGGCCCACTCTACTGTGTTACTGTGTGAGGATTTGGATTCCCCAAAGATAAGGAACAGATGTACAGAAAGTTGAAGGAGAAGAACAGAAGGCAATGGAAAAGTTACTGGAAAGGAAATCAGTGCATTTAGGAGATGCTGGAAACAACAGACTCTTGTGGGCTGAGCTGGATGATCTATGAAACTATTTGAAATCCTTGGAAGAAATGAATGTTCTTAGCTTGTTGGTTAGAGGTGAATTGTTTTATTTGCCAGGGAGGAAAAAATTATACAGAAGAAAGAAAACAGTGAATGGGAAGTGTGTGAAACTAATAAGAGCTTGAATGCAGGATGGGAGAGAGAGTATGCAGCCCTTAAAAAACTGTCTCCCCTCAAAGTAGCCAAGCACATCTCAGTGATACATTTGGGACCCCGCTTTCTATCTTGAACAGCACTTTGATTACAGGCAATGCAATTACAAAAGTGTACTCATAACTCATGGATAGATTCAAGGGAATGAATTCTTCAGTGTTGAAAGAGAGCTGTCACTTTTCTCTGTGGTCTACTGCAAATTTTCTGAGAAATGTTATTATCCCAAAGACTCTAACATTTAGCTGATTAACCCCATTAGGAGGAAAATTTGAGGGTGTTGGGATGTTTCTAACAGAAGAAACCTGCTGAATGGAAAGGAAGAGAGCGAAGGATGAGAGCAAAGGAAAATCGCACTTTTAGTGAGTCAAAGTAGCCATGTTACTTAGGGGGAAAAGAGAATAGCTAAATAATTCCTTTGATGCCTTTCACTCCTTCTGACTTCCTTGTGGAATTTTTCTGTAAGAGAAGTTTGTCCTTGGAAAAATTCTGCCAAGAAAGAGTTGTGAAAATGAAGTGGCTGATCTAGGTCTTACCCTAAGGACACGGTCTGCAATGCACTGCCTTTCCCCAGGGAAATGGCAAAGAAGAAATTGCAGCCCAGTCACCCGTCGCTCCCTCCTCTCACTGTTACAGGGATATTTACTCCCTGCTGCAGTGTCTTCCGCCATTCTCTTCCTAGAAATGTGGAGATAGAGGCCTCATGTTGCTCCCCAGTATCATCACTTTTTATGAGTTTACAGGGAAGTGCCCACAGACTCCTTCTCACTTTTTATGTCATGCATCACATCCTCTGCTCTCAATGTCTAAAGGGGAGAAGCCTTAATTTACAGGAGAGTGCAATAGGTCAAATACCTTTCATATTATATGCAGTCTCTTCCTTCTGTTTTGGAGCAAGATGTGGCCACTGGACTATTTCATTGACTTTAAATTTTTGATTATTTGTTGAGGGAAAATATAATTAAGAAGTGAGCAGAATCATCTCTCTTCAGATGACTGGAGGTGTTGCAGAGCTATCACAATTGGGTCCACAGCTCATCTAATTAAGAGTTATATTCTGTGTAGTCTGACCACGAATTAATTCCATTTATGGCTAACACCACACTCAATGACACAATGTTTGACATGCTATGGGATATAGGACATTCTAGATATCAATTACTGCTTCCCATATTTTTGAGTAGTAAATTATTATTTATAATAAGGCATCTATTTGTGAAGAAAAGACATTAGCTTTTGTTCACAGTATCACAGTATCATAAGGTTGGAAAGGACCTCTGAGATCATCAAGTCCAATCTAGAACCCAACACTAACACCAACACTAACACCAACCCATCATCTAAACCATGGCACTCAGTGCCTCATCCAGTCTCCCCTTAAACACTTCCAGGGTCTGCGACTCCACTACCACCCTGGGCAGCGCATTCCAATGGCTAATTATCCCTTCAGTGAAGAACTTTTTCCTAACACTTCAAGACAGTCCTAGAGTTTTTGTCTCTTTTCTTGTTTTGTTTTCCATACTTCTAACACTTTTATTTTTCCCTTGCCCATCACCTTTCAGTTCTAGTTCTATAACTTTATACATTCTCTGGAGGCTTTGCTTTCCATGCATTCCTTTGCACCTTGCACGACTGTAAATGTAATCCAATGACAGATTGTCAGTAGATGTGGGATACTGAAAATCAGAGGTGTGGGAGGAGAGATGAGTGTGTACAGCAGATAACTGTACTTGATTAGCTAATTTTAAATAGTGTTGGATGAATTTGCCAGGTGAAAATAAAAATTGTTGGTTCAATTTAATTTCATGGTGAATCAAACAAGGAAATTAGATTCTGCTACTCTGTTAGTTTGACGTATACAGTAAGTGACAATTAGAGATGATGAGAGAACTCATATTTATTCCAAAGCTGTTGATTACTTTTTTTGTAACTTTTATTTACTCTTGCTCCCTAGAAATATCTAAGATATTATTATTTGATTGACAAGTCATGGATTTAAGGATTCCATTAATTTATTAATTTCTTTTTGATGGAGTACTGCAGCTAGATTTCGACATAACTTGGCAGTTTCTGAAGTTTCCATTTCATTGAAATCACTTCTGGGGATCAGATACTTCAACCACAGGTACTCTGCATAGCATGAAAGTGGTAACAGAAGAGTCATGTTAATAAACAAGGAAAGATGAGAGTTCAATGAAGTTAGGAAGACGGCAATGAGGAAGAAATTCCTGGTCACTTAGTTCACTCCTGATTTTCTTCGTTACCCTTGGAAAAAAGGATTAAAGAACAAATCAAAACACAAACAGATTCCTTAAAACCACTCCCAAAGTCCAAATTCAAATTAAGTGAACTTCACACTTAGATTAGGGTTCAAACAATGAAAAATCAAGCAGAACTGAGGCATGAAATGATTGTATATGAGTTTGTATTCGCTTCTGAACCTGTCAGTGAGGTTTGTATCTAGGAAGACTTAACTTTACAAGAAATGCAGAAATAACATGTGGTAAATATTTCCCACCTTATTTTGTTACTTCAGATGGAAATGCATGATTATCTGGCAACTGTGAGGAAGTTGTCAAACAAACATATAAAAGAATCATTGTAACACATCCTAAAGATAGAACACATCTTATATCCTGCAGTAGATTTCCTTGCATTGTAATATGTTGTGAAAAATCATATGTATTCTTGCTGCAGTTCCCTACCCGTTAAATAAAGCAAATATTTATTTCATTTAATCCTTTGCCTTGTCTATATTTCCTTTAAGATTTTGAAAGCAGGACTAAGATGTCTCTACATACCACTAGTTGGGAATCGAACAACATTAGTCTCAGTAGTCTGGGAGCTTTGCTTTGGCCTCTGCTGTGCTCTGTTTTTCCGAAGTTAGTCTCAGACTGCTGGTTTTCGTATGCAGTCAGTTTTAGGTTGTTGTATACTCTTGCTCAGTTACTCATGTAGCCCTTCTGTGCTTTGCAGTTCTTCCAGATTTCGTTTGTTTTTGAGGAAAAGGAGACATGCACAAGTTCTCCCATATGGACTACCTCTTACTGTTTTCAGCATCACTCTCAACTGCAAACACTTTAATATGAAACTTCACAATTGTTCTCAAAAGCGTAGTTATCTGTCATGTCCTGCACAACCGACATCTGAGAGGGAACTGTCCAGAATAAGCATCCTAGGATAAAGTTGTTCTTTTTTTCTCTTTCCTTCAAGAATTTCCTTTAAGAATGGCTTAGAAGTGGAATTTGAAGATATAACATGAAAAAAACTCACTTCATTTAACTGCACTATAGTATTTTGTATAAATAGGAAACTCTCTAGAAGGGCCAACAAAAGCAACACAGACTGGCTTTTATTTCACATCTACTAAGGTACTATTTGCATCCCATATATCTGGTGTGACCAATTTTCCATGGCTCTTCACTCTAGGGCACCCTAGTGTTGTGTTAGAAAAGTAAATTATATGACTTTTGGTTCTTTCAATTTTTTTGAACAAACCCCAAACTTACATCTGCACAGTCCCGGCAGTATTTCAGAAACTTGGGGGTTAGAAAACAGACAGGACAAGATTAAAAAAAAAAAAATTGTGAAGAAGTGGTGAGTCATCTAAAAATAGTTGCTTCAGTGGCTTTGAGTTTTTGTGGAGTGTTTGAATTTGCACTACATATGGTTTGCCAGAAAAAAAACCCAAAACATAAGCAAAAAGAAAGTTTTAGGAAAATTATGAGGCATATCTTCACAGCGACACAGTAAGACCTTCAGGTTTAGTTCAAGGGGATTCGTGTATCCAAGATTTTGTACATGCTGTTGCTGAGATGCTCCTAGGTTGGAGATTTGTTTGCAAATACGTACCCACCTTGTGGGAAGTACCCTGGTTAATAATATCTTTAGAAGTTGAAGTAAATAAGATACTACAGTAAAAAAATCAGCTAAAAACAATGCATTTGTTCTGACATATTTTCTAAAGACTAGGAAAACATGATTTTAACATCAACCTCACTTCTCCTTATCTGGCATAACTGGACTTGGAAATGAAACACGGTTCTTCTGAAGGTAATGGAGTTTATAAAAATATTGCTAGCTTTTTTGTATCAAAATCAAGTAAGTGTTTATGAAGCACTAATCTTTACCTAGAAACCATATTTTTATTTACTTATTTTTTTAAACAGTGAACTCTTAAAATTACATGCAAACTTTTATAATCCTTGTACAGCTTTTTGGTTTCTGACTTGATGCCAAGGCTCAAAGCAGAAATAATAAATTCTGTGAGAAAACTTTTTCTTTTTTTCAATTGTAATTAATATCTAGCTAAAACCAGAGAACAATGAAAATCCTACCAAAAACCCGATGTTATTCTAAGCCTTTTCCAAACCAAGAAGTTTGGATAACCTCAGATTTTGCTTTTTGGAGCTTATTTGAACCTCATTGGTCTATCATTATTACAGAAACCACCTCCTACAATGTGCTTGTTTTTAGTCCAAATTTATGTGTGCCTGATATTTATGTCCTGAGACTTCGGAGAACTAGAACTGCATTAAACCCAATGGTTTCATGTGCAAATAATATTCATTTTAATACACATAACTTTGCTGAAATGTCATTTGAGATTATATGTTCAAAGAAATACAAGATTTCTAAAATAATTTTAGTGTTTTTTTTT
Source organism: Tapera naevia (assembly GCA_033556795.1). NCBI lineage: Eukaryota > Metazoa > Chordata > Aves > Cuculiformes > Neomorphidae > Tapera > Tapera naevia. The sequence goes on from JAUMJJ010000092.1 coordinate 3,928,942, forward strand.
AGCCAAAAAAAATGTGCTTTTGAAGCCAATGTCCCAGTTGGTACCACAATTTAGATTTCTTTTTCAGGGAGAGGCTAAACCAATTGCTCAGCTCCATGTGTTCACCAAATGTTCTCCAGTTCCTAACAGGGATGTAAAGCCCAAACCACCACATCTTCCTTAGACTGCTTTGAACTATGTGCTTTCTGGGGATGTTCAGTTCAGAGGAAGAAACTAAACTTTGTCCAGAATAACTACATGAATGACTTGCAGCAGACATAGTGCCCTCAACATCATCTACCTTTGTTTTATAATTGTTCTTACTGCTCCCAATTACTTACTAATGTAGACATAGCCAGTTTTAGTAACCGAGATATGCTTTATACACTGTATTAAAATAATTAAAAACCTAAATACAAAACATAAAAGCCAGAGACAGGCTTGAACCCTGGATTTCGGATAGCAGATATTAGGTAGCTGAAAGTAATTCTTTAATCTAGTACCTTTTTTCAGCTTAATTTTAATGTGAGATTTCTAAGCAACAAAGGCAAGTTTTAAAAACTGTTTCAGATATTGCCTAAGACACTTGCAAATAATTTTCATTTTTAATAAATTATATACCAGGTTTGCTTCTAGATTCATTTTGGATGTTGTGTTTAGATAAAATTTGAAATTAGTGGATGTAAAGTTGCTTTATACTTAATTGATTAGGCATCCTAAATTCAAAGAGTTTAATTATTAAAAAAAAAAAAAAGTTTTCTTTAGCCTGACATGCATTGTTGAAAGCAGATTTACTGAGTTGTTGAAGAACTTCCCAGATTTCCATCAGATTGTGTAGGCTGGGACTGTGTGGAAGACTATGGCCCAGAAACTGATCTTCTGGTTTTCCAGTAGGACTTGCTCCTCTGGGGGACAAGGGAATAAAGGGAGACCTGGCAGGCCGACAACCAGGACACTGGCACTACTGAGTAACCTTCTGGAGAGATTTGCAGTATTGGCATCTTCAGCTGCTTCTTACTAAACCTGTCCCCAATTCCTGAATAAGTAGGTACCACTGGGGAGGAGGAAGGTGGATGCCCATGTGTGCTGAGCAGCCTCTCTGATTCTTATTAGTGGTGGATAGCACACAAAATTTCAATATTCCCCAGTGGGATTTTGACATGATATATAATTTCAAAAAACTAGGATTAGATTAAATTACCTCAGTATTTCTGCTTGAATAAAATATAACTTCATTTCAGTGAAATTCATAAATCAAAAGAACTAAAAACTCCTCAAGAGGTAAAATAAAATGGAAAATAAAATGGAAAATATGCTTTTTTATTAATTCAAGGGTGAGTCTAAAAAAGAACAATATATATGAACATACACGTACATACCCACGTATGTAACGATACTCTAGCGCTTAATAGGATGTTAGCAACCAAAACAGGACAGTAGAAAAACAGGAACATGAAAATCAACTGGAATAAGGAACAAGACAGTAATATAGCCGTGAATAAAGGCAGAGATGAAAAGCTGAAACTCACAGGGGAGGATGTTTCAATGTTCTTGAAACTGTAAGCAGACATTTCTCTTATTTCTCCTGTTATAGGGGAATCATTAAAATTATTGTTCTGTCAATTTTATTTGCTAATGTGAACCATGTATCAGAAACTTTATCTCAGCTTAAAAGAGTTTTAAATATATTTCCTCACTAACATTTTAAATTAGCTGATTTATTTCAGCTTTGACAGCAAGCAAACTACACACTTTCCTCATGAAAATAAGCTTATGTATTCAAGATAGATTTCTTTTTGTCTTTTGAACAATTATACATGCAACAGGTCAGATAGATCAGGTCACATCTTTCAGAAGAACTTGCTTTTCCTTTTAGGCTAAATGCTGAAATACATGTGTTCAGTATCTATTAAACTCTTGAGCTTGTACCACTGGTTTAAATGAGTGGCAGAAGTACAGTACTAACTTTCTCTAATAACTCTAATAATAACTGTCTTGTGTCTTAGCACACCAATTACTTCATGACCCTGCAATCTAGAGAAACTTTAAAACACTCATTCCAAGGCACTTCTTATATTCAAAACTCAAATGCTTAAATTAAAAAAAAACCTCTTTGCCACTTTAAAAATAAAGTATAATAATGATAAAGAAATTGACAGAAGAATACAGAAACACTTCTTCAGAAGTTTAGAATCTCTGCTTTCCTTCATCTTATTTTACTGAGGAGGCTAACTGATGTTCAATTATACTTATTAAATCATATAAACAAGGAAAATATTTAGAAGTGGACCATACTTAAAAAACTCTAATACCTGCTGATTTCTTTCTTAAAAACAAGCAGCCTCCCTTCTCTCCCCCAAATCCAGCTCTATTAGTCAAGCTCATTTCTATTAGATGCTGTCTGAATTTTGCACAAAAATACCTCCCTGTAGATCTGCATTTATGATTAACATTAAAGGAAGATTAATCAAATGCTTAGGTTCAGAAAGTTTTCTGTACATGCCACCTTATTCTCGAGACGTGTTCAAAACAATTTGAAAAAATAAACTAGAAAGAAGTGAAACATGATCTAATCCAATTATCAAAAAACTGCTGTTACTTTCTGATTTGAAAAGTATTATTTTCAGAAGTACCAAGTGTATTTGTAATGAAAGTAAAGAGAATTTTGCCCTTTTTTTTCCAGTTAAGTATAAATATCTGCTTTAAATACTCTTTTGCAGTGAGTGCTTGCATGTTTCTCTCAGACTACAACTGTCACCACTCAGTATTTAGATATGATTGGAAATATACTGCAATAAATCACAGAATGCATAAAATAATCTTCAAAAGTATTCATTATCAATTTGAAAACTATCTATTTTGACTGTAACGTAATGCTGTGGTTCATTACCTGCATATACACTCTCTTCAGAGTACTAATGGCTATATGTAGATATTACAAATGACTTCATAACACAAGAGCACAGACTGTTAAGCAGTGATTAATTTCTGCAAGACCACGTGAGGTCCTGTAATTCTTTAATGGTGCCAAAGTGATGTATAGCATAAGCACACATATTGGCTGGCTCAGGAAAATGCCCGTGGGAATTACCAGGGCTGTATCTCCTTGGTGATATCTGTAGGGATTTAAATCACCTTGAAAAACAATGTATGGACAAGAGACTTGCATGTGCAAGTGCTTTGTTTGGTGTAACAGTTCTTCTTGTAAAACTTACGCTGAAGAAGTGCAAAGAAATTATGCCTTTCCACCTTTTCACAAAAGCCCTAAAAACTCTCAAAGGATGCCATTTTTTTTTGTTGTTCATAGTTTACATTATTTTGCTGTTTTCCATGATACTTCATATGTAGTAAAATAGGCTCCTTCTCAACAGTCGTGCTGACTGCCAGTTCCATCAAGATCAATATGTGACGTGAATTTATCCAGGAAAAAAAAAAAAAGCATAGCAATCAAAATTACTAAATGATGTACTCCAAATGTTACGTGATCTACTGGGAGTGGCTTGGGATGTCAGGTGGAACAGGTTGGGTACCGCACAAGCTATTTGCTGCAAGGTAGATAATAAAGACGTAAATTATATTCTTGTTTGTTACAGTTACAAAGTTGATTCATTATAGACCAGGTCCCTTACCCACCTGAAGCAGTATATTTTTTATGCCTTGACAAGTTTTGCTGAAGTGAATGAGATTGTCATTAAAATAACACTCCAATATTTATAAGAATAGTAGCATTTAGATCTAGATAATGCTCTTAGTGGTTCGTTTTTCGCCAGTGAGTGAAGGTTTGGGATTGACTCAACTGCACTTACTATAACGTATTCAAACAGAACTCAATTGTTTTGCTCAGTGCTGCTCAGTACACTGTAAACCAAGGTCACCTTGTTACCAAAGCCACGAACCACAAACATCAATTATAAGGGGTTGTAACATGTTACATAAAAGCCATAGAGAGGAATGAGACATCGGAACATGCTGTTACACTCTCAGTGAACAGCTCCTTTCAGGCTTGAAGTAGGAAACATAGTGTTTTCCTCCCAGTTCTAATGGGCTTTGCTTTTTGTAGCCTCGCTCACCCTTGAGCACAGAGGTCACAGGGTACCAGATGGTGTGTTGATTTGTAGCATGGACAAACATAGCTGGGTGGAATTTTCTGGTTTCTTTTGCGCTTCCCATTTAAAGTAGTAAAATTGAAGTTAAAAGCCAAAGGATTGACAGGCTATACTGCTTTACACCGAAACATGTGAACTTCTTTTTGGTATCTGATGATTTTTAAGAAAAATGTTTTGTTTGCTACGATACAGTTTATTTCATTGAAACAACTGTACTTGTTTTTTATCTGTTTCGAGATGATAAGTTTTAGCACTCAACTGGATTTTTAAGATTTTAGAAAACAGGTACTTGGACTAGACAACATTAGACCTTTGTTGTTTGCTTAAAGGATATATCAGTTGCCATGAGGTTTTTAAAAAAGTTTCTCAGGACTTCTAATAATTTGTAGAAGTTAAGGGTGTAGTACCTACTTAGGTAGTAGGAGAGTACTAACATCAAATGATAAAAAGACTTTTTCTTACGAAAGTTTTCATCAGAGCTTTCATTGGAGATGCAGGAGGAAGTTATACACTCATGTTTAGTGATAGATCATGGATCGATGGAGACTAAAAATGAGAAAAGAGCAGCTGCTGTCCAATTAACTTGTCATGAACAACATCTGATATAGTAAAACTGGTCTTCACAGTTGAAAAGGAATTCAGGAAGGGATAAAAATTCAGAGGTTTTGTGTAAGTTTGCAAAAAACTTTTGACATTGTATCTTGGTTTCGCCAGTGCTGAGAAAGCAAGTGCTTTCTAAGAAAATCATACGCTACTGAACATTGAGAATTTGGGAAAGTTAAACGTTACCCAAACTCATGGCATGTAGTTTACAAAGCTGAGAGAGTTTGGTGTCAATGTAGACAGGGTTGAAGAAGTCAATATATGACTGTTTTAGAAAGAAGAGTGGTGTTGTTTTAAACTGATGAAAAGAAGTGCTTATGCTTATAGACTTTTATGCCCAATTCAACATTCAATGTAATTGCTTTTATGTTGGTCCCCTCCATATGTAGTTGGGATGGCTCATTGGTTCATCCCACAAATTAATTTCTAGCAGACCCTTCCAGACAATCAGTGGTAGTAAGCAGATTGAAAGAAGATGAGTTATTGCTGGAGAAGAAAGAGTGGCTTTCAGGCATTTGTTGCCTTCCTCCATCAACATGTCCCTTACAGTGCTATTCCTGATCAGGTAATATTCATAACTATTTGATTCATTGTTTCAGAGATTATTATCTAGTTTAAACCAGATCTTTGATTTTAGCTATTCAGGAATGTCATGCACAAAGAAGCAGACTGAGTATATACAGGTGTCACCAGTTGTCTTGCGAGCAGACCCTCGGTCAGAGAGGTTCAGGAAATATTGGGAGAACTCCAAATTGTAATTTTTGTCTATGCTCTGTGTAGTTTTCTGCTAAATTCTCTATTGTTTCTTTTACTAATTACAATCACACATATATTTTATGGTTTTTTTTATATTGTGTATAAATACATCTTTCTGATAAAAAGTTCTTCTTGAAGATTCATTGAAACAAGCAGTGAGACTTCTCTACATTTGGGTAGGTCACTTTATTCAGCAAGAACATTTAATAAACTTCTCTTTAGAAGGAAAATACTGTTTTTATGGAAACCATTGTGTTACTAGACAGCATCAGTCTCCAAGCTTTTCCTTACCCAGCTGACTCTCGTCAGCTCCATTTAGTGTAGTCATAAGGTTACTAGTTCAAATGAACCTTCCTTTGACATTTTTAAGAAGACAAAGAGAATGTTTTCTATAGCCACTTTCATGTTTTCTTATTCATAGCAGCTGACCAGTTATCAGGTGACTTGTGGAATGTGTGTACATCTTGTGGTTATTAGAAAAGCATTCCGCTTTTTATATAAATCTTTCGAATTATGGGCTAAGTTCTTATTTTTTTTTTTCTGAATGTGTGCTTTATTTTCTAAATATGATTTTCATTCCTTTGTTGCTATTGTGAGTTTTTGCTTTTTACCCTCTCTGGACTGAATAGATTAAAAAAATTAAAAGAAATACTAAGAAATTTTCATATAAACAACAACAACAAAATAAATAAAAGTTGCAGACCTTCAGAACTAATGGTGTCAGTCACAGAGACTTTTAAGAAATACAGAATTATTTTCTTTCCATTGTTCTACAAGAGGTATACAGTATAACATTCTGCCCTTTTATTTTTATCTGCCTTGAATCATGAACTGACAATATGAAAGAGTGAGAATTATAACCAGGTGTTTTGTGAGTCATAATCATGACACAATGTTATTTATTGGTTTATTCATTTCATTAAAAGCCATTTCAGAGCCTGACCTCATGAAGTTCAGAATACTTTTAATATCTCAAGGAATGGAGGAAAAGATGAGAGGAGAGCATGCTTTGCGAAATACAGGATCTAAATAAATTAAGTTAACTAAGAAGAGGATGAAAGATTAAGGGAATTTTCAATCCTACTATGCTATTTCAAATAATGCAATCTGTGGCTCCGGGACACTTCAGATATAGTCCTGGTTACACTGGCAGTAACAAGAGCGTTGCACTGAAACTTCAAAGAACTGCTAATATTGTGTTAAAGACCTTCTGATAAACATTACTGAACAGCCTAACAGCTCTTGTTTAATCTGTGTCTTCTTCAACAAACACGTCTTTCTGCACTTTGTACTAGGCTTACCTTTCTGAATAAACAGCTAGGAGCATTATATTTTGGATGTAGCAAAATTGCACAGTACTACTCATATGAAAATTTTAGTTTAACATTAGCCTTCCACCATGAAAGACAAAATATTCGCAGTGAAACATTTTCACAGATATAATCTTGATTTCTCTGAAAGTCAGTACTAGTGTTTAAGTAGCAGGAGGTCACCATTGTCCATAGCAACAATCCTCTTCTTTTTTTTTTTTTTCAATCAATGTATTGTACCACAGCCATTCATTTGTATTATTTTACTGACTACTACGCTTTTTAAAGTCTGTTTCATGAGGCATACTCTGACACTTTTTCTTCCTCGTCCATAAATAAAAAACTCCCCACTTACTTGCCCAGGATTAAGTTTTAATGTGTGAAATTAAAAATGAAATCCATCTTTGCTGTATTACACTTGGACCTCCTGGTGTTCTTCACAGTACAAGAAATCTAAAATAACAGAAAAATTAATTATAGCGATGAGAATGAATAGGTGGATTATGGAGAGTATCTTATCTCTCAATTGTCCTGCACATATGCTGGCACAAAGAGCAACGGCACTTATGTCGTGGTTATTATTAGCAATTCTTTTGTGCTTTCTAGAATTAGATTTTCTGACTTCACTTGCAATTACTTACGTGAAACTGTGTTTTCAGTGCTTGGTGCTGTAGCTTGTCGCCCAAAAAGTTCACAAAAACATTTAGTTAAGGTTTTCATCTGTTAGTGGGCCCTCTGAAATGGTCTTAACATGGTCAACAGGGTTTTTTTATCCCTCATCCAAATCTTAACAACTGCACGTAGTGTTGTGAGTTATAATTCACCTATTTGCCTTTTGTCAAATATCTTGGCTTTCCTCAATCACTTCTTACACATTGTATGCCTGATCTGTAAAATCAGTATCGCACCTAATATATGCCAAGAATTAAAGAGAACAGAAGTAATATTGTGCACCCAAGTGAGCTTGTTTGTGCTGTGCATCTTGGGAAAAAGGCAGATAGTTGGTATTCTCTAACTTGTTGTGAGAAATTAATAAGGACTAATATTTTTCAAAAATATTTGCGGATTCACTAGGAAATGAACACAAGTAAAAATGGAGAACTATTTTACCTTCTAGCTGAACTTCAAAAGATAGTATAGAACAGCAGAAGTGAAACAGCTAAGACTATATACTTTATTCTTTATGTCATTCACTGTCTTCCATTTTATCTCTTTGGAATATTTTGATGCATGGATAGAAACACACTCCTTAATCTGAACTACCTATACTTAAGGTAAAGTTTCAAGAAAGAGAAGAGGTAAAATCACCCCGGACAGAATATGCTAGATTGTTCCTTAGAACGTAACCACAGACATCTCAGTAATAATAGACATTGGTTGAGACATTCCTCAAACTTTCTATGTAGCAAATTTTAAAATATCTGGTTTTTTTTTACTCTTTCAATTCCTGTTCCTAAACCACATAACTCTTTAGAGGGACAGAAGATGGGGCAAAAATTTCATTATAATTTTTTTCTGATAATCTGTGACATAAGAGATTGAATCACACTTCTTTTGCATGAGGATATGAACATTTTATCAGATTATAGAGTAAATTTGATTATCAAAAGGATTGCCACTTCAAAGCCTAGTTTATTAATTTCCAGAACAACCTTCTCTAGATTACAACTAACCAAACAAAGTAGGAATAGATTTTTCAATTCAGAAATAGAATTAAATTATTTTAGTGTTGATGAATCCTGATTTATTGGTATTTCAAGATATTGTCCCTGATAATGTTTCACACTTATTCTACGGTTGAGAGGCTGTCCATGGTTTGATTTTCACTGCTCAATCTTGGCTTCCTGATTCTGATTTGAACCAGATCAGAATGGAACCGTCACCGTTTGATGTGTGAAAATCTTAAAGACACTTCTGTTACATAGAAAATGTTCTGGAATGTTTTGTAGAATTTTGTTGCAGGTTTGATGTCTTAGAGTCAACCTGTAGTGCCATTTAATTGCAAAATTCTGAAACTGTAAAAGGATGCCATGGCAATCTTGAGGTTATCAATATCCTTCTGCCTTTACCTTCACCTTCCTTTTTGCAACCAGAAGCGAGCGTCCATGTAGAAGTCACCATGTGTGTATAGTTTTTGAGGGCTAAAACCAGTCTCTCATTCTGTTGTATTGCATTATGCAGTGTTTCTTTTCTGTTCTAATCAAATATCTTGTTCCAGGCATCTGCTATTCCTTTCCTGGATCGTTAATGGTATCAAATTCTTCTTGACCAGGTCAGCGCAGCTGATCATATTCACGTTCACGTTCCTTGACTTAATCTATTAAATAAAGCTGCTAGAAGTGAGCTAATTAATCCCATGTCTGCACAACTTTAAATTGCAACATTTTTTGCAGAGTCTCCCTTGCACTTTGAAATAAAGCCTCATTGCAGATGTTGAAAAATAAAATGCAACAAGTGCTGAGAAATACTCACACATGCAAATAGGTATTTGTAATCTTTCTTGAGAGACAGTATAAAATAAGAAACATATGAGAAACAGAAAAAAGAATAACTTTGCTTTGACTTTTTAATCCTGTTTTGTAAGAGTGTTAAAGATTAGAAATTCTATGACTACAAATGCTCTTAATTTCTAAATAACGTTATATGGTATATCTTCGGCATGTTTTATATTATTGTACTAGGGGAAAAAAGACAAATAAGAGCAGGCAGGAGAAGTAAGTGTTTAAAAATGAGAAAATGTCCGGTTTGAAGTTGATTATACCAATTGAACCAGGTTTTTTTCATTGTGATACATTCTTAATTTCATAACTTTGTATGTATTTTTACTCTGTCATGACATTTTCCTAAAACTTGCCACTCATCAGAATAAATCAGTTTTGTCATGAAGAACATGTATAATATGCTAATTTTATTTATTGCAAATTTAGAAAATTACAAGAAGATTGCTAAAGGATGAGACTTAACTGCTTTATATATTGTACTATATCTTTATTGTTGCAAGAGTGTGCCTGTACGGTGATTTTCAAGCTCAGAATTTCACGGCTGGTGCCTGATTGTTATTATGCATGTAATACAATGGTAATGTAGTAGTAATACATCACATAATTAAAAGCACTCAGAGTGTACTTGCAGTACACTATATTAAAGCAACATGTGGAACATTGCCTGGTATTCCTACCGTTTTTTAATAACTAGACAATTACTTGGATAAATTCCATGGTATAGCTGCTTAAACAAGAAATCTGAGGCAGGGAAAGGGAACAAATAGGTGGGTGAATGTCTGTGGAACTTTTCCTGATTGGAAGAGAGGAGAGCTGTTGACAGCTGCTGATTACAAAGGATGGGGCTGGAGGAGGCCCTGGAGTATAGATGAAGTTGGGCAACAGGCTAGAAAAGGTCGTTGCTTGGGGTTGCCAGCAGCTTTTCTGTCCCGTCTAAAGCTGTGTCTAAGGCACAGCTCAGGAAAGGAAAACACATTGATAAACACTTGCTGGGCAGTAATGTGATTCTCATTACTAAGGAACACTTAACACCTTGTTTACTAAGCAGAGCTTTTAAATTTTACCCCTCGATTGCCCTAATTAAATTCAATTTCTTCTTTGTGCATGTTTTCTTCCTTTACAGCAGCCTCCAAAATAAGCATCCCACCAGCTAAATTTCTAGACCACGTGAAAGTCTATCTGTTGTTTCTACAAAACTCTATTTGAATCTAGCTAGTAACTTTGGAATAGTATAGTCTTATAACATGGGTAGCAGGGTTGGAAGTTATGAATGTCTGCAAAGTGAATTAAATTAAGCATTTTAGTCACGCCTTCTTCTGGACTTCACCTGTTATCAATTTCTGTTGTTGACAGTAAGAACTGGAAAAAATATGAGACATTTTCTTGCCTTCATGATAAGAGATTGCAAATTAATGCTTGCAAATGATAATAATCAGTGTTTAAAAAGTTTTGAAAAAAATCACTTGTGACTTCCTTCTTCCAGCACGTTAAAATGTCATTTAATATAATGAGAGAGAATAAGACAAAGGTAAAAATGTGCAGTGGAAGCTAAAAAGTAGCAAACAACAGACTCTGTCAGATGAGCCTATGTAATCTTAAAAGATTCTTGATATTGGACAAAAGTTATTTAGAAAAATATAAGGCTCTCTGCAGAAAAAATCCTAAACAAACTTACTCCCTGTTTATCAAATAAATGATACCCTGTGAATATCTCATCCAGCTGCATTATAAAATAAAAGAGCAAACTAGTCCTTCTTGCATGGATGAAGTGAGACTAATGAATAGCAATGGATATTTTCCTATCCTGCTGTGCCATTGATCTGTGTGTGCAACAATAATTTATGTTGATTTGGTTTATAAGTCTAAACAACCAGATAAGACAATGTATTCATATATATTTATGGTCCCTTAGTTACAAACTCCATTGTCTGGGTTTTTGGTGCATTTTATTTTTTGAAGTGTGTGTGTTGTTTTTACTTTTGTCTTATTCTTCTATAGTCTATAGTAATGACTACTAAATTAAATATATTTCTTCTTTTAGCCCAAACTATGGTCTATATGTTAAACCCATTAATAATCAACACTGGTTAAGAAATTTTAAAAATTTGTTTATTTTCTCCTGAATGCTTTTCATGTCTTCCTTCTCTTTGTTTAATATTTAGTTTCTGTGTTTTGAAAACCAGACAACTCAACTAACAGCCTGAAAACAAAAGGTGTAAGAATTAATTACATCTTGAAACACTCGCAAATTCTATCTTAATACCCTCTGTATGTCCAATAAAGAGGAATCAAAATATTTTTTTTTCTGTGTGTCAAGATTCTCTTTCATTTTACTTCATTAAATCAAGATGATATAGGTCCCAGGAGACAAGAGTGGAAATTTTAAAACTGTATTGATTTAACAATCCCTTTGTAAATATTTCATGGTTCTATAATGTGCAAGTGCAGTCACGCATAGAACAAAGAATTGCACTTTTCTGTTAGTACACAGAAGGGCCATATGACAGTATTTATTATGTCATTTGAACAATACTATATAGGAAAATGCATGAGGATATTTTGTCACTTTATCATTGTTATAAATGTCAAGGAGGATTGATACAACACTATTTTTCAAGTGAAATGTTCATTAAGAAAGACTATTTCAAACTGTGACTTTCTTAAAGAAATACAAAGCCAATCTTCAATTACAGTTTCAATATATATTTCTAGTTTCCCCCCTTAATCTGATGTAGATTTGTTTGATGAAATGGTACTTCTCTTAATGGTCTACAGTTTATTGTTTTCTTCCAGACAGTTTTCAGTTGTGAAATTTCAACATCTCAATAATCTTAATGACAAATGAGGAGGGGAAAGCTTTTGGGGTGGATTACCCGGTACATAACAGCTGGCATATATCCTTCTGCAAATTAAAAAAAAAAAAAGAGGAAAAAGTCCTGGAAACTGCATGAACTGAGGCCTGGAAGAAACCCATAATATATGGAGGTTTTACCATTATATGGAGGTTTTAACTCTTCTTAAAAACTCTTTGTAAGAGCAACATGCAAAAATAAAATAATAATATAAGAATTTAATTCTAATACTAGCATTTCTTTGATTAGTACATGTTATATTTCCAGACACTGACATTTAAACTGATCTTATCATTTAAGAGTTTTTTCTGAACCGCAAATGCTACTGCTTCTTGTGACAGGAATCCAATGCTGATGATTTCAGTCTCAGTAGTGGCAGAGTTTAAATCAAAAAGGAGACTTGTTGCTAGCAACCAAAAGGTTCTGGTGGGAAAAGTATATTTTACAATCTCTTTCTGGGCTGATTAAAAGTGTAAATTTTATGTAGAAATTTACAATATCCAGTTCTGTGGATTTGAAAAGGTCTTATATAAAATCAAGATAATCTGCACCTCACTATAACCATACTGACATTATAATGTCAGACCCTTTTCCTTGTCAAAGTGATTTTCTCAAAATTATTTTTATCAGCATGACACCAGATCCTGTGAATTGAATCTTGGGGGTCTTCCCTCTATTAATAGTTTATCATCTCTGATGTTTTGAAAGAATCAGTGCACTATTTATCTCTGTGAAGATTCATTATGACAGAGCAGCATGAACATTACTGAAAATGTTCATTTTAGGAACATTATGTTACTTAGTCTGCTCTACTACCATCTATAAGATGTCATGCAGTTTTAATAAGTATACTATTTGCTTTAGTAACAGATAAAGTCTTTTGCTGTGTCAAGACAACTCTTGTTTTTTTTTTCATATATTTCTTTTATCACCTCAAGCTTTACTCAGGTTTTCCTAGAAGTCAAGTTTCTAGGACTATGAGGGAGAAATAATCTGTCATTTATTCACAAATATGTATATTGGTGATTCTTTTGCTTCCCTTTGTCTGTGTATTACCTCAAGCTGTCAGTCTGTAGAAAAAAAATGGAATTTTTTTTCTAAATAAGACCTTACAGCTTTTGTTACCTTTGGCTTTGCATATACATATGTATATATGTAAGGCAAGATTTACGTGAAGTCTGACAAATGCTGATCACCAATAACCAAAAATTAGCCTTGCAGTACTAGAATAAAATGGACCCAGATAAATTAGCAGTAAATAAAGAACCAACATGCTACCATATGAGTCCAGATGGACCTTATTAATGTGTTTAATGGGATTAATTTTTTCACATAATATGCAAAACTCTGAAAGTTTGAAAGGTTTATTTTTTAAATACATTTGTGTGGATATTTTGCACAATATTGCAGTTTTAGAGGAACTAAAGTGAATATTGGGAAGGTCTTAAGTAATAATTCTGGTATTACATTATATTAGAATTCCACACCCTTAATTTTATCATGGTTCATAAATTTTTCCTGGATCTCCCTAAAGATACCATGTACAATTTTCAGACTGTGAATAAAAAAAGCCTACTAATTCTCACATATTACTCTACACCTTAATCTCCTAGTGCTGAAGATAAGTAATACAAAAAGTGATTAGTCCAGTCAGATATCAAAAAAAAATCAGATATCATACCACAGCTAAAAGTGAATAAAATCCTGGATGACCATATTCTTTTTTAAGAAACCCCAGCAAACTAGAATACTGATGTTTTCCTTAATTTTAAAAGATCTTTTAAATCTTTCCTTTGCATTCTCAGTTGTTAGACCCAATTCTCTGTTCTCGTCACAAATTCTACCCCTAAAGAAAAGTTCTCCTCTCTCTCAGTTCATAGGGTGAATATCTGTACCTATTTACAGAGTTGTGTGTGCAGAGACTAATTTTGCTGAGATAAAATAATTTTTTCTAATGAATTAATATCTTTTTTTTTACCAGATAAATAAGCACTTCGAAGACAAAGGTTGAGCGTTGAAAGCTCAAATCTGACCCTAAAATGTCTCCTGATTCCATAAGCTTTTGATACTTTTGGCTGCTGTTTCACGGATCCTTTGAAGAGCCGTGGTTGCATTTGCCTTGTTCCTTACAGTATTTGTTCATCTTCCCTCTTGTACCTCACTACAGAAAACATGTTTTTTTATTTCTCATAAAGTACTTTCTCAGCAGATCTCAACCCTTCAGCTTTGCATCATTTCCTATATACTAAACCTTTTCTTGACTGAAAAGTTTAAATTAATTTTCACTCAAAATATTTTCAGCTTTCTTATAGGAATTGTGAAAGACTGAGTGCTATGAAAGATTGTCCTTTCCAACTCCTGACTGGAATTAAGAGAGCCCTGCAGGCTGGCTGTAGCTAAATCCAGGAGTCCTGGTTACACATCTACTATGCAAATGTGTTCCTTTGAAGAGGTGATAAGTGGCATGTGCACCAGAAACCTGCATCCAGCATGTACGTCCAGCAACTAGGCTATCCTGGAACACTCAATGTTATCTATCTTCTGCCACATCAGACATTTCTTACCTTAATGCTCATTAATGTCCTACCAGTAAGCCTCGGGGAAAAGTGAAAAATAAACCTTGACTGTTTCCCCAAAGTCATCATGAATAAACACAGCTTGCCAGAGTTCAAAAAGTATTATTTATAATAAATCTAGGTAACTAAATCTACAGACTTCCCTGTCCCATCCCCTCCCTGTAAATAAGGCTAAATGAACGACCGAATTGCATTTACATGGTTTTACATTTCTTTTGATATATGACTTCAATGTGCAATAAAATACAACAATTGAAAATGGAATATATTTGAAATATTAATTCAAAGTTAAACATCTTGTTGAAAAGGATTTTTTTAAAAAAATTCTTCTAACACCAAATATTTTGCAAATATAACTAGAATCTAGATATGAAAATATGCAAATGAAGCTACCACATGTATCGCTGCATTTCAGTGCTATGGATTATTTGGTCGTGGAGAACTAAGCAAGCTAGAGAGCTTTTATTGTTAATATTGATCATGTATTTATTCAAGAATAGCAGTATCAAAGGACTGAAACGTAAACACGTGTCAAAATATGGCAATTATGAGTAACCCTGAAAAGTATCTAAAATAATTCAAATGTAAAAAAAATATTCAGGAAAGGACTAATAGGTAAAATAAATATATGTCACGAGCAAAATCTGAGCACAGGGTTCATTGGCTGTAGTAGAGGCTACAGTTTAAACAAAAAACCCAATCCAAAACAAAAAAAACACCACAGAAAAACAAACTGCACAATTGTTTTCAATCTGTAAACTGTAGAACTAAAACGTTACAGTTAAGTGGAAGTGTAGAAAAATGTGCATAACCATATTTAGCCTTTACATAACAAAGCTTTAAGCTTAATATTTGATAAGAATCGTTTAATCTTTAAAAAATAATGTTTTTTGTTATAATTAAGTTACAAATTTTGTTCATGGATATTAAGCCTCCAGTGGCATTTTCACAAAGCACATTTCCATTCCTTTTGGCTTGAGTTTCAACACTTACAATGAAAAATATTGTAACAAATACCTGTATTTTTTAATTAGTGACCGATGTAATAAAATCAGTCTTGTAATCAGACAGCAATAAGCGCAACACTCTGATTTTAATAATAGAGAAAGTAACCAAGTTATTATTGATATCTGCACATAAATTCAACTGGGCAGGCAATTGTTGTGAGCCCACATAGTGTGAATACGTTGTGAACTCAGAGATGAAATAGACTGAAAAACCAGTCTTTACGCAATGTTGTTTACTGCGATAATGGGGCTTATTTTGGATACAAGGAATGCGTTGGTTGGGAAAAAAAGGATGGTAAGATAAAGCTTTAAATTGAATGAAAAAGAACAGTTTAGGAAAGGGCATCTCCAAGACATGGTAAATCTTGATGGGACAGTGGAATCATATACAAGCATTTTCCAATGCTTTACTTCCGGATCCAACATCCGCTATGTGGTCACGCCTCCCTGGATTTTCAGGCATTTCTGCTCATTCATAAAAGTTTTATGAAAATAAGTAGGCAAACCACTCACTTGCTCTTGGTTTCCCAAGAACTTCTTGCCTCTTATCTACACTTAGGGAAGGGAAAAAAAAATGAAAACGATAAATAAGGGCCAAAAGGACTGACACAGTAAATGTTCTGTGTAATAAGTAGGGTTATAAGCCATTTCTAGAAAAGCTGAAAGCAACTGAAGGAAAGGTTGGACAGTACAGATATTTCTGTGTTTAGGTTAAGTTACCCTGGAGTTAATATTCTTTTAAAGCTCTTTTATAGTGATGTACAGGTGGTTTATATAGCAATTTTGAATATTTTGCTACAAGATTTTTTATAGGAAGGCTCTCATTGGTCTCTGCGTTAAAAACAATTAAAAGGTTGAAATTACTGATAGGTCTACACAAACTAAAACATTGCATAGAATGTAACATCGATAGAGCTGAAGAATGCACTAAATTCGTACAAGGGAGGATGGGATAGTAACTATAAAAATCAAGTATATTTTGCATTCAGCCTTTCATCCTTCTAACAAAACTTCCTGTTATACTGGGCAAGTCACTTATTGTGTGAATTTTCCAGAACTTCAGGAAAAATAATATGTTTGTACAGAGAGAAAATTTTCATCTTGTGACAGTGTCACTGGAAATAATCACGTAAGTTTGTATTAGAAGATTCAATTAGAAAGTACTTACTTCGAATAAACAGGAAACTAAATAGTCGAAAGAGCAGTTAAGGTGAGAAGACCTACAGTACTTTAACTTATTCATGACAATGAAGGATCTACTATAGCAACATTGTGCTTCTTATCCTCATGAGTCCACTCAGTAATTTGTTTCAAATTAGTGCTGAAAATCCATGTACTGATCAGTTCCAGTGAGGAAGTGTTGACTTGTGACAGGTGTGGTGCTCACATTTTTTTATTGCAACCCAGATCTATCAGAAGAATTGTTTTCAAACTACTCGTTTCCAAGCTATAATACATCTTTGTAGTAATTTTGTAGATAAGCACAGCTAAATGTGCAAGGAAAAGAAAAAATTTCTCATTTCCATGAACGCAGCATTTTGTTTTAATGAGAACTATGTAGTTAATCTTTGTATAACCTCTTAACTGATTTTACTCTGCTGAATTTTTTTAAACATAAATGTCCCTAAGCAAAATACCAGTAATCTTAAAACATGAGAGATAACTAACATGTTCATGCCCCCTACCAGAGACAAAATGGTTCTTTTTCATCATGAAACTGACCCCTGCACTCATATTCTTTCACCATAAAAAAAACTCTCTAAAAGGGAACGACGAGTATTTTAGTTATATCTACATCTATTTGTAAACCAAAGAGAAGGCAAACTGGGGAACACATAGATTTTTGGGTGGAGATGCTGTTGCAGGTAAAACATCAGGACAGACAAATATTACCATCCATAACACAGAATTCACATCTCTCTTCAAGAACCAGGACCTGGATCATCTGGGGTCCTGGCAATGGGGTAAAATCCTTGGTGTGGTTCCTTGTCTGAGGAGGGAATGTGGTAGTATGAGAAAGTCTCAAAACACGTTCCAATCAAAGTTTTAAAGCTGACACAGTAGCTTTGTAGCAAGATCTGTTTTAAATAAAGAATGGTTACAAGAGTAGTGCGTGAGGGTAATGTGTTCCCAATTGCCAGCCTGATGAATGAGCAGACTGAACTAACTGGAGCTAGATAATTTGATTTGTTCTTTTTCAATATAGCTGGTCTATATTTAAAGCGGCTTCTTGTATGTTTGATTGTCATTTTGTTTTTTAACACTAGGAAAAAAATGTTTTGGATTCAAGTACATATAAAGTTCTTTGAGTAATACTTTCCTAGAATTTCAGAACTTAGAAAATATATAACCCTTAAGATCACATTATTAAGTGATGGATTAGACTTTAACTCCCTATTCATCTCTATGCAAAAGCTCAGGTAGTCTTAACCAGAAAAGGAGGTTACCACCTTACCAGTTATTCTTGGGCTAACTACATGATGTTAAAACACGTTACTCCTCCTGTATGTCTGCTGAGCATTTAATAACTTGTCTCAAGGTACTCAGTGAAATAGATTAACATGAGCAGTGGAATATGTTAACATGAACAGACAAAATTTAAGGCAGAGAAATATTACTATGTTTGTAAGTAGTGGCGTATGTAAGAGAATGAAAATAAATACCTTGGAATTCTAGCCACCTGATTAACCAACAAAAAACTGATAGCAATTTTCTCTTTCAATTGTATTTAACTTTATCAAAAGAAGGGATAAATTGTCACATTTCCAAATAAGCCTTATTTTGAGAAATATGTCAGTTTACATTCTAAATTGTCAGGATTATTAGTGCACAAACTCAAAAGCACATCAGCCAAATTAAAATCATGCTGCAATAAATGTCTCTTATTTCTAAGAAACATAGTGCAGAAGAAGCTTAGAAGCTTCACAACAAAAATCTGTGAATAGAACTCCGAAATATTTCTGTAAAGGAGTCAAAGATGCTTGGTCAATTCAGACATAGAACTGTGGAAGGAGGTTTTAGACCACAACTAGTGAGCAAATCTGGCAGAAGGTAGCGATTACCTTATTATTTCAGAGAAGCAGTAATAAACTTGCTACTCATAGAGCTGGATTGATGAAGCTGCTTTTGACATTTTGCAGGAGTAGGAAGCATAACAAACAAACAAAAACAGGGAACATCCTTACATCATTTGGAGAGACTATTCAAGATTTACTAGTCATTTAACATGGAGTCAATTAACAGAGAGTCTCTTGTTGGCCTGGTAACAAGATGTATGTATATGCACATAGACCAAACATGGCAATTGCTGTGTGGATCAGTGTATTTGGTTTGTGTGCTAATGTTTTGGTAGTTTCGTGAGAGTCTGCTAGAAGCTTCACCTATGTTGACCCCAACTAGAGTCAACCCACCACAATCAGACTTTCAGTTCCTGTCATTTAGTGTAGACTCATTGTCTAAAATATTTAACAATGATTTTTTATTTCGAAGACATATTTTTCAAAGTGAATATGGAAATTAGGTGATTTAGGGTGCTGATCTCCATTAATCCCTTTAGTTATAAACCTAGTTAAAGAGATCCTACGCTGATGTTAGATCATGCTCTACACTGCATTGGCGGAATGGTTTGAATTTCAAGAAAAACAAGAAATGAGAAAATAAAGAAAAAGCTATGGTTTAAAATTAAAATGATTTCAAGATATGTGTGTACCTCAAACTGTAATTTCATGATTGTGAGAAAAGGAGCTTCCGTTAAAAAGTTTGCGTCATGTCATCTCTACAAGTATGTTTCTGCATCTTCCCTTGTACATTCACAAGTCCCTAAAGGAAGACTAACTTGCGCTTGCACATAGATGCACCCAAAGCATAGGAGATCTTTGATCTACCTTATTATGCAACTGTGAACACAAGATTCATGTACTATGCAGTTCATGAGTGTGAAACCCAGTGCACGGAAAAGAGAGAAAGTCAAGCTAATGGCATGGTGAAGGCAAGGACTGCTCTGTTCAGAAGTGCTTCTTCGTTATTATAGCCTAAGGAAACTATGAAGCTGCAACTGAGGTAGACTTCCTGATCAAATTACCTCTTGACCAGAATATAAACTTACCTTAACAGAAATAAATGCAATTATATTTTTTTATATTACATCTTTTGTATGTTAATTAGAGACCCATGTTCTGGAGTAGCATCTTCTCATTCTACCAGGATATTCTATTGTCTAGCTCATGAGCCCCTGTGGAAGATACTGTGCTCAAAACCTCACCATTTTGGCCTCAAGTAAGTCACAGCAGTTTGGCATTTGGAGTGTGTTTGTTGGTAGCAGTTGGGATATGTTAGCTGTGTCTGTTGTCTAGTTTTGGTGGACAATTCATATAGAGGAATTGTACTGCAAATTGTTTACTCTCTTTCTTCCCTCCACAAGAATATTTGGGTTTGTGTTTATGAGTTAATAGAAAGAGAAGAAATAAAAAGTTTCACCAGTAAAGAAAAGTGTAGAATATAGACCAAAAGTAAAATAAAAGCAGAAAACTATTCCAGAATAATACGTTTCCCTAGAACATGTTAACAATATATATTGAAAAAGTGAAATATAGATGTATAAATTTATAAACTCACAATTGCATAAATCTCTGTTTTTTATTATTGAACCATTTTTAACCAATAACAATTAGACTGTTCAGTCTCCTTTCACAAGAAGGTAGGTAATACAGCACCAAACCACATTAATAATTTGTAATAATACAATGCTAAGATATATTAATAATTTTTTTTTCCAAAAATCGCACCAAAACAAATATGCCAAAGATCCATAAGAGAAGAGGAAGAAAGAAGGCAAGCCACTTAGCAACTACTTATTAATAAACACCAAGATACATGCTCTGATTTCCTGTTTGGATGCTGCATAGTCCAAAAAAATTAGCACAGTGTTGAGAGCGCAGATTTGGTGCAAAACAGCACCTTGTTATTCAAATGGTACGAGTTCTGAGTGGCACTTTTATCTGTCTATTCAGTTTGAACGATAGATGAACTGGAAGGTGAGGTAAGTAAGATATGGGTTAAAATAATCGTTCAGCATTTTGAAAACCATCAAGATCTTAGTACTTTTATAAAACAAGTACATAATAATAAGTTGTGGTTGTAACTGCAAGGAAGTTAAAAGAGGATACTTTAATGCAGACATGGTTATAATCTGCCTAACTGCCCATAGAAGAAAATCTTGCCATGTTACAGGATATTATGTATCATAGATTATCACAAGTAAGAGGGAACCCATAATGATCATTGAGTCAAACTCCCTACTCGTTGCAGAACTGCCTAAAATTGAAACACATGACTAAGCATTGTCCAGATACTCCTTGAATTCTGACAGCTTGGTGCCATGACCACTTCCTTGCGGAGACTGTTCCAGTGACCAACAACAAATCTCTCAATGAAACAAATCTTCCTAGTGTCCAAGCTGAACTTTCCCTGATGCAGTTTCATTCCATTGTCTCATGTCCTATCACTCGTCACCAGACAGAGGAGGTCAGCACCTACCCCTCTCCAGATCCCCTTGAGGAAGCTGCAAGCTGTGATGAGATCATCCCTCAACTTTTGCTTCTCCAAGCTGAACAAGCAAAAGGCCATCAGTGTGCCTGAAAAGCCTTGACCTCCAAGGCCTTTCACCGCCTTGACCACCCTCCTCTGGACACACTCTAACGTTTTGACATCCTTCTTGCACTGGAGCACCCGAAGCTGCACACAATGCTCGAGGTGGGGCTGCACCACTGCAGCACAGACTGGGACAATCACTTCTCTTTACCGGCTGGCAAGGCTGTGCATGATGCACCCCAGGTCATAGCTGGCCCTTTTGGCTGCCAGGGCACACTCTTGACTCATATTCGGTTTTCCATCAATCCAAGCCTCCAGATCTGTTTTGTCAGAGCTGCTCTCTGGCCTCTCATCCCCCAGTTTGTACGTATAACTAGGGTTAGCCCATCCGAGGTGGAGAATTGTCCACTTAGTTTTGTTAAATTTTATATGATTGATGATTGCCCCAGTCTCTAGCCTATCCAGATTTCTCTGTAAGGCCAGAAGCTGTGAAGCTACAGGAAATATGATCTGTCTATTGGAAATTAGTTAATGGAATTATTGAATGTAAATCAGGAAACTAAAGAAACAGAAAAACAAGTTTAGAAACCAAGATAATTAAATAATATAGAATTTTGGGGAAAAAACAGAATGAAATTGTCAGGCTTCGATAGTGTGGTTATTAGATCGACACACATTGTTCATAAGCAGCAGCTAATAGATGAACACATAATTGAACTTTAATGTAAGTATAAAGTCTTTGAACCCAGTAAAATAATAGTTAGAAAGCTAAAGTAAAAACTACAAGGCGTTCAGTTTAAGACATGCTTAAACATTTCTCAGAAGAACAACATTTCAAAGCTTGAGCTTCACATGGCAGAATACAGTGCCACTAAATAAGTCGGATCTGATTAAAAGCCTACTGTCAACTCAGGTCATTACCACAACAACTGAATGAGTGACATTTATGGAGCTTGAATAAAATGACAATGAATTTTTAGACAATAATCTTTCCCTCCTTTTGCTGAATACTCTCATGAAAAAAAAAGAAGAAAAAAGAAGGGAAAAAAAGAGAGGGTAAAAAGAGAAATCCAAACTTGGCCTGCATGAGCCTTATCACTTGCAATACTTATGTGAGTAGTTCAGTTAATATAAATTCATTTTAAAGAACATTTCCTATCTTAGTTCTGATTTTTTTTACTACAATGACATAAACAATTTAGGGAAGCATTAAAGATGTTATTTTAAACAGGTCATTCATTACCAAAAAAAAAAGACCGTGCACTCAAAAAGATTATTGCCATTTGCAAGCAGGAAAAAAACTCTCCTATAACGAAAGGGTGGGTTGGGGTTTTTCATTTTGATATAAATCTTTAACATACAGTCACACCTCTAATCTAAAAGCTAGCCTATAACAGAATCAAGTTTAAGCAAATAAACCCAGATAACACATATCTGGATTAAACTATTCTGGTTAGATTCTGGAGTAAAAGTACTAAAACGTGACTAAGTTTGAGCAGAAACAGAATAGCGATGGCTTTCCGTAACACCATTTTTCAGACATCCCACTCATACACAAGAGTACATCCTGTGTCTTGCAAGGGGTCAGTTACCTTATTAAGGGGTTTCAGATCTTCTAAGTAATAAGAAATCTAGAAGCGTGTTTTATTAATGATTATATAATAATGTTAATATTTTCTGTATTAATAAAATAAATAATAATTGTCAGCACTGCAATACCTTGGTCCTCAAGGGTTCATTGGAAAAATGCCTGCCACTTTGGTTATCTCTTCTTTTCTTGTGAGAACCAGATTACCTGGTACTCTTCTGCATCCAGATGTCCTAGTTCCTCTTGTACTTAACGGATCAGAAGAGGTTGAGCCAGAGGCCACTTTCCATAATATGAAGATGACAAAAGGATGAAAGATTTTGACCAGTATTTCATTTGATGTAGGTGTGCAGGTTTTGGTCAGGGGCTGCCTTATGCCAGACATGACTGCCTTCACAATGGGCCCACTGCAGGACAAAGCTAAGCCCATCAGTGAAGGTCGTGGCACTTCAGTGGAAACATGGCTTAAAAAGGGCAAAAGTTACCAAACAGATCAAGAAGTTGGGAGTTAAAGGAGTGAGAAAGAACAGAGGGAACAATTGGGTCAGACTTAGGTCAGAGGAGGAAGAGAAGATGCCATGGAAGAGAAGAAAACTCTGTGGCCCATTGAGGTGCTGCATTGGAGCAGAGGAAAGGTGTGAGCAAGAAGAAGCAGCAGAAAGATACTACTGTGTACTGACCATGACAGTCCACTGTTACCACTGCTCACTGCAGCTCTGAGAGGACTGGTTGTAATATCCATCATAACAAGGATCATCGAGAAAGAGGAGAGGCACTTGGAATGACAGAGTGAACTTGAACCTGGTAAATTGGTGAGGAGAGGTGTTCTCCCAAGGTATTTTAATCATTGTTACTTTTTTTTTGGTTTTGCTTCACAATACCCAACAATCAGTACTAAATTGCCCAAGTCTTGCCTGTTTAGCCTAAGGTAGTCACTGGTAAGCAATCTGTTTTTAGCTTCATCTATGAGCTTTCTCACTTTTACTATTCCTAAGCTCCATGCTGGCCCACTGAGGAAGAAATGTGAGCAAGAAGTTGGGTGGGGGTTTGGATGCTAGCTGGGTCAACTTACAGGAGGTATGCGTGGGAGCCAGTCCATCTCTATAACAGGTGTAAGAAATCCATACTGAAGAACAAGTATGGGTATTCCTTCAAGACGAGTGCGATAACATGGATATTAAAGGGGATTAATACAAGTTATGTGTTTTATATAGGTCAGGATGGTCGACAAGAGATTCACTGGTTGAAAAGAGCAGGTGTCATCTTATAGTAGTGCGAGTTTCAAGGGGAAAGTTTGTTTTACTGATACTCAGTGTACAACTGTGCAACCAAGGTCTTCAGAAGTTACATAGAGTACAAGGAGACTCCTGTAATTTGCGGGGGAATTTGAATAAAACAGAGTTGGGCGAGGTGAAGAAGCATCTTTTCTATTTGCAGTTGCCCATGTTTAACAGCTGCTGCTCTATGTTGGTGAAAGCTAGATTTTTTTATTTTAATAATTAATACACTGCGCTATGGGGACTAATTTTTTTTCCACAACATTGATTATTCATGGGTCCCTATGACCTTATTCACAGATTGTGGTCTTAGTTACAGAAATGACAAAATGGCTTTTCACTTTATTTTCACCACATGAGAGATAAATTATTTTATCGCCACTTCCATTCCTCTTAAACATTGGCAACATTTATATGTTCTTAAAAGAACACTGGTTTTTTTTTTTCTGACAGTTTCTGTTTCTTTAATGGTTGATTTTCCCTAAACCTCATTAATTTCTAATGGCCCCAGGTAGTTTATATCTTTCCCTTGAACTGACTCACACTGGATTGCACTGACTGTGCTGCTAGATTGCAGTGTGACATGATGAAATCAGGTGTAGCTTCTTGTAATGGGGATAGGGAAAACAGGTGAAAGTCTGTGTCTTTTTTCCTTTCTATCATTCTTAGTAGAAGGAAATGAGATGGATACAACACACTGTTTATGACAGTCGCAACTTTTGCTCAGCCTGAACACATTTGCAATAATAATAAATGGCTTTGTTACAAAGCCCCTGTGGCACTTTTCTGGTTCACAGGAGCAGTTCAAAGTTTCATAGATTTCAATGGGTTTCATCACTATGGTTTAGATCCTAATGAATACTGATAGAATATTCATTGGCTTTGGAAATTTTGTTTTATTTTTAAGGTTTTTGAAACAATGTTCGTGTGTAGGTAACTAAAGGTATCCTGCAATAAAAGTCCATAAAAATGGGTTGTCAGAATGAAAGCATCACTAAAATTGTCTTCACAGTTACTTCCAGAACATATTTTCTGCTGATCTGGCTTTTATTTCTTCTTTGAATATTAATTGTTCATTTACTAGTTTAAAAACACATCCTGGAGTTTCGCTAGGCACATACCTATAGATATTTTTCTTCTGCTTTTCCAATTCCCTCCTCTCCATCTCCTTCTTCACTTCCATTTTCCTATCTTGAGTCTTCCTTCTGCAACAAGCAGGGTGGATAAGGAAAATTTCTGAGTGATACTGGTGCTGTAGGCCATTGAAATCAATGACAGATATTCTAAAGTTACTGGAAGCTGTGTTTGTACGTAGAGTACTACCTTATTGCAAAAGTTAACAAATACTGCAAGACCCAAGAGGTAAAGGGCAAGAAACAGTACGGTGCTGTTCATTCAGATTTGTTTCCTGACTGAGTAATAATTCTCTCATCCCTGACCTACATAAAAATAACAATAACAACAAAACCTTCCCAAGATTCCTGCTCAAGAGGAGTGCACTGAAAAGCTCTCCTCCCTGCAAACCCTCCTTTGCTAGCCATGTTGCACTCCTAGTAGGTGAAAGTTGGCTGTAGGTTCCTGATACTTGCCTTTCACAAATTGACAGAGCAAGAGCCAAGAAAGTCATGGAAAAAGTTAGAATTTATTAAATATGCTAAATTTTCCTCTAGAAGAGATGAGAACTATTTAAACAAGGCACATGCAACTATGGAATAATAGCACACAGACTTTTCCACACAGGTGCCATTGTTGAATGGGATCTGCCATCTCTCCAAATGGACCACAGGTAGCACTGTCTTGCAATTTGGATTCTCCCTGTACTTGTGATGGCTTTCTGGTACACTCAATCTCATATAGTTCATGATTTAGATGTTTGCTTTGTCCTTGGAAATTTCTTTCCCACAGCAGCCAGAACCCTTTCCAGCAAAGTGGTAATTTATGCTTGTTCTCCACAGAAGAATGATGTGGATATTAGAAAACAGAGAAGCCGTTAAGAAACACTGTTTCCCTCTTTCTCAGCAATCCATATGGCACATTTTAAAAGACAGACATGATGTAATAAATATAACAAAAAAAACGATTTTGTCATAAAAGCCCATGGCAAGTTTCTGTTGAAGTCAGGACTAGACTGTGTGTGCACAGTATAAACCTACTTCTGTAGGTTTTTTTTCAGGAATTGTGCAATTTTTTCATGATCCAACCTATATGATGACAAAGACAAGCTTGAAAGTACTTAGGAGTGTAACTGATGCAGCTGAATTTTCTAAACCCACAAGGAATGTTAAACAACACCTTTAAGAATACGCAGTTGTCACTGGAGCATCTGCAATTGTATTTCGAAATATTTTATTTCTGGAACTCAGAAACAATACTTCAGCAGAACATTTTGTATATTAAAAGGCGCAAACCCCACAGTAAATATAACCCTCAAAAAAACACCTGTGAATCCTGGGATGACTAAAGAGAAGAGAGCTTCCCACATCTATTTCTACATGTGACAGAGAAATAACCCTGCAGCAGAAGTTTCTCCGCCTCTCTGAAAACAGCAGCCCCTCCATGCCACTGGACTTGGAGAAAGGTGAGAGACCCTTGCCATTGGGCCCAGAAGACCAATGATTTCTTGCCATTTTTTTCTGATGTGGAGGCCAAGAAGTGCTAAAATATTCTTCTCCTGGAAATATTGCAAATAGTTCTTGTTGTGTCATTGCATTTGTAAGCATGCAAGAAGAAAGCAGAACACACAACATACACATGCCAAATGGGAGAAGTGTTTTCTGATTTCCTTTACAAGGGAATATTCTCGGAATTCTCCAGTGGCTATTGTCAGATTTAACTAGCCAAGTAAGAAAAAGAAGAAGGAAAATGGAAAAAAGGATTCTAGCATTCTACTGCCTAAACAATATCAGTGGATAGCTAGAAAAGTAGAAGGAACCTGATCTGTTGTCCGTTAAGTACCAAAGGGGCCCAGCATGTATGTAAATAGCTTTATACGACTGAAATTACTTTACTTTAGGCAGCTACCAAAACCTGCAGGATTCTTACTGAATTTATTTACCAATTGGTGAGGAAACGGTGCCAGCCCAAGGTACTTACATAAGTAGTATTTACAACAAGACTTTCAAAGAGTTCTTATAGTGCAATTTCTTTTTTTTTTTTTAAAGAAACTATTGGGAATTTTTAATGAAGAAATATGTTTTTAATTTTAAATAATATTTTCTTGCGAAGTTATTTTGATTGCTGTTACTGGTAGATGTTGTAGTGCGAGCTTCCCTTTGTTCTAAAAAGAGACTGATGAGAGTTGATTATTTTATAAATAAAAACAAGATGTCATTTAAAGACATCGCTATTTGTACTCAATATTGAATAATTTAACTAACTAAAACGTCGAAAGTGTGTATTTTGTAAAATTCCAAATCAAATATACTCTCCTGCAGATAAACAAAATGGTTATTTCTAGCATAACTTTCTAAAATGCATTCTAAAACTCATTCTAAAACCAGCCTCAGATCATATACCGTGGAGGATATGGGCTGTATGGTACTCTGAGCAGTAATTATTTAAAGTGTTAATGATTAATTTAGATGGGGAAGATCGGGAGTTTCTTGATGTCTGACAATCTGTGAAAACAGTAAAAGAACATTTTATGCTATTTGGAATATATTTTAATTATGGCTTTAAAGACAGAAAACCGCAGAAGATTTATAAACAGTATCCAGAATCTTAGGGGTTGAATCAGTCTAGACTGGCCTTGGTTGGCCTCGAGAGGAGATGTCTAAGTAAATATGTGTATCAATACACAATATTTATACACAATAGACATACCTACGCTTACAGAAGTATATATTTTATTTAAAATATTTACGCTCACAATGTAATTATCAAATCATTCAAGGAAGTGATATAAAATACACTGCTTTATATTAGTATCTAATGGCTCTGTCTTGATGAATATTGTCAAAGGTGTTAATGATGATTTCTTACTTGCTAAAATAAGCTTGATCAATTCACAGTATCACAGTACCACAAGGTTGGAAAGGACCTCTGAGATCATCAAGTCCAACCTATAACCTAACACTAACAGCAACACTAACACCAACCATCATCTAAACCATGGCACTCAGTGCCTCATCCAGTCTCCCCTTAAACACCTCCAGGGTCGGTGACTCCACCACCTCCCTGGGCAGCCCATTCCAATGGCCAATCACCCTTTCAGTGAAGAACTTTTTCCTCATATCAAGCCTAAACTTTCCCTGACGAAGCTTAAGTCCATGCCCTCTGGTTCTGCCACTGGTCACCTGAGAGAAGAGACCAATCCCTGCCCGACTACAACCTCCTTTTAGGTAGTTGGAGAGAGCAATGAGGTCTCCCCTGAGCCTCCTCTTCTCCAGACTAAACAGCCCCAACTCCCTCAGTCGCTCCTCATAGGGCTTGTGCTCCAGCCCCTTCACCATCTTCGTTGCCCTCCTCTGAACACATTCGAGTATCCTAACATCCTTCCCAAACTGGTGGGCCCAGAACTGTACACAGTATTCAAGGTGAGGCCTGACCAGTGCCGAGTACAGGGGGACGATAACTTCTCTGGTCCTGCTTACTACACTATTCCTGATGCAGGCCAGGATGC
Organism: Tapera naevia; assembly: GCA_033556795.1. NCBI lineage: Eukaryota > Metazoa > Chordata > Aves > Cuculiformes > Neomorphidae > Tapera > Tapera naevia. Next base: position 3,957,707 of record JAUMJJ010000092.1, read on the forward strand.
CATTGGCTTTCTTGGCCACCTGGGCACACTGCTGGCTCATGCTGAGCTTCCTGTCCACCAGCACTCCCAGGTCCCTTTCTGCCTGACTACTCTGCAGCCACTCTGTCCCCAGTATGTAGCTCTGCATGGGATTGTTGTGTCCAAAATGAAGTACCCAACATTTGGACTTATTAAACCACCTGTCAGCGAGTGCCTGCTTGCGTGAACTGCCGCGCAAGCTGCCTGTACTGTGACCCTGTATACTGTGACCCTGTATACTGTGACCCTGTTCGCCGCACTCTGGTCGCTGGCGCTCCCAGGGAGATGTTTAAATACTCCGCGGCTTCTTCCGGGACCGCCCCCCTACACGCGGTCGTCCCAGGTGACAGTTGCCGCTTCTGAAGTTCAGAGAGAGTCACCCTGCTGGGGTCCTCTCCTGAGCTTTTGCCTTTCCCAGGAGCTCTCCACCCGCTCAGATTGAGCATTTACTATTCTTGAACTTGGTTGGTGAATTCAGTTAACTCTAATGAAGATAGGCTATGCGTTGTTATTTTACACTCATAACATTTTAATGTTACATCAAAACATAGTTCGCATGGGTAAGACACTTTGAAAATCAAAGTACTAACTTACATATAGTTCTTCTATGTATGTGTGAGTCTGAGTCGTGCAGGGAGGTGTGCATATGTAAATATTGAACTGAACAGAAGGTATGACTGCTTCAACTTTGGAATTTGATTTGTAGCTTGCATTCAAAACAAAAATATTCAAGAAAACCGTAAGTAAGAATACTGCCTTGTAGAAATTGAACTTACTGACAAACACACTGTTTAGATTACGTTTAAAATTTTTATTCCTAATTTCCTTGTACTATATAGTTCTTTTAGATATTAGTCAATGCACTAGAAATAAGAGGTATGTTTTTCAACTCATTCAGAAAAGCCTACTGGTTTGAATACATACTTTGTTGTCCATGATGACATAATGTTGCTGGGCTCAATTCCTGTTTCTGTTCATTTTGGTATTGCTGCCTGTTGTGTGATCTAAAACTGCCTGTACACCTGACTTCCTCAAATATATCACTTGATTTTTCTTCAGGAAATAATAGCTATCATGTTTATTTTGGATAATTCATGTTTACCTTCATATTCATTGTGAAACAGAGAAGAAATAACACAGAAATACCACTCTGACAATTTTGGGGACCTCGAGTGCCTGAAATATGAGAATTAAAATACTGTAATGAAAATGGACTTTGACTCTTTTTAAGGTTTTATTATGACAATAGATTGAAGAGTTTTGTATTTTCTTCCAATGGCCTCGCTGCATGCTACTGAGCGTTTAGCAAGCCTGCCTTCAATTTGAGATTAGCAGTGCTGACCTTGGTAACGCATGTGAATAAAACCCAAAATGGTATAAAAAATAACTGCAAGAAGAGATGCATTTTGTTTGTTGCTATTACTTTGTGTAAAACTCAGATTATTCACTGTGTTTTATTCTGGAAATCAGTTTGGTAGAGCCTCAGAGCAGATTTATCCTATTTGGGAATACAGCGTCAGAACAAATATTTTTGTTTGTGCCAAGACCCCTGTAGTGAAGATCTGGCTTCATTAGTGTTGAAGGTTACAGGAAATCCTCGAAGATACAACTACATGCAGTGAAAACCCCTCTGGATTTACTGTAACCTAGCATCTTTACGATTAAATTAATTAGGCTATCACTTTATTATTTTTCTGTTAATGCAAAGTTGACAAAGAAGTTAGGTTTGCTCTGCATACATAATTCTGCAATGCTGTCACTTCACGTGTAGTACTAATAATGTTCTTACCTCATTTGTCAGTGATCATTTGTTCACCTGATATAGATATACCACTTTGCAGTATTCAATGAATACCGTATCACCTTCCATCTCACATACATTAAAGCACATACACCTTTTTGTAACCTGTAATTCCAGAACCATCATTATATAAGTATTTAAGTGAGCTTGGAAATGTATCTTTTCACATACATGAGTGGTGGCAAAGCATAACAGGTAAAAATATAGGCTTTCATAATATTTAGTCAAGATTTACTATTTGAGAGAACCCATGATGACTGAATTTCAAAGACTGTATTATTTCTTTAGCCTTGAGAACTCTCTCTAATTTTGTTTATTAACTGTGCCACAGATTCATTTTTTAATTTGTCTGAAGTTTTTATCTAACTATTCTTTGTTATTCTGATAACTGCTAAATGCATTTGTGGGAGAAAAGTATGAGATATAAACTAGAATATGTAAAATAGGATATGTCACATTTTACTGCATTGATAAACATGTGATAGTTTCATTTAAATTAAGTCAAAACCGAAATAATGTTACTTCCACTACCTTCATAATAAAACTATTAACTTTTGTGAAAAAAAAGAAATCACTAGTAAAATTGGACTATGTTATAGGTAGTTAAAAAACCCAAATCATAATACTGTCCAAATCTGTTCAGAAGCTCCATTAGTATTTATATGTACCCAATGTGCATATCAACAGCAGTAGTTCTATATATATATATGTCTTTAGTATCATAGGTTACACAGTTCTTTAGCACTATAACAGCAGGTATATCTTATATTTTTCAATGGGGAATCTTGTTGTCAAACACATCAAAGTCAAAAAATGCAAAGTTATTCACCGTACTCACCTCTGGGCAAGTTAGACTTGAGAGATTCTAAAATATTAAAACTAAATTCCAGCTGTAACCCAGAGATGGATTCTGGTTTTATGGGAATAAATTCAAATTTTGAACATTGACTTCACTGGTGTTAATATTTCATACCGGATGTTTTGCAATAGAGATGAGTTTTAAGACAAAAATAAAATAGCATTGACAAGAAGCTTCTAAAAGGAGACAAGCTGTAATTATTGGCCAATCAATGCATCTCATTTTATGGATTACCTAGTCAAAGAAGTTGCATAATATTGTCATGAGTTAGTAGAGTTAAAGATCCAAGTTACAAATTCTATGACTCCCCTTAGTTATATCAGTGGAACCTCTCCTGTCCCTCTTGCTATCTAAGATCTCAAGATATTAAAAGATTTCTTTCTAGATACTTCCTCTGTCTCTCCTTGTTACTCTTGAACTGCTGTTAAGGGAGTAATCCTAAATGTTGATCATACGTACAGAAACCAAAACCCTAATTCATTTTCAGAGCACTAAATCCACAAAAGGCAAGGTATGGAATTCTGAAATCCCAGAACTGCAGAACAATTCAGGCTAGAAGGGAGATCTGGGAATCTCTCGAGCCAGTCTTCTCCTCAAAGTGGGCTCTACACTGGATTTGGATCAGGTTGCAAGTTTGGTCTTGTAGACTTTCGAGGATGGAGACTAAACCGCCTTCCTGGGCAAGGACTGCCACTACATGCTCTCAAAGCAATCTCTTCTACAGGCTGAACAGGCCCAGGTCCGTCTGTCTCTCCTCAGAGGCAGGTGCTCCAGCCCCAATGACCACACCAGTCCTCTGCTGGCCTTGATTCAGAAATGGATACTTAAAGTTGTATAGGTGTAGAACACAACTGCCTTTGTTTTTAACAAGAGATCCTTGGGCAATCTTTGTTTTGTAATGACAATTGAAAGAAAAGAAGTAAAATGTAAATATTTCTATGTAAACCCGTTCTGCAATAATTCTAATAATGCCTTGAAGATTTTTAGCTAAAATGGAGAAAACATTTATGGAAATATGGTAACAATTTGGTGAGGATTTGAAAGGGTGTGTGGATTGTCTGTGTTTCCATCTCTAATATTGTGATGATGAAATTCCAATGCCTTTTAAACCTGTGCTATCTGGATGCATGAAAGCAGTCACATAGAAAACCACTAAAAGAGCCAGTGAACAGTCTACGTAGAAAAGATGGTGCTTTTATCTCAAACTCTGAGTGGATGGATTTGATTCTGCAAAACACCCATATGACTTTCAGTGATGATTTTTCAGTCTCCTTTGGTCACAGATGTTGAGGTCTAGATATACTTAAACCCTGACACATCTTCTCTTAAAGAAATGTTACTTCAGGTACAGCTTCAAGTGAGATAGAAAGGATAAATCTTTCCTTGGAACTCTTCACATGTTCATCACTGAAATGTTCATGCCATAATAGCTCTTAATATAGATGTTTTATAAGTTTGATTTTTTGGGTGCAAATCCAGAATTTCAAAGTATAAAAACCTTAAAACATCTCTTCATTGAGACAAAATAAGAGGAGAGATAGATTCAGTCAACAAAATGAAGTTCTTATGGAATGCTTGTTGACATAGTTACCTTGGGTTATTTCTTCTTCCTTAAAATGGAGATGAGCTTAAGTCATATTTTCAGATGTTGTACTCAATGGACTCATTAACAAACTCTACTGAATTTCAGAAAGAAAATATGTCATTAAATTCAAGTCCAAATCTAGATTTCTCTTCAATGTTGAACTTCAGTGTTTATACCCTAAAAAGAGAAAGATCAGAATATAACTCTAAAACCATGAAGAATTTTCTTTATTTGTTTCTACTAAAGAGATGTCAAAACCATAAATTCATGTAGTTCATAATCTTTAAACTTTTTTAATCCTTTTCTTTCCTACTATAGGATTTCTTTAATTTTTTATTATAACAGTTGTTCGAACAAGAAGTAAGTATTTATAAAGGTGAAAAGTATTAAGTCGCATAAAGAAGTCGCCTCAAGTGCTGTAGAAACAAATTGTCAGAATTTTCGTTAAATGTTTTTGGAAGTACCGAGATGAAAACAACATTTAAACCCCACTTAGAATATTTATCATTTTGTATTAGACAACAAATTTACTTTTCTTAACATATTATGTTTCTCCTTCTGACTGAAATATAATATTTGCTTACTACAAAAATCAACAAATTCCACTGAGAGTGTTGTAGATCTGCAGGAAAACCTAATATTAATAGTGCTTTTGGAGGAATTTCCTTGATTGTTTCAGTAATAGATGTGTATTAATGCAAAACCCCTCAACTCGGTATCTATGTTATGAAAAAAAACCAGTTAAAGTTAGAGATTTAGTTATTAGGGAATCCAGGCGGTACATTGGCTGTCTCCCCTGCTGTGTCTGTTAGGATTTCAAGAGATGGACTCTGCTAGTAGTCTGCTCCCCTTCTATTTCTTCTACCGCTTCCAATGGAGACAGCAAACAACTAGGCTATCCTCTTTTCTGAGATGTCTTAACATAACTTTTATTTTGTATACATGTACTTGCTTTGAATTAGTGGCGCTGCTGTAGCTACAATGATGTAGAGTATAATGTAGATAAGATTTTAAGAAGTAGGCATTTCTTCTTTTCAGTAAATCTGTTATTGGACTGCTCACATTTCTGGTAATTGTTGGTCTGTTACAAGATGCTATCAAGCTCAGTAAATTCTGTCCCTCTTTGGACTGGCATTAGCTAGAATTACGAAAAATTTTAGGTCTTACATAGACACAGAATACAACTGGTAGGGCTTGTGCTGGCAGTCCTGGGGAAAAAAGGGTCATGGGGAAAAAAAAGGATTATATGGAAAATAGGGTCATGGGAAAAAAGGGTCATAAGGTAAAAAGGTAATGTCAAAATAATGCGGAGTAACTGAACATTCACAACACATACCACATTTGCGTTACGGGAAAAATTTTATGACAAGTCCTATAAAGAAAAAAGTCTTGTGCAGGGTTCTATTCTAAGCATTGATTATACTAGAACTAACAATTAATAACTTAAAGAAAAATCTTCAAAAATTTTGGCCCGTGATATTTGACTATAAATTGCTGAAATGTGTAAAGGTGAAGGTGGAAGAAGTTAATGCAAAGAATATATTGACTCAGAATCTGGAAAGATTACCTGTATCTAGCAATTTTTTTTAAGGGTATGTATACATATATAGGTATCTGATTTAATATCACATTAAAATATAAGGAAATTTTTCAGTACATTACTGAATCTATTTGGTAATAAAAATGCCTTCCATCATATTACATATGTGTGTGCATTTGTGAGTGTAACGTGGACTGTGATAATTCACTAGTGCAAACCAGGTGCCTGGATCCTATAAAAACTTAGGAGGAAACTAAATTTTTGTTGCCTTCATTTTCGAAGGCGCGACCTGGTTCAGGAATGGTACGGCGGCCCACCCCCGGCCGCTCGGGCCATCAGCTCACGGACACCAGTGTGGTGGACAGCAAATGGCAAATGGCGTTTATTGATAGATAACACCGGCTTATATAGCCAAGGTTTACGACGTCACTTCCGTCTGCTTACATCATCAACTAAACACCATTGGCTACTGGGAGAGGGGCCCTATCTTTCCGTACATCGCGAGATCTTCCGGTCGCCGGACCTTAGCTACCAACATCTCCCCCCTCCCCATGCTTAATTAAATTGGCTAGAATAGAACAAATTAAAAGATATTCTTAGCTTATACCATGGTACATCTTATCTTATCTTATCTTATCTTATCTTATCTTATCTTATCTTATCTTATCTTATCTTATCTTATCTTATCTTATCTTATCTTATCTTATCTTATCTTATCTTATCTTGTCTTGTCTTGTCTTGTCTTGTCTTGTCTTGTCTTGTCTTGTTTTGTCTTGTCTATAAAACTTATAAAACTTATAAAGTTATAAAACTTATAAAGTTACTTATAAAACTTATCATCTTATAAAGACAACTAGGACTAATAAAGTGCAACATGAAATAGTAAGGATAGCTTGAGGTCGACCTGAGAGGAAAAACATAAGGCACACTTTAGTCTAATTATTAGTGTTCTATAAATGTGACATTAACTCTTTCTAGCTGACTTTTAAACTACTTCTTAAAATGAGGAAAGAGATTGTTCCAGAGCAGCTGTAGATTTCTCAGTTCTTAGCAGGTCTTCATCAATAACTGCTTGTGGTTGACATAGGCCTCGCTGTTGGATCATCAGGTGTAGGCACGGTGCTTGCCGATCGGTCATCTTCTCCTGCCACTGGAACGTATGGGATTTGGGAGTGCCCAATGATCTGGTCCTGTGAACAAAAACTCACAGCTTTCAATAGTTTCATTCTGAAGGTCTGGTTTGATAGACTTAAGCGGGCACCACTTAACTCTACCATCTTTTTTGACAGCAGCATACCCTCGCCCTGTCAGAGCTAGTTTCCATCCTCGTTCCCATTCTCCCAGCTCATTTCTAACTATGACTGATGGACCTTCTTCTAGTGCTTGAGTGGCCCAATGTTTTTGGGTGGGACTAAGCTCCTCCTGCCCCCTAGGGAATTGATTTCGTGCTAGCAGAGCAGTCGCTAGGAGACGATGCAAATTTTGACATATTGACATATTTTGACATATGTAAAAATTTGACATATTTACGAATTTGAAAGGAAACTTCTCCAAAATTCTTTGGTTTAGACAGTCATGGTCCTTTACCATCTATATATTTATTTACGTCTTTATACAAACTTGCAGTAAAACAAAGTTCATAAAAATGCTTCCAGTCTATTAGGAAGTATTTGAATGTTCTGAAAGGCTGAATTGATTTAAATTATTTTCCTTTTGATATTAAGGACCAATGTCTGTCATGTTGGAAGATCATTCTCCATAAAAAAGTAATTTTGATCGTGTCTATGCTACACATGTATGAATAAAACTTTAAAAAAACTACACTTTTATATTTAATTTGGCAGTATAGTCTTCATATTTACGTGATTACAGGCAATCTTGGTGTGGTAATGAACCACATGGCACCCAGAAAGTTTTCATCTTAAAAAGAGTCATATTCTTAACATTTCTGATGAGGAGCCAATAGAACTGAAACCGAATTTGGTTAAAACACCTAATGAAATATTAGAATTTTTATAGCAACAGAGAAAATGCCCTCAGAAATTCTTGTAAAAGAGAGAAAGTGTGAGAGTTTTGGTAAAAAGTATTCCTCTTCCCTATATTACTTTTCTTAATTGATCTCAGGTAAAACATAGATCCTAGAAAAAAATTGCATGATTCTCAGCTCTATTCCTCTTTCCAAGTAAGAATATTTTCTTACTGAAAGGGAAGATTCTGTACAATCATCCGGCATGTGGAAAAATATGAATCACAGCTAACCTATGTTGCAGGTGGAAACAGGTGGAATTAGGATGTAAGTTCTGATGTCGTTCTTTAATAAATCTCTAGTAAGTGCTAAAGCCATATTTGTTACTTCAGAGACTTAAACTAGTGCTATAATAAAGGACAAGAACTATGGACGGTGGAATTTGAGAAACTAGTTTGATCAGGCTCTGGAATTCAGTAATGAAGCTGTGATAGAAGAAATGCATTTATCTTTCTTATATCCAAAATAAATAAATAATAGAAATATTAGTCTTATTAGCCTCTTACTTGAAGAAAGTGACCTATTGGGATTTCTGGTGTTCGTTCTCCACTGAGCGAAAAATCCTGATCCATTATTACTTCTTATATTCTAAGACATATACCTGTACGTATATATATATAAATATGCAAATATAAGCCTGTAGTTTCTCCAGACTGTAATATGTCCCCTTGCAAAAAGAACTGCAAAATTAAAAACTGTTAGTAGAGCACAGTTCTAATCTCATCCTCAGGCTAGAAAAATATAGAGGCTTCTGCACAGACTGAAAATAGACTAAATCATGGGATTTTTTTTGAGAACAATTCATTCTTTTCAATGTTCCCTTCCAGTGCTTCACTGGGAAATAATTTTCCTTGAATTAATAGCTATTATGAAAAAGATAAAAAGCAATAAGTAGCTCAGGTAAGACATGTACAATTCTGAAGAGAATGTTTTGAAGCTTTGTTCATAAAGGAATTTAGGAGTCATTTACAAAATCTAAACCAAAGAAATTTTAGCATGTTTCATTCATGCCATTTAGTCCATTGGTCACCTAAGTGAGTCAGATTTATATCTTTTATATCTTTATTCTGAATAGAAGATAATTTCTACCCTGAATGAGAAGTCCAAATATTGTATTAATTACAACTCTTCTATTATTTCTTATGAAAAGTCAGACCAGCTAAAATAAAAGGTAGGAGTAATCTTGCAAACAATGCTGTGGTACAACAAGGGTCAGTGCTGGTGGACCTTCAGTTTCTGGAGTGGAAAACGCCCTGGTGCTGCTGCAAGCATCTATGCTTTTGCTTTGCTACACCTACTTCAAGCTCTGGGAATTTCTGGTAAATTGTCAGCGGTAACACAGCATGCCCATGGTAACACAGAGTATTGATTTCTGGAGGTCATCACAATGTTAGTGCCAAATAGCAATACTTAGCTGCTTAGAGACATTGGAAGTTTAAATGACAGAGTGAATATCATAAACAGGTAGAAGAGGCTTGGTTACTGAAATATAATTTCTGTTTCTTACTCCTTTCCTGAACTGCACTATGATTTTGCTGAAAGTTCTTTACTCTCGCATAGTAACTACTTATTTTTGTTTAATACTTATAAACTACTTCCCTTGATGACTGGATAGGGTCTAAGTAGAGAATCCTTGTTGTCCAATATGGAAGGAAAAGAGAAGCTATAATATCTTCCTCCCTAGTTTTCAGAAATTTTTTATGGCCTAAACTCCCTCATAAAACTAACCTGTCTCTAAATTTTTCTTACAATCCGTACAGATGTTACCAACTTAGAATCAAACATCTTTTAAAATTGCAACAAGTTCTTTAAAAGTTCAAAATTTTTTAAGCTTCCGATCATACTTAGCTGAGAAACAGCTAAAATATTACTGATGGTGTTAATTAGCACATAGAGCAATTTGTAAGTATTGTTTCTGTCTTTCTCTTTTTGAATCACACTCTGTTTCCAGAAAGTGGTCACAATAGCAAATTATTCATACTCGAATCTATGAGTAGTATAATGTTTGCTGTGCAAAGATGAGTAAATGCATAAAGAAAAACATTTGTCTCACTTTGCCATGTTTGTTTTTTTTTTTTTCAGACCTATTTTTGGTATTTTAGAAGTATGGTGATAAAATTTACTTGGTTAATCATTGGCCAGAAGTTTTAAGTAATCATCAGTACATATACCTGAGTGGAAATCTGATAAAGAATCACAATAAATTGTTTTGGTCTTGATAGCCAGAGAACCAGAGAAGTCTCTTTAGGTTCATATAGGTGTCACATATGTAATTTTCTTAACCAGAGAAAAAAAGTCTTTTCATACTTTTGAAAGACCATATTGAAATATTCTTCACTCACAATTTATCAGAATGATGTATGATCCTTCCTGTCCTTCCTCACATATAATAAATAAGAAAGCTGATGCCAAAATTTTCATCAGCAAATATGTGAAGTAAAATTTCACATTAACATTGCATTTTCACTTGTTCCTACATCATCCAGACGCTCCTTGAATTCTGACAGCTTGGTGCCATGACATCTTCCTTGCGGAGACTGTTCCAGTGACCAACAACAAACCTCTCAATAAAAAAATCCTCCTAGTGCCCAAGATGAACCTCCCCTGAAGCAGTTTCATTCCATTGTCTCATGTCCTATCACTCGTCACCAGACAGAGGAGGTCAGCACCTACCCCTCTCCAGCTCCCCTTGAGGAAGTTGCAAGCTGTGATGAGATCATCCCTCAACTTTTGCTTCTCCAAGCTGAACAAGCAAAAGGCCATCAGTGTGCCTGAAAAGCCTTGACCTCCAAGGCCTTTCACCGCCTTGACCACCCTCCTCTGGACACACTCTAACGTTTTGACATCCTTCTTGCACTGGAGCACCTGAAGCTGCACACAATGCTCGAGGTGGGGCTGCACCAGTGCAGCACAGACTGGGACAATCACTTCTCTTTACCGGCTGGCAAGGCTATGCATGATGCACCCCAGGTCATAGCTGGCCCTTTTGGCTGCCAGGGCACACTCTTGACTCATATTCAGTTTTCCATCAATCCAAGCCTCCAGATCTGTTTTGTCAGAGCTGCTCTCTGGCCTCTCATCCCCCAGTTTGTACGTATAACTAGGGTTAGCCCATCCGAGGTGGAGAATTGTCCACTTAGTTTTGTTAAATTTTATATGATTGATGATTGCCCCAGTCTCTAGCCTATCCAGATTTCTCTGTAAGGTTTTTGTGCCCTCAATGGAGTCCACAGCTCTTCCCGATTTGGTATTGCTGGCAACCTTACTTTACATACATTTGATAATTTCTAAAAATATTAAAGAACGCTGGCCCCGAAGTTGAGCCCTGGCATACCCCACTGGTGAATGACCATCAGTTCAAAGTAACCCCATTTGGTACTAGGTGATAATACTTTATGCAAAGGGATAAGTTTACTCTTTTTTTAAAAAAAAAAAACAACTTTTGATTATTCAGTGCAATATCAGCTTGAGCATGGTAAGGCTTGTAGGTCTGCCTGGTGTATCAAAGCTAACATGTCATACATAAGTTGCCTTCTGAAGCTGCTTTTCTGCAGTCAATATAATTTAAAAGATCTGGATACTGTCAGAAATGTCAGAGGAAATTTCACAGATTTTTTTTATAACATCCCATTTCTTTTGCTGCCTTCTCTGTTTTACTTCCAAAATATATACTTTGCCTTTTGGGGAATATGTTACACAGGAAGGAGTTGCAACCCTCTTTATCCACAAGTACTCTCTCAGCAGTTCTCTGGATGACAAAATCCTGCTATTTTTCATTCTCAGTGTTTTCACAGACTGGTGATTTTATGCATATATAAACATACATATTTGAAATTTTTATGAGTGTAACTGTAATAGAAAAGTTTTTATATGCAAAAGTGCATTTTTGTGTTCATTTCAATCTGTCTTTCTTAACTGGAAGATAATGGATGTCCACAAGGAATGTTTATACTACCTGAGTGTTGAAATACTGTATTTTGCCTACCTGAGCTTTAGTAGAACAACCTAAGTTTTTAGATGATTCATGTAAACTATTAGAATCACTATGAACTTATATAAGTGCATTCATATTTTAACAGGGAAGCAAAAATAAAGTGGTGCTTTATGAATTTTGTAATACCTTCCAAAAGTAATCTGACTCTACCTTTTTATCTTTATTTCTATACCTGTTACTTACTCTGCTAATTCCATTTGACAACAATTTTTTCCCCTTAGATTATATTTTTCTTTATTTTTTTTCCCCTGACTGCATTTTTAATTTGATTTTTTCTTCAATTTTATGCAAAAAATTCTTATCTGGTTAGTAGATGACATTTTCTTACTAGGTGTTTAGAAACTAACTCAAACTAATTATTTAACTTTTTTGCATTTCGTTTGAACATCCTAATTTTTTAAATTTTAATATAATAAAAATATATGCTTTAGACCATGGAACAACCATTTAATGAGATACTATTAAGCATATGTGTAAAATATTGTTTGCTATGGAACTAGTACATATAGGAAAAAGCTTTTAATATCCTGGTGAAATCAGGGACAGAGACCTTTGTTCCTGTCAGATAAATGTTTTATGTGATTGGCAAATCAGAAAATGTTCAATCACAAGGCAGCTGTGAAGATGTACTTCATGTCCAGTAACAGCAGGATGCTAACAGGAGGGCTGAGAGGACTGGGGCAGGGCGGGTGGGGGCTGAGAGGGGGGAAAGGAGAAAAGAAGTGTGGGGAAAAAAAGGGAAAAGGCCCCATTGATTTGTTGACAGAGGGCTAGCAGCTGTCATGGTAAAACACGTTTCTCTTGTACTTAATCAATGTCAGCCTCTAACTAAATGACTCTGCAGCCTAGATGAAAAGCAATCAAGAGGAACACCTTCATAAGCATGAAGCTCCTAGATGGAGTTCAATGAAGTGTGTTGTTAAGCTTAAGCACTCCAAGTGTGATACATGACCCAAAAGCTAATCAGAAACTCTTAACCCTTTTGAAGAAGGCAACAATTATCTGTCTCTTTTAAAAACAGATTATATGGTCATATTTTCATCTATACTTTAGACATCATGTGTATCTTGGATGTGCATTTTTGTCTTCCTGTGGATTCATCTCATTAGCAATTACGGCTTGAATCTCCCACAATGAGAAATTATGTTAAGAGTATTTTCTTTTTGTGGAAGACAGCATGGAAAAATGACTAATTTTTTACCAGCCTTTCACACTGCTTGCTGAGAATTCCTAAAGGACTAAAATATTTTTTCTGTTGTTTTCATTGTAGCTGAAAAAATGCAATGAGTTGAAGACTTAAAAAAAGAAATCTGTTGCTGCATTGTTTCCAAAAGTAAGTCAAAACACTGCTTTTGCATTGTAATGATTGCTTTGACAGCCCTCCGTGTAACTAACTTAAATTTCATGTTCACTTTTTGTTTTAATTGACCAAACAGAGGCTAAAATAGATTCTAGAATTATGCTGTCAAGTTCATTCACATGAGACAATAAATCAGACAGAGGGCTCTATTTTGCAGTTCACTGAAGGGAATGGGCTTCATCAGCAGTCCTTTCTGCATGCCAACAGCAGTATGCACCATCATACTCTCAGTACTCACAGCAATTAGATTTCCTAGAGTACTCTTATTATTGTACTGGTAAATTGCATTTTAAATGCACTAGGAGCTCACTCCAAGTTAAATTAATATTGCATCTTTGAAACAATTTATTATTTAGTGATAGTTTTAGAAAACAGATTTTATGGCAACATATTGTATTTCTGATATACATGATAAATAGGAGAAAAGCTCTTTTTTACTAGTCTTGTCTCATGCTAAATATTTATGATGATATATACTCCCTTTCTGCTTGCCCTGCAGGTTTGTACTTTCCCAGTCTCTTACACACTAACAGCCAGTTGACATGCTACTACCTGGCTCTCTTCAGAATGATACAACTGAGCTTTTTATTTATTTGTTTTATTGTCTAATAGACAGCACATATTTCTGACCCAGGGGTCTAGTTTATGCCTCATGTAGTCAATGGAAATTGACATTTCACCTCTTCACAGGTTAATCTAATGTTAGTTAAAGCATGAGTGTGCAGTCATCCTTTGTGTATTCATAGATTTCATGCTATTATAAAATCAGGCTATGTCAAAATATGAATGTGTATTTAAATTGAAATGTCAGACTACTCAACATGAATTCAAATAAGAAAGTGCATACAGCCCTATGTATATTTAGATTCAAGAGAGTTGTAAGAGCTTTTGTGAATTTACCACACAGCTAATAATGATTTTTAAAACATAACAAACACTATATGCTATACCTTAGCATACAATAGGATAAGACGATAATTATGTCTCACTAGATAGATAGTAAGGCAGTACCTAAATTGGAGATACAGCTTTGTCATCTCACAGTAATTTTCTGATGTTCATTATTTAGAATCTCATTTTCTAAGTCGTAATTACGTGTTCTGAAAATCTTCAAGAGATTTTTCACGTTGACCATCTCTAGGTATAAAAATGGGAATTGTCTCTTTATAAAAATCTTAAACACGGGATAGTATTTCAGAGAAGTGTGACTGTGTGTTTCATCTGACCCACCCTCAGCTGTCCCCTGAGGATCTTGTACTAGCTAATAAAAGAGATACAATATTAGTCTGAATGTCCCTGTTGTCTGGGCAGGGGCCAGATTTTGTAGCCAAAATGTTCCCATGTGACTAAAAAGACAATTCCTTCCCCAAAGAGCTCACAGTTTTAGAATAATAGCAGATTAGACAAGACATTCATCTGAAATCTGTGTCATTAAAGGAGAGCTTTAAACATTAATGTCTACCATATGTATCTTCAGAAAGACATATACTTGCCAAAAGCTCTGTTGAATTCTCTCAAGGATACAAATAACTGTTAAAGAGAATAAAAGGATGTAAAAGTGATCTTCGTATTGTAATGTCAGCACTCGCTAACTAATCTGTCTTGAGCTAGCCCTCAGAATAGAGTTCAATTGGGGAAACACTCAGAACTGCAAAGGTTTTCTGGCACTACCCTAGTATGGGCAAATACTTGGCCAGTTACAAGTCAGTAGACCAGGAAGCAGCTACAATGCAGAATGTGCCAGAAGATTTTGCTTTATACTTTAAATATTTTTCTGTTGTATTCAGGACTGATTCAAATTCAGTACCACTGAATTTGGTTAGATGTAGTCAATTGGTGATGGATTACTTGCCAAATTAGAAAAAAACTAAGAAGCTCAAAATTCTGCTAAGTCTAGGTAAAGAAAAAAAGCATAGGAAGACAAGGACAGGGGAAATTAAAATATTCCTGATTTTACCTTGAGTGTAAAACTTATGATGCAGTTGTCAGAGACAAACTCAAACAACTACAATGTTGTGAAGGAAATATTAAATGCTGACTGGAGAGTAATTTCAAAAGAAAGATGTTTTCCTGTCAAGTAGAACCTTGCTGTTGTAACAAATTCTGCCTGGTCAGGTCTAGGAGAAGTCTGTATTATAGCTAAGTAGGGAACATTGACAAGGAGAAGTCTGTATACTCTCTCTCTCTCTGTTCTCTTATTGCAATCATGATTTCACTTCCTCTTCCTGTGGTTCTAGTGCCTGTTGGGATGCTAGCAATCCCAAAGTTATCTGAAATGATATGATTTTGGTAAACAGTGCATCTTATAATTGAGTTATGGAGCATGTTGTGTGTATGTTGAGAGCAGTTGCTTCTCTTGCAAGAACTTTATGCAGACAAAACTTTCCTGCAGTGATTGGATCTCTGCACAGCATATATTTTGTTCTGCAATGTTAAGTAACTGCTCACCTTTACTGCTTACTAGCATCAGACACTTTGACTGAACTAGATGATATCTGAAGTGTCACTAGGAAGAATACATGTAAGGTTGGATCACAATCCAGAAAAAGCTGTAGACTCAATTGTTTTATTTCTCATGCTGACATTTACTGTAGAACTTTAGGCAAATCATTTGGCTCATCCGTTACAGTTCTCTTCTGCGTTTGTCTTGGACTGTAAAATCATTCTTGAGGATATAGAGGCAAGGCTGTCTTCTGTTTATTTTTGCAGCATCTATCAGAGTTGTGTACCATAGATACAAATTTTATATTGATAACACGTTTCTTGTTAATCTTCCTCTTACACTAGATGTCCTGATGTAGTGTCTGATGAATTCCATAGTATCTGGATTGGGATTTTTTTTCTGAACAAGGTTTGCTCTGCTGAGAGTTTAGAATATACAGGAGAGAAATAAAGCTATTTCCAGTAATACACTCTAAAATACTTTTGTGACTTCGTTTCATGACATGAAGCTACACAGCACATCATAAATTCATTTCTCAAAGTCAAGGATTTATGTCTGCTTTACATCCACATCACCTCATAATGTGGTGCAGTGTGACACACTATCATTTGTTTTTAATAATACATTATTTCAGGAGTTGGGAGAGTGTGAAGCTTTTGTAGGATTTAATTATTTATTTTCCATGCACATTAGTGAGTATTCTTTTGTTACTGCAATTCAAAATTAATCCAGTTATTTTGTAGTTCAGTAGGATGAATAGAAGAGTGGTTAGACTTTCCTGATTTTTTTTTTTAACAAAACATGTTTCCACAGAAAGACAGTGTTACTCATCACTACATGCTTTGTAGTTACAGTTTGTTCAGGGCAAATATTTTATGAGAGCAGCACCTGCTACATGGATGACTGAATATGATGAAGAAGGAAAGGTGTGAATTTTTTTGAGGACTTATCAGCAAACTTACACAAGCAAACATAATAATAAAACTGCAAAATAAAGTATGATCGTATTATCTCTAAGCACCATTCTTTTTTTCAATGCACAAAATATTTCCTATAGTGTATGAATAGACAATGCCCTTTTTCTAGCTGGTTCTTTAGCCTTTTAATGGTATGCCTTAATTTTTTGTGTCAAAAGCTTATTTTATAAATCGCTAGTAGTCCAAAACAAGTTTTATCAATCATTAACATTTACCTAAAAATCATCATATATTTATATTAAAAATATAAACGTTTCACTGATTTGGGGTTTTGCCTTCTCTTTTCTCATTCTCTTTCAATCCTTGATTCAAACTATTCCTTGATTTTTTCACTAGATCACCTCATCTTTCACTTTTAGTAATGATAATTTTTAAACATACCTCTTTCAAACTAGCAACAACAAGAATGTTTTGCAACATTGTCTTAAACTGTCCCCACTAAAGAAAATAAAACCTAGGAGGGGTACAAATGTGGATCAAAGGGCTGGAGCACCTCTGCAATGAGGACAGGTTGAGACAGTTGGGCTTGTTCAACCTAGGGAAAAGAAGGTTTCCAGGGAAACCTTACAGCAGCCTTCCAGTGCCTGAAGGGGCTACAGCGAAGTTGGGAGGGACTTTTTACAAGGGCTTGTGGTGATAGAAGGAGAGGGAACAGCTTTAAATTGGAAGGGGGAAAATTTAGATTAAACATTAAGAAGAAATTCTTCATGATGATGGAGGTGAGACACTGTCACAGATTGCCCAGAGAAGCTGTGGGTGCCCTTCCCTGGAATTCTATAAATTAAAAAAAAAAGTTAATTATTTAATAAATGAAACACCAACACCCCTCTTTCTGTCAGCTTCTGTTTAATGTTGAGGACAGAACTTAGAGCAAAATGTCTATATTGTGTTTATAACTTTAGCAAGGAAAAATTAACTCAAGAAGGAAGGGATTTCTATTGAGGATTCTTCTTCCAGTTGTCCCGGACTTGCTCAGGTTCACTTCTGCTGCCACAGATCAAAAAGTAGATTTCATGACACACTGATAAAACACCAGAATTGGATGCTGTATTTTTTGTCGAAATATAATTTTGCATTAGTATATTGCACTTACCTATGTATGTAATAATTTCAAGTTAGGAAAAACTACTGATGGGATGAAACAGGAGAATAAAGTTAATTTGGACAAAACCTTTACTTATATATTTACATTTCCTAGTTCTATTTCAAAGCCCACAACATCAACAGGTATATAGGTTATCTTTCTTTTTCAATTAAAGCACACATCACTTCTTTATTCATCATTTTGCTACACGCATCATTGCAAAAATAAAAGAATTCTTCACTTCTGATGGTCAAACAAAATTCAGCATTAACATTAGAATGCTGCACAAGTACAAAATCCAGAATGAAAATTCAACCGCATCGCTATAAATTTTTTTCACTAGCTATTCAACCATATAAACGTAAAAAAAATACAGAGAGGTGTCCATGTGATTAATTAAGGAGCAAAATATTTAACATACCTTCGTTGTAAGGTTTCATTGGGTCACCAGATATTTACCCTTAAACCTTTCATCAGCTACTAAGCAGAGTAACTGGAGAACTGCAATAAACCTTAAGTCAGAGTTTATCAGTTGTAATGGGAGTAAAACCGTGCAAGCTTTTAGAGATGAAAATAAACTGAAATTTCCAAGAAAACTCTTTGTTCCTTAATAACCTGAATATTAATTTTAAAATTATAAAAAAGTTGTTAAATTGTACTATTTTTCTATCAAGAGTTCAGTTCCTAAACTATTTTCCTAAATGGGATATAAGTCTCATTTTTTATGTAACGACAATATAAAGTTAGACATAGAATGTAACAAAAAAGAATAAGAAAAATAAAAAGGATTTTATTTTTAGTTTGAAAACAAAGAGAAACTTTCCAGAAGAGCCATAATACTTGTTCACTATTTAACATAGCTCATTCAGATACTTGCTGGTATTACTAAAGTGCTATGCAAAACTATAGAAAAAGAGTCATAAAGTCAATACAAGAGTTATACAAGAAAAAGGAAATCAGGTTTGATCTGTCTGCCACAAATGTTCAACTTCTTTATCTGGAATCTTCTCTAGAAATTCCAAATACACTTTCTGAAAGTTTATTGCTTCATCATATACTTAACTTTTCCTTAAAATATTAAAAGCTACCACAAGTTAGTGAAGTTTTTTTTTAGTTTTCTTTCACCTTTCTATAAGGTAACAGCGGCAACCCATCGTCCTTGAGAAGAGTTCAGGACTGATTCCTATCTGAGTTTTAGAGCGAAGGTATCACTATGTTAAAGCAAGAACTTAACTGTCACCTATACCCCACTTAAACTTTTTTTATTGTATTTTCCTGGGCAATACTAGTCTCGTTATTTGAAGTGTACCTTATGCCACTGGTATATTAAGCATCCACCAGCATAGGTTAAATCTAAAGAAAAGTAAAACCTTGAAAACTTCATAGAATCATAAAATCATAAGGTTGGAAGAGACCTCTGAGATCATTGAGCCCAGCCGTGCCTGTCTCCCTACTAAACCATATCCCTAAGAAAATCATCTACCCATTTTTTTAACACCTCCAGGAATGGAAACTCCACCACCTCCCTGGGTAACCTGTTCCAATCCCTGGCCACTCTCTCAGTGAAGAAGTTCTTCCTAATGTCCAGTTTAAACCTGCCCTGGTGCAACTTGCGGCCATTCCCTCTCATCCTCTTGCTTGTCACTTGCAAGAAGAGAGTATCACCCACCCCATCACAACCTCCTTTCAGGTACTTACATTACAAGAAAGGCTTAGAAAATCTCACCTGGTGAAAAAATTTTACAGAGAAAGGTAGTGTCTCTTAGTTCCCCAGATAATCAACAGGAACGATTTATTTGCTCTGATTAAAGTATTACAATTTTTTTTTTTTAATTGCTATTATAAAGGTGCTAGCTAGGTTTTCAAGCCTCTTCTGGTTAGGTTTTTTTTTTTTTTTCCTAAAAGAAAAGAAATTGTAGAATTTTTTCCTAAAAGAAAAGAATTATAGAATCATAGAATGGCTTGGGTTGGAAGGGACCTTAAAGTTCATTCAGTTCCAACCACCCTGCCATGGGCAGGGATACTTCCCACCAGACCTAGCTGCTCAAGGCCCCCTCCTACCTGACCTTGATCACTTCCAGGGAGAGGACATCCACATCTTCCCTGGGCAACCTGTGACAGTGTCTCACCAACCTCATTGTGAAGAATTTCAATTAATTAAACCATTAATTCGAAGTGTACAAACAAAAAGATATAAAACTGACAGGAGACTCTTTTGTAAACATTTCAGAAGGTGCAAAATACCAAACCACTTCCCAATGCTCTTTCAGAATGACCAGATTTTTCCAGACTGAAAGGCAAACAGAAGCGTCCACGATTAAAAACCAGCAAGAACTTTTATTTGGTTATAAACTGATACTGCCTTTAATAAGGTTATATGTATATTTAGAAGAAATTATATTAGGTCATTCAGCTTGTGACAGACCACACATAATAAGAAACATCTTGCAAGCACTGGACTCCATTAAGCCTGATGAGAACTGCAGGAAAAATGTTTCAGGTAGTAAATCCAAATATAGGACCACTGACACTTAAAGATACCATGGGAGCTGGAGGTTCAGGTATGCTTGAGCAGGAGCGCTGCAATTTTATTGTTTATCCTAAATGCTTAACAACCTGGTACTCAATTTCTTTTGTTCAGTTCTTAAAATAGCATTTTCCATATGAAATTACAAAAGAAAATTTTATTAATATGTAACAAACTGATAATTTTTTTATAGATCTTTCTCAGTTGAAACATCAGAGATAGTGACATATTAGGCTCTGACAAAACTCGTTTAATACTTAGAGGCTTTTCTGCATCACAGACTTGTGAGTAAGTAAACACTATTTCACTGTCCATCAGATGTCATTAATGTCTGTTGGCTAATATAGCTCAAAGAACTTTACACAAACTCTCCTTTGTCTGGTCCTTATCACCTGAAGATCTTTGAAGAACTGTCTATAATGGTGGCAAGTACCTTGATTTTTCTATTATTTATTTGGATAAATAGTAGGCTTCAGTATACGTTGTTGTTGATTCTGCTTTCGGTGAGCTCTCTATATCCTTAAAATAGAAAGCAGAGACCAGTCAATCATTGGAAATAAATCTATCCATTAACACTTCCGAAGAAATTAAAACACATAGATGTTTACTTAGTGTAGAAATCTGCCATTGAACAAACCCACAACTGTCTTACAATTCAGCAAATTTGTTGATTTTCTTGAGGAAATATCAGAGAAGGTGAAAATGAAGACCTTATCCAAGTGCAAAACCACTTGCAATGAAGCGTGAATTCCAATAGATTAAAGGAGTGGTCTGTCAAGCTCAGTTTCAAACAAGTTTAAACAGCAGTATCTAGAATCTATTGTTGGATCTGAAATGTGCTCCTATAGATGTAGCACTTGTTTAAACCTGTGCTTTCACAAAGTAAAGCAACTATTCCAACACATTAACGCAAGAGCATTTCCACACTGATGATTTTGACTGAAGGCTTATAAACAATGTGCAAAATTCTTGTCACGAATACATTACTTAATTTACGTATTCCACTCCCTATATTATGCTTCACCTGTAGGAATAAGATGCTTTCAAATCTTTAAATGCAGTGGCTTAATGGGGGGTGAAAAACTACAAAGGAACATGTTCAACACTGCAGTCAAATCTTATGTGCTTTTCCACTTTGAGAAGACTTAAAAACATTACGAATATCACAAATTATTTTATTAGATAAGGGTTATGTGTATTGTATTTTTTTAAAATATTTTTGTCGTATTCAAAATATGGAAGGAAAATTTGTATATGTTCCCAGATATTTGTGATTTAGTCTTGAATTTCTACAAGAACATAGAAGGCTATTCCACTTAAGACTTGGCAAGCTTTACTATGGTGATCTGAACTGGCATGAATTGGACACTACACCCTTGTTCTATAGCAGCAGTAGCATTAGCTAAATTGTTTAACCATAAATCTTGAAACCATTGAGATGCTGTTTCCAAATGTGTGATATACACAAGTACTACATTGAGCTGACTTTTCCTTGTTTACACTCATTCAAGCAAGTTTCATTAAATCACTGAAACATCACCTGCATGCTTTTCTTAATAAAATACCAGGAAAACACTCAGTGTTTCTGCACAGTGTACAAGATTGCGCTCTGTTACTGAACATTAATTACTTTTTGTCTCTTGATTGCTTCTTATCTCTGTCCTGGGCTTATACTCATCCCATAGATAACCAAGAATTTCAGAAAGGAGAAAATTTTTTTGTTTGTTTTTGTTTTGTTTTTGTTTTTGTTTTTGTTTTTCTTAGAATTTTTTATTATACACAGTTTTGCATTTCTAAATTTCTAATTCATCCAGAGCATTTTAGTATTTGGTGCCTGAAAGACAACTGTATAAATAACGTGCATCAAGAATACTTAATGCTCTGGTAAGGAAACTCAGTTACAAATGAGATGATTCTTTTAGTAACTGTTTAGATTTGACTAAGATATTATAGTTAAGCTAAGGGATACTCACAAATATTTCTGAAATTAGATGCTAGTGTTTCTGGAATTGACAAGTCTGTTTTTGGTACCTGCTCAATCTTGTTAAAACTAATACAGCTACGCAAGGTTTTCTTGCTTTGGAGTTTAATAAGATTTGAAGAGCTCTGTCCCTTACACTAATAGTTACAAATGCAATGGAGCAAAAAAGAATTTATTATAAGACAGGGAAACATTTTCCACATGCTGAAATACTAAGTTTTGCTGCTTTTAGGACAAAATTTTCGGATAGTAAGTGTGGAACTGTGAAGGGATATACATGCCAGACATGCCAGCTCGTTCTCTGTTGTCTCAGTGATCCCCTGTGCTGTGTTGCTTTGTGTACGTGATTGACTCTCAGACATCAGTACCGAGTGCCTTTCTTTTTGTAACTGTTGCCTAGATTTCTTTTACTTTGTGTTACTTCATATAAAGCTAGTTTCTAATAATTTTTCCAGTAAGTGTAGCGTTCTAGGAGGAAGACTTTGTCCTTTGTGGGATTTGTTTAAAAAAAACCAAACACTTCTTTTTATCTTGTAAATAAAGTTTGGTTTTTTTTAAATGCTGTTGTTTCCCTAAGTTTCATGTCAGTGATGACCCAGAAGGTGGTTCTAGTTTTAAAACTTGCTTTATTGGGGTTTGTTTGCTTGTTTATTTGTTTGTTTGTTTTAATTCAGAATTTCTAATCAGAGTTGTTACGCTTTAAGTCGAGTGAAACAGCTGCATATTTTTCCCTTTCCTGTTCTTATTTATAATGCCTCTTATGAAAAATGAATGTGCTATTCCATTATGTTCTCATTATAGTCTTAACATTGTGCTAAAATCATGAAGGTTATGCTTTTTTGTGTGTCCTTTCAAGATTTGTAACAATTCATACAGAACATTCCTCACTTCAATCTAATTTCAAAATGCTCAGCTCACATACAGCTTAGGTTTGCATCGGGTTTTATTAGCTTTACAAGTCATATTGTTTCAAGTACAGCAGAGATTATTTTTTTCAAATTTCAGATGTAGGATCTTACAAGTCAGATAAAGCAAAATCTTTGCAATACAATAATATACACTGTATGCAATCTGCCATTAAATATTTTTAGCTTTCATTTTACTTATGGAGAACTAAGTACAGTCAATAATTATGGTTAATTGTTCAATACCCTTACAATCTTGTAATGACGTGAAGCATCCAAAGATGTAACTGAGGTAAGGAGGTAAATGAGTACCTCCACCTTTAAGACATTGTTCTTAAAATATCTTTCCAAAGAAAATTTTTATTGAAGAACATTTCTATATCCTTTAAAACTTATTGATAATATCCTTTCTTAATTTTTTCTTTTTTTTTCTTATAGCTATTGACATTTTCTTTAAATGTCTGTGTTGCAAAGCGTATTTCTGATACAAGAATGTTATATAAAAAAACAATATATTTTTTTGCGTTTAGTTGCTTGCAAACGTTTGGCATTAAAGAAGTATAAAACCAGCAATGTTTCCCCTAAACTGCAAATATTCCCTAGCGCAAATGTTGAATTTCTTACAAGCACCAAAACAATATTCTTTGATCTGAAACTGTGATGTGGTTATGTTTAAGAATTCTTCAATCTTTTGCAAGTTGATCTTGATTTTTTGTCATCATTCCATGCAATACCTACGGTCTTATTTTTCCATGCCATGAAAGGTCTGTCAAGAGATTCTGTTCTGCCAAGATCATCACGTGTTTGGCTTTAAAATACCATGAGAGTTAATGAAGCTGTATGTAGAATTTGTTACTTCACAATATTCAGTCAACAGGATTGATAAAATTGCAGTCCATCCATAAAGTCCATCCATATGCAATAGGATAAGATTTAAAGCTCAGTTAAAGATGGGGACCAGGGTGTGTGTAGACCCTCTCACTTTGGGGGAAGATTAAGTTCATGACCTAGGTTCATGACCACCTGAGGAACCTGAACACATATAAATCTAATGAGATGCGTCCCAAAGGCCTGTGGTTGCCAAGACACTCTCCATGATATTTGAAAAGTAATGGCAGTCCTGTGGATGTGCCCGGTGACTGCAAGAAGGGCATCACTGTGTCCAATTTAAAAAGAGTAGATAGGAGGACCCCAGGAACTACCAACCTGTCAACTTCGCCACTGAGCCTGGGAAGATCATGGAGCAGATCCTCCTAGAAGCTATGCTGAAGCACATGGAGGACAGGGAGGTGGTTTGAGATAGCCAACGCTACTTCTCCAAGGGTGAGTCCCGCCTGACCAGCCTAGTGGCTTTCTATGATGGGGTGACCATATCAGTGGACACAGGGAAAGCAACGGATGTAATTTAACTGGACTTCTGAAAAACTTTTGACATGGTCCCCTACAACACCCTACTCTCTAAATTGGAGAGATATGGATTTAATGGGTGGAATGATTGGTGAAAAAGAAATGGTTTGGATGGTCACATTTAGCAAACAGTGGTTGATAGCTCAATGTCCAGATGGAGACCCATAAGTGGTGTCTCTCAAGACTCCGTACGGGGACCAGTACTGTTTGATGCTTTCATTGATGACAATGAAATTATGGTAATCAACAAAAGACAGCAAGATCGAGTGCACCCTCAGCAAGTTTTCAGATGACACCAAGCTGACTGGGGCAGTTGTGATGCCAGAAAGATAGGATAGCATCCAGAGGGACTTGGACAAGGTGGAGAAGTGGGCCTGTGTGAAACTCACAAGGTTCAACAAGGCCAAATGCAATCTGGGTTGGGGAAATTTCCAGTTACAGTACAGGTTGGGGTATAGTGCAATTGAGAGCAACCCTGCTGAGATTGATTGGGGCTGCTGATTGATGAGAAGCTCGACATGAGCCAGCAATGTGTGCTCACAGCCCAGAAGGCCAACCATGTTCTGAGCTGCATCAAAAGAAGCACTGTCAGCAGGTCAAGAGAGGTAATTCTCCCCCTCTACTATGCTCTCATGAGACCCCACCTGAAGTACAGTTCTGGAATCCCCAACTTAAGAAGGATACGGAACAGTTGGAACAGGTCCAGAGGAGGGCTGCAGAGATGATTAGAGAAGGTTCTAGGGATATCTTATAGCAGCCTTCCAGTACCTGAAGGGACTACAAGAAAGCTGGGGAGGGATTTTTTACAAGGGCATGTAGTGATAGAAGGAGGGGGAATGGCTTTAAATTGGAAGGGGGAAGATTTGTATCAGACATTAGGAAGAAATTCTTCACAATGAGGTGGTGAGGCACAGGAACAGGTTACACGAGGAAGTCGTGGATGCTCATTCCCTGGAGGTGTTCAAGGCCAGGTTGGATGGGCTTTTAAGCAGCCTGGTCTGGTGGGAGGTGTACCTGCCCATGGCAGGGGCCTTGGAACTAGATGATCTTTAAGGTCCCTTCCAACCCAAACCATTCCATGATTCTATGATTCTAAACTCGGTGATTGTTTTAGCATGATGAAATATCTGGAGTTGATAGGCTTAGTGTTGAATTCTCTTTCATAAATCCTTAATGAATATTGGGCACTAAAACAGTATCTGAAGCACTAGGTAGTAAAGTTTTGGAAATCAAAATGGTTTAGCAAGATTTTTCTTAGTTGTTCCTCTTCAAGGCTTGCCAGTGCTTCCCTAATGATATATCTTTCCTATCACAAGACCTTCAGTACTCCATTTTGAACCGTTATTCTATATATTGGAGTTAGTAATGTCTTCTTCGGCTTTTTAATAGAAAAAGTAATCAAAAGTACTTTTTAATGCAGACATTGATTCTTTACCTAGGCAACTTTTTTATTTCTCTGGTGAAAAATAGCAAGAAAAAGATGTTAAAAGTGTTTTTATTGAAAACAAACATATGTAATGGATTAACTTTTGATCCACAGAAGTATTCCATATCTTCCTTTAAAGTAGCCTGACATATAAATAGGGGGTAGATAAGAGAGTACGCTCTCTTTTTCTTCCGGCAAGTCTGAGGAGCAGAAGGTCCCTGTGTTGGTCCTGTCTGCTGTCGAGCCTGCGGAAAATATTTTAATGGGTTGGATTTGGCCGTCCTTTCTCCACAGGGGACGTGGTGTGGTAAGATTTCATTAATTCCTTATTTTGTTGGTTACCGGATGTTATAGTTGTATGCCGGGTGTTATATAGATTTTTTTTGTCCTTTTTCCCATTTCCCTTGCTCCTTTGCATATCTTTGCGGTGTAATTCTTTGTATTTAGAAAATATAGAAATACATATATATATATAGTGTGACTTCGTTTTCTTCCATAGTTTGTTTTTCCTTTGAAAGACGGTAAGGTTTGGGAGAGAGGCAGACTGAGTGGTTCGAGAGCTTGGGAAAGCTAGCTCAAACCAGCTTAACATGAAAGTGCACATTACGTGTTAAATGCACATTATATACCGGCCAACAACTGCAAACTATTACTTCTAATAATTTTTTTAGTGTTTATAGAATGGAACACAACCAAAACACACCTCACAATAGCTTCCCTACTCTTCTTCTATGTATAACATTCTTTGCTCTTTAAAACACACAATGGCATTTGTATAAGGGACTGAGTTTGCAGTAAAAATGCATACCATGCAGTTTCCTAGATTTTACCTTATTTGATAACAATGCTTGCAATTTGAAGACTAAGCCTGACCTTTATCTAATTGAAAAGATTTTAAAGTCAAAGAAATTGTAGCAAACCCACTTTTTTACTGCCTGTGACTCAGTAAGCAAAAAATGATTTTTTTTCCCTGTGGTTTTATAAAAATTG
Source organism: Tapera naevia (assembly GCA_033556795.1). Lineage (NCBI taxonomy): Eukaryota > Metazoa > Chordata > Aves > Cuculiformes > Neomorphidae > Tapera > Tapera naevia. The sequence goes on from JAUMJJ010000092.1 coordinate 3,984,630, forward strand.
TGAGAACACTGTAGTTTTAAGGGTTCAAAGACGTAAAAGGCTACAAAATGAAAAGGAAGTGGTAGTTGTCTAATGCCAAGTGATGTATTAAAAGCGTATGAGAAGTTTTAAAGTGGCTTTGTGTAGACAATAATTAGCTACAGAATTCCTTATAGCAGTAAATTGCCAAAATTGTGATCTTCTAATACAGGCTTTACAACAAGTTCTGAATCAATAATATGCTCTTTGTCTTCCATTCACTATTTTTTAGATATTTGATGCTGTAATTTCTGATAACATACCTTGGCAGCTCAACAAAGGCTGCATGCCACTGCAAGGAACCCTGTTCTTATTCTGAAAAAGTGACTAAGGAGTTGCCCTGTAGAAATGATGTGGGTTTTTTTCAAAGTGAAAAGTACATGTCTGTGGCTGGTGTAAATAATTTAAATGTGAAGGAGATACAGCAATTTAAAGCAGAAAATACCAATGTGTGTAATGTGTAGATGGCATCCTTGAAGCCTATGGACTACTTTATAAGCCTGCCTTTAACCACGATAGAAATATCTGCTAAGTACTGAATACTTTCTTTTATTTAGCTAACACCCCAAGAACCACATTTTTAAAAAACTGATCCACAACAGGAGTAGACAACGTTAAAAGGCCCGCATCAAAAGTAATTTTAATCGTATGTTTAGTTCCACTCTTATTTAGTGTTACAATTCCAAAAATATTTATCCTATACTTCGTTTCCTTTGAGACCAAAATTAAACACATGAATTAATATTTTGTTGAACATGGCAGACCTAATGGAATCTAATGGTTTAGTGGCCACAACCACTTCACTCAAGTGATAAAAATTTACTATTGACCATTGCCTTCCCAGGTCCTATTTTTTGAGAACTTGCAACTCAATTTTTTCACTTGTTTTTCTCTTTCTTGTTTAGCTTTAATTTATATTTTGTCCTGCTTTTTATCCAGCTAGCAATACAAAACTGATTTATCATGTTTTTTAAGTTGGTTAAATTACTGTAGAATACACTTAATAAATATCCAATGCAATCTAACACTTTTTAGTACATATCACCAATTATAGTACTACTTACTAATTAAATCTCAAGTACAATTCTGTGGCTCTTGAAATTAGGTGGCAAAAAATGCACACAAACAGAACTAGTTAAAAACTTCAACATGAGAATAATTGATCAGCAAATTCCTATTAGTGACAATCAAAATTTTATAAGAATATTTCAAGTTTCAAAAAAGAGATATCTTTAGGGGGAAATAAATATCTAAATCAAAGATATTTTAATTTTTTTGTTCAAGCCAGGGCACCAGAGAGGAAAACCTCTATGAAGGTGAATGAAGTAAAGATTTAGGTCCCCCAGTGGGAATGCAAAACAGAATGTGACAATAATTTAGTGTGAGAATTTTTCTCTGAACATACTGGGCACTTTGACAGTCTCTCACGATTTTCAAAGTGCTGTTTGGTGTAGATATAGTAGTAATACCTTTTACATTTCATTAGTGTTTTAATAAGAGGAGAATGTGGGTATTTTCTTTCAGTTTTGGAATAAACACATCCATATTTTTCAGTCTGTGGTGATATTTTTGTTTCATTGGGGGCTAGTATATTTGAGACAGAAATTTTTAGTTCTATATTTGCCATCTCATTCTAAATATATAGTGGCCATAAATTTCTCTCAAGATATATATAAAAAGACAGGTTGTATGCTCTAATGAAATATAACTTGTTTTACTGTCTTGTGACTGATTAATTTTCTTAATCTTAGGGTTTTTTTGCTTTTTTCCATCTACTCGGAAGGACACTAAATTGATGTCTGCCATGAAAGGTTCAGTGGCAATATACATTTGCAGTTTTCGATAACTGGATTATTCAAACTCTCAGTTCAAATAATGAGGATTCAGTTTCAAATACTAGAAACCATAATGTTTAAGGCACAAATACTCCTTAGCTACTCTAGTTTTGCATTCAGGTTTTTACTCTATATTCGTAATAAGATTTTCCACTAGAAAATTATGAAAAAATATTCTTTGTACTGAAAATCCTTTTTCTTATTTACACCTGTCAGCTCCTTGATGATATGATGTATAACAAAACCTTGGTTATAGTTGAGACAGGTTTTCTTGGTTTTGGGATTCTTTTTATGATTTCTACACTCTTTCGCTAATTGCTACTTCTTGTATTTTTTTAATCTCTTTACTTTTGTTGCCAAAGAAAATGAGGGAGAACCTGAGAGGTGTCAGGCTTTATTAGAACTTCATTTGACACAACAGTCTGATGTCAGCACTGCATATGATTGCAAAGCACTAGAAAATCTAAACTTGTTAAACTTTGAGTTTCAGTAGCTGAATATAAGAATTACTTATATCACTTCTGCAGTACAAATGTCATTATTTCCAATCAGATTTTAAGTTTGTAATGGAGTAATACTTCTTGACACTGCAGCTTCTATTAATGATGTGCCATTGATTGTGACTGGTGATGGGTGAAAGAAAAGACAATCTTGTTACAGCTATCAGAGATTAATTATTTTCCTTGACAGGTTGAATTTTTTTTTCCAGATCCATTGTAACGCAATGAAGCACCTTACAAGAGGCAGACCTTAGAAGTGCTTACTGTGCTTCCTGTTAACCTTGTGTGCACCATTGGACAGCTTTGCTTTCCCTTTCATTTGTCTCTTGTCTGGTTTTATCTTCAATTTATGTTGTGTAAATAAACTTTTATTAGCTTACTTATTTAAACTTTGAACTACTAGCATTATCTCATTTTCCCTATCTTAATATTGTTATGTCTTGCTTTTCTTTTTTTTTCTTCTTCATCCTGACTTGTACCATGACACTTTTTTTTCCCCAAAGGTTGACATTAGTTTTATTTAAAAAGGCAATTTCCTCGTTTTCTTTTCTCTCTTTATTTTCTGCTATTCTCTCTGGTTTGTTTTTTGGCATCACTTTCTGTACAAGACAATGGCTTTTTAATAATAGAAGCAATTATTATTAACCGTAATTAAACATTTTCTCTTTTATATGTTGACTAAAATTGGGAAATTTTGATTTGTACAGTATAGATGACCTTGAGACAGAGTTAATAAGTCAGTATGGATAAGTTACTGAAAATCAGACATAACTCAAAAGGCACTTCTTTTCTATAACCTGTGCAAACTGCAGGTTTGTGAAGAGAAACTGAAACATCTTCACAGTTCAGAATCGCTTTACACTCTTGCTTCTATATTGCAGTTGTCTCAGATACTCTTAAGGACCTTAAGAAACATATGGCTCTTGCTTTCTGTGTCTTCTTATTTAAATGGTCTGCCCTTAATTAAATCTGGATCAAAAGCCCAGCACTTAAAAAAAAAATCTGATTGTGGAGTGCCTTACTTTGGCCATTAGTACACAGAGCTTACTGCTGGGAAAGACTGATGCTCAAAAGACAGAGGAAAATAGCACCTGCTTTCTCACGCTGGTTTATGTTTGCAATCTTGATAAAAATGCAAGACAGCATATGCAGAAACTGTGCGGAAGCACCATTCACATGTTAATTCCTTTGTATCTGAATAATTTCTTTTCAGGTGCCTGAGTGAATGCAAGACTAGTGAGGGGATTCAAGCGTCTCCTCACTTAAATTAATAAGTGCCGTATGTAGACTCTAACTAATTTCTTAGATCAAAGACCACCTCTCTGGGCATTCAAAAATGAAAAGTGGTCTTACTGGCTGAAGTCAAATTTGAGTTCATCCAAGTAACTTATGTTTTATGATCCCAATTGGAATTTAACAAAATCTTAGTTTTGCTGGATGAGAGTAACTGGCATTGTTAAGTTTTCTTTATCTTATTTCCACTCATGGCTAGTGGCAAACCACAGAACTGGACTGACACTCACTGAACATTGGTCAGATGCAAATCACTATTTTTAAATAACATTATGTCACAGGCCAACAACAGCATCCAGAACCCAGATCAAAGCTAACATTTGTGATAAGGAAGAAATGAATGTAGTCAAACAGTAGAATGACTTGAGACTGGTGGACTAGAATTAACGCTATAGTTTTCTGAATTTTTCTAATTGGCGTCATAACAGATTACTCTTTCTCATAATTATTAAGGTATCAAAAAGTTGCAAGCACTCTGTATCCTGGGCCCCTGCTGAATATTTGCTGTGTTTGAAAACTAAATCAAATGATTTTCATATGTGAGCATTTCCACTGTCTTGTTGATAGGTTTCTTAAGGCTGACCAGTGTTAACTGATAAAAAAATGCTGTGAGTAAACTGAAGTAGCTAATGCTTATCTGTAGCCTCTCATATGCTGGAGGTCTGGCTCAGCACGGCTTCTTCTTCTTTTAGTTTTGGTATGTAGGTAAACTGGCGTGCAGTCTAAAATCTATTTGCAACATAAATTAAGCTATATGATTGGAAGAAGCTCTGCAGAGAAGGACCTGGGAGTCTTGGTGGACAAAAAGGTAACCACAAACCAGCAATGTGCCCTTGTGACCGGGAAGGTCAATGGTATCCTGGTGTGCACCAAGATTGTGGCTAGCAGGTCAAGGGAGATTATCCTTCCCTTCTACTCTGCCCTAGAGAGGACGCATCTGGAGTACTGTATCCAATTCTGGGTTCCCCGGTTCAAGAAAGACAAGGAATCACCAGAGAGAGTCCAGCAGAGGGCCACAAAGATGATTAGAGGACTGGAACATCTTCCTTCTAAAGAAAGAATGAGTGACCTGAGTCTTTTCAGTCTAAAGAAGAGGCTCAGGGATGGTCTTGCCAATACGTAAAAATATCTAAAGGGTGGGTGTTGGGAGAATAGGTCCAACTCTTTTTAGTGGTGGCCAGTGATAGAAAAAGGGGCAACAGGCACAAACTGTTGCCTATTTGTGAACACGGAAAGTCCCATCTTAACTTGAGGAAGTATTTCTTAACTCTCAGTGTGACAGAACACTGGAACAGGCTGCCCAGGGAGGTTGTGGACTGTCCTTCTCCAGAGGTATACAAAACCCACCTGTATGCATTCCTATGCAACCAGCATGTGGTGAACGTGCTTTAGCAGGGGCATTGGTATATATCAAGGGTGTCAAAATCATGGCTCCCGCTGTTGTCCTGCTTCTGCTTCTGCAGTGTCACAAGCTGCACATCTGATGAGGGTGCTGACAGGAACATACGGGCAAGTAGCTCGGTGCTGCCGCCAGGTAGAAACGGGGTGCCAGGCTGGAAAAAGAAAGCAGAGGTCCAGATTTGGCCCATGGTCTGTGAGTCTGACACTGCTGGTCTGGATGATCTCCAGAGGTCCCTTCCAGACCCTAGCATTCTGTGATTCCATGGTTCAATGACCCTTAGGACTTGCTCTTCTGACTTGTTTCTATTACTTCGTTTTTGCTATAAAATATTTGAGACAGGAACTGTCCTTATGCCAGTCTGTAATACTTACTTTCAGAAAGAGAGCTATCAATTAAAAAGCTACATTTAAAAACAATCTGTGACTGCCCCTATACAGAGTAAGGATATGCAATGCAGCAAGTGGTCGTTAGGCTGCAAGCCACTTAAGCCTAAACCATCTCTCCTTTTTAAGTATCAAGTAGCTTGTGTTCTAACACTGCTTTTCAGATTCTATATGGGATGTAGTTTTAAAAAGAAGTAAGGTATTCATTAAAGTTGTGCTCACCCAAACAACAGAATGCATAATTCATTTGCCTTATTTCAAATCAAAAGCCACCTTGACTAACAAGGTTTCCCACACGAACAGTGACTCTGTCCATATCTCTTGAAAGATTAGCCAAGATTTCTAACAAATTAGGCCCTGAGTACATGCATAGTTTTGCAGACCATTTAGAATCTGTGGCTAAGTGTCACATTGGCAGTGAAACAGCAAACTAGGCTGAGATTTGCATCTTTTCAGTTTTGCTTATGAAAAGATATTAAATTTTCTTGTTGATGACATTCATCACCCTGAAAAGTTGATTTATTTTTCTAGGTATAAAAAATAATATTTATTCTACATTGGACTAAAAAATATTGAATTTGGCATATGTTCCTGAAAGGAATGGATCTATTTTCCTTGCAGTATATTATTCAAATTACCCTCAATATAAATGGAAAGAAAAAGAAGTGTCCCTACTTTATGGCTGTATGGTTTGTTTTGAGTTTTGCTTTTTGCATTTTCATATATAATTTCCAAAATAACTGAAAAATAAAACAGAAGGCTTGGTCAAGCAAATCTGCAAATATATGTACCATAAGAGAGCTTTAGATAGATCAGTTCTAAACAAAGATATAAAGAAAACTTGTAAAGTTGCACATGAGCAAACTTTACTGATGATTGATGGTGAGGAATGTGCCTGACACAGATTGAGATTTTGTTGCAAGTGTGAGGAAGCTTAAAAATTCAGCTCCTGTACCTACTGGAGACTTCAGTGTGTGAAAGTGCTAGTTGCTGAAAGAGAGAGGCCCATAGACCTTCTGGTTCAGTAGCATGACAGAAACTGGAAATGATCCTATTCTTACCCACCAAACTGTATGTTTGGAACCTTACTGTTGTTGACAGACATACAACAATAATAAGTAATAATAAGTAGATGATAACATGACTATTTTTATCCCAGTACAAGGAAAAATAGCAAATCTTGCCAGATTGTTTTGGGACAACACTTCCAGTAAATACTACTATGTTTGAAACAACGTTAATCTGATATAGGAGTAGTAAAAAACTTTCCTCACTAAATTTTTATATTTATATTTCACTTTAGAAGGCAGATTTATTCTACATTTAAGTGAAATCTGGAATTTTCTTTTATTTGTGTATGTCTCTGAACATTTGGAATATTTGTCAAATAGTCTCTTAGTTGTGGGATAACTGCATTATACCTTTTGTTAATTATATCTTCCACATTGTAAGGGGCTTGTTGGAAACAGTGTCAGTCGGTAGGCAAATGACTAGCCAAGATGAGTTATAGATGAGGATATGGATTTGTGACTGTTGAGGTATTGTTTTGGGAGCTGTTTTGTCTCTCTCTGTTTGTACCTATGAATGAAAGGGATTAAATGTAAATAACACAGTCGGTGCTTTACTTGTAGGTTGAGTTTAATATTTTTCATTTCAGTTGTTCTGGAAATCCATTCGACTTACATATATAAGGTTGGTAAGAAAAAATAAATTACTATGGTCTTAATGCTGTTTAGATGGATATCCTGAACTACAGTATGAGGAAAAACACATTAACTGTAATAAATAGGCCTTATAGAAGTTTTAAGTTCCATATAGCTAATCAGTTTGAAAAAGATTTTTAAGCCATAAATAGCTTTTTAAAGTAAACAGAGCTTTAACTAAATGACAGCTATTATTATATTTTCTGCTTCTGAGTGTGAGAAAATTAATGTTCCAAGAAAGTGTTTACTATTTAAAGGCATCTTGCTCTAGACATCTTTAACAACTGAAATTTGCAGTGGGTAGACCACTGAAGAGTCTCATTATTAAATTATGCACTGTACATAAGAAACAGATACGCCACTGGAAAAATTGCATGACAGCACAGTCTTCAAGATTTGCCAATTAGGATATTGCTAAAACAGTAAATACAACTCCAGTTGTAGATTAGCTTATTTACCTGAGGAAAAAAAGACCAAAAGTCAGCAGTGGTTTTCTGTTCTGCTGTACAACACAAGTTTTCAGAAGTTGAGACACACTTCAGGAAATGCTTCAGTCCATCTCATCATATAACGCCTGATGTTGATGAGGTGGACTGAAGCATTTCCTGAAGAGTGTCTCAACTTCTAAATGAATAATATTATGGAATAGTAAGATAACAAATGTTTTATTATGCTTTAGTCTTAAGGAAGTACTGATCTGAACTGGTAAAAATAATTACCAGCAGAAAAGAAATCACTGGTAATAAAGTCATATTAGAACGTTAGATGTAATTTTGCTAAGCACTGGTTTTGTGAGGAGTGATTCAGCCTCTGCTGTGCTTTAAGACCAAAATGCTGTAAAACGTTTTTGTGGAGTGTGGGGTTTTGTTGTTGTTGTTGTTAGATAACCAGCTATTATTTTGTAACTCTATAGGTAACAATGTTATTTTAGTATTACTATTTTATCTCTCAGAATATTTCATACCTCTAAATCGTGAGATATTAGTTTTAGAAAGAATTTTCTATTTTAAGTAAGGTATGTTGTGCAACACTTTGCTTCATGTTATTTCTTTATGATAGATGAGGCTAAAATATGTAACTTCTTTCTTCTAAATGAACAATGAAACTACCAGGTGCTTTCAAAAGAGGATTAAAACCATGATAAGAAACCTAGTAAAACTGCACCTTAAGTGCCAGGTCCAATAGCTGCTAGAGTTCTTTGTGTTTGGTAGGTTTAGCAAAATGGATTATAAATGGACATTATACAGCAAAAGACTTTGATTCAATTTTTCAGTTTTTGAATATTTGTAAGGACATATATTACAATAATTTCTACCATTCAAAAGTTTAGATACCATGGTCTTCAGAGAAGGAGAAGAGTAAATGTTCCCAAAAGGAAAATGTTAGCACTACTCAGCAGTGAATATTCTCTGGAGACCTGGTCAATTCTATCAAGAAAAAGGTGACCTTCTGAGTGAAGATGAGTAAATCCTGCACCTAAAATTTGTGTGTTTAAGATAGATGATTTTTTAACCCCACAGACAGCCATTTAATCTCTGGGCTGTTTCCCTTCCTGTGTTTTATCCTAATGCCACCTGAATCTGAAGTACTTTCACCAATAAAGGTATGGCTAGGAGGAAATAAAGTTAATGACAAAATCCAGCTTTTGAAGAAGAGATTAGTTGTTTTCCTCCAACATAAGCTGGAGGAAGCAAAATTGACGGAAATCGAGAAAATGAAAACCGTGATCACAAAAAATTATCTTCTCTTATAAAAATACGATTATACATGTTTTGGATGCAGTTAAGACAAGAATTTAAATTTCAGAATTTTCAAAAATATGTTTATACCACTGACCCATTGAGAATGATACCAGACTTGCTGCTGGCAGTTGCTGAGACTAATATTCACCAGAACAGCTCGTTATAGAGAAATGCTACTTAGTTTGCATGCTTAAAAACAAAGTCAGGAGCAAAACACTTCATTAATATATTAGTGGCATGATGGTTCAGGAATCAGAGGACTATATATTCAAGATCAATAACAGTAAAATAACATATCAACTACAACACTAGCCACTTACAAAATATGTATAACACACAAAATACGAATGACACTTACATGTTTCTAGCTACTCTTCAAAAACTATTGCCAAGAAGTTTTCATCATACACATATGCACACACAACTACAAATATCCACCCTGTCTCAAAGGCTCTAGAGATGAGAAATACAACCCACTCCTGAGAGTGTAGGATCCCTTACCTGCACTCCCTTCATAGGTAAGACATGGGTGCTTCAGCAGTATTTGCACCTGAGCAACACCTTACAACCCAATGGCCCCCAGGTCATGAAAAAGTTCTCCATGAGGTCCCAGATGCATTCTCCACAAGTTGGGTGCAGGCTGCTCTCAATGTTTGACAGGAATATTGCTGTGCTGCACATGGACAGAGGTCCTGGTGCCATGGGGTGACAACCAGCAGTGCCAAACCATGTCTAACTGTTTTACACTTTCTAATGCAAAGTCTATCACCATTAAAAAAACTTCTGTGATTTTCTTATTTTTTTGGCTGACTACTCCATCCTCAATTCAGAAGACTATTTCAAGTTCCTTGGTTGATAGTGATGATCCTCTTGGTAAATCTCATTTCTGGACAAAATGCCCTCCAGAAAGTTTTGAGTATTTGATCTACAAATACTGTGTAGACTTACATCCCATTATGTGCTGTTTCCTGTATCACTTGCCAAATATGTACCTATCAAACATCCAGACTGTTTCATTTCCATTCTGAGAACCTCATACAGAAGCTCTGAATAGAGAACAAAGAGAGTATTCAGTGCCTTATGACAGTTAGGAACATTATGATCAGTTTCTCATCTATATGAAAAATTTTAAACCTTTGTAATTATATTAAAAGTACTTTAAAGTGAACAACATTTAGACTTCAGGTTCTTTCAAGTCATCTTTAGTCTTGCAGCCTGCTGTATGTTGGCTTCATCATAACTTCGGTTCATTTACAAAGCATTAAAAATACTTGAGAAATTATAGATCTGATGGTATTAATTAAAAGTGACGGAAAATAAATGCAAGTCTACCTTGTTACCATCCCTCCACATTTAAAGTCATCTAGTCTTAAAGAAAGTCAACAGCACTTACTTTTATAATTTTTTTGTTTTATTCCCAAGAGCTGAATTACAGCATTCAGCTAGAAGAGGTGGGGAGACACAGGAAGATTTCGGACTTCACACTCCGAAAAATTTATCTAGCACTGAATTTCCTTGTCATGACTGAGGAAACAACAGAATAGTTATGAGTGGCTAAGAACTACGGTTTTGTCTATTTGATGTGTTTGTTTCTGTTCCATACAGCATTGCAAATGCTCCCTTTAGTTATAACTGTATGAAACCTCAGCTTTTATCAGTGAATGTAATTATTCATGTACACAGATTATCCTTCCCAAGGTTTTCAATCTCCCAGACATCTGTGAGGAAGACAGCATGAGTTCCAGCACCCCAAGAATTTTCTAAGCTGCATTTTGAGACAGCTCCCTAAGGCAAACATAAAGGGTCAAACACAAGCAATGTTGTACTTTATCTCCTGATGGTGTTAAATGTAGTCACAGATATAGTCTTAGTTACAAAGAAATAAAAGATTACTGAGTTCAGCCTCTAGAATTAGACTGTGAAGAGTCAGCAGAGTTAGGAGACTGATATCCAAGAGGGCTTAGATTATTTTGAGTCCAATGGGATAATAGTAAGAGTATTTAAATTCAAATTAATGGTATACAAGTTTTGTTTTATTCTAATGATTCCAGTAGGATTTATGTTGGGTGTTACGTGTAACTAATTTGCAGAATATTACCAGCAAAGCTTATAGCAATCGCCCTACTTGCATCTCTCTCTTTTTTTTTCATTTTTAACTCCAGGTTTCCTGCTGCTTCTGACTGCATTTATTTCTTTCATTTCCTTTATGCACCTCTGTCTCAGTTAAGCCCCTGGGTAGTGTAGTCACTGTCCTCTTTGATGAGATAAAGGAGAATGGAATAAGAGAGAAAGACTGAAAATCCCCTAAAAGCAGCTTTAATGAAAAAATATAAAGATAAAGGAAAGATAATAAATCAATAAGAATATAATGGAGTATATTGTCTTAGTTTAAAGGAAAAACTAAGGTATCTGTTGGGTTTATATCTCCCAAAAGGAAAATCACCTTTGCAATTAATAGAATTGAATCAAGAGAAGAATATGAAACTGTATAGGAAAACGTAACAGTTCTCAACTGCAAAATATGTATGTAACCAAACACAGAACCAAACAGACAGCAACGCTGTAGCCCAACAGTTCAAAACCCAACACAAGCCACCCCTCTTCCTGGGATGTCCCTGGTAGTACTGCCCTCCCTGAAACTCATGATCGTAGTGTCCCAGCGGACTGACCGGTCCCTCACTGGGCCAACCAGGCCTCCCCAGTCCCTGTTGGCAAGGGAAAAAATTCTGAAAACCTGAAACTACAACATATATATGAAGACATACGAACAATACACTGAGCTCCCCTGATGATAATCACATCACAAATAATACTGCAAGACAGGCACTGGAAATCCCATACTGAACTCAGCAGTGGGCAGGAACTGGACTTAGGAACTAGATCCAGGAAAGTACAGTTTGGGATCGAAGGCAGGAGGATGGAAGGAATTGTATTCAGACACCAGCCATAGAAGATGGCTTTACACTCATGATTCTGCAGCATTATACTTAGTATGATGCAGATGGGATAGAATACTTGATTAATAAGTACAACATACAACAAAACAGGAAGGCTGCCATAAACTTACAAGTATGGTTTATTAAAGTCATATAGCACTACAGAAGAAGATGTACTTTTTGTAATAATGATACGAAAAATACGTATGAAAGAAGTTTACAGTTGATCTTTAATCAGTGAAGGAAAATCAGGTAGTCTCATGAGGAAAATGAAAAAATTCACAGAGGGGTATAACTCAATATTTTATAATTGTTCAGCTCTTCAAGAATGGTCTTACACACTAATATGAACACTGATTTTTTGGCTTACCTAGAGAATAATACAGAAAGATAGCATTTAAAGTAACATTAAACTTTATTTAATAACTTAATAAGAAAACAAGACTTCTATTCCTTTCCTCTCACATTAGTGGTCAAATTTGTATGAATAGGTGATTACGTTCTCAGCGGAAGATTTCACAGCTTCTAGTTGGAGATGGAGACTTTCTTTTTTCCATAAATATTAGGCCTATTTACCATGTATAAGTGATTTGATTTAAATTAGAGTCAGATTTGTAACTTCAACTCAGTCTTGCCTCAATAATTTCGTTTTCTGAAAGCTATCTGCATGTTTTTCAGACAGTTTCTCTCTAGAAGTGATAAAATGGAACATTGGTATGCAGAAAGGCTGATGCTTATAGTTATTCCTCTAGTAACCAAGGCCATCCTTGAACTAGCGAAAAGAAGGCCACACCTGCAACTGAGTGGCAGACAGGGCAGGTGACCCCAAACTGACCAACAGTGTATTCTACCCAATACAAAACTGAGAGATCATGAGGGTCTCACTCTCTTTTGCAATGGCTGATGTCCAGTGAGGACGTTGTCTGTCTGATTCCTCTTGGTTCCAGATCTGTGCATTCTTGAATCTGCTTCCTGAGTTCAGCTTCCTCTTAACTGTGGACCTAGTGTCTGCTCTACAGCATTTGGGGCAACATATGGTCATGGCAGGATAGGGCAGGTGAGCGATCTCGGATATTTATATATATTTCATCACTTTCTAATTATTTTCATCATTATTATTATCATCATGTCATTAAAGCTGTAATTTTAGTTTCCAGCCTGAAAGACTTTTTCCTCTCATTTTTTTCTCTCCCTTTCCCCTGGGGGTGTTGGGGAGGGAAACTGACAGCCCAGCTGCATGGTTTTAGCTGCCAAAATTAGCCAAGCTGATAATAACAATTGATAATAACAATAAAATAAGAAATGAGTGGAGGCAGAATATTAGTGTAAGACTGATGATATGATACTCTTGATCTTCTTTTTTGTTTCTTGCTCCAGCTGGGTACTGTGCTGATGCAACGACCCACCAGTAGAACAGTAAGAAGCAAGAATCTGGAATCCTAGCCCTTTCTGGCTTGAAAAGGCAAATAGGAGGTAGGCTTCACTCGACCACTTCAATAGAAGGTGTAGGCTGAATCTGTCTGCTGGTTACATCATGGTTGACTTTCTAGTCTGGTTTCATTGAATGGGGAAGGAGAATGGCAGCACTTTATGGAAACAGTTAAGACTTACGGAGAATAGATTTGAGAGAAGAAAATGAATGTGTTAGATGACAAAAAGGGGGAAGTGAATCTGAGAAAATGCATATGCATAAAAGAACATCAGAATATTTCTGTAGGAGCACTGAAGGAAGGAGCACAAATTTTTAGTAATATTAGGGGGATGTTTCCAGATTTGGTCATTGTGAAGGGATAGGACGCTCCCTTCCTCTGCAAGCTGGATAAGAACAAAGCTAAATTCTTACTTGTGTTTTGGAGGATAGACCTACTAGACTTGCAGAAAGATGTGCGTGTGTGAGCATGTGTGCTAAGAAGTGAACACTGCTATATGTTAAATGTATGGCATAAGAGGAGGATCTGCTTTCTTTTATCTTGACCAGAGAGAATAATTCCTGATTATCAAAACCCCAATATAATTATCCTTCCAGGGGCATTTCCATACCACCTCTTGGCTTCAATTTCGGTCATGAATAGACGTTGCACTGCTTAGCAGTCTGACATGGAGGGATGATGTAGAATTCCCAAAGAAAGCAGGGCTTCTCTATTAAAAGATTTCTTCCTATTGAATTATTTTTCTTCCATAACTTTTGCTTCCAGTTACACTACAGAGAACCAACTGATAACCGATAAAGATGTCCTTTGGTCTAATATGCCTTATGGATGGGTAGTTGCAAGACTGTAACTATGCTCTATGCAAGCTTTCTCTACAGTAGAATACCACAGATGAAGAATGATGAAATAAGAATTAAACTGGAGGATTCTCTGCTGTGTTTTTCATTATCCTAGAACTACTGCCTTACACAGATCCATACTTATTTTACATTGGAGTGATCTTTCTATTATCAGCTATCTCACATGTGCCTAACTGCCCTATAGGAAAATATTCCTTGAGATAATAAATGACAAAGCTTAAACCCCACAATCATTCTATCCATCATACCTGAATATTATTTTGAGGTTTTCAGTTTTAGAATTTCTATAAGCATTATTGTTTATTTTGAAATAGATGTTTCTTATTTTTTCTTTGACATAATAGTCTCTTCTAGATTGTTATAGTATTACCAAGTTTCTAAGAGTGACATATTACTGATTTTACTTAATTTATACAGATGACTCCTGATATAGAACTTAGTTATACTTCTAGGAAGTTTTAATTGCTGAATTGTTGACCATTTCCTTTTGGGAGGGAAGAAGAACAACTGGGAATTTAAGTAAGCCTACGTCTGTCAAATGATGTCCTCTCCTGTTTTTTGCTCTTTCTGACCCAGACTGTGGTTTTGATAGAGAATGCTGAGATCTGGATTTCATTTTTAAGGAATGGATCTGGAAGGGAACTTTTTCCAAGTGATAGACATAAATGTTTGGCTTTCAAAGTCTATTATATTCTCCAACTTTTATTTTCCAAATGTGGATCAGAAGGAGTAAAAAAAACAAGTGTAAAATGTATGTTCTGAAGGAGTCACGAGTAGTCAATGTATTGTAAATCTTAAAATGTGTGTACAATTACCAAGTGTCCAAATCTTGGGAAAACTGTCACAATTCACTTTTTATATTTTCATTTTTTCTTTATTGCCTCACACATCTAATAAAGAAACACCTATCAGAATGCAGATCAGAAAGAGGTGATGAAAGGAGTTTCATGTTAGTAGGATACCGACTTACCCATGGGTCACTTTTATGTGTAGCAAATAATGGTACGCATTTGAAGTCATTCCTTTCTGATGGTTGGTAGGTAGGCTACATAAGTGAAAGAAGAATTTTTCATTCTTAAGGATGTGCATCTACTGCTTACTTCCCAGCTTTCTTGACAGATACAGCAGAAACCAAAATGCAAAGGTGCTTATCCATAGCCTACATGGAATTGGAGGCCTTGGGACCTTGAGTGATATAGCTTGCATCTTTTAGGCATTTCAATGGAGTGATGACCCTGCGACTGAAGCTGAGAAACTGACGTATTTGAGAAGATAATCAATAAAAAAGAACCAGTTACAATCAACTGATAATTAGTGCTAGGGCTCCCTAGGAGTAGTTCCTGAGGTCATTAACATGAAACAGGGTAGTTTTAAGTTGTGATAGTCCAGTAAGCAATACAATCAACATAAAACCTCCAATGTACTGAATGATTGACTGTGGGGAATACTAACCTTAAGGAGATGGTAAACTAAATAGGATCCACAGCTCCCGTCTCAGCTAAACACATATATGATGTACTGATCAGGAACTCATAATTAGTAATTTTCTTTTCTTTTAAGTTACAACAGGGATGTTAGGACTTAAAGCAGGAGGTAATAGCCTGATGTTAATTCTCTTCACACTATTTCCCTCTATTCTCCATCCCACCCTGAGTTCCAATTATTTTAACTATTGTACAACACTCCTAATAGAGAATCTGGGGGGAAGATAGCAAAAAAAAAAAGAAAAATTAACAATGATAATCAAAATATCTCCAAAGCCATCTGAGCGGATTCTGAGCAATGAACTATGTTCCCTAATGGTTCATGATAATTGTAGCAAAAATTTTTGCTTTGTCTGTTTAAATGCAAAAGCTATACTCCTTTTCTGGAAACAAAAAACCTCCATCATTTAAAAAATCATTTAAATAAAGGGATTTGGGGGAGCTAAAGTCTTTTATGTGAACAGTTAGAAATCTGGGTGAAACTAGAATGCAGACAAGAATCTAAATTCAAACCATCTTGTTTGGATGCCTGCAGACAAATCCAAAACTTTAAATCAATCTAAATGTCTAATAGTACTCAAAATTGTATTTCCAAAATGTTGTCAATTTGCTGCTACAAAAATAATACATGTTTTCTTTCATATTTGCTAGTTTCTGTCAGCTTTCTTCAACCAAAGTACCAGGATTAATTTTTCCTCTACCATTGTTTTATTTAGAAACTTTTTCAAACCTTGATTTTTGTTGTTGTTGTCATGAAACTTGCTAGGTCTCACACTCATCTCAAAAAGAAAAGGGAAATACTATCTCTTACTTCCACAATGATTTTGCAGTGCTGAGATTACTCAAATGCCTTTGGCTGTCCTCTGTAAAACACACTGATGAAGTGACTTTGAAAGCAAATAAATCCATCTCTTCTTATTTTAGAGGGAAAGAAACCAATTAATTTCCTATTCTTTAGTTTAACTATCAGGTTATAAAGTCATTTCTCTGAAGTATTGACCTTCATTTCTTAAGGACCCATAAAGAACATCAAGTCCAGCTTCCAGCTCTTTATGGAATTACCTAAAAGTAAACCACATGACTAAAGACCATCGCTCACACACTCACTGAATTCTGGCAGGCTTTTCAGCCTTCTCAAAATTGAGCAAACCAAATGACCTCAGTCACCCCTTGTAAGTCTTACCCTCAAGGTCTTTCACTACCTTGATCAGGCTCCTCTGGACATACTCTAATAGTTTCATGTTCTTATATTGAGGCACCTGAAACTGCACACAGTACTTGAGGCGCATCAGGGCAGTGTAGATTGAGACAGTCACCTCCCTCAGCTAGCTGGTTATGCTGTGCTGGATGCATCCCAGGGCACAGTCGGACCTTTCGGCTGCCACAGCACACTGTTGACGTGTATTGAACTTGCCAACATCCCAGCCTGTCACATCTGTTTCAGCAGGGCTGCTCTCTCGCATCTCAGCCCCAAGTTGTACATGTAACCAGGATTATTCCATCCCAGGGGGAGAATCCTCCACTTTCTTTTGTTGAATTTCATAAACTTGGTGTTTACTCTTCTCTCAGGTCTACCTAGATTTCTCTGTAATGTCTCTCTGCACTTGAGGAA
Organism: Tapera naevia; assembly: GCA_033556795.1. NCBI lineage: Eukaryota > Metazoa > Chordata > Aves > Cuculiformes > Neomorphidae > Tapera > Tapera naevia. The sequence goes on from JAUMJJ010000092.1 coordinate 4,001,828, forward strand.
GTCCATGGCTCCTCCCAGTTTAGTATTGTCAACAACATTACTTATTGTACGTTCATTTCCTGTGTCCAGATCATTTATATAAACATTAAAGAGAACTGACACTAAAACCTGGCCCTGGGCACAATTTGATTTGTTATCAAACAGCATGCACAGTCAGACATTTACATATAAAGCAACAAGTTCAACTATATAGTTATGACTATGAGGTAAATAAAGGATATCTGGGAATAGAGCCAGTGTGACTATTTGTCTGGATAACAAAATCAGCTTTTAAAAGATCTGAACACAAATTTATTGAATTAGGACTTCATATATACCTGCCTTTTCAATAGGTCTAGTAACGGATAATGGCCCCCAAATATTTTAAATTTGGATGTGTTAAAAACCAATATCAATAGTATTGGTTTGCACTTTGCAGTAGGAAGTAAGAAAAATGAAAAACAGGATTGTTAAGGAGCACTGAGAGTAATAGTAATGCTCATAAATGTTCTCAGCTTGCTCTCTTAGGCAGCTTGTGGCTAGTGAACGTCATCGACTGTGATACGCTGTATCAATTAAAGAATTTTTAAATTTGTCCTTCTTTCATGAGTAATTTCCTTACCTACCACTTACTTTTCTTCCAAATAGTCTATTCATTTCAAATTTCTGCTAATATGCATGTCAAAGATAGAGGAGTATATTACTTTCAAGAAAATGAGCATTTCTAAGTTATTTTTTCTTTCTCTTTTACTCTTATCCTCAAAGATCAAGGATATAAAATTTAAAGAAGTGTGGTACATTCCAGTTTCCTTTGGTCTTTTACTGTTCCTTCATATAAATCAGCCTTTAATTTTATCAGTGTCTAATGAAGAAATTCCTTATTATATCTATTAATAAGGAGCTCCTAGTCAGAAACGTATGTGTAGGTGTATTACATCTGAAATGTCTTTATACAGTATCTGTGTGACAAGTGTCCAGTAGGTCTGATGAATGCTACATATGCAACATCTCTTGTGAATGCATAATAGATCTTACCTGTGTATTGTGTAGACATAGCATTTCCAGAAATTTTGAATAAGTTTCTAATTTTCAATGGAGAGGATTTTGCAACAGAAAAAGAACTATGGGAAACTGCATTGCTTCATTGTTCTTGGTCCAAGGATTTTCAATTCCTGATGGTCTAGTCAGCAATAACCATCAGTGTGAACTTAGAAATGTGAATTTGTAGACTGGAACCATTCATATTGAGCATCTGATGTTCATACTGCAGCATTTCATAGTATTTTTACTTCAGGCAATTGGAGCACATTTTATGGATTTGTTTCATCCAAAATTCAAATTGTGTCTTCCAGGAGTGCTCTGTCATATGAACCAAAATATGATAAATGGGGACAATTTGAATACTCTCTTCAAGATCACACTCCTGATCCAAATAAAATTCTAATGTAGCTACACCCATAGACTGTTGGTTATGTTCATCTGATTTCCTATTTCTTCAAGTCTCTTCCAAATAAGTGTTCTCCTTCGAATAACTTTAGTTTCTCTTTCTATAATTTGGTCTTTTTTTTTATTTTGTTTTGTGGAACATTTTGAATTAAGTTCACATGGAACACAAAGAGTTCAGTTATGGTCAGAGGCTTATGGAGTTTGGTTAAAAAAACCTAAATTTATCCCTTTTGTTCTTGGAATAATACTACTATTCTTGTAAGAATACTGTGTGGCAGAGGGATTTAGGAGCAATAAGAAATCTTGGGGTCTTTTTATCTGTTACAGAGGAAGAAAGGGCAAATTTTTCCTCAATGTCAAGGAACAAGGTGTCTGGATAGTTACAGATTATTTCTTTGTATGAGTGACAGGAGAAACAATAGTGTTGCTGGCAGAAATTGATGGATCAAAAGACAAACTGTGGATCTTAGCGATGGGTAAAAAGCGTCAGAGAATACATGATGTCAGTAGCATACAAAAGACTTTTGGAGACCCTCTGTCTCTGAACAGTGTAAAAGAAAAAATGACATCATGAAAGAGTTGACAGATGTTTTTTATGAAATGTAGTACAAATTTGACACATAATTCTTTTGAACAGCACTATATGGAATAAGCCAGCCTGGGATGTTTTTTGGATTAATTGTTGTGACTGTGATCTTCCGCTATGGTTATAAATAATCTTCACATAATTTTGGGTTGTGTATTTTCCTTTTGAACTTTCCCTTTGACAATAAGACTTTATTCTTAACATGCAATTTAGCCAGTTTATGCTTAGTGAAATGTAGCAAACTTTTTCTGGGTCTTATATTTTTTTTTGCATGGCCTGTGTCTTATGTTTCAAGATGTCTATATAAAAATAAGAAAATAAGCAAGAAATCTTGTAGGGTTTTTGCCGTTAAACCACAGTCTCATGCATTGCTGAAAATATAATTTTAAAATCTATTTATAATCAATTACTTCAATTTCCTTTTCCATAGATTTAGACTAAAATAACCATTGAAACATTAATTTTAATGTACTCTTCTGATCATACACATAACAGCCTTAGAAAGTAAATGAAAGGTGTTTAATAGTCAACAAATGTAATACTGTTTTGGACATTTTAAGTCTACAAATATTGTTAGCTGTTGATTAGTTTGTACAGTACTGGATGGAACTCCATCATTTTAAAAGAAAGTGCAGTCAAATTTTCAAACGCAATTATAAGAATAGTCTCTCTTTCTTGCTTCTACCGTGCAGATTTCTCTACTGGAACTGAAAACCAGAAGGACATTTATTTCTTGAAGTTTCATAAATACAACCTGAAAAACTGAAACCTCACAGTGTTCTGTTTTATTCTTGCATTAATTCTGGGGTTTCTTGAAACTTAACACACAATCATTTCCAGAATGAAAAAAAAATAACTATAAGGTTCTTTAATAGAATTTAAATACAAGGGATATTAAAATAATAGTTGTTAGAGAGCTAGATTGATATTGGATGGATATTGTTTCTTGTTTTCCTCCTTAATTGGCAACAGATTTCAATATTCCTCCTTGTTAGATATCTTTATGGTAGTGGGGATATAACTTCTTTTGTAAATGTGTTTGTGTATTTAATGTTAGTGTGAATCAACACTGTGCTTAGTGAAATTAATAAATAAAGGGTTCCTTATTTTTTAAACCCTGGTATATGTGGTTTGTACTTTCTATGCTTTTAATTTATTAGGGAAGCACTTTCCATTTTAAGATTGCTCTTGTTACAAGGGATGTAGTTATGGAACCGTGTGCATTAGGTTTAATTCTCACTCAGTTTAAAAGAAATACTTTGAAAATGAATGGATTAAGGCACAGGAAGGTGGTTAGTAGACATTTTGGGTTTTTTAAAGAGATGAGGGAATTCATGTGATGAGTGGGGCTTCTGCAGCAAAAAAAAGCAATCAAATAATCTTAAATGGGGTTGCAGAATCTGTAAATTACTCTGAAGATCTATATATATGGAGCTTTCTGGGTATATGGTTTGGTTTGGTTTGTTTTTGTTTTGTTTCATTTAGTTTTGTTTTTTTTTTTAACAAGAAATATTAAATTGAGATTGCTAATTCTAAAAAGGACAGAAAAGTAGTCTTCTGCAGACAAAGGGGTATAAATTCTTAAGCATGCTATAGGCTTAGCAATGGTTTAAAAAAATAAGCAATTTACTCAGCAGTTAAGGACATCAATGAACCAAATCTGAATCAGTGCTGTTAAATACATTACTTTATGGGTTGAACACACCTTAAAGCTCTGCCTATAATTCCCACTCCTGACCAGATATCTGTGTCTGAGTCAAGAAGTAATTTATTACAACGTTCAGAACTTCAAATTCTGTAAGTTATGTAACTTCTGAACCCTTAGGTTCAAGACATCAAAATACGAGCAAACTGAGCATAATCGTATGTAAGTAAATCTTTTTAACTTGTTCAGAGAATATGCATATGAAATAAGAAAGTCAGTAGTCTTCCCTAATTTTAGATTATATGGTATTCCTCCTTTCTCTCCCTAAGTTCCCATTCAGTCTGAATTTCAGTCCAGAGTAGCTGACACACTTGGCCACGACTTTCATTAAATGTATAGTGCCAGAAAACCTTTTGATGTCAATAGGAGTTCTGCATATGCCTGTGGTTTCCCTATATTATTGTGTATTTTCCAACAATGTTAAAGAATAGCCTCTGTCTTTCAAAGTGTAGCTTTGCCGTCCAGATTTCAGAGGTTTTGACTGGGTTGTTACTCAGTGTGGAACTTGGAACAGTGGAAGAAAAATTCACATGCCCACAATAGAAGTACAATTTTCTTATAGGAATACTGCTGTTCATATGCATTGGAAGTGGGACAATTTGCCAATTTAGGAATTAAATATACTTTTACAGAGTACCATATTACACCATAAACTATGTCCTCTCATCAGAGGTCTCTGAAAATTGTGGACTACATTGATACAAACTATTTGAAATGAAAGTCAAATGACAAATCAATGCTTTACATTGACCAGCAGAAACATTACTTTACAGATATTGTTGCCTGTAGATCCATTGAAATTTGTTGGTTTGAATATAAAGTCACTGTTTTAACAAGCCCTATTTTACAATCTGTCAAAATGAGCTGGAAAGCATGTGTACTGTATAGAACTGTCTTTTCTGGTTTGCCTTCACATATCAGGGTTTGGATGGTGTTCAAATTTACAGGTTTTTTTTTAATTACAGTGTTTTAAATAGTCTATTGGTATAGTCATTAATTTATTACATATTTGAATTCCAGGGTGCTTCATATGCACATTTCTTACCAACTACATTGTATGCTTTTATAGATCCTATCTTTGTTTTTTCAGAGGGTATGAGAAAATAGATATTTTTCTCATTTACTTTTCTTTTTATGGTCTGATCACAAATCAGTAAATTAGACTAACTGGTGTGTTTAGAAGCCAGCACAGACTCAGAAAAGAAAATTATTTTCTCCTTACAATGTTAAAGTTTTGTCAGAAGCTTACTTTCAATTTCGTCAGGACTGGAGTATAGTAGAAGAAAAAAACGATATAATCAAAACTATTCATAACTGTATCTGTACTTGAGGCAAGAAAAATTAGTCAGTAATTACTACTTTTCCAAATGAGGTTGTACAAATTAGAAAGTTGAACAGCTACTTGTTCTGCTTTCAGAGTATAATGGTGTTATGGTTTAGCCCCCCGACGTAGGCCAGGTCAGAAGCCAAATACAGTCTAGAAGCTAGAAAATTAATTCTGCTTTAGCTCAAACCAGAGCAAACAGGCTTAAGCTGTGGAGTTACAGAAAGATACCTTTTTTTTTCTCTTTTCCATGACATTGCCTGCTGCACTTAGATCTTCTTCTTTTCATTTAGACCTGTATATATCTTTAGGATGACATAACTCCTTGTTTTTATCACTAATAAATAGAAGACAATTAGAGGTAAAATTGGGAGTGCTCATATTTTCATGAGTCTTTTTTTTTTAGCTGATCTTAGTTAATTTAGGTTTCTATTTAAAATTATTTTTTATAGATTATCTTCAGTACAAATGAATTCATTTACTCATGTGATTCTGAAAAACTTGCAGTAGCAAAAGGAAAGTAGACTTATGCCTTCATAAAAATAAAATGCTTCATTTAGAGTGACTGAAAAATAGTAAGGTGAAGTTCTTGTTCACTTGTAATATAAGATTTTTTACCAGATTAAAATTATTCAAATGTTTTTAAGGTTTAATTTCTACCAGAATCTTTTCTTGATACTTTTTTTTTTTTTTTGTCTAGATCTTCTGGATTATGTTTTTTTGCCATAAAAGTATAACCCTGTCAGATTCTGGACTGCAGATACCTTATCCACAGCTCTGTATTAATATACACTCTTATACTTTATCTTCAGTGCATAGAGAAATTTTTTTTTATTATAGAATCATAGGCTTGCCTGGTTGGAAAAGAACTTTGAGACCATCAAATCCAACCGTACCTGTACACTATGAAAACATACCCCTGAGAAACTCATATACCTGTCATTAAAACACCTCCATGGATGGAGACTCAACCACCTCCCTGGGCAGCCTCTGCCAGAGCTTGACAACACTTTCAGTAAAGAAATTTTTCCAATCTGAACCTCCCCTGGTGCAACTTAACGTTATTGCCTCTTGTCCTATTACCGGCCACTTGGGAGAAAAGACCAGCATCCACCTCGCCAGAACCTCCTTTCAGGTAGTTGTAGACAGTGATAAAGTCTCCCCTTAGCCTCCTTTCCTCCAGCCTAAACAGCCCCAGTTCGCTCAGCTGGTTTTTGTTTTCCAGTCCCTTCACCAGCTTAGTTGCCCTTCCTTTGGACATGCTCCAACAACTGAATGTCCTTCTTGTACTGAGGGGCCCAGAACTGAACACAGTACTCGATGTGCGGCTTCACTAGTGCCTACTACAGGGGCACAATCACCTCCCTGGTCCTGCTGGTCACACTGTTTCTGAAACAAGCCAAGATGTCATTGACCTTCTTGGCCACCTGGGCACACTGCTGGCTCATATTCAGCTGGCTGTCAACCAACACTCTGAGGTCCTCCTCTGCCAGGCAACTCTCCAGCCAGTCTTCCCCAAGTCTGTTACATTCCATGGGGCTGTTGTGTCCCAAGTGCAGGATTCTGTGCTTGGTGTTGCTGAAGCTCATTCCGTTGGTTGCAGCCCACTGATCTAGCCTGTCCAGATCCCTCTGCAGTGCCTTCCTACCCTCGAGTAGATCAACACTTCCACCCAGCTTAGTAACAGACAAGAGGAAATGGCTGTAAATTGCGCCAGAGGAGGTTCAGATTAGACATCAGGAAAAATTTCTTCCCTAAAAGGGTGGTCAGGCAGTGGAACAGCTGCCCAGGGAGGTAGTTGAGTCTCCATCCCTGGAGATATTTATAAGATGGATAGACAAGTTTCTTCGGGATATGATTTAGTAAGGAGACAGGTACAATTGGACTTGATGATTTCAAAGGACTTTTCCAACCAGATGATTCTTCTATGATCATTTATAAAGATATTGAATGGAACTGGAGCCAGATCTGAGCCCTGGGGAACACCACTTGTGACTGGCCTACAGCTGGATTAAACTCTACTTACCAGAACCCATTGGGCCTGACTGTCCAGCTGTTTTTTAACCCCGCAGGGGGTTATGCCTGTGCTGGCCAATGGTAGCCAGTTTCTCAAGGAGAATACTGTGAGAAAAGGTGTCAAAGGCTTTACCAAAGCCCAAGTACACCACATTACAGCCTTCCCTTCATCCAGTAAGCAGGTAACCTTGTCATAGAAGGAGATCAGGATGGTCTGGCAGGATCTGTCTTTCATAAACCCATGTTGACTGGGCCTGATCACGTGGTTGTCCTGTGGGTGCTATGTGGTAGCACTCAAGATGGTCTACTCCATGACCTTCCTTTGCACCGATGTCAGACTGACAGACACGTAGTTCGCTGGATTCCCCTTTCGGCCCTTCTTATATGTAGAAATAACATTTGCCAATCTCCAGTCAAGTGGAACTTGCCCAGTCAGCCAAAACTGCTGGTACATTAGAGAAAAAGATGTGGTGAGGTCTTCTGCCAGCTCCCTTAATACCCTTGGGTGGATCCCACCTAGTCCCATAGACTCATGGATGTCTAATTGACTGAGCAGGTCTCTAACCAGTTCCTCTTGCTTCATTGGAGTTTTGTTCTGTTCTCCTTTCCCGTCTTCTGGCTCAGGAGGCTGAGTACCTGAAGAACATCTTACCTTACTATTAAAGATCAAGGCAAAGAAAGCATTAAGTACCTCAGCCTTATCCTCATCCTTTCTCGCTATTGTTCCCTCTGCATCCAGTAGAGGATGAAGATTCTCATTGGTCCTCCTATTCTTGTTAACATATTTGTAGAATCTTTGATTTTCTCTGTATGTGATCTCACTTCATCCTTGTAGTCCTCTTGGGATGCCTGCCAAAGCACATAGGCTTTAATCTTCTTTCTGAGATCAATGCAAATCTCTCTGCTCAGCCAAGCTGATTTTTACACCTGCTGGTTCATTTTACAGCACCTTTCTCTTGTGCTGCCAAGATTCCTTTCTTGAGGAGCATCCAGCCCTCTTGGGTACCTTTGTTATTCAGAACTACCTCCAGGGAAACTTTATCGAGCAGCCTTCTAAACAGTTCAAAGTCTTCCCTCCAGAAGTCCAAGGCCACAGTTCTGCCGACCCCCCTCCTTACTCCTCCAAGAATTCTATCATTTTGTCAACACTGAGCCCCAAGCATCCTCCATCCACCAAATCTCCCACAAAGCCTTCTCTGCTCACAAAGAGCAGATTCACTGGAGCACCTTCCCTGTCGGTTCAGTCACCAATGGTGTTAGGAAGTTGACCTGCACACACTTGACGAATCTCCTACACTGTTTCCTTTCTGCTGTATTATAACTTCCAGCAAACATCTGGAAGGCTGAAGTCTCCAAGAACAAAGGCTAGTAATTGGGAGACTTCTCCCAGTTTCTTGTAGAAGATCTCATCAGTTTTTTCTTCCTGGTTGGGCAGCCTGTAGCAGACTCCTGCCACTGTATCTGCCTTGTTGTGTGTTCCAGTCATTTTTACCCATAGGTATTCAACCCTAACACCACCACTGAGATGGCTGACCAGGGTACCTCACTTTTACACTGTCCCTCAGACACGGGAGTGCCATTCCAAGCTTTATTCCATTAAACCTAGTATTGTCCACCACCTTCCAATCTAGCTTAAAGGTCTGATGACTAGCCCTACCAGCACCTTGGTAAGTGTCCTTTCTCCCCTCGAGGACAACTGTAAACCATCGTTTGCCAGGAGGCTTGGTGTGTAGTCTAACCCATTGCCATAAAAAGCCAAACTTTTGTTCTTCACACAAGGTTCAGAGCAAGGTATTTATTTCTTCGCTCTTCCTGCTGCTTTCCTCATCATTCTCTGTAGTAGGAATGACAGAAAAGAACTCTAGCTGTGCATCTAAACCCTCCACCATTTGTCCCAAGGCCCTAAAGTTCCTTTAATTAAAGTACGGTTTCTTGTTTGTTTTTCATTATTGCCTACTTGAAAGATCAGTAGCAGATAACAATCTGTGTGCTTGACTAGAGTTGGAAATTTCCTTTCCAAGTCTCTCACCAAGGCCCAAGGTAGGCATCACTCTTCCCTGTGAAATGGGTCCAGTCTGTATACTGGACCTGCAATTCCCTTCAGGAGGGAGTCTCAATTAAAATGACCCTCCTATTCTTTACAGAAGCTATTTTAATTGGTGGCTTTGGATGTCTTAACCTAGGGAATGTTACTAGGCTGTGAGAATCACCATCAACATTAGGACTTGGTTCCACTTGCAGACCATCATATATGTTATGCAAGGGAACCAAGGAGGTTGAGGTTGAAACAGGGGAGACATACCTGCTGCGCTAGGCAAAAACCCGGTGCCATTCCTCTCCATCTCCTAAATTACTCTCTTCAGCTGAGCAGATAGAGGATGGAGAGTCCTCTGTCACATAAGGCATGACTGACTGCTGGATTTGAGACAGGGTGTAGAGAGTGTTTTTCCGAAAGTCAATCTTCCTCTCACATTCCCTGATTGTCCTCAGCCTGCTCACCTTCTCCCTGAGTTCTGTCACCAAGTGGAAGAACTCCTCCACCAGAGCAGACCCCCCTCATCAGGTGAATTTGCTGCTGGCATCTAATACCAGTGTGGTAGGGGAACATGCCTTGCAGCTTGGCGTCTGGGTGGCAGCATGTATCCGCTGGCACTCGGTCTGGGAGGCTGCATTAGCTGTGGTTGGTGCAGAGTTAGGAGATAGATACTTTAGTTTTCTAATGAGTTGACACCATAGTTCTCTGGTACTACTGGCTGAGGCCCAGAGCTCTCCCTGCATGTTGCCTGCTCACCCTGCCTTCACAAACTGCCTTAATGACCTGCTTCACCATGCCCTTCTAACAAACCACACCTATTTGCCTGCTTCTGTTTACAGCGCTCCTGCCACTGGCACTCCTTAGGGGCTGTTTAAATCTCCTACTGATGCTTCTGGGAACCTCCCCTCTGCATCAGCCACCCATGTGTGAGCTGTGCTTCAGGGATTCAGAAGTCACCTACCCCTGACTCCCTCCTGGGCTTTCCCTCCCTCGGGGGACTGAGACTGCCTGACCACCTCGATCTAGTATTCAGCTGTAGAACTTACCATTCCTGTCACCGATCCTCATCAGTTAGAGCTCAAACTGAGAAGTTCTGGTTGACAGCAAGTTGAACATGAGCCAAGAGTGTATACTGGCAGCCAAGAGGGCCAACCATGTCCCGGGGTACATCAAGCACAGCATGGCCAACCGATTGAGGGAGGGGATTATTCCACTCTACTCAGCACTGGCGTGGCCCCACCTGGAGTACTGTGTGCAGTTTTGTGTGTCACAGGATAAAAAGGATGTCAAACTAGTGGAGAGTGTCCAGAGGAGGCCACCAAGTTGGTGAAGGGTTTAAAGGGGAAGTCGTATAAGGAACAACTGAAGTCACTTGGTGTGTTCAGCCTAGAGAAGAGGAGGCTGAGAGGGACTCTCATAGCTGTTTACTGCCTTCTCTTCAATGGAGGGAGGTGAAACAGGTGCTGATCTCTTCTGTTGTGACCTATTATAGAACTAAACTTAATGGCAGGAAGATGTGCCAGGGGAGGTTTAGATTGGATATCAAGATGTTCTTCACTGAGCAGGTGGTGGAGCACTGGAACTGCTCCCCCGGAAAGCAGTCATGGCACCAAGTCTGCCAGCATTCAAGAAGCATTCGAACAATGTCCTCAGTCACACGGTGTGAATGTTGGGAGTGTTCTGTGTAGGGATAGAAGTTGGACTCGATGATAATTTTGGGTCCCTTCCAGCTCAGGTAATTCTATAATTCTATGATTCTATGAATAGCATATTATCTTGAAGTGTAGAGAAATTATGCGAACAGTGTGATGAACATAAATAGGGAATCTTTGTGCATTATTGCTTGTTAAGGTAAGAAGTAGAAGAAAACTAAGAAAATTAGCAGGCATAAGTTTTCAAATACAAATACTCTTCCTACAGAATATGTAACTGAACCATGGCATGGAACAGCACAAGATTTTCTGGAGGCCAAAATTACAAAATGGGTTTGTGTAGTAGGTATACAAGTCACGGAAGCAAAGTACCACATGAAAGTTATTGATCCGAAGATCTCCATATAACCGTTAGTTCAGGAAGAATTATAGTTCAGGTTGTCAGAAAATAAACCAGAGGAGGTAAACATGGTATCCTTTTTTGATCGTATACTCTTAATCATACATTCTTGGCTACTGTTAGGACCAGCACTTTGAAGTTAGATGGATTTCTGACCTCAGCTTGTACATAATTATCATGCTTATCCTTCCATGTTTGTGCCTTTGTTTACTTTATAAGCAACTTGAAAAAGCTGTTTTCCTCTTGTTTTCAAACAAAGACCTATATGTAGACCTATATAGAGGGACCTATATGTAGACCGGATCCTACTCATAGGGAAGTCTGCTGCCATCCCCAAACCCGGGTAGGGGACATCTCTAAGAGACTCCCAGACCTAATTAAACCATTAGATTATTACTCGCTTCTGGTGGTTCAGGCTGGTGGTGATGAGCTAGCTAAAAGAGGGTCAAGGGTTGTCAAAAAGGAATTCCAGGAGCTGGGTTGGTCAATGGATAGGGTAGGAGCACAAGTGGTGTTCTGCTTGGTTCCTCCAGTGGCAGAGATGTATACCGAAAGGAACAAGAGAATCCACGCTCTTAATAAATGGCTTAGGGGTTGGTGCTGGAAAGGGAATTTTGGGTTCTATGATCATGGAGAAACCTTTACAGCACCTGGCCTGCTTGACCCAGATGGGTCTCGTCTAACTCCGAAGGGTAAGAGGATTCTAGCCCAGGAGCTGGCAGGGCTTGTAGAGAGGTCTTTAAACTAGGTATGAAGGGGGAGGGGGGAGTAACTAGGCTCACCAGAGATGTTGTTGTGGAGGATGAGCCATCTCAAAGGGTGTTGTCAGTAACCCAACTGAAGTGCATGTACACAAACGCAAAACCAGTATGGGGAACAAACAGGAGGAGCTAGAAGTCCTGATCCAGCGGGAGAGCTATGATATAGTTGCTATCACAGAAACGTGGTGGAATGACTCTCATAACTGAAGTGCTGCCATGGAAGGCTACAGGCTCTTCTGGAGAGACAGGCATAAGAAGAGGGGTGGAGGGGTGGCCCTCTATACTAGGGAAACCCTGGATGCTGTTGAAGTAGAGATTGGTGATGACCAGGTTGAGTGCCTATGGGTAAGGGTCAGAGGGGCAGTCAGGTCTGACCTCCTGATTGGAGTATGTTACAGACTGCCCGACCAGGAGGAGGAGATGGATCTTCTATTGTTTAAACAGCTGGAGGCTGCCTCTAGATTGGCTGCCCTTGTTCTTTTAGGAGACTTTAATCTTCTGGATATCTGCTGGGAACTCAACACTGCCGAGAGGAGGCAGTCCAGGATGTTCTTAGAATGTATTGCGGACTGCTTTCTGTCACAGCTGGTGAGTGAGCCTACCAGGGGTGAGGCTCTCCTTGACCTGCTGTTTACAAATAAAGAAGGGCTAGAGGGTGATGTTGTGGTCGGAGGCTGTCTGGGGTGTAGTGATCATGAGATAATTGAATTTTCTCTAAACAATGTAACAAGAAAAGGCGGGAATAGGACAATGATGTTGGACTTTCGGCAGGCAGATTTTGGATTATTTAAGGAACTAGTCAAGAAAGTACCCTGGGAAATAGCTCTTAGTGGCAAGGGGGTCCAGGAAGGCTGGATGCACTTCAAGAATGAAATCTTGAAGGTGCAGGAGCGGGCTGTCCCCATGTGTTGTAAGAAGAGTCATAGGGGCAGCCAGCCAACCTGGATGAGTAAGGAGCTTCTGAAGGAGCTAAGTAAGAAAAAGAGAATGTATCGCCGTTGGAAAGAAGGGGACGTAAGCCAGGTCATGTTCAAAGATGTTGTTAAGTCGTGTAGGAAAAAATCAGGGAAGCAAAAGCCCAGCTGGAGCTCAAATTGGCTACTTCTGTTAAGGATAATAAGAAGAGTTTTTATAAATAGTAGAAAGAAGGGTGGCAGTGACCTCCACTCCTTGTTGGATGTGGAGGGAAATATAGTAACCAAAGATGCAGAGAAGGCTGAGGTACTTAATGCCTTCTTTGCCTCAGTTTTCAACAGTAAGGAAGTCTCTTCGCTTGACAGTTGGTCCTCTGAAGAGGTTGATGTGGGCAGAGTGCAATATGGCCCTCCTGCAATCCATGAGGAGGAAGTTAGAGATCTGCTGAGCCACTTGAACCCTCATAAGTCTATGGGGCTGGATGGGATCCATCCTAGGGTGATGAGAGAGCTGCCGAATGAGCTTGCTAAGCCAATTTCCATCATCTTTCAACAGTCTTGGCTCACCGGAAAGGTCCTGGAAGACTGGAAGTTGGCCTGGGGCTGTTTAGTCTGAAGAAGAGGAGGCTCAGGGGAGACCTCATTGCTCTCTAAAACTACCTAAAAGGAAGTTGTAGTCGGGCAGATGTTGGTCTCTTCTCTCAGGTGACCAGTGACAGAACTAGAGGTCATGGACTCAAGTTCGTCAGGGAAAGTTTAGACTTGATGTTAAGAAAAAGTTCTTGACTGAAAGGGTGATTGGCCATTGGAATGGGCTGCCCAGGGAGGTGGTGAGGTCACCGACCCTGGAGGTGTTTAAGGGGAGACTGGATGAGGCACTGAGTGCCATGGTTTAGATGATGAGTTGGTGTTAGGGTTGGGTTATAGGTTGGACTCAATTATATCGGAGGTCCTTTCCAACCATTCCTTTCCACTGTGAAACTGTGTGAAACCTTTGATACTATGAAGAAAATCATTAACGGGTGAGAGATCATGTTTAGCAATGTTTGGACAAAACAGCCATTTGCTTTGAAGTATTTCCTCTCTAATATTCTTTAGTTTCTAATGGATAATAACTCCTATCAATCACTAGAATTCACATATATCAATGTCTCTGAAGCCTCTGTGTAGTAAGAACATAAAAAAATGCCTATAGTAACTTTTCATTGCAGGCAGTAAAGAAGCGTGAGGAAGCATATGAAAGCACTGAGGATAACATAGGCGCATTTGTCTTCCTTTTCATATTTGGTTGAGCTGCATACAGTAAGGATAAACTACTATCAGAATATGTATGTGTTGTGATCAAATGCAGTTAAGGTGTTTCTAGTGTAGAAAGAGATTGTAGCTTCCACTGCTCTATATAAATTTCTATTTTGTATTATTCATTTTATTTCTTTCTATGTGCCTTGTCACCATTGTGCCTTTTTGAGGTTTGTTTTTTCATCCACAGGGAAGATGTAATATTTTTAAGGTATTCCAAAAAGTTTCTATCTGTTTGAAACATCGTTCAAAAGGTAGATATTCTCTTCACATTTATATTTCCTTTAAGATATACTTTTGCCTCTTTTATATTTGCAATGGAAAATAGTCACTTAAATTTTCCTCAAATGAGTAAGTTTGTATTTCTACTGTTACTAAGTGTTTAAAAAGTCTGATGAAACATATTTGCTCCTTTATAGCCAAATCAAGTTAAAATCTCAGCAACCATGATACTTACATATTCACTTTCAGAAACAGATTTCTGCTGAAGATTGTTAGCAAGGTCTTAGAATTTGTTTCTAGCATTGAATTCTAAAAGAAGACTTACTGTGTAGGCATATATTTTAAAAGGACTTTTAAAGACTAGTACTTATACTAAACAAATTACACTAAAAATGGTACAGAAACTGCTTACAAAATCGGTTTAAGATAGCATCTAGCATAAATTTTTCAGAGTTTGATTGGTAAAAATCAAGGAAGTTGGAGGGGGCTGTAAAAAAATAGAATCTCTTTGCCAATATATTTTGAATAATTTTAAAGGAGATACTAAATTGCAAAATGTCTGCTTTCTAGAGACTTTTCTGGGGAGTATGTAAATTACTTGTTGAAGTCTGTGACACATAATCTGCATGTCATTCTGACTGTATTCAACATATTGCAGCAACATTCTGAAGTTTTTGGCATATATCAGTAATTCATATATTCAAAAATAGCCACACTAAACTGCAGGTGACATTGTGGCTCCTACAAATTCATCTTACTTCACAAAAATATATGAACATTGGCTTGAGGTCTGAAATTCTGTTGTATAGATGTTCATATGCACAGACTTTGTTCTCACCAGAGTACTAGGAAAAAAAAGACTAAAAAATTAAATGTAATATTTTTATTAATTAATATTTTTATGAATTGCCTGAAAAACATTAGAACCATGAATTTTAGCAAATGTGTACAGTGAAAAAAAGCCTGCTGGATAAAGCATCAGTCTGATGGAAAGAATAACAAATGCTACTCCAGTGGTTCTCTGTCAGTAAAAAGTTTTTCACAGAAATTGAGAGCTGTTCTATGTATCATACCAAGTAAAAGAAGTATATGTCATGGTCTGAAAATGAGATGGTATATTGCTCTATTTCTTAATGTAAAATAACTTCATTTCATCACATGGAATGTTCAGTCTTACGTAAAATAATATAATTTAACCTAATTATAGAAATACGCACAATATTTTCCAAAAATATTCCCCAGATTAAAAATATACCACACATGTAGCTGGGATGCTAAGAAACCTATAGTCCAGGTTTTATGGAGAAGAATAAGTTTTATGAAGAGGAATTACCTTGTCTACTTGCTCATTTAACTTCAGGAATAGCGTTCAACTGCCTGACAGACAGACGCTGAGACCTAAGCATGAGAATTCTCAGCAAGAGAGCCGCGTATTTTTTTCTCCTTGTCTTTACATCTCTGCGCCATGAACACACTCTATGCTACATTAGAAATATGAGCAGACCTGAGTTTTGGCTTTGTTGATTTTTGGGGATTTTTCCTGCTTTGATGGCAGCTCATTTAGGGTAAATGTTTTATTTTTTTCTTTGCACAAGAATAAAAGCAGTTGAAGTCTTTCAAAAACAGGGAAAAAAGAAAAAAATACTTTCTGTGTTAACTGGGACATTAAATTAAAAATGAAACAATATGTTTTATGCCACTGAGAATAGAAAATATTTTTTCTGTGCCTTTGATACGAAAACCAAGTAAAATTCCATTAGAGTTCTTTATCCTTTCACTTACCCTCTTTTTTTCTGTGCCTTCCTACTCTTTCTCTTCTCCTCATTTCTCTCACTCCCTTCAGCTCCCTATTTAGTTCCTGGAACATTCTGTTTCTCTTATGAGCTAACAAGTTTGATGTGGCCCTGTGTCTCGTTCCCTTCCAGGCTTGCAGCTGTTTTGGCAACAGAAGAAAAAATACCCAAAACAAATCAAATAAAAACCCATTCTGTGAAGAGGAATTGAAAACAGTAGGCCTCAAAGAGGACTGCACATGAGATGCCGTGTTCTGGCTTTCAACATGACTCAAATCAGAAACACATTAACATAATCTGAAACAGCCCACTACTAACACAAGACAGATGGTGGGTAATAATCCATGCATCATTAATAAATAAATTCCAGCATTAAAGGCTTATAAAGTATGACAACATTATTCAGGCAAAAGTACTGCCCCTTTTCCACCCCTAATATTATTTCGCTCTATTGTGGGACTCATTCACTCCCTTGCTCTCTCTTCTAAATTGGTTGTAGTTTTAAAGGAAATTAAATATTGTACAGGCTTTAATCAGATGAATACCGTCTTAATGTAGAAGTCTGAATTTCCAGAAGGGAAAAATAAATGGCTGCCAAAATGTAATAACTCCTGTGTACTTCTATTGGATCAGCAAATGACCATTTACTGCATTGCTCTCCGCTAGCTCTCTTTGCCCTTTCTTGTATTCTACTGTTCTCATATTTCACTACGAATTTCAAGCAAGAATTTTGGCATTCTGCTTTCCAATAATTGAAAGACATATCCATCATTTCTCAGTTTTACTTCTACAAACTATACCGTCTGTCTTCTCTCATTCCTTACTCATTTCACATGTAATTTTGGGGAAAATATGTACCATTTAACATAAACAAATGTTGGAGACTACTTAAAATAATATAGGATGGACCTACCACAACGTATTTGTGCCTGACCAATATGAGTATATCACTTCCAAGAGGAAGGAAGAACAGATGGATGAAAGTTTTTCAGGGTGTTACACATTCTAAGTACAAAACTTGAATACTAGGTGAAATTAGATATCTGTATGTTTCCGTAGATCGTGGTGTTACACTCAGCACAGGGATATGAGCTTATCACAAAGACAAAGTGGATCTCAGTTTTCAGTCGTGTATGTGTGGTGGGTTCTGTTTGATTTGCCATCTGATGCCCACCAATATGCTCTATCCTTCCAGCCTTTCAAAAAGACGTGGGGAGAAAACACAATGAAAACATCGTGCTTCAAGATAAGGACTGGGAAGTCACTTACCCATCTCCATCACAGACAAAACAGACTCCAGCTAGGGAAATTAATTTAATATATCACCAATTAATTGTCAGCTTTTGCCTAGTACAATACATAAACTACCATGGTTCTGTACTGATGAAATGTATTTCACTCTAAACGTTACCCCAGTTCCTGGATTTTCCAGTTGTTTGCCTTGATGATTCATTGCAGACACCATTGCCTATGAGCCGAGCTGAAGAAACGGATA
Organism: Tapera naevia; assembly: GCA_033556795.1. NCBI lineage: Eukaryota > Metazoa > Chordata > Aves > Cuculiformes > Neomorphidae > Tapera > Tapera naevia. The sequence goes on from JAUMJJ010000092.1 coordinate 4,019,455, forward strand.
CAGTACTGCAAAAGGGTGTGGTGGTTTGGCTAAAATTCAACCAAAGTAGATTCCAGTAGGAATATTTAAATTTTGAATTGTGTAATTTCAATTAGATACTCTTTACACGTTTATTATAAATTTTAATTCCTGACTTAAACTGTCCTGTAACATTCAGTACAGTGAAATGTTATGTCTAATTTTAGTAGTAATTGAAAAATCTTCCTGGCTTATATACTTGTTTACTACCCTTTTGGATGAGATATTAGATAGATGTAATTTTATTTCCATATAATGAAATACCCCAAGTGAATGGCTTTCCAGTTAATTGGTGGAATGGTGAATCTTTCTTCAAAAGGATTTCTAGGTTTGCACTGCAAAAAGATCTCTATTTTTCATGTATGTTGCAGCTATATGATTGTGAGTGTCTTTGGACATAGCTATGTCCTTGTGACTTACTACCTTTACTTCTACAGAGAGCTCTACGTGTGTGACTCTGAAATAACTACAGAAACCTTATCTTCTGCAAACTACGATGTTACACTTACTTATTTTCAACAGAACAAATGAACATTGCAGTGTTGGACCACATTCAACCAGAAGACCTCATGCACAGCATATATTTCTAAGGTCTGTAATGGAATCAAATTCATTCTCAGGCATTTTCCCGGGTACCTTTTTTATTGTCTGAAATGTGCTTTAATACTCAGGCATAGTTATCTGAATAATCTACCTTACATGGTAGTAATGAATCCAGTCTAGAAATTAGTAAGTGCTGTCAGCAACCCTCAGGTTTTAAGGGGCCTAATGGGTAGGTCTCAGTGGAGTGTATATTACACAGTTTATTTGCTTGTTGGCTGATCATTATAAGGAATTGCTCATTTTTAGGTCATTGCCTTAAAGCAGCCTGTAAACAAGCTTGTTTTCTCCATTTTCAATTAGAAGAAAGAATGAAGCAAAGAAAGAGAAAAAAGGGGTAAAGGAGAAAGGGAAGAAGGGAAGAAGGGAGGAAGGGAGGAAGGGAAGAAGGGAGGAAGGGAAGAAGGGAGGAAGGGAGGAAGAGAGGAAGGGGGAAGACAATCCGCTGCAGTCAGTATTGTGAATCTCTTCTTCAGCAAGAATAATACATCACACATTCTTTTAAAGTATACTTCGTCAAGTAATTTTCAGGCATTAAGAATATTTTAAAGGCTTCTGTATGTGGTTTTCACTATAGTGAGACAATTAACATCTGAAAGCCTCACTTGTGTCTTGATTTTTACTTTGTGAATAAAAAAGAAATCAACCATACATAAATTCTGTTCTGATACCATCTGTTCTCAGAAAAGGCCCAAAAATAAATTTAAAAAGTGTGTATGTGTTTTAAAAATTCATGCTTATTCATTTTACTCACCTTTGACTATATGTTTGTATTTGTTTAATGGTATAGTGAAAAGACTCAGCCACAATATAAAACACTGTTGCAGGCTGTGCTTTGCAAATCCAGATAGGGAATTGTTACTTTAAGTTTTGCCGTTAGTCCTTTAACTTCAGAATAATGAGGGAAATATTGGAATATGCATACCCTATCCTTCAAAAGCATCAGTTTGCATCATCTACTGTCATTTAACTGTGTTTTATTATTCCTACTCCCTCCAATGGTTGTGAATGTATGGACTTTACAAATAATGTAATATTCTTTTTTTGTCTATTTATTTGGTAGCTAGGTAGTGATAACTAGGATTATCAACCTATATCATACATTTATGGACATGACAAGAAACAGATTGCTTTCACAAATCTAGATGTAAACAACACAAATGCAAAGTACTCCTTCATTAATGCATGACCTACATTAATTTCCAAGTAAAATAGTTTTAGGTCTGTCCAAGGCAGTAATCTGCATAAAAAAGTTCTACTAAGGCAATAATATAAAGCAAAGAAAATACAATGATGCAGGAAAACAAGATTTGTCTCATTCTTCGTAATTTTTCTGGAATAGATTTTTTCTTTCTTAGATATTCTGGTGTTTAATGTCAATTCCTCATCAGTGACTCTATTCAAGTTATATCAATTTTGTGCCAGGAGCATTTAATGATTTATATTTTTGCAGTGCACTGAACCAGTTCAAGGCTCTTTGCACCAGTTTATCTTCTCTACGCTTACTTTTCCTAAGTAATGCAGAGGGTTCATGGGGTCTCCAGGTCTGGGGAGAGTTTAAATGTGAGTGTGATAAAAATATTTGTGGGTGTATAACGAGCAGTTTCTACTCTTATGTAAGAATATCCATACCTTTTCCTAGGTTCTCTTGCTTTATAAAATGCTTCCTGAGATGTAAAACGTGGTTCAACATAGTGAATGTCCCATAGTATGGGAATGTCTCTATTTTTCTAAAATAAACACTCTCCAGAAAAACTGAACTAAGTTCAGTACTACATATGCAGACATTCAGGAACCTTTTTAGGATGCTAAGTTCTTCTTCACAAATACAAAAGGCCTATGTGTCAAACGAAGTATCACCTCCTAGTATGAAATATGGTATTTTCCATATGAAATGTCTATTGGTGCACTCACCTTAGGAAGGTGAAACAATGTTTTCCTCTCATTTTATCCAAATATCAACTGACATCACTCTGGAAAAATGAATATCATTTTTCTATTCATAAGAGATGATAATTCAAAAAATATTTATTAATATCTATAATTGTAGAAGTGTTACAACAATACATTTTTTCTTGTAAAATTAAATTATTTTATATAAGAGACACACAAATACGAAGACGTGTTATATGGATAAAAATCATGTGTGAAAAAAGGCAGTTCTAAATGGATTATTAAGAATTTATGTAAAAATTAAATAAATAGCATATGCATTTTGATATTGAGCAAATCATGTATTGTGTGCTTATCACTGGCCTTATTTTCAGTTAAGTGTTTTCACATGCCTGACTGTCATTTGTTTTTTGTATAAACAAGCTGATGTTTTTATTTTGAAAACTCTAAATGAATTTAAGGCAAAAAAGAAAGATAAGTGAAAATATAACTCCAGGTATCAGCCGGGATGATAAACAAATAAATATAGATGTTAAAAAGAACAAAGTACCTTTTGTCTTTTAGATTCAGAATTCTTAAAAAAGGTTGGTGGTAATCAGATGCATAGCACGATTCATTTCAACAGTATAGAAACACTGATAGGAATAATGAAGATTTGGGTTAAATAATGCTTAGATGAGTAATTTGTCTTGTAATTTCAGGGTGTTAGGAAATTTGCCTTTGACTGTTAAAGGACTAGCTGAAGCAGCATATAAACTAATAGCAAAGTTTTTCAGAAAGCTATGGATGACAAAGGAGATCCCAAAGGAGTAGTGAAAACCAAATGTAATGCCTATCACTGAAAAAGGGAGAAAGAGTACCTAGGCAGCTATAGACTGTTCAGCCTAAATATAATAAAAGAAAGCTGCTGGAAAAAAATTATTGAACAACGCATTTGTAAGTTCTTGGATGATAATCAGGTGCTAAGGTATGGTCAACGTTAATTTGTCAAGAACAAATGCTGACAAACCAATTCAGTTTGCTTTCCCTAAAGCGAACTGGCTTTGTGCTTCAGAAACACTCAATAGAAGTGTTGTTACTTGACTCTATTTATTTTTTAATACATCGGATCATTAATAATCAGACTAAGCAATAATGACTTAGGTAGTACTATTACTAGACGAGTCACAGCTGATTAAACACTAAAAAGACAGTTGCTTATTTTTACACATGATTTGGCATAGATTTTTTTTTTCATTTAATCCTAGAAATTATATTGATTTGCATGTTGAACTTCCAATTTTCAGTCTTGCATGTGGTTGATGGAATAACAAAAAGAAACAGTGGAATTCCATGGATGACAATCAGGACTGAGAGATAGCAGACCGACAACAGTTCAGAACTAAAATCTTAATCAATTTATTTTGATAAATTGATGAATAAGCCTAAATCAGGAAGATGAGATTCAAAAGAGATAAGAATAATGTGCTACATTTAGGAAATATCAGACTGAAAAATATGCTTAGAAAAATACAGAAAAAGACATGGGTATTGTTATCACTGTGGTACAGACTGAATGTAGATTGACAGTGCTAGTGTCTTATCAGGTTGCATTAAGACATATCAGAAGCATTAAGACATAAGAGGTAATCATTCTCATCTTCACAGTCATGGTATCTCACCTGGTACAATAAGCATAATACAGGCCACGCAGATTAGTACAGAGTGGATAAGGTTAAGACAGTCAAGAGAAGAACAACAAATATAAATGGTTTTAAAAGCACAGTGTATCTGAGAGAATTTGGAGGCATTAGTTTCTGGAGAAGAATCATGTAAGCAGTGTTGTATTGTCAATTATGCAAAATTTTTATTTTAAAGAAGATGATAATTGACTAATCATTCAAGTCCACTGACAAAGGAGAAAAGTAATAAACAACGAGAATATTCATTAGGAGTATCTTTCAAAAGGCATAATTGTGCAGATGAACTGATCATCTAGGTGTGTTCAAACTCTGTAACTGGAGGTTTTTAACGACAGGTCAAATAACATCTACCAGCTATGAAAGAGGCATTGATAATTGAGCCTTAGTTCAAGAATGGGCTTGCCATAGCACTTACAAGGTTCTGCTGAGACGCTTCATGCTGTAGAATTAATAATTACTTTGATCAGAGATAAAACTGTGCGTGTTTATTCTTACTTCACTTCTGCCATACATTTCAATACATTCCAGGTGTATGTGTTCTTTGCAGACGTTCCAACCACTTTGTGAATATTTCTTTATGACCTATGCATAATATCTTAGACCAATTCTTCTTTTAAGCTACTTCTAGTTGTCCCTTACTTCATTTTTCTGGTAAAATTAGACTTTTGCCCTATAATACTAGGATTTTGTAAGCTCTGTAAAAAGGCAGGAGGTTGTGATGGACATATTCTAATAAGAGTAAGCATATTATAAGAAAGTTTCTCCAAAAATCCAAAGCACTTCCTCTGAAGTACAGGGAAGTAATATTCTAACTTCCCATCATTTCTTGAGAAGACTAAGGAAAAAGAATCACTAGTTACACTTCAATCAAGGTTTTCAGTCAAAAGACAAATGAAAGGAAGTGACGTGTCTATTGGGAGAGTACCTTACACATCCTGTGAGAGAAAGGGTATCCTTGTTTGTAAGTTATCAGGGAAAGTCCACTGGACATATACAGTCCCAGGAACACAAGACAGCTTCAGAGCTAAAATCTTCAGCTATAGTAACACTGGAAATGACAAACTTTTCCAGATTTTATTGAAATGAGAGGATCCACCAGGGCAAAATGCCTTTGAAATTATTCTAGATTTCACTCGGGGTCAAACTTTACCTGCAAGTGCTAATCTGTCTTTTGTACGTTGTCAAAATGGAAGAAACACGTGTGGAAGATACAGAATCATATAATCATAAGGCTGGAAAAGACCTCTGAGATCATCAACTCCAACTGTAACTGTCCCCTTCCTAAACCATATTCCTAAGAATCTCATCTACCTGCCTTTTAAACACCTCCAGGGATGGTGACTCAGCCACCTCCCTAGGAAGCTGTTCCACTGCCTGACCACCCTTTCAGTGAAGAAATTTTTCCTGATGTCCAGTCTAAACCGCTCCTGGTGCAACTTAAGGCCATTTCCTCTCATCCTTTCGTCACTTGCGAGAAGATACCAACATCCACCTCACCACAACCCATTGTAGACAGTGATGTGGTCTCCCATCAGCCTCCTCATCTCTAGACTAAACAACCCCAGCCCCTTGACCAGCCTCGTTGCTCTTCTCTGGATGCACTTCTTGTAGTGAGGGGCCCAGAACTCACCACAGTACTCGAGGTGCAGCCTCACCAGTGCCAAGTACAGGGGCACAACGACTTCCCTGGTCCTACTGACCATGCTGTTTCTGATACAGGCCAAGATGCCATTGGCCCTCTTAACTTTTGGTCCATAACTTTTTCTAAGTTATCTCAGAAAAAAAGTGAGGTCTGGCTTCTCTCTCTACTTATTCATTTGGTGAAAGAATATTCTCATGCTCAAAGGTCTGATTATTCTCTTACAATTTCAGTGGGATCTTCATCTCACTTTGTATTTCTAATTTCCTGACAATTACAGCTGAAATCTAATTAATGTTGCCAATTTACAATGTGGACTATAAAGTCTAGCTCTTCTAAAGGTCTAAGTTGCTGCCATTTTCTCTCCATCTTTTTTTTTTCTTTGAAAAAAGCATTCTAAAATTGTACTATGTAATATAGGGATATGAATGTCGCTCTGCTGTATACAATAAAATTGTTACTGAATATTTGACCTCATTCTTTTGTGTTAAGATATGAGTAGTACCAGAGAGAGTCTGAAAAAATTACTCAGTTCTGCTCTAATTTTTTTCCTTCAGCCCAGTACATCTGATGCCATTATCAAATACTTAGCACTTTCTAGAAGTAATTGTTTCCTGTTTGAAACTCACTCTTTATCATCTACAGATAGACAGCTTCATGGAATTATCTGATCAGACACAAAAGCCGATGGTAAGGAAAACTGTTGAAAATAAAAAGGGAGATTGAGAGGAATTATTGCCTTATTCATAAATTGTTACAGCAAAATTCCCTGAACCTCTGTACATTATATAGTATTTTAACATTTGCTTGGGAGATAATTATACTGCAGAGCATGCAACTGTAGGGAAAAAAAATGGATATTGCAAGAATATGTATCAAATTTGCTGACAAGCAGATAATTTTGAGTAGTAAGACCATTCAAAATTAAGGCTGCTGTCAAATCTCTAGTACAATCCTCCGTGGAGCTGTGTTGTTCCTTGTACCTATATATGACATATAATACTCGAAAACAACTGCTAAAAAGGCTAAGCTTTCAAAGAAGTATTGAATTTTGCTATGTTCACAAGTGGGCAAAGAACATGTGTAAGATCTATACCAATCCATCTTGAAGGAATGCTCAGATAGATGTATTGCAATATGAGATGGGTTATTTAGATTTTTGAGGAAACAATTTTATGGTCAAGTGGACTGCTTTAAGTCTGAAAGAAATAATTTATCTTTTTTCTAAGTTATATTTTAAAATATTTTTAAAAAGACACTAGAAATATAACACTAGTACCTTTGTGTTCGTCATTTTAAGCCGTATTTTTGGGGAGTTAGTGCATATATGGGATTTAACTCAGCTAAAATTATGAAATCTAATAGAGATTACCTAATGCCATTTCTTTGTGCCGTAAAAAACCTATTCATTTAATTAACTTACATCAAAGCTGGCAAATCTCTTCTCTATGCTAATCACAGTATCACAGTATCACAGTATCATAAGGTTGGAAAGGACCTCTGAGATCATCAAGTCCAACCTATAACCTAACACTAACACCAACCATCATCTAGACCATGGCACTCAGTGCCTCATCCAGTCTCCCTTTAAACACCTCCAGGGTAGGTGACTCCACCACCTTCCTGGGCAGCCCATTCCAATGGCCAATCACCCTTTCAGTGAAGAATTTTTTCCTCACATCAAGTCTAAACTTTCCCTGACGAAGCTTAAGTCCATGCCCTATGGTTCTGCCACTGGTCACCTGAGAGAAGAGACCAACCCCTGCCCGACTACAACCTCCTTTTAGGTAGTTGGAGAGAGCAATGAGGTCTCCCCTGAGCCTCCTCTTCTCCAGGCTAAACAGCCCCAATTCCCTCAGTCGCTCCTCATAGGGCTTGTGCTCCAGCCCCCTCACCATCTTCGTTGCCCTCCTCTGAACACATTCCAGTATCCTAACATCTTTCCCATACTGAGGGGCCCAGAACTGGACACAATATTCAAGGTGAGGCCTGACCAGTGCCGAGTACAGAGGGACAATAACTTCTCTGGTCCTGCTTACTACACTATTCCTGATGCAGGCCAGGATTCCATTAGCCTTCTTGGCCACCTGGGCACACTGCTGGCTCATGTTGAGCTTCCTGTCCACCAGCACTCCCAGGTCCTTTTCTACTTGACTACTCTCTAGCCACTCTGTCCCCAGTCTGTAACTCTGCATGGGATTGTTGTGTCCAAAATGAAGTACCCGACATTTGGACTTATTAAACATCATCCCATTAGAATCGGCCCAGCTCTCCAATCTGTCCAGGTTTACACAGATCACTGACATGCCAGTCCGTGGTATTCCCACATCTTGATCCATACAATTGTTTGAGTCTATCTGTGCCTTCTTAATCTTAAACAGTGCCTACTGTAGCTAAATTAACTTTTTAGCTTTCATTTTGTGTTATTTACCTGAGCAGTATACTGCACAGTAATTGCTTTGGAAATCTTAATATTGTGTATTTTAAACACTTAAATTCATTTAAGTGACTTTGTTTATTCTAATGTGGATTGAGTATATTACAGAGTTGCAATACACTTAGAGTTGTACAGTATGTCAATATAGCAGTCATACTTAAAAACAAAATCAACCCCAAATACAACAAAACAACAAAAGTTGTTACTAAAAATATAAAGCAGTTGTTTCAACCTCAAAATCTTCGCCATATATTCTGCTATGAGATCATTAGGTTAATTATTTTCAGAAGTGTTTTTATGAACTAATAAACATTATTGTATTTATATGAGATTGTAAATAAGCATGCAGTATAGTCTTTTTTTCTCTTGCCCTTCCTCAATTGTAAAAGTAGAATATAATAATAAAAATAATTTTATTGAAGTTTTTCCTATATGGAAAAAAAACCTGTCCAAAATCATAGCTTTATACATTATCTGAACACTGAAAAAAAGACATGTAGCCTTAGCTAAGCTTTTAGTAACTTAGAACTTTTAAGTCTGTTTTAGTGCTATAAGCCTAGCTTTTGTGTAAAATATGTGAATAACCGCAAAAGGAAATACCTGAAAGTCCAGATGGGCACTAAAGATTTTCATGACTTGGTGGTTCCTTGATTTGTTGGATAGGAATATTTTGTATTGTTTTCATCTCTTCTGATAGAAAACAAATCCCAACCTTCAAGCCCTGCACTGTAAAGCAATAATGCAATGTCTTTCTTATTTGTCATAGATATAGCACGTGGTTATCAAGTGACAGAATTTGGCTTTTTGCTAGCATGTGAGTAAGAATTGATTCTACATGCTCTTTCTTTAGGGTCTTAAGTGCATAATGACAAAGATAATTAACAGAAGAGACTTCAGATATACTTTAAACAAAGAAATTGCCATTTGTGCCTGAATTTAAACACAGAACAGGAATGAACAGTATAGTTTCTAGAAGTCATTGAAGAAATAGTTGACTATTCGAGGGAAATTTGGGTGTATTAATGCTTTTTACTGTTTGATACCTAGGGGGAAACTGATGATGTGAAAAATAAATCGTTCATTGTATCTGATGTGCAGTCAGACAGACTCCTTTCTAAATACGAAACTACTCATTTGCAGAAACAAATTTCACATGGTGACTTAAAGGAAACATGCCTATGTTTCTGCTTCACTGAGTGTACATATACAGTGATATTGTTGTCTCTTTCTTCATCAAGTATTGACATGTTGTTTTGTTTCAGTGACATCCAAAAGACCATGATGGAGCTAATAGGCAGACCAGTGAGGCTTTTGATAATGAGTCAGGAATGACCAGACATGAGACTTGCAACTCTGAGCCGAAGATGGGAGAGAATTTTGCTGAGTATATTGCATCTCCATCTACGCCTGTTGTGACTGAATTCCTTTCTAATTGAAATACTGTCAAGGAGGATCATGTGTACTCAGACTGTGTACAAACATACAAAAAGATACATCTGAGTCTCAAGGGAGGGTCTACCGACTCTGAAGATCGCCCTTATTCTTGATGACAAGATATATATGAAATGTACCCGTTTATGCTTTTGTCCTTTTATAATCAGCAAGGTACAAATGCAAATCACTAGAAAATCTCTGCAACAGTATTTGCAGGGTAGATGGATAATGAATTGCAGAGAAAAAGGATGAGGAAGGAAATAATTGCAGGTAAATCACATCCACTATTCTCATCCATAAATACGGTCATTTGATCACAGAAGGTAGTCAGGTTGTTCAAATCAATTTTACTCTTAGTAAATCCGTGCTGACCACTGCATTCTCATTCGTCTTCCTCACCTGTCCCAAAACGTGCTCAAAGAGAGCTCTGTCTGTGACAGAGCTGGAAAAGAGAGGTCAACTGGCCTGTAGCTCCTCAGATTTTGTTACAATTACATTTTGAAGATAAGAGCAAAACTTGCCTTTGTTTATTTGTCAGAAACCCTCTTCAATCTTCATGGCATTTCAAAGCTGATGGAGAACAACCTCGAAGGCACAAGCCCCTAAGCACTCAGCACCTTTAGGTGTTGCCCATCAGATCCTAGAGACTTTATATGGTTTGGTGTCTTACAAGTAATCCTTGACTCAGTCTTCATTCCTCTCCTGGTACCTCCTCTCCTTCTTGAACCTTGTCACTAACTCGTAAGGCCTGCCACACCTTGTCAATGAGAAGTGAGGCAAAAAAGGCAGTAAATAACTCACTGCTTTTAAAATGCAGTATTCACACTTTTTCCTTGTTTAACTTTTTACTGATAACACAACTGTGGAATTTCTTGTTGTCTTTGACATCACTCAAATTTCAGTTTAGTTTGACTTTCCTGGAGCCAACTGTGCATACAGGAGCAAGGTTTTAAAACTCTTCCTTTGTTCCATTTAGGTTTTGGTTTTGTGTTGGAGCTATGCTGTGAGTTTCCTACCTCACCAAGGCAGCTTTGATTCTCTGAGCATTGGGACAAACAGTTGTGGTAGTTTGTCCTTAGAGACTTATTACCTTTCCTGAGCTCCTTTGCCATTCAGAGCTGCCTTCCCTGGAATACCATCTACCAGTTTCTGTATATGCCAAAGTTTTTTCTCCTGAAGTCCAGGATCTTTAGCTGCTGGTCTGTTTCCTCGTGACTCTCAGGATCTTGTAGATCACTTTTTAATGTTCGCTGTTTCTGGGGCTGCCATTGATTACCACGTGCACAATCAGCACCTCCTTTGTCAGAGAGCAGCATATCTGGGAGCATCACTCCACTTGGGTGATCCAATACTTGTATGGGGAAGTTATCTGTGATTACAGAAATGTTCATTTCTTGTGTTCTGCCAAACTGTCCTTCCAGGAGATGCCATGGATCTGTGACACAGAGGCCTCCTCAAATAGTTTGAAGACAGCTTCACTCACTTCCTCACCCAAGCTGGATGATTTGTAACTCATTCCCACTACACTGTCTACTGCTCTTTCCTCAACCCTGGTCCATAAGATCTCCCTGACCTGGTCTCTACCCCATACATCTGATTGCTCCTGTGCATAAAAATCATCACCTTCCTCGCTTTTCTGTGTGTGCCTCTTGAAGGACTTGTGTATGACCACCACAACACTCCAGTTCCGTGAGCTGTACCACCACCTCCAAGAGATCCCAGCAATGTGCCAGCTGTGTAACTGATTTTTTTCCTTTTCAAGACAAAAAGTGTTTTTAATATTTCTTGAAATAAATGGGACAACACCATAAACCCTCATTATCATCCTTTTTGTATTAAGACAAGAGGACAGAAATTTCAAAATCAGGCATTGTATTAATGATGGAGGTAAAAACCCCTCAAGTTATAAGAAAGGTAATTCATGACACTTGTCTCTTTTTTTTTTTTTGTTTAGTCATACTTTGCTTAAAAGATACTGATAGCTGTATCTGCTGCAGATGATGTAACCAGTAATGTGAAGCAGCCTATCAGATGTGAAGCTTGTCATTTAGATGCAAGCCAACATTGGCTTTTGTGATCACTGGACCTGTTTTCAAAGCATCTCTAAATGGCTCTTGGTTTGGTAGTATCTGACTGTAATTTTTAAGAGTGTAAGTAACTCTACCAGGTGCAGGGCTGTATGACTGTTTACCTAAGAAATGTTTGACAGGTTCTGATAGGAACTCCCTAATGTCCTAAGAAGTCCAGTTCATGTTAGTCACATGGTCACATGGTAGATGTCTCATTCCTCAAAGGCAAGTAACAGGAACAACTCAAAATGACTACTGCTTAAACAAGGATAAGTCTGTCCTTGCTCTGCATAGAACCACTGATCTCATCCAGGCCTTATCATATTAACTTGTGACTTTAACAGGAGCCAGAGTTGTAAATGGAAAAATAAGTTATTAACAGCACTTCTAGGAGCAATGGATCTTTCCACAGATTTCTAGACAAGCAGGGACAATTAGCTTGACTCAGATAGACCCTTTACTAGGAATAAAATGGCTAGGTTGAAGGCTAATTGTGTTTTGCATCTGCCACCTAATAAAATTTTGTGTCCCTTAGGGTTTTCATATGACCAAAATTCATCACTTCTCATCATCTTAAATTCGGAATCCCTGGAAGCCCATGCAAGAGCAGACAGTGTGACCTAGGTTCATCTGATAAATCCCTTGAGGAATGAGGAGGGCATTTTGGTTTAGTCAATCAATTTAAAAATGGCTTATAGTTTAAAGAGCATGGGGGAAGGTTTTAGGCTTAACTGGTTTTATTACAGAGGCCACCTTGAGCATTCTGAGAAATACCCTGACTGTTATAATTAGGGGAACAAAATCAGGTCAAGGGTAAATTGAATAATATAATAGAATATTAAGTGAAATCTTATGGGATAAAAGCTCAATAATGATAATTTCGATTCTTTTGCACAAGCTTTCAGTGCTTTGCTATTTAAAAAAATATAAAAGGAAAACCATTTAGCTTTAACTAATATTATGGTATTTTCCAGAATGGAGTTTGAAATCATATTACTTTCAAGAATATACTCCAGTGAAGAAGACAAATGGTAATTTATTTTCTCTCTCATGCCTCATTGTGCATTTTCAACACCCAGGACATGTCCTTTGAACACAGGCAGCAATGAGCTGAGGTAGGAATTAGCATAGTTTTCACTACTTTTCTTTAGAGACAGCAATGAGAATTCTCAGTAACAGCAGAAGAAGTAGTGCCTTGCCTTCACTAAATGGGAGGTGCTCATTCTGGAAAGCATTTGGAAAAAAAAAGGTTTCAGAAAACACCAGTGTAAAACTTGCTAGAAGGAGTCAGCAGACCTGTCAAAATTATTTCCTGTGTAAAACTGATGATGAAGTGAAAAATTTTAGCCCAAGAATATGCTAAGGCCTTACATTTAAAGTCCCTTGCACAACTAATATCTTTTTTCAGTCAACCATTTAGCCCGATAGCCAGCAAAAAGTAGAAGTCATTCTGATTTAGAAATGTTAGTACAATGAACAAATAACTTTTCCTTCTGTAGAGTGAGAAAGCATTTATTGTTCCTGCATACATGACCCTCGCGCAATCTGTAAATGGCACCTGAAAAAGAAAAAAAGCGGTTTTTTGAAGGTCAGAATTAGAAATTCTGTATATTTAGGCCTTTTCAGATTTTGGTTATATTGTAAAATTACAAGAAATATTTTAAAATACTGAGTTATTAATTATGTGACTAATTTTTCTCTCATTTGCACGGCTACTGCTTTGCAAAGATGCTGTAATGACTTTCAAGACTAACTACAGAGCACAGCATTCACTTCCATTTCCAGCTAATTAGAGTACAAATCTCAGCAAGTAATTGAAGTCTGTATTCAGTTGCTAAACTGAAAGACAAAAAGGATCAGACTGTGGAAGGGGAATGAACAGAAAAATAGTACAAATCAAACTACATTTCCTGTTTTAAAGAAATACAAAGCTGAAACAAACCCTCACCTCTATCAAAATCTTCAATTGAATTAAATTGTTTTGTGTCAGGAGCACTTACCTTAAGGACACTTCAAGGTGTAGGAATATATTTCCGTGCTAGGTTTTCAAAATTAGAAGAAGGAGACATAGAAATATTTTGAAACCTATTGTTGCTCAGTAACCGATTCATTTAAGGCTGTGTTTTCAAGTTTTCTATGACAGATCACGTCTTGGTATGAAATACTAATACAAAACCGTAGAATCAAAGAATTATTTGGGTTAGATGAAACTTTTAAAGGTCATCTAGTCTAACATCCCTGCAATGGCAGGGACATCTTTCATTAAATCACGTTGCTCAAAGATCCATCCAACCTAAACTTGAACACTCCCAATGATACGGCACTCACAACTTCTCTGGACAACTGTTCCAGTGCCTCACTACCCACATCATAAAAAATGCCTTTGTTACATCTAATCTAATCCTACTCTATTGAAATTTAAAACAACTGCTCCTTGTCTTGTCTCTAGGGTCCTTGGCAAAAAGTCTCTCTCCATAATATGAGCCACATCTATACATTAAAAGCTGCAGTTGGGTCACTCTGGAGTCTTCTCTTCTCCAGACTGAAAACCCATGATTTTTCCTCATAGGAAAGGTGTTCCTTCTGATTATTTTCATGACCCTCCTCTGGATGTTTTCTAAAATGTCCATGTCCTTCTGGGGACCCCAAAGCTGGACGCAGTACTCCAGATGACCGTCTCACCAGAGGGGAGCAGAAAGGGAGGATCATCTTGCTTGCTTTGCTAGCACTACTTCTTTTTATGCAGTGATTGACTTTCTGGCCTGCAAGTGTGCATTGCCCCCTCACGTCCAATTTTTTGTCTGTCAGTAACTCCGAGTCCTGTTTTGCAGGCCTCCTCCAAAGGAATTCATCCGCCAGTCTGTACATATGTAAAGATATTGGGTATTGCCTTTACCCAGGTGCAGGACCTTCTACTTGCTGAAGTTCATGACATTTGCACACACCCACTCCTCAAGGCTGTCAAGATCCCTCTGGATGGCATCACTTCCTTTACACAAACTGCATCACTCAGTTCTCTGCCATCTGTCAACTTCTGAGGTTTCATTCAATCCCACTGGATATGTCATATATTAAGTTATTAAATGGTATTGGTCCCAGTATGGACCCTTAAGAGGCATCATTAATCACTAATTTCCACTGGGACATTGAGTTATTGACAATGAGTCTTTGGATGTTACTATCCATTCAGTTCCTTGTCATCTCACAGTCTATCCATCCAACCCACATCTTTCTAATCTACAGGTAAGAATAGTGAGGTGGATGGATTGTATCAACGAACTTAGAGAATTCCAGGCAAGTGACATTAATTGCTCTTCCCTTGTCCACTGATATGGCTATTCCGTAATAGAAAGCCATTACATTAGTCAGGCATGATTTGACCCTGATGAAACCCTGTTGGCTGTTTTTGATTACCTTCCTGTTTCCCCTGGGCTTTGATATAACTGCCAGGGTAGCTATCCTATATCTTACCAGACACACAGATGAGACTGAGTGGTCTGTAATTCCCTGTTATTAGTTTTTTTAAAGAAATGGGTGCATTGTTTCCCTTTTTCGAGTCACTGGAAACCTCACTCGACTGCCATGACTCTTTACACATAATGGAGAGTGGCTTAGCGAGTACATCAGCCAATTCTCTCAGCACCCTGGTATGTATCTCATTGGGTGTTATGGACTTGTGTTTTTTCAAATTCCTCACGCGGTCTTGAACTTGATATTCTTTTATAGTGGGAAGATCTTGAGGTTCACTAAGCCTCCTGGCCTCCTTCTGCCCTTTTGTCAGTCAACTTGAGTTTGAATTAAGGTTTACCTTAGCCTTGCACAGACTTAAGGCAGGGTTGTTACTCAGCCTGGATCAGCACACACTACCGTATATAAACCTCCTGCTCACATTCCTGGACACTGCATGACTTGTTGACCTCCTCTTGTAACACAGCTGCTTGTCCAGTTTCTTCCAGTTGGGCACACTTGTAGATGTGATATTCACTGCCCTATTCAGGTGCTGGGGGGGACTTCCAGATACTGTTCCTGGAAGGGGAAGTTCTGGTTGTAACAGCTCTGCATTGGTAATTTGTGACAAAGGAATGATCTGGCATGCAGGGCCAGGAAGCCCAAATGCAAGAAGGGTTTAAACTATCTGGAAGCAAGAGTGCTAGGGGCAGAATGGCTCCTTGCAAGCTAATGAAGTTGCTCCTGGTGATAAGAGACAGCTTAAGTATTGTCTTTTCCTGAAATGGGAGTACTCGGGGCCCAAACTCAGGGGCAGCCTTTGGAGATGGACCCAGGACCAGGCTGCAGTGTCTAGTGTGACTATTCAAGGGACTGGTCCTGGTGCAAATATATGACTAATTTGTTTTTCCAGAAAATTTCAACAAGGGCATTTCATGTTCAATCAGTATTCAGACAAGATTTTCATATCTCTTTTTAATAAAATATTGAATAAAAGAATTGTTAAGGAAAGGTATGTGAAGCTGAGCCATGTGCACTGATTAATCCTGTAAAATTACAGACATTTAGAAAGATTCTCACAATAGCCGTAACAAACTCTCGTTAAAATATATGATTTCCAATTGCAACATAAAATGTGTTAGTTTAGAATTCCTTGGAAAAAGACAGTCTTACAAATATATTATATTTATCTCTTGTTCAACTAGTTAGGGTACACCCTTATTTCATTGTACAAAACTGGACCGGAGCTCCATTACTTCAGGACTCTGTCCAGGCTCATCAGCTTGCCCAGTAGGGCTAATTAACTCAGGTGCTGTACTGTAGAACAATGAATGTTCTGCATTGGGAGTTATAATTTAAGTTAGCATTTCAATGTTCCCACTTTCTCTGAAGAGACATACCAGGTCTCCTAGAGCTAACTGGATGTCTTTAGGGTGCAGTGTTCTGTAACACAGATGTTCACCTTAAATATGCTGGTGCCATTCTAACATCTGTCTTATTTCACTAGGAAGTTACTGTAAAATTTTTGTTCTGGAAGATCTCTTCCCCATCACATATTAGATCCCAGTAATTATAGTGCTCAAGATGCATTCTCTGGTTAAACATATATTTTGACCAGTGATTTTTGGATCCAGACCTCAACTCTAAACAAATATTATAAATAGAAAATATTTTTCTACTAATTGTCTAGGGACCCATATTCAACTAGTGTAAATGATTCAGCCTTACAAGTGAAAAAAACCAGACACTTGAATTTTGTGTTGCATAAAACATTGATTTAGTTGGTTTTGTACTAAATCAAAATGTAATAGTTTTATAGCTCTTTACTTACAACTTACTCCACCTATTTTCATCTAGGCTTTTTCAGCTGTTCTTTCTAATTTATTTTAGTATCACACTTTACTTATCTATCTATTTATTTATTACTCTGAATCTTGCATTATTTTTACCGTGTTAACTTGTCCTTTAGTCTTTCTAATTCTAAGGAACTGTAGAAGACTATAAGGATAGATATTAATGTACATACATTCCAATAGCATTTCTTGCATACAAAAATAATAAAACAGTTATTCATTCCAGATATATAGTCTAATAAACATTTGTGTGAATTAAAACTAAGTATTTAAAAATAGTTATTGTCTAAGGCTATTATGTAGCTTGAATCAGATGTTTGGAAATTTTGATATCAGCTGATGTGAGATATCAAATATTATACTTTTGATTTCATTGAACTAGAATATCGTAGGTATTATTCTACACTTAAGCTCTAGAATATATGATGATGTTAATTGTTTCAGAAAGCATAACATTAGTATGTTACCTAACTACACTGAGATTCAGTAATTTTTGGAAATATCTTAACATATACATGTGAAATTAACTATGAATAGAAAACTGCAGTTGTAAATAGAGGTTTGTTAAACCTAGGTCTCTATATAAGAAATTATGTTAAACTTCGGGTTTGTTTCTGCACTCTTTCAAAATCAATAACCATGTTACTTCTAGAAAACAAAAGGCTTCTTAAAAATTAAAAACACAGACTAAATCAATGAACCCACAAAAGTTCTTGATCTCTTTTTATTAAAAACGAGATAGATTTTCTTTTTAATAACTCACATCACTAGCTAGTATAGCATTATCCTTTTCTGTGAAAGGAAAAATGCATAGTTGCAATTTTTATTTGCATCACAGATCTACTTGCCAGTTATTCAAAAATATTGCTGTTTTTTCATAGGTTTCTACTAAACAGAAGTTTGCATGAGATCTGGCCATCAGTTTTAATTTTACCTCTGTCATTCCTACATTTCAAAAGCCAACTTATTTTCTTTAACAGACACGCCTATCTAGGTATATAAAGTCAATCATTGTCACTTTCCCTTTTATGCTAGCCAAATACTGGTATGTATTTTTTGATAGCGTATTTTTTCTAGCAGAAGAGGATCAGTGTATCCATTTGAAACACAGAAAACTACACTGAACGTCCATTTCAACAACAATCAAAATACATTCGTAAAGAGGCAAAGTTTAATTACTTTTATTATTCATTGTATATTAGAAATAATACCATCATTTCATAATTTATATTTGAAAAGTTAGTTGAATCAGTAAAACTTACAAAACATATTTTAAAAAGACAACTGAAGATGTAGACTTACATAACATACATTCAAAATCAAAATTTAAAAAGATTGTTGTAACACATACATAATCTGATGACAATACAAATGATCCAATGTTACTTGTCAAATATGTTTTTGCAACCTTATTTTATTAATTTAAAATATCTGTTGAAGCTTTGTATAAACAAGTGAAATGATAAGGAAAGAAAAGATCCTACTGTTGCAAAATTGAATAGATTTTTTTGTTCAGTAAAGTAAAAACTAATTCTGTTTTTATTTAATGTGTTAGTGGGGCTTTATATTGCAAGTGTAAGTTTTAAGTTTATATAACATTTTATAAAGAAATAACAAAATGGTATCTATAGTGAAATTTAAGTATTTAAGAAATTTAAGTAAGGTGATAAGATTCATCATGTCAGGTATGGCATACGACTGGTAAAACAAGGAATGTTTAAAATTTTATGTATGCACATCATTCATCATGGTTTCTGAAACATAAGTATAATCAGTTTATATTAATAGAAATTTTATTCGGTGTGGGAAACAGAGTTAACATGTTGTCTCATTCAGAATGCTTACATACCTCATAGACATGGAATAAAAATATCCAAATATGCAAGGTGTTCTGATACCCATGCTATTTATTCTATATGTTTAGTTTTCAATATAGAGAAAATACTTTGGTTGGACCAATATTTCAATAGATAGAAAGCTTGAATACATGGGAGATGACGTGCAGTCATCTTTTTGAAGATGTGAAAAGAGTAGTATCTCTTCCTATGCTATTAGAATACGATGGACAATATTCTACAAAAAGTAAAACTCCCTCAAGAACCTGAGTTATTTTGATGCTTTTGACTTCTATTCATGCATGAGGGGATCACCATGCTGTATAACACTAGAAAGCTATCTGAATCTTCAATAATATGTGTAATATACCAGAATACAGAACATACTCTATTTGGCATGTTCAGTTCTCCCCCAGAGTGTAACTCAGTTGTGCGGAAGGTGTTATCCACAGCTGTCCTGTTTCAAGTATACAGTCTTAACAGGTGGGTGTTATCCATAATCTGCAAGCCAGACATCCTTGTATTTTCATTAGCAGTATTTGCTATCCAGATAACTTAATCCATACTCATGAGCTTAGTACTCAGTGCTTAGCTCAAGGCTTAGTGCCTACTCATGATCTCTCTCTTTTTCCAACTCTGCACATTTCCTCTTCATCATTCCTTGACTGATTTAATCTGCTAGGTTGAGATTCTATCAATGCACCAGTAGATTCGTTCCTCATTTACGTATTTCTGCTGGAAATATGGCACAGTGGAGAGGAAGCAGGCTAGGAGGCTTCTGGAATGTGTGGAAGATAACTTCCTAATACAGCTGGTGAGAGAGCCAACTAGGGAAGTTGTACCACTGGGCCTGTCGTTCATTAGCAGAGGAGGACTTGTGTCTGACATGCTGGTTGGAAGTCCTCTTGGGTGTAATGATTGTGAAATGATAGAGGTTTTGATTCTTGGAGAAATGTGAAGGAGGATCAACAGAAATGCCACTTTGGATTTCCAGAAAGTGGGCTTCAGTCTATTTAGAAGACTGATCAACAGAGTCCTCTGGGAGGTAGTCCTGAAGGGCAAAGGAGTCCAGGAAGGCTGGACATTCTTCAAGCAGAAAATCTTAAAGATGAAGAGCAGGCTGTTCCTATGTGCCAGAAGACAAACCAACACAGAAGAAGATTGAGCTGGCTGAATAGTACGCTTTGGTCGGGGATAAAAAGGAGAGTTTATGGTCTTTGGAAGAAGAGGCAAGAAACTCAGGATGACTATAAAGATGTTGTGAGGTTTTGCAGGGAGAAAATTACACAGGCCAAACCCAAAGCCCAACTAGAACTTAATCTGGCTACTGTGCTAAAGAACTAAATGTTTCTAAAAAGGAATTGGCAGCAAAAGGAGTGCTAAGGAGACTCTCCAGCCTTTATTAATTGTAGACAGAAACACAATGACAAAGGATGAGGAAAAGGTTGAGGTACTTAATGTCTTCTGCACCTCAGTGTTTAATAGTAAGACCAGTTGTTTTCAGGCCACCCAGCCCCCTGTGCTGGAAGAGAGGAATGGGGAGCAGAATGTAGCATCCGTAATCCCAGAGGGACGAAACACCTAGATACACACAGGTCTATGGGGCCAAATGAGATCCAACTGACAGCACTGAAGGAACTAGAGGAATCGCTCACCAAGACACTTTCCGTCATTTATCAGCTAGCTGGGGCTCTCCGAGCTGACTGAAGATTAGCAAAAGTGGTTCTCCTCTACAAGAAGGGCTGCAAGGAGGATTCAGGGAACTAGAGGCCTGGAAGCCTGTCTTCAGTGCTGGGGATGGAGCAGATCATCTTGAGTACCATCACATGGCATTTACAGGATAATCAGGCCCAGTCAATACAGGTGTGGGAAAGGCAGGTCCTGCTTAGTTAACCTGATCTTCTATGACAAGCTGACTCATTCAGTAGATGAAAGAAAGCCTATGGATGTTGTTTACTTAGACTTTAGCAAAGCCTTCGACATCGTTTCTCACAGTACTCGCCAGGAAAAAATGAATATTCAAGGTTTAGACAAGCATAGTCTTCACTGAGTAAAAAAATCTGGCTGGATATCTGGGGCCAAAGAGTTGCAGTGAATGGAGTTACATCTAGTTGGTGACTGGTCACAAGTGGTGTTTCTGAGGGTGCATGACAGTCTGTGTTGTCATGTTCTGCCCCACAGACTGCAGGGGAATCTCTGCTCTGGCACCTGGAGTAATTAATGTTTCCTTGCATGGAGACCATTTTTCCTTTGAGCATTGTTTTTACCATGTGCTGTGTTTTCCTAGTTCTTGTGGTTTCTGTTTTAGATGGAATGACATGAACCATACGTTGTATTTCAGATGTGAATTTACAAAGAAGAAATGTGAGAGTGATTTAATTTATTCTCAACTCTCTGCTGTTTTCTAGTATTTTTTATGGTGTTTTAGGTGTTGCTGAGGTTTGAATTGACCATACATATGAGAACCGTAATGTTATCATTGTCGTATATATTCCATGTAAATTACTTTGTGTTGACAAAGACTTCACTCTGACAAATATTTTTAATGCACTCATTCAATATCATAAGATCCTTCTTCAACCCTTCACAATCAACTTTCATTTGGGTTATCTTATTTACCATCAGCAAACTTTGTAACTTTACCATTTATTCCCACATTAACATTCCCACCATGTTACTTCCCACATTAGCTTTGAATAAAATCTATCACAAATCCCCATAACTGCCATTCTTCTACTGTGAACACTGGCATGTTGAGTCAAAGAATGTTTTAGATTGTGATAAACTTGTCTATTTTTTTGGCAGTACCGTGTAATAATCAAAATGGTTAATTTATTTAATGTAGTAAATAACTGTACTACTGTTTTAGCCACTGCAAATTCGGAAATAAAGGGATATATTTTCTAGATTAGTTCTAAAAATTGATATCACATTTTGTTTATATTCTGCTATTTTGGTATGGAAAATAATGATAGTGGTGGGTTCTGTATCATAGCAATTTAGGACTTAATTCCTTTGGAATACTTGAGTGAAAGTACCATCTCATTATTACAAGTTGCTAGTGTTCATTTAACCAGTTTATTATAATTTCTGTTATACTGACATTTAACTATGAACTCATCCCTTGTGCTCTGTGAAGAACATCTTTGTTGGGAAACTTCCGTAGGAAATTTTATAAAGGATACTGACACAAAAATAATTAATTTGGTTTTCCTGCTATGGATATTCCCTCCACACCTTAATCACATATTGGTGTGATCAGCTCTGTGGTAGGAGTCCAAAAATTTTGCCTTTGGTTAGATGTCATGGTTTTAGCGAGTTGATGCTCAGAATAATTTTTATTTTAACTGATTGTGACTTTATATTTTCCCTACCAAGCTATAAGTTCTTGACTTTTCTTTTTTTTTTTGGGAACTGGCTTCTTTTGCTTAAAGGATGCAACTTTTCTTCCAGTACTCATTTTTCACCTGCTGCTTACGCAGACATTTCTGTAAGGACCGTTTAAAGTTTTATTGATTTTGCTAGACTTCAGTAACACATTTCATATAATCATAGAGCATAGAATGGTTTGGGTTGGAATGGACTTTAAGACTATCCAGTTCCAACCAATCTGCCATGGGCTGGGACACCTCCCATGAGAACAGGTTGCCCAATGCCCCATCCAACCTGGACTTGAACACTTCTACGGAGGGGGTATCCACAACTTCTCTGGGTAACCTGATTTCAGTATCTCACCACCCTCATCATGAGGAATTTCTTCTTCATGTCTAATCTAAATCTTCCCCCTTCCAATTTAATGCCATTCCCCTATGTTCTATCACTACGTGCCCTGGTAAAAAGTCCCTCCCCGTCTCTCTTGTATCTTTTCAGGTACTGAAAGGCCATTATAAGGTCTCTCCAGAGCCTTCTTTCCTCCAGGCTACTCAACCCCAACTTGAAAAAAGAATGAACAACAAAAAATTTGAAAGTGTACCAAAAAAATTGCTGAAAATATAACTGCCATGGTAAAAAAAGTTGTAGTTCCTCAAGGATTAGTCTTAAGACCAACAGTAACGCATATTCTAATGACAAAAGAAAGACAAACAACAGGAGGACAAACAACAGTCTCCTCCTCCATTGACATAAGAAAGACAAACAACAGTCTCCTCCTCCATTGACATAAAATGCATGCAACTGATACCTGAACATGAGCTTTCTGTTCCATCTCCAAAACTCATACCGAAGCATGTACTTTTCTATAAACAATTTGAATGAGGGACATGTTGATAGTCTGTAAAATTAATTTATAAATCATACAAAATTCCCTGCCATTATCAGCTGCCAGTCACTCAGCTGCCCTTCATTCTAAGTTGCATGTAAGGGTAAGGTCTACAAGCTATTCCTGCCACATTAATCTTAGGTTCTCAAGCTATAAAACCAGAATGTTAGTACTTAGCATTACAGAGGTGAAGTCCTTGCTGAAACTTTCACACACTATACATAGAGTTAGCAGCCATTTGGGTGTTTAAACAGACAGCAGAAGGACGGAGCATCATGGATTTCAGACATAACATTTTGTGTAAAATGGAGTTCAGTGGTAAATTTGATTTAAGACATGCAATCACTGTTACTCTGTGCACATTAGATGGCTGTGTATATGCAATTAGAGAGACACTTTAATAGAAACATTAGCCATATAGTTAAAAGGCAGTCCTTGAGAGGATAAAACATGCATAGAGGAGAAGTTTCATTTTATTTTTTAATTCATGTAACAGTAACAGAGTCGGAGTATGAGCCTCTATCTGTGTTACCTATAGTAATTTTAAAACACATGAAAACAGAAAAATTTATTTCAGTCTGTTGGATTCTTAAACATAATTTTGTTTCCAGTTATACAAATGCACTCTAAAAGTATTTTTCTACTTGTGTAAAGTGTTGGTATAATCATTTGAATGTTATTAAATATGTTTGTATGCTGGCTTGGGGCTAATGTAAATGAAATATTTTTATCCTCACAGAGTATCAGGTGTACCAAGCTTAGATGCAGAAGATCAACTGTGCAGATGAAAAAATAGAAATCTTTGTAAACTTTTTACCTCAGTTAGGCTGTCTACTTGCATTTCTGTTCAAACATCTGTTTTCAGATCAGCTGGCCAGTATTGCAAATGGAAGTCCAATAGTGAAACAGCAACGCCTACAATTTAGCAGCATTAGAGGAAAGAATGCACACACCATCAAATTAATTTATTAGTACTGCTGGTAAAAAGGACTAACCAAAACCCCGTATTCAGTTCAAGTGTTTATTTATGTCACTACTAGGTCCTCAGCTATTTCAGGAAATTGACTGATGAATTTCTGCCAAAATTCTTTAATAGCTCTTATGAAAATAAACTTTAAAGACCATCATAAAAATAGTGGAGAGAAGACCAATATAATAAAAAACGGACATACCATAATAAGTTGTCCCATGAAATGCCTCTACTTTGGGAGGGGGGGGGGGTGGGGGGTTAACTTTTTCATATTCTTTATGTGGTATTTCATAATACTAGGTATCTACAATTAAAAATTAGGAATTCTGTAATAACTATGTTGAAGTCACTACCTTATTCCAAGCATGTGCTTTACTTCCTTTATGAATAGCTCCAATGACATCAAGAAAAGTACATTCAAATATTTAGAGTCTAATCGTGACCCAAGAAGTCATCCTGTAGGGAATTACTACAAATGCACTTTGGTTTTAAATGCCTAAGAAGTATTTACATGTACTGACAAAGGTTATAATTACTAAAAGTATGATCTGTTTGTTCGTTAACAGAACAGAATTTTTTTAGGGATTTTAAAATTATTCAGTTTTATGTACTTCTATGCATTTCCCTATTCTTAGTAGAAATACTAATCTGTGTTAGTGATGTTCTTATTCCACTTAAGTCAGAGGAAAACAGTAGTTTAGCTTTATTGCTTAGGGAATAATTTCTGACTTATAGTTATGTGTGCATATTTCAATATTCTTTCCTTTCCATTTCCATTTTTACTGAGTGACAAATAGAGATGCGATGAACCTCATTCATCCACAAAAAAAATATTTCATATCTGAAGATATTGTCAGTAATTCATGAAGACTGGGAAGATGCTGGCTTCTGAATATATACATAGCTTTAATCAATTTATAACATACAGGTAGTTCCCTTGGGTCCTCTTGACCTAATCTACCTACTTGTTTGATTACTTGATAAATCAGGACTTAGTTAAAGTCTGGGCATCTGAACAGACTTGGCAAAGTCAAAATATGACATTTTAACCGTGCCTTCTTGCAAGAAATTAATTATCAAAATGGGGGCAGGAATAATGCATTTACTGTTCAAAACCAGTATTAATATTTAATTCAAAGATAGCTGTTTATTATTGATTGTAGAGAAAAAACAATAACAGAAATAATGCCATGTTGTTCCAGTTTGAGATCTGTAGTGTGATTGCTAAGGAGAACTTGCTCATGTCTGAATGTCGCTGGTACTATATGATAAAGTATCTCTTTCCTGGAAAGTAAGCAGAAGGAATAATCATGTCTGTATTTCACAGCCTCAGCTAAATTCACTCCACTACTACATAAAAAAGAGAAACATTCCGCTGTATCTTGCTACTGTATATCAATACATAGGAAAATATGGGAACAGTCAATCTGAATTTCAATTTTCCTGTCAAGAGAATGTTCTAGATGTTTTTTTTCCCCTTAAGGCTCATTGTTTTTCAAAAAGGTCAGGTGTGAGGCTCTGAATTATGAGCATGAAGATTGTTGACATGTCATTTTTGCAGCTAAACCCCTAGTGTTTCAGGAGAAAACACCAAATTAAATTATTTAGCTAAAGAGTAGTGTTCAAAAATAAGTTACATATTGGCTTGATAGGTGTAGTGTAATGGGCCCAATGAGTACATTTCAGTTCTGGTTACCTTAGCGAAATCATATGTAAAACTTCATAACATCCTTAACACACATTGATTTTTACTTTTATATGGGTTGTCAGTCAAGCTTTTAGATAGGGCTGGGTTTTAGTGTGATCCAGAGAACAAAGTTCCTGTATAGCTGTCATAAGTTTTATTGAGGGATCCTGTTCATTTAACTCACAAACAAAATCTTCAGTAGTTTGTTTCTGCAGTCCTTTCTAGGAGGTGAGGGAAAGGATTTCAGATAGCATTAAAAACATAAACATGATCTGTCCTCTTTTTTGATTGTATTTTTTGGCTTCTTGGGGTAAATCCATCACTGGGTTGGTAAAGAAAAAATTATCTGCTTTTGCTAAACTTAATTATTTTTCTCCCACTACTAGGAAAAAAGTCCATAAAAGCACAGTAATTGATATAAAAATTATGGCCGGTCCCAAGGGTTATAAAGAGTGCTGTCTTATATGGGAACCAGGAGAGGCAGAAAAACAGTTGGTGGAGGCAAAAAATTGTTTTCATATTCTGTATTGAGTGTTGGACCATGTACATTTATTCATTAGAAATGACTGAGAAATGCAATTAATTAGGTTTGAAGTAACAGACGAAGAAGAGTTTGCTTTAAATTAACTTCAGTAAACACAAAGGACTAGTTAAGTTCCTGTAAGTAGTCAGACAAGAAGAATTTAGCCTGACAAGAAAATAAAAAGTATAAAAAAGGACACATGTTGTCTAATTATATGCTTTATTTCAAAATCCTGTGCTTGGTTTTCCAGTTTGATTCCCTCAGTGGGCATCGACCTAACATAATGAATTTAAACTAAGATTAGCCTGACAGCCAAGTGTACTTCAAGATCCAAGAAACCAACAGGATACCTTCAGTACTTGTGGATATTCTGAGAGACTTCAAACGAGTTAAGAGAGGCAGATGAATCTTATTACATGATCCCACTCCAAATTCTTACCTAGCATCGTACTTCACTTACTTCAAATCCCAAAACTACAGAAACATAATTGTGAACATTCATAATTCTTCAGTAAGTACCTAAGATGATCAGACACAATAAGCTGCTAAGAAAACATTGACTATGCTACTTTGTCAGTGGCGTCCTTATTAATATGTTTCACTATATCTAATATGAAAAGTATTCTTTGGACTATTCAGTTAAAATAACATTATTTTATTTGAAGGTTTGTTTTAAAGAAAATATCTTGTCACATTTTGCTCAATAGTGGCAGGGACTGTGGGAGTTTACTGCAGGAAAACATAGTTAATTTTAGCCCAATAGGAATAAAAAAACCCAATTACTCAATATGAACGCAAATTTGTATGATACATTTTATTGAAAAATTTTAAGGCATAATTATGTTATTGTAATCTTTTCCTGTTGTTAATACTTTAGAAGTGATGCCTTCTCCCACTAACGAGTTATAAATACTCGAACATACTGAGGTTCTCATCCTGTTCACTGTCAGGTTTCACGGCTGTAATGAAAATCGAGATCACCAGCATTTCCCAGAAATAAAGTATTTGAAGAAGTCTTAAGTTTTCTTCATTTAATTTGTCATTCTATTTAACATCTTAGGCTACTTTGACCATTTTGACCACCTGGTTAGAAAAAAAGGCAACTGAAAGGAATATACAGTGCTATTGAACTAACTACTCCTATTCACTGAAGTTATGGATGTTAATAATAGCTGGACATGTTATATTGGTTAAATATTTTTGTTCAGTAAACAGGAAAAATTGCAGCTCTCAAATCATTCCTTTTGACATGCATACTGAACCAATCTCAAGAACTTTTACTGTAGGTTCTTTAGATGGTAGTCTGTGTGATGTAGACTCCAAATCTGTCCTGTTACCAAAATGTATGTGTGGAATGAAATGATCTGAGTGGTCAAGAATTTTCCCTCTGTGCTTAATGACTCTAACTTATTTGCAAATAAAGACAGGAAATGAATCAATTTAATTGTTGACATAAATGATATGTTATATAAATTTTGCATACGTTCTATTTTGCCCAAAGTTGAGTTATTTTGTTCAGATTCTCGCTGTCTTTGTACCTTTGCAGCACCTCGAAGTTTTATGACATGTATAGAATATATCACTGTACAGAAAACTTCTTAACTGGCTTCAAAACATTATTCAGAAGTTTAAGATATTGTTGCAC
Organism: Tapera naevia; assembly: GCA_033556795.1. Lineage (NCBI taxonomy): Eukaryota > Metazoa > Chordata > Aves > Cuculiformes > Neomorphidae > Tapera > Tapera naevia. The sequence continues at coordinate 4,047,445 of JAUMJJ010000092.1, forward strand.
ACAGTTGAACAAGCAGTCATTTTTGTTTTTGGAATAGCTGGACACATACTCATGTCCATGTCAGGGGTGCATAAAGGTCTGATTTTCCTCACTTGACCAGAATTCCTGGTTCAACTGCACTTCTCGCAGTGTTCCTACGAGGCTGTTGCAAGAGTTTAGTTCAGACATGTAAAACCACAAGGACAGCAGTAGATCTCCAAGAAACCTAGCTGAAATGTTTACAAGCTCTGGTAGTTAACGTATCAGTATCAGTAAATTAAAGCCTTTTAATGGACCTGTCACACACATTCTGCATCACATATGATGTTCTGTTACATATTCTATCCACTATGTGTTCAGTTTAGTGATGCTACCTTTTGGTCACAGCTATGCATTATGCCTTCTCTGTCTTCCCTTCTCGGTGCAACAAGGGTTATCTTACAGGCAGGAGTTAAAAGGAAAACTTTGTTATATTTCTGGTTTATCTTCCCCTAAATCTTTCTCTCTAATTTTCTTTGTCCCCTAAAGAAGTTTTACCCATATACACACATGCATACACAGAGCATCTTTGGATTGTATTGCATCATATTCTCTTCACCACAGTGTTCTTATTGTGGGTAGTTTCACTTACCCAGTGTATTCTTGACATCAGTATCGTTTTCTGAGACTGCCAGGTTCTAATCCTAGGGAAATAACCATCTCAGTTAGAATGATCTATGTAGGGTACCTTACTCCATGGTCTTGTCCTTTATCCAAGTATGATGGTGAGCAAACATGTTTTTAGTAGAAGTAAATATATGTATTCATCAATGGCAAAAGTGGCAATCATGCTGACACATCCTGAGTAATGAGAAGTTCTCTAATGCAGCTTATGTTTTAAGCTTATACTTTTAAGGTGATTAAAACAATCAAGGAAAGTAACACCTTTTTTAATGCTTTAATACATTTGCATCTTAGTTGTAGTGCACCTGTCTCAACTCCCACTTTTGTTATTTTTGCTAAACTTAGACAGATTTGGAGAATATGAGAAATTGTTGAGGAAAATGCAAGAACTCTAACAGAAAAAATAAGGAGATCGGTCTGATTGGGAAACTGAGTGGGCCCATTTTTAAGCTAGTATCATATAATGCATTGAGAGCAGGGAGTAGCTGAAAAATTGTGTATAAGGAAAGATGTTGTTGCTAGATTTAGTTCTCTAGCTCTCTCTAGGAACACCACATAGTGCAAGAGTTTTCTGCTGGCCAGGGAGAGGAGAATGACGGTGTGTGACAGACAGTAAGTGAGTGAGTGAAATATCCATATTAAGTGATTTGTATTTAGATTGCAGAAGCATTGAGCTGTTAGAAAACACTGACATTGCCTCACTGAGGTCTTTGTGACCTTATTTCTCCTTGTGTCCACGTATATCCAAGTCTTTGATTACAGAATTTATATTCTCTTCCCGTCTCTTTACTTTCAGAGCTCAAAATACATATATACATTGTGTCACATGAGAGAATTAAGTTTTAATAGACAATCACAAACTGGGATTTGTTAGCTTTTGAACACTTGGCTCTTAACATCTGTCCTATTCTTTTAAATATGTTTTAGTTGTGGAACTGCATATCCACTAAAATACCGAGGTCTTCCATTTTTTCATGGAAAAGTGCAAGATTGCAAAGGATTAGGGATATGGGATTGTGTGAATGGCTTTGGTTAGCCCTGTATAAATTGTTCATTGACTTTTAAACTACAGTTTATGTTACATCTGCATAGGTCCATCCTGACCCTGATGTATACCCTCTTTGAAGTGGAAATCTTCAGTTGCTACCTCTAGACAGCTTCAAAGGCTTGACAGCCTGCTCTGAATTCCTTTGAAATGTTTAATTTGAATCATAAACTACCCCTGCGAAAAGTCTCATTATCTTGTTAGACGGCATGTCTCTTCTGAAATGGATTTTTGTCCATAGGCCTCTTTGATGTGTTGCTTAAGTATGAAGAATTCTTAGAATGTTTAACTTTTACAGCTGGTGAAACTTAATCCTTTAAAATTTAAACTTAGTATGTAATGATTTGGTAAGTTATTAAAAAAATAGGTCTGCAGTAATATCCATGGATTTACAGTAGATGATCTTTCTCTATTGTTTTGTCTACATGTATATTTTCCTTCAAATCTCTACCAAATAACAGAATCACAGAATGGTTGGGGTTGAAAGGAATGTCTAGAGGTCATCTTGTCCAACTCCCTACTCAAGAAAGGCCATGACTGGAACACACCAATATTTCCACATTTGCCATGCTAAACATTAGCTATTTAGTGAGTTAGCATGAAATTTCACCACAGAGGAGGCACAGCCTAAACATAATATAGATAAAAATAAAATTTCCAAATTGCTACTCTTACAGAACTAGGAAAGCTATTTTGTACAAAACATAGATTTCTAGTTTTCTCAGCAAGTGACCTCCTCAAGTAGATGGCTTTGCCAACTGATTCCTAGGATGTAGGCTGTAGCAGCCAAAACATTAAAATGGCTTTATTAGGATTTGGAATTTTTATTACAAACATTAGATTGAATATAAAAATATCAATTAAAACCACATGACATAGTTACTGCTATAGCACTTTCTTCTGTTGGAAAAGCCACTTAAAATTAAAATATTTCTGAAAAGGATGCAGATTTTATTAATTCTTCTAATTTGTTAAATCAGGTTCTGACACAGGATATTAGTGTTTCCAAAACCCATGACAATTTGGTCCAGTGATCTACCTTATTCCACGTATAAATATTTCAAGAGTTTCACAGAAAATTCTGAAAACCTAGCAGCATACCACAGTGTAGAAAAAATATAATTTACTTCAACTAGGAATGATCAGGTATGGAATAGGAAAAAGGGCAAAAGTGTTACTGCAGTTTTTCTCTGACACAATTCTGTTGTTATGGACTAGTTACACAGATCTTCACTACAAACCCCTAGTTAAAAAGTTCATGTTGAGGCCATCATGCCAAATGAACCTTATTTACAGCTATAATTATTAAGATCTGTAATAAACATTCTATACAAGAAGCTTACTTGAATTTTTTGTAAAGGAATATTTGTTACCAAGGTAACAAAATCTGCACTACTGTTGTGTATTTTACTTTCGATGAAGAATTGAATCCCTTTCAATTATTAGGCAGAATTGGAAAGTAGTAAACAAGAGTATAAATCTCTGGAATTCGCTTCATGGTAATACTATAGTAAGCAGGCAACTGATATTCTCCACGCACTGAAGCAGAACTACTATGACTCAATACTTCATAATTATGTGAGGATTATTAATAAAACAGCTTAAGGAAGTTGGCTACTCAGCACAAGTGTCACTCTGTATCTCAGCTAACTGCATGTATACTAGGTTAGCTGAGCTAGGCAGATCTCCCATTGTGCTTGGAATTTACAGACAGTTAAAAGTTGTAATAATTTATAAATAAATCCTCACTGTGAAAATGAGAAAGGTTCTGGTTTAAATATTAACATAGCAATCAAAATAGAAAATGAAACAAAACAAAACAATCAAACAAACAAACCTAAAGAAACTAACACTCCATAAGATTTAATTGAACTTTTTATGTCTTATCTCTATTATATATCTTGGGTGGCAAGTAAGTTTAACTTAGGCAACTTGAATGAAGATACAAACCACCAGTGAATTATTAATATATCTGTATTTCTCCTGACTAGTTATTAAGATCTTACATGGTCACAGTGAGACAACTGCTTTCAAACAGAAATAATACTTTTTAGTTTGTGTATGCATGAATATACATATATAAAATAAACATAAAATCTTTTTTTTGTATGTAAACATATGTTGCTTCTGCATTTTATTTATTTATACTTTATGCAACAGTATGTAATGAACTCTGATGCAAAATGATTTGAACTCTAGCTCTGGTTCTGGAAACATCTGTGTGTGAAAAGCTTCCTTTATTGAGTAGTTTGTGAAATAACTCCCAGGAATAACAGTTTGATCCTACGACCCTTTATGCACTGACTTATCTGTGAGAGCACAAGTAGTCCTGCTGGTTTTAATGACTTCACATACAAACGACCAATTTAAGGATCAGTTTGGCTGTGATTGTATAGCTTTCATGAGATGAATTAATATGAAGGTATCATAGCAAGAAATACTCTGGCAGGGAGGTTTGTCTAAATCCCGAAAAGAGCTCAGTTGAAAGGCTAGATATTTCAAAGAGTGTTGTAGGATCAAGTATTTCCAATCTATCTCAATTCTAGTGACAACTATAAAACTAAATGGTTGTAAAATTCACTAGTTAACTAAATTTAATGTAACAAACGTCATGAGAAATTAGTAAATACAAATACCTTGCATGGGTGTGCTCAAGTGTACAATTTCACTTTCATCTCTTTTTTAATAGAAAAAGAATAAAATAAATGTCCCAAACACACTGGCTGTAGAATATTAGCAGTGTTCTGTGTCCACAGCCAAACCCAGAGCATTCCCATTTACATTTTTTTAATAAAAAAACCAGCAAAATTTCACAAATAGATAGTAAAGTTTCGATTTTTATCAAAATAATCTGTTGGGTTTACTCTCCCTCTTACTGCTTTCTTTCTATATTATTGGACACCTGAAGGTGTAGGAAGGTGCAGAATTGAAACACTTAACATTATATATAAAAATATAAAAATAATAGAGTTTTATTCAACATAATTGTCCTATATAAAGAGCGAGATCCATGTGGCAAAATTTCCTTTAATGAACTTAGCTGTGCTGGTTTGGGGTGGGATGTAGTTGATTCTCCTCAGATACAGTACAGTGTTTTGGACATGTTAATAACACACGGATGTTTTAGCTATTGCTCAGCAGATCTTGCATGGCATCAAGCTCTTTTCTGCTCCTCACACTCCCCCACTAACAAGCAGACTGAGCGAGGAACAAGAAGTTGAAAAGGTGCACAACTGGAACAGATGATTCTGGTTGTTTGGAGTCACTATAGCCATGCCACATGCTATTGTACTCAGCAGTAAAATCTGAGGGAAAGAAGGAGGAATAGGAATATGTTTGAAGTTATGGAATTTCCTTTCTCAGATAACTGTTATGCTTTCCTGGAGACACCTGCCTGTCTATTGGAAGCAGTGAAACAATTCTTTGATTTGCTTTGCTTATGCACACAGCTTTTGCTCTCTTTACCAAACCATCTTCATCACAAGCCAAGAGTTTCCTCACTTTTGTGATTCTGATTCTCTGCCTTATCCCACTGACACAGAATGAGTGAGTGAGCAGCTGTGTGGATTAACCGACAACTTAGCCTAGATATTTTTTCTCTTTGGCACAATTTTACTACATTATAGTTAAGCTTTTCAGATAATTCCTTAGAATCTGCTAATATAAATTCATTCAGAATAGATGAAATACATCTATAGCTTGTTGATGGTCAAATATTTCTGATAAATACCATTGTGGATGACATTAGATAAGAGCTCCTAGTTTTTGAAACGTAATTAGAAAAGAGGTTTTACTCTTTCGTTGTTGTATCATAGTCCCATTTTAGACATTTGGGACTGTAAGACTGTCTATCATTTTCCTTCTAGGAACTAGTGAAATGTGAGTATTCGGCAAGATTATCTTCATTTTTCCATCCTAATAAAACAGTTCGCTATTAACATTAAGAAATACTTCAAGGTAGAGTTTTTATATACACATCTTCATAATAATGAAATTTAATCTTTCCTGGTTCTACTTTCAGATATGACTGTTGTTTATCAAATTGTTTATTCATTTACTCTAAATAAAAATGAGAGATATATGGAAGTTCAGAATTCAGTTTCCGAACTAATGCATTCATTAATGTCTGAAAATGTTGCTCTGAAGACTGACAGAAAATTAACGGTAGAAAATCTCTAGAAAAAGTGAAAAAATATTTTCTCTTGTTAAATTTAAGGGAATTACAGCTTTTTTTATTCATTTTTTCAACCAACTGCCACCAATCTTATTACAGCTAAGAGACTATGGAAATGAAATAAAGCTGTTTGTCAGTGTTTCTTTTCTATTCATAGCCACTCAGTGTTTGGTTTATATTCATAGCCACCCAGTTTAGAAATCTAAACTAGAAGGGGAAATCAGGTAATATTAAAAAAAAAAAAATCAGGTAGCATTCTTCTGTAAAGGAGAAGAGGAGGGTTGTTGTCATTGGTGACTCCCTTCTGAAAGATAAAGAGGGTCTGATTTGCAGACCGGGTTCATTGCATAGGGAAGTCTTTTGCTCACCTGGGGCTTCAGCTGGTGCAGTGGCAAGACAAATTCCCAAACTTGTCAAGTCCACTGATTATTACCCACTACTCATTTTCCAGGTGGGTAATGAGAAACCGACTAGAAACCTCAAAGCAATCAAAAAAGGACTTTAGGACCTTAGGTAAAATGGTAAGGGATCAGGAGCACAGATCATATTCTCCTCTGTCAGGGAGGTGAGGGAAGGAGAGGGAGGAGCCAGGAATTGAATGACTGGCTCCAAACATGGTGCGAAGAACAAAACTTCAGGTTCTTTGACGATGGGTTGGCCAACATACCAGGCCTGCTGGCAAACGACAGGGAGCATTTGTACCATAAGGGCACAAGGTTACTCTAAAAAGTTTGTTGGACTAATCAAGAGGGCTTTAAACTAGATTGGAAGGGGGAGGGGGACATCCCTTGGCTCAATAGATTAAATCAAGGGAATGGCACCTCAGGCTCTGAGGGACGGTCTGGTGGTGAGAGCACCTGGTCTACCACCTCAGTTGAAGTGGAGAATAGCACTCCAAGGTGGCAGCTAGAATTCAAAGGTTATCGGTGGGTTACAAACCATTGATAGTAGACAGTCAGGACTTGAGCCCATTCCACTTAGGAAAGGGGTGGAAATAACAGCCCAACTGAAGTGCATTTACACTAATGCATGCAGTATGGGCAACAAACAAGGGGAGCTGGAAGCCATTGTGAAGCTGGAAAGCTATGATATAATCGCCATCATGGAAACGTGGTGGGACGATTTGCACAACTGCCATGGGTGGCTATAAACTCTTCAGACAGGGCAGGCTAGGAGAGAGAAGCAGTGGGGTTGCCCTCTATGTTACAGAAAGTTTTGATTGTGTAGAACTAAAATATGCTAACGATAGGGTTGAGTGCTTGTGGGTTAAAATCAGTGGAGCCCACAGTAAGTCAGACATAGTGGTGGGAGTCTGTTATTGGCCGCCCAGCCAGGATGAGGAAACCGATGAGCTCTTCTACAAGCAACTGGGAGAAGTCTCACGATCGCTGGCCCTCATTCTTGTGGGAGACTTCAACCTTCCAGATGTCTGCTGGAAGTATAACACAGCAGGAAGGAAACAGTCTAGGAGGTTCATTGAGTGTATGGAAGGTAACTTCCTGACACAACTGGTGAGTGAATCGACTAGGTAAGGTGCTCCACTGGATCTGCTGTTTGTAAACAGGGAGCCTTGTGCGGGAGGTGACTGTTGGAGGAAACCTGGGGCTCAGTGATCACAAGATGATAGAATTCTCAGTTCTTGGAGGAGTAAGGAGAGGGGTCAGCAGAATTGCCGCCTTGCATTTCCGGAGGGCAGACCAAACTGTTTAGAAGGCTGCTTGATAAAGTCCAATGGGAGACAGTTCTAAATGACAAAGGATGCCAAGAGGGCTAGATGCTCCTCAAAAAGGAAATTCTGGTGGCACAAAAGCAGGCCCTCCTCGTGCACTGTAAAATGAGTCAGTGGGGTAAAAGACCAGCTTGGCTTAACAGAGTGCTCTGTGTTAGTCTAAGGAAAAAGATAAAAATATATGAGCTTTCTAAAAGGGGACAAACATCCCAGAAGGACTATAAAGAGCAGGTGAGATCATGTAGGCAAAAAAATAGAAGGGCTAAATCCGAACTGGAACTTCAACTGGCCAGTTCGGTGAAAGACAATAAGAAATGTTTCTTTAAGTATACTAACAGCAACAGGACGAAGGAGAATCTCTCTCCTCTACTGGACGCAAGGGAAATGGTAGTAACAAAGGATGAGGACAAGGCAGAGGTACATAAAGCCTTCATTGCCTCGGTCTTTAATAGGAAGGTAAGATGTTCTCTGGACTTCAAGCCTCCTGAGCCAGAAGACTGTGAAGGCCAACCCTCAATGTTCCAAGAAGACTTGGTTAGAGACCTGCTCGGCCAATTAAACATCCACAGTTCTATGGGGCCGGATGGGATACACCCAAGGATATTAAGGGAGCTGGCAGAGGTCCTTGCCAAACCCCCTTCCCTTGTCTATCAAAAGTCCTGGCTGACTGGGGAAGTACCACTCAACTGGAGACTGGCCAAGGTAACTCCCATTTACGAGAAGGGTCGGAAGGAGGATCTGGGGAATTATAGACCTGTCAGCTTGACCTCGGTACTGGGGAAGGTCATGGAGCAGATTGTCTTGAGAACTATCACACAGCACATGCAGGACAACCAAGTGATCAGAACCCATCAACACAGGTTTATGAAAGGCAGGTCCTGCCAGACCAACCTGATCTCCTCCTATGACAAGGTTACCCGGTCAATGGATGAGGGAAACGCTGTGGATGTGGTGTACCTGGACTTTTGTAAAGTCTTTGACACCGTTTCTCACAGTATTCTGATTGAGAAACTGGCTGCCATTGGCCTGGATGGGCACAGCCTCTGCTGGGTGAAAAAAAGTTCTGGGCCCCTCAGTACAAGAAGAACATTGAGTTGTTGGAGTGTGTCCAGAGAAGGGCAACGAGGCAGGTGAAGAGACTGGAGAACATGTCCTATGAGGAGTGGCTGAGGGAACTGGAGTGGCTGAGGGAACCGGAGTTGTTTAGCTTGGAGAAGCGGAGGCTGAGGGGAGACCTCATCAGTGTCTACAACTGCCTGAAAGGAGGCTGTAATGAGGTGGGTGTTGGTCTCTTCTCATAAGTGACAAGTGACAGGATAGGAGGAAATGGCCATAAGTTGCGCCAGGGGAGGTTCAGACTTGATATTAGCAAGAACTTCTTTATCAAAAGGGTGGTCAACCACTGGAACAGCTGCCCAGGGAAGTGGTTGAGTCACCGTCCCTGGAGGTATTTAAAATAAGGATAAATGAATTTTTAAGGGACATGGTTTAGTGGATGATGGGTACAGTTGGACTTCATAATCTCAGAGGTCATTTCCAACCGGAAGATTCTATGATTCTATGAAAATGAAAAGCAAAACTTCACCTGAAATAAGATGTAAATAAAGACCACCAACAAGTGTTGGGAATTACTTTTCCACTTGGTAAATGTGGAAAAAAGGCAAACCCATTCAGCGTATTTACAGATTTTGAAACAAAAGTCGACTTATATCTTTTTTGAAAGTAACATATGCCATCAATATCAGTTTTGAAAAGAAAAATCCTGACAATTATTTAGGAGATAATCTATAACCACGTTACTTTGTCATGACGGAACATTGTTTTCTTGTTTTCTTTAGTTACATTAAAGAAATATACTTTGAAAATAAAAAACACACAATAGGGAATATTTCAAAGAATATGACTTATCAGATAGCTAAAGTCAGCCATTCCAGACTATAACAGATCATCGCCGTGTCGTAACTATTTGTTGCATGTTGGGAGGTCTGGAAACAGGATACTTTCTTGCAGTTCAACCATCTTCAAATTCCAGTAAAGATTGCCATCTGCGATCCCTTCCATCTACCCCTTAAACCATCCAGGCTCATAACTATGTCCTTTTTATACTCTCTGTTACACTAGATATCATCATTTAACAGAAAGGAAATGGGATTACAGTAGTTTTCTGGGTATGATCCCAACAACTTCTTAGAATCCAGAGAGACTTTTCTAATTTATCCTTTCCTTTTAGAACTGTGGAACCTTAGGATTGTGATGAACCAGACAAAACCATTGGCTTCAAGTATAAACTCTTCCCTAGTGATGGTTTTCTAGTACTATTCAGAGATGCATGCAAATAAAATGAATTATTGGGGTTTTTGGTTACAGCTTAGTGTCCTCTTTTCTTTCTCTGTTTTTGGTTTTGTTGTTGCTGTTGTTATTGTAGTTGGTTTTGTTGTTGTTGTTTTTTTTTTTTTTTTCTGTCCAGAAGCATCTTCTGTGGTATTTTTAACAACCAGAATTGTAGCACTCTTGTGAGAACTGAATAAACACTTGGTGCTTGTTACTGAAAAACATTACATCTTGGGTCTTCATGCTCAGTGAATGTTGATAACAGAGGAGGCCACTTCAAACAGATAAAGCTGCATTAGTGCTTTTAAATTTGTCCATGGGAATACACTTATCTGGAACAATGATTGCAGAGGCAAAATCAGATGAATGCTGCTTTCAGGACAAATTTACTACTCCAAGAGAACAGCTCTGAAAGAAATACATTTGAAGAGTCTGGAGAGTAAATTCATGGAAAACAAATAGGATAAGCTTTTTTTTTTTCAGGGAAAAGAATAAAAGATTGTTGAATATATTGTAAAACTATTTCAATGAAATACTATTATTTTCATTTATGATTTTGATTATTTACAACAGAAAGAGATTAAAAAATTTGGATGCTACACAAGTTATTTTTCAAAAACTGTATTTTTAAACTAAGATTGGTAAAAAAAGGTTTATTATCTTGTTTTATATACAAAAAGATACCTTGTAAATGCACATTGAATGTGTTAGTTGTACAGAGGAATTTTTTTCTTATTCTTCTTCATTCTGACTTCACTTTTAATTTTTGAAGGGAAATTCTGGGTCATTTATATGTCTTGAAGTTTTCTTGTAAGAGATTTTTCTAGTACAAAACCCCTGCATTTCTAAAGATCACAATATATATCTTGTCATTAAAGAAAGAAATGTGTAGAATTACTTAGTCTATAAGATATACCTAGTTATATAAATGTCCTTTAAGGAATATTTGTGTCCTTTCTTTTCTTATACCATCTTTTGTTAATAGTAAACCTATCACTGCCTCAAGCTCTTTATACTGTTGAAGTTCATCATTGGGCAAATCTAGATGAGTATTAAAAAGAATCAAATCTATAACCAAGTAGACTGGCAATTTTTCTACCAATAAAATTTTTTCTGCAATTTATCACCAATAAGAAGCAAGTCTCTAACTCCAGGGTAGTTTATAAGGAAACGAGAGGCGTTTTATGACCCTCCCCTTTACAGAGACCCTCTTTCTGACAGCTCTGGTTGGACTAGTTGCTAAATTTTTTTTGTTTAATTTAATTTGCCTGTTCTTTACGCTTCACAGTTCCCTACTATCTTTCTTTCTAGTCTGTTTCTCTTTTACATCTTTTCTGCTATGTATCTTATTATTTATCCTGTTTGTTTCTTATTTTGAACAATAGTTCTGCTTTGTATGCAGTCTTTATTAAAAAAATAAGACCTACCATACATGTTCAAGACATCTTGATTCCAGCTAAGGCCATTACTATGTTCATATCGGGAAGAGTTTGACTAATACGTTTCCCTACACTAAGATGCTTCTTTCACCTCCAGCCTAGTGAAGTCCCTAAGCAGAATGTAGCAGATTAATTTGGAACGGACCAAATCATGCATGCTATTCAAAGGGATGTGCAAACTTATATGACTTCACAGTGATGATTTCTGATCTTTTACACCGTTAATTTCCTAATAATTACCTGATCTAGTGGTGGTTTTTTGTTCTGTTTTGGGGTTTTTTTTTGTTTATTTGTTTTTAGGTTTTGTTTCTGGTTTTGTTTGTTTTTTTTTACTGCTACTGTTTTCATGGAATTATATTTTATAACCTCAAGGTCTTGGTCTTGAGTGATAACAGTAAGGTTAAAATCTCTCACTATATATGTACAGATATGTTTGATTTTTCTTAATTATATCACCTATATTAGGGGTATTCAGCTCGAGGTCAGAAGGAGACCATGTTAGGACTTCCAACAAGGTTATAATTCCTTCATTCTTTCTGTGTTGTTACAAGAGAAAATTGAATAACCTCTAAGTGAGAATGTATCTATGTAAGAAAAATGTTGCGATGAAGAGTTGCTATTAGATAAAATATCTTTTCTAAAGGTTTATCATTTATTTGCTATATACATCTGTTTGAGATGCAGATTGTTATAGCACCTGTACACATGAGTGCAGTCCTTTTTGTTACTAGTTTAAGCCTTTTCATGGCATCAATCTCCAACTTCTTCTAATACTTTACCAATCTGTCTTCTATTCCCTTTCCAGAAAATATTTTTAGATTTGTTTTTGAATTCTGTCAGATGGAACACAAGAGATGGAGGAAAGAAGGTGGGGAGGAGTGAAATTGATTTAATTATCCTCATTATTATGTGGTTGGTTTGGGGTTTTCTTCCCAAATGCCAAATCTAGTTAAAGCTGTTCTTTCATCCCAGTCTTTCCAAAACCCACATTGGCTTCTTAAATACATAAATATAATATTGGGGTGAGGATATAATAAACAAGATCAGTGAAGTAGAACTTCAATTATCTCTTTTTGCTTTTTATTTATTTGATTAGTTATTTAATCTAATAATTTTATTTTTCTACTGTACATTTTAGCCAACAAACTTGCATAACAGAGGAAAGGGTGAACTGTAGTGCAGAAATGAGAAAAAGAGACCCATGAACAGAAAATGGTTAGCTAGACTTTCTTAAACAGTATTTATCACTCAGAGACACAATATTTCAGTTAACGGAGAGGATCCACTGTACAAGATTCCTGAGTTTTTCCTTTTGATCCTAAACAAGATTTGTATTCACTTGTTCTCCTTACAGGTAGCTTACTGAAAAGTTTAGCCTTAGGTCATGCACTGTAAATACAGATTTATAAAAAATAATTTCTCCGCTCTGGAAAATGAATAGGATGCATTAGTTGCATCTTTTTACAAATGTCTCAATATCAAATTTGCAGGTAGCAGTGGAACAGAACAACAGTGTTGTGTACTCAGCACAGTTCTCACACAAATATATGAACTCTGATAAGTGGTTCATTTTTAAAATGAAGTTTGGAAAAAGACTTTTGTTCCGATATTAAAGTCCACATTTAATTACACTGTTCCTAAAAATCATTTTACTACGAAATCTTCTTTGCTTTTGGCTTTTTTTTCCTTTTTCTTTTCTCCCTATCCAATATAAATCTTCTTCAAGATTCTTGTATGTTCCAAATAAATTGTGCTGGATTTCTCACATAAACATTAGGAAATCATTTAACAGGGAAGGGAGATTTGGTCACTTCCTCTGTGTAACTTTATTTGAAAGGGTAACAGAAGTTATGCTCCTATAAAATGAAGATCAAGATCCTGAACTGTAAAGTTAGTAAACCTTGAATGAGTTGTAGTCACATGCTGCCCTTTAGCTGTTGCAGCTAAACATTATTGAGAAGTGTGGGATGAAGATCCTGGAACCAGAATTTTTAATATCAATTCTGTAAATATTGGACTCATTAGGTTGATAAGTTGTTAAATTTTAGATAACACAGTGGCAATCACCCTTCCTTTCTCTTCTCATTTTTGACAAGTTCTTTGTAATCTTGACCTTCTCACCATCAGCAGAAAAATGACAATTTCACTGCAAAGTGAGGGTTTCCTTCACCTATTTTAAATCTATGTTTAAGTTTTCAAGGAACAATAAGGATGGTGCTGATTTTGCCTTCATTAGCCTGAAATCTTTAACATTTTCTACTGCACTGATGTTGCATCAGGATCTTGATAATTCTGTTCAGTGAGTTTCTATTCTCTGTTGCACTACAGATTAAATTTTTTACTCTCTGTTTCTGTTTGACAGCCATAAAAATATGAGACAAGAAAAAAAGAAGCTAGATTTTTCCATGAAAGAAGTGAGAGCAAGAGATACACTTGCACAGGATAATACCTTTCTGTTGCCTCACGAGGTAAATGGTTCAAAAAGCTCTGTATAGACTTAATTGCCCTCCGTTGACAAGAAAAATGGAACAACTTCCCTCTGTCTCTTTATTCCCAACTGTCATCATCACAAAACTCTGGAGCTGAATAAATTTCTACTGGAGCAAGATTGTCTATTCAAGCAGGAAATAATATTTCTATACAGTCCATCACTTGGAGTTCTCATTCTATAATGATAAACACCAAATGGGGAATTAAAAAGAAACCCGCGTGGAGTCCTGATCAGTTCAGCGTCCTTGTACAGGCAGGGATTGCAGTATTTGATCTGGTACTATCCACACTATCAGGCTGATAAAGGCTATCACCAGGAAACCCTACTTCCTTTTTCTTCCTTCCCTCTTTGGTGTGCTCTGCCACCAGCTCATCAGGGCCTTCTTCTCCACATTGCCTTCTCAGATGACTAAGTTTGTGACCAAGAGCTCCAATCCAATCCAATCCAATCCAATCCAATCCAATCCAATCCAATCCAATCCAATCCAATCCAATCCAATCCAATCCAATCCAATCCAATCCAATCCAATCCAATCCAATCCAATCCAATCCAATCCAATCCAATCCAATCCAGTCTTGTTCAGGCCATGGTTATTCAAGCAGGATGTTATTGTCTGTAGAAATGTGACACATTTATTCACATTCTATTGCACATCAAATAGTATTTTACTGGTAAGAAATGTTTGCCTTTTTGATGCTTATACTCTTCTAATGCCCTTACTCTAAAGCTGCATTTTGCTCCTAATAATGCTAACTCTTATTAATTTCAATCATACTTAAAATAAAATCTCCTGATAGAAGTGACTGGAGTATTTCATACCTTGTATGTCATCTGTGTGTCTCATTCTGAAGCTCTTACATAAGAGACTATAAGTGTACCAGCATTTTTTTGTTTCTTTGTGTAACTAGCATGCTTATTGAGATAAGTTTCACATTAGCACTGTAAAGAAAAGTAAGTAGATATTTAAACATAGGTCAATTTGTAAACATATGAGTAATTTTAAATAAGAAAATCAAACAGTTTATGTGCCTAAAGCTATGCATAGTTTATCATTGAATTAGAACCTGTGAGCTTCTGGAAGATCAGTGTTATACATGTCACTCTATATGATGTGAAGTATTACTATTTCTTCATACACTTTCAAATATTTTCCAGATATCTTATCACTGCTTTTATTTTAAGGACAAGGAATATAAAAATATATTTGTACTGCTAATTTTAGGGAAGCATAGCCCACAGAGGACAACATGTTTTTTAAGCAAACAAATAAACCAATCAAATAAAACCAAAACAAGCAAAACAAAAGATGAGGCAGAATCCTTTAGAAAACCCTATCAAGAAAGCTTTATTACTCAGAGATCTATGCTCACCCTGTGCTGCAGACATTTCCTCCTTAACCTTAGCAATATCATATTGAAAAGGATTGCAAACTGACATGAGGGTACATTTTAATTAGTTTATTAAGCAAAAGAACTTGTACTAAACTTGATATAAAATCAAGGTTTTATGGTCTTATTTCTTCCCTGTCTCTTGGAGCTGAGTGCCAGCTCTAGAGAAAATTATTTATCTTTTTTTTTTTAATGTTTAAAAGTGATCTAGAAAACTGGGGAATAAACACTGGTGTTGACTGGAGCAGGTTAGTGAGTATTCAGGCTTGTATCACAAATGTGAAGGCCTGCACATCAGACTCTTTGATAATAAAATTATCAGCAACTTCACCAAATTACGAGTCGTTTATCACAGTTAATGGGATCCAAAACCAATGCGAATATTTTATTTTCAATGAAAAAATCAGCTTCTCTAAGTGAGCTTGGGAAGAGCAAATTAATATGATATCCACAAACAAATACAAAGTATACTTGTCTATCTACAATCCTCCTCTCTTGTGAAAGACTGGTACTGCAAGTCAGAAATCTGTATAATAAGAAGCTGACTCTGGGATCACTGATAGAAACGAAAATGTTTTCTTTTGCCCTTAAAACAATGGAAATATATTTTTCATATTTGCATAGGCACTTTCAATTTTTCAATATCCTAATGGGCAAAAGGAAAAATTTATTCTTATTCTTTTTTTTGTTTTTTTTTTCTCCAGTCCTGGATTGCAAAGTTTAGCCAAATAATGTAATGAAAGAAATGGTAAGAGGAAAACAAGTTTAATTCACGTTTGTATCAGCACCAGAGTAAAACTTCAGCAGTAAGTAACGAGGAACAGCAGTCAACTTTCATTTAGGAAGGTTCAGTTGTAAAACACTCACGTTACCTTAGCAATAAGTAGAGTGTAAGCTGCAATATAAATGTTGATGCATTTATATATGGGACTCCTAAGCCCATACTAGAATCATGGCGTCTGAACACTGAATGAAATTAATTACTAGAGTTAGCTTTTATGCATGATTCTTTTTCCTTGGTGGTTTCTTTTCAAGTGTTATTCTCTTGCTTTCACAGGGACTTCTGCTACTTGAATGTGCATTTTAAATTTCTGCTCATAACAATGAATGCTCACGCAGGTTTTAGCCTTCTGCTCTGTGTATATTTTGAATCCAGCCTTCTTTGAATACGCCTGGAGGTATCAGAGCCCATATTTCAAAGAAGGACTTCACAGGACGCTAAGAGGTTGACATATCTGGCAATTGGAAATTTCACACCTGGGAGAACTTCAGGGATGACAGGGGACACAATGGCTCAGGAAAGGGTTTTAAGTGCTGTTGCGTGACTGTGGGACTGAAGAGTCCTGCCCTAAACATCTGTCAAGCCAGTAGATACTGGAGAAGGCACTGGCTTTGCTTCATCAACAATCCTGACTCAGCTCAAGTACTAAATTATCTGTATTGTGTGCTTAGGACTGATCTTGATCGTTTACTTACTCTTTACTCTTTCAGTATTGTATTACCTGAATTTGTTTTCTCTGTGGGAGCTTGGGATGTTTGTGGAAGGAAGTCTAGTTTATTGACTTACACAGCTGCCAAGTCAGGGGGCACTTAAGTGAATATTCCAATTCTGAGTGAGAAATACAGACCTGCTTGCATTAAAATGTATAAAACATGCTTTTCTGTGTTACCCCTGCTCTGAAGTGGATTTCCTTTTGCTGTCATGCATCATTTTTTTCTCTCCCATCCCACCCTAGCCTGCGGTGCTTGTTGCCTGTGACCAGAGTTCAAGATCCTGTAAAAATAAAAACAGTAATGGCATACGAGAAGTGGGGAGAACCCCAAGCAGGGATAAACACTTCAGTTGTTTCTGATTGGCACTGGAAACAATCCTCTACCCTGAAAAAAAAAGTAACCCAGTTGTCTGACGTATTCATTTCCTTCTCAGGAGAAAAGTAAATGGATTGCCCAAGAGTTTTGTTTTTATCAGGAAACTAAAGGAGCCTGTAACTATTTGGTTTTCCATTTTTATTTACATGTGATCAATACATGAACTTAGAAACACGTTTATAGAACAAAATAATTTGTAAATTTTGCATTTTCAAAGCAGAGTCTTCTTTCTGTGCCTTCTGTTGATAAGTCATCTGTAAAGCAGGTACTAAAAATTTGCCTGTAGGGTTATGTTTTTAGTGCTATATGGTTACTATAGCATTAAAATTCCTCTTAAGATTTTTTAACTGCAAGGATTTTAATGCCCATCTACTCCCCCCAAATAGTTTGCCATTGCTTTTACTTGTTACTAAATGTAGTACAGCTAAAGATGTTCAAAATATTCTGAATTGTAACCATCTTGATTTTTAATTGTTTTGCAGCTTAACTGTTTGGCAAATAGTTAGAATCACACTTAAATTTAGATATACAGGGATTCCTTTTTCCTGAAAATTAGGTCGATTTGTTAACTATTTGTATATTTTACTGCATTTTTCAGAGAAAAAAACACAACAAAAAAAACCAAAAGGCCTTACAAAAAAGCTATTCATATAAAGTACTAAAGATAAGAAATGATTGCTGTGCATGTTTCCTTTACTGCTAGTTTGGGAACATTTAATGTAACATAATAAGAACAAACACCCTTATAAATGACCACAGAAGCTTCTTTCAGTGAGAGATAGATTCCCCACAGCTTGCTTTGCAGAGAATAACCTACCTGCTTTGTATAAAAGAACACTGCTCTCTAGTGGAATACAAGAAAAGATTCTATGACCTCACTATTTACCTTCATCTGCATTCTTAGCTGTTTGCAATTGAAAGGCAAATTAGCTTTGTCTTAGAGATATGACATATGATATATGGTTACAATTACTGTGAGATTGTATTGTGAAGTGGCTTTACTTTTGTAATCAAGTAAAAGAAAATAATTTAATTTTTTTTTCTTTAAAATACCTTTGTTAATTTCAACAATTTTTTTGCCATAACCTTTTTTTCAGAACATTGCTGTCTATGTCATGAGTGTGGAACTAATAACTATTCAATTTACACAGGAACTCATATTAGTTTAGATGGCATAAGGTTAAATTGGTAGTGATTAACAGCTTTATTTATATAGCTGGAAATATTAATAATGACTCTCTCTGGAATTTATAGCACTAATATTTTATACTTGGGATTCACTTTCTGTTGTGGTCAAAACCTCCTTTGGAGTGGAAAGGTATGCTGAAGCAGCGATCGAGTTGTACAAATTGTTCAATATATTCTGTATGTCTCAGTGGGTGGGACACTATGAAAATACATGCACACACGCAAAATGTGGTGCTTTCAGTTTCCTTCCTCCAGGGCTAGTTGTAGATCTGTCATCTGTTTGGCTAGACTTGACGAGATCAGGGCTCCTTTGACAGCTTTAATCACTATCACTACTCACAGCAAGCCTGTGAGCTAGTGAATTGACATGCTGGACCCCGGCAGGGCGACTCTCTCTGAACTTCAGAAGCGGCAACTGTCACGTGGGCCGACCGCGTGTAGGGGGGCGGTCCCGGGAGAAGCCGCGGGGTATTTAAACATCTCCCTGGGAGCGCCAGCGACCGGAGCGCGGCGAACAGGGTCATAGTATATGCAGTTCGCGCGGCAGGGCAAGCAGGCACTCTCTGACAGGTGGTTGACTTCCCACTCCCCTGCAGCAATGGTGATCAGGCGTGGTAAAGCCTCTGCCACCAGGAGTGTAGGCATCCAAACGGAAGCAGTATTACGAGACACAGCTACCCAGACTCGGGACTGCAGGGAGTGTCTGAGCCTACTTGTCGTTCCTGAGGACCATACCAAAAATACTTGTCTGAGGTGCAAACAGATTCAGGATCTGCTCCTTATGTTTGCAGATCTCAAGGATCAGGTGGAGACGTTGAGAAGTATTTGCGAAAGTGAAAGGGAGATAGACTGGTGGAGTAGAACCCTCTCTCCTCCCAGTAATCCTCCCCAGGAGGCTGAGGAATGCCATATTCCTCATCAACAGGGTAAGGGGAGTGACCTGGCTGGTGAGGAGGACTGGGAGCAGGTCTGCTAGACCTCCCTTTCAAATGCCACCTTTCCAGCTGCCCCTGCAAAACAGGTTTGGGGAGTTGGAATTTGATGCTCAGGTGGAGGATAGTCTGACAGAGAGCTCACCTGATGAGGCTGTTAACCTCACATTGCCCATCAGACAGGTCAGGATCTCAAGTAAGAAAAAGAAAAGGAGGGTCATTGTAGTGGGAGACTCCCTTCTGAAAGGGACGGAGGGCCCTATTTGTAGGATGGACCCAACTCATAGGAAAGTCTGCTGCCTTCCCCAAGCCCAGGTACACGACATCGCCAAGAGACTCCTGGACCTAATTAAACCCTCCGATTATTACCCACTTCTGGTGGTACAGGCTGGTAGTGATGAACTAGCGAAAAGAGAGTCAAGGGTAGTTAAGGAACTCCAGGAGCTGGGACGGTCAATAGATAGGGCAGGAGCACAGGTGGTGTTCTGTTCAGTTCCCCCGGTGGCAGGGATATATACAGATAGGAATAAGAGAATATATGCAGTTAATAAATGGCTTAGGGGCTGGTGTCGGCAGAGGAATTTTGGGTTCTTTGATCATGGGGAAACCTTTACAGCACCTGGCCTGCTTGACCCAGATGGGTCTCGTCTAACTCCGAAGGGTAAGAGGATTCTAGCTCAGGAGCTGGCAGGGCTTGTTGAGAGGGCTTTAAACTAGGCATGAAGGGGGAGGGGGGAGTTACTAGGCTCACCAAAGATGTTCCCGTGGAGGATGAGCCATCTCAAAGGGTGTTGTCAGTAACCCAACTGAAGTGCATGTACACAAACGCACGCAGTATGGGAAACAAACAGGAGGAGCTGGAAGTCCTGGTCCAGTGGGAGAGCTATGATATAGTTGCTATCACGGAAACGTGGTGGAACGACTGTCATAACTGGAGTGCTGCCATGGAAGGCTACAGGCTCTTCAGGAGAGACAGGCATGAGAAGAGGGGTGGAGGGGTGGCCCTCTACACTAGAGAAACCCTGGATGCTGTTGAAGTCGAGATCGGTGATGACCAGGTTGAGTGCCTATGGGTAAGGGTCAGAGGGGCAGTCAGGTCTGACCTCCTGGTTGGAGTGTGTTACAGACCGCCCGACCAGGAAGAGGATTTGGATCTTCTGTTGTTTAAACAGCTGGAGGCTGCCTCTAGATCGGCTGCCCTTGTTCTTTTAGGAGACTTTAACCTTCCAGATATCTGCTGGAAACTTAGCACTGCTGAGAGGAGGCAGTCCAGGAGGTTCTTAGAGTGTATTGAGGACTGCTTTCTGTCACAGCTGGTGAGTGAGCCCACCAGGGGTGAGGCTCTTCTTGACCTGCTGTTTACAAACAAAGAAGGGCTGGTGGGTGATGTTGTTGTTGGAGGGTGTCTGGGGTGTAGTGATCATGAGATAATTGAGTTCTCTCTGAAAAATGTAATAAGAAAAGCCAGGAACAGAAATCGATGCTGGACTTTCTGCGGGTAGATTTTGGATTATTTAAGGAACTGGTCAGGAAAGTACCCTGGGAAATAGCTCTTAGTGGCAAGGGGGTCCAGGAAGGCTGGATGCACTTCAAGAATGAAATCTTGCAGGCGCAGGAGCGGGCTGTCCCCGTGTGTTGTAAGAAGAGTCGTAGGGGCAGACAGCCGGCCTGGATGAGCTGGGAGCTTCTGAAGGAGCTAAGTAAGAAAAAGAGGATGTATCATCGTTGGAAAGAAGGGGGTGTAAGCCACGTCATGTTCAAGGATGTTGTTAAGTCGTGTAGGAAGAAAATCAGGGAAGCAAAAGCCCAGCTGGAGCTCAAATTGGCTACTTCTGTTAAGGACAATAAGAAGAGTTTTATAAATACATCAATGGCAGAAAGAAGGGCGGCAGCGACCTCCACTCCTTGTTGGATGTGGAGGGAAATATAGTAACCAAAGATGCAGAGAAGGCTGAGGTACTTAATGCCTTCTTTGCCTCAGTTTTTAACAGCAAGGATGTCAGCTTGCTTGACAGTTGGTCCTCTGAAGTGGTTGATGGGGGCAGGGTGAAATATGGCCCTCCTGCAATCTAGGAGGAGGAGGTTAGAGACCTGCTGAGCTGCTTGGACCCTCATAAGTCTATGGGGCCGGATGCGATCCATCCTAGGGTGCTGAGAGAGCTGGCGGATGAGCTTGCTAAGACACTCTCCATCATCTTTCAGCAGTCCTGGCTCACTGGAGAGGTCCCAGAAGACTGGAAGTTGGCCAATGTGATGCCCATCCATAAGAAGGGCCGTAAGGATGATCCAGGTAATTACATACCTGTCAGCCTGACCTCGGTCCCAGGTAAAATCATGGAGAAGATAATCCTGGGTGAAATCATGCGCCACCTGCAGAACGGTCAAGAAATCAGGCCCAGCCAGCATGGATTTAGGAGGGGTTGGGTCCCGTCCTGTTTAATATCTTTATTGATGATCTGGATGAGGGGATTGAGTCCATCATCAGCAAGTTTACAGATGATACCAAGCTGGGAGGAAGAGTTGATATGTTAGAGGGTAGGATGGCCCTACAGAAGGACCTGGACAGATTGGAGAGATGGGCTGATTCTAATCGGATGGTGTTTAATAAGTCCAAATGTCGGGTACTTCATTTTGGACACAACAATCCCATGCAGAGCTATAGACTGGGGACAGAGTGGCTGCAGAGTAGTCAGGCAGAAGAGGACCTGGGAGTGCTGGTGGACAGGAAGCTCAACATGAGGCAGCAGTGTGCCCAGGTGGCCAAGAAGGCCAATGGCATCCTGGCCTGCATCAGGAATAGTGTAATAAGCAGGACCAGAGAAGTTATCATCCCCCTGTACTCGGCACTGGTCAGGCCTCACCTTGAATACTGTGTACAGTTCTGGGCCCCCCAGTTTGGGAAGGATGTTAGGATACTCGAATGTGTTCAGAGGAGGGCAACGAAGATGGTGAAGGGGCTGGAGCACAAGCCCTATGAGGAGTGACTGAGGGAGTTGGGGCTGTTTAGTCTAGAGAAGAGGAGGCTCAGGGGAGACCTCATTGCTCTCTCCAACTACCTAAAAGGAGGTTGTAGTCGGGCAGGGATTGGTCTCTTCTCTCAGGTGACCAGTGGCAGAACTAGAGGGCATGGACTTAAGCTTCGTCAGGGAAAGATTAGGCTTGATATGAGGAAAAAGTTCTTCACTGAAAGGGTGATTGGCCATTGGAATGCGCTGCCCAGGGAGGTGGTGGAGTCACTGACCCTGGAGGTGTTTAAGGGGAGACTGGATGAGGCACTGAGTGCCATGGTTTAGATGATGGTTGTTGATGTTAGTATTAGGTTATAGGTTGGACTTGATGATCTCAGAGGTCCTTTCCAACCTTGTGATACTGTGATACTGTGATACTTAAAATGGGCATGTAGTGCAGGACTGAAATCAACCTGTCCTGGAATATACTGTGAGTGTACATTCAAATCAGGCATACACTGCTTTGAGGTATTACAGTGTTAAATCTGGAGCCAGGTGTTTTCTGAAGATTTATTTCCAATATGCCCTGTCCCTTAGGCATTGGAAAATAACTTGAAACATCATCTGCAAAAAAGCTGGTTAATCTGTTCCCAGAGTGCCTGATTCTTGTTTTGTTTTCAGGAAAGGGAGGCACTCACACTAGGCCAATGCAGGAATCTTCTGAATAGTACTTCTCTAAATAGCTGTTTAAGGCACTTTTCAGATTGTCAAAGATCTGTAACTAAATATGCTCCTTTTTCTAAAAAATTAGTGGCAAAAGTAATCAAAAAACCCTACTGTAAACAAAAATCAGCCTTTTTAGTTTTAGAGGCAAGGAAAATGTGCACAAGGTGGTACAAGAAGATTTTCAGATTCAGATGTTTTACTCCTTCCTTTCTCATCACTGTGTGAGGATTAGAAATTTAGAAATTTCAATATTTCAGTTTTACAATTTTGAGGATGCTGCAGTTCACTAGTAATTATCTTGAAACCACACTTTAGAAGACTAATTGCTCTTCAGAGGAACTTAGAGCACTTGAGACTTTTGCTGTTATAATGTTGGTTAAACATCAACTATTTTGAAAAGTTTTCTGTGGTTGCAAGTCTCCTAAACAGGAAAAATTTCCACCCAAGTTTGTTCAGTAATGTGGTGTAGAGAAATCTGCTATGTCGATACCACACCATGATGGATATTTTTTTCTTTTATTCAGCAAATATAGATGGTTTTTCACCACCATGCTTTTCTACTTCCATACCTATATTCATTCCTAGACTAAACTTAGACTTAAAAATATAATTGAAACCTAGGGAGGTTTAGGATGAAAATGGTATTTTCCTGTTTTACTTGCAAAGGATTTATGGTAAATAGATGTGAAAATTTAAAATTTCATAAGCTTTATACTGGTGCTAGGAATAGAACCCAGATCTCTTGCCTCCTACTCCTGTGCATTAACCAAAGTATTATGCTTCCTTTTCTGGAGTATTTACAATCTTTCATTTCCACTCATAATGGAAAGTTTTCCTAAAGGATGGAGGAAAAGCTATAAAAGAAGAATGAAAATAAAACCATCTGGAATAGAGGAAAACAGAGATGAAGTCTTCTGCGAAGTCTGGCAATGTGATATAGAACAAATGATAAACTATGGCTTACATGTGATGGTTTTAATGTGTATTGAAACACTTACAGCAGAAAGGTCCTTGATAGCTCTGAGATATCTGTAACAGTTAAATTATAGGATGCAAGAACACAGGGATCCATTCATGCAGCATGACCACAATGGTATTCCGTTTATACCTTAAGGCTTTCATTATGCAATATATAGAGATAACTTAGAAAGAATGTAGGTTTCTCCTGAATAAGCTTCTAATGGCAGGTATTACAACTGGAAATGTTGTTTCTGCTAGTGTGAGAAATTTGTTTCCTTCTGACGTTAATAAGAAATATTGGCATTTTCTTATTGGCTCAGTAATTATGCTTAATTAATTAGTAGGGGTCTGTGAAACACAATAAACATAGCAAGAACTAATTAAATGATGAGTAATATTGTTACTGATTTGCAGCATCTTTTGTGAGCATCAGGATTTTGCAGAATAAGAAAACAACTGGTAGTAGAGCATATGTGTTTTTGTTTATTAAAGTTGAATTATATAGGTAAAAGACATAATAATTGGAGTGAAAAAACCTTTCAAGCCAACGTTCAAAGGAAGTCAGGGAATTAGCTCTTCAGCTTTCATCTCAGGGAGTTCAGTAAAACCAAAAACAGATGAGAAAAGCCACGTTCCCTAGAACAGCACATAACAAAGTTGATAGACAAAGTTTTAGATCAGAAATATGAGCGTATGTTGAAGAGGTCTGCATGTAATCAAGAACAGACTCAAAATGACCTCCATTCATGTATCTCCTAGTGTTCGGGGTCACAGACCTTAGACACGTACATGAAAATATTCCTTTGTATATGAATATGTCCCATGTCTTAATCCACCGTTTCTTTGGCAGAAGTTGAGAGTATGTGTCTCAGCTGCACGTACTGGGAAGAAAGGCGTGGAACTTGTGCTGCCAAACTTGAGTCAGGGCTTCAGAACACATAAGGACCTCTGAAGGGGTGCAACCATTTCCAATTAATTACTATTTTTCTCTTTTACATCTTCATTCTCTCATCTAGCAGGATTCCTAAAATAATACCATATCAACACTAAGAACATCACCAAATGCATGGAAATTTTCCATCTCAGATGTACATCCTGTAGGAAGTAATTACGTATGCTTACATGTATAACTTCATCTGGAAGGATTCACTTCAAAACGTGTATACAGCTAAGACTTCTGTCTTACATCTGTCTTCTATGGCTTCTCCCACTATTTCTTCATGGTATTTAATATATTGGCCTTATGTACCATCTTGAATATAAGTGTGACCTTAGATAACGAAATCTAAAGAATGAAAAGGGACTGGTTATTACACAGTTATCAGACAGGAATTTTTATGCAGAATTATATTTCCAAGGGCCCTTGAGTCCACATATATATCCTCAATTTTGGGCAAATTGGGTTTTTTTCAACTGGTATTGCTCTCAGAGTTCCTGAAAGTTTCCAGGTCACAACAATCAGTTGGAGCCACAGGCTAAATTCAATGGAAACAGCAGGTTCATTTTCAAAGGAGACATCTCCTCTCTGTCCCTTTGTGGTAGCTTTATACATTTGTTCTTATCATCAATAAACTAGTATCTCCTGTCCAGCTTCTAAATAGCATTTCTTAGGAGAGGAAAAGAAGGAGAAGAATACTCAGGAAAGGTAAAAGATATGAAATAAAGTAAGTGCTTAAACAATACAGGAATTAATCTGGAACCCCCACACTGTGTTGACCTTTGAGTGTCTGGCTAAAGGTTGTCAGAAGGGCATTTTGAGTTGATTTTTTTGTTACACGTGGTGTTGTATGACAATGAAATGTGGAGATGGACATCTTAATGAGTTGTCTTGATTGCTACTTTGCAATTTTTATACGAAAAGTAATTTTGGGATGTATTAGGTTAAAAAGAAGAATGAATTAGACTGGCTGATTTGTAAGTGTGATAAAAGCTTTCTGTGCTTTGGGTAGCTTTTTTCTCCTACCACACAAGCCCCCTCCACTTATTGGGAAAAGTTAGACCCCCTTTAAATTCACTGAATATTTCAGCTCTTGCTTAGTTTTTCCGTAATGTTTTGTTACTTTGAAACATTCTCTTCCTAAAATGAAATTTTGAGAATAGCTTTCTGTGGATTTTCATAACTGCTTAGGTTTGACTTCTGAGAGGGGCTGTACTGTGCTGCTCACACTTTTTTCCAAGAACTGGTCCTCAGACATCTGATACAGACTATCTCTGCAGTAAAGGGGTTGGCTGAGGCATTAGATATCCAGATGATAAACTCACTTTTCAGGTCCAAATCTTCCAGGAAAAAAAACTCAAGCCAAAAAACCCAAAGAAAGACCTAGATTTGGTGGAATGGGTCCAGAGGAGTGTTATAAAGATTGTCAGGAGACTGAAGTACATCCCCTATGAAGACCGGTTGCGAGAGTTGGGCTTGTTTAGCCTAGGGAAAAGAAGGCTCTGAGGAGACCTTTTAGTAACCTTCCAGTACATGAAGGGGGCTACAGGAAAGATGGGAGGGGCTTTTTATCAGGAAGTGTAGTGGTAAGATAAAAGATAACAGTTTTAAACTGAAAGAGAGTAGCTTCAGGTCAGATATTAGGAAGAAATTCTTTGCTGTGGGGTTGATGAGATACTGTCACTGGTTGCCCAGGAAAGTTGTGGATGCCCCATCACTGGAATTATTCAAAGTCATGGTGCTTTAAGCAACTTGATCTCCTGGGAGGTATTTTTGCTTACAGAAGGGGTGTTGATATTAGATGATCTTTAAGGTCCCTTCAAATTTAAGCCATTAAAATATTATGTGAAAAAAACCCAGCTTAAACATTTATTTTGATAAATATTATACTTCCAATTATGGTATTAATCTGTGATCATAACTGAAGAAAAAGTGACTATTGAATCCTGAGAGAGAAAGAGATACCTGTGGAAATCTGATCTCTGTTGCATTTTCCTTGGCTTTTGCACTTGTCTTTGAAAAGTGTAAGATTCAGTCAACAAAGCAGGTGGGTAATTAATCCTAAAAGGGTGCTAATCATTAAATTTAATGGTTATCTGAAGGCTGGTTACATCTGGAAACTCAACCATTTAATGAGAAAGTAAGAACAAAGAGACATTAGATACATTTGTTTAGGTTTCTGTTCATAAAACAGAACTGTAGAGGGAAACAACTATAGTCTTATATTGTTGAGATCAGGATAAGCATGTGTGCTGAAACTTTCACATTCTTTTTCCTGCAAATGCACCAAAGATGTTAGAAGCAATCTCTTGATTGAGATGTTGGGGAAAGGTAATATCATATTGGATACTAACTCTCTCCAGCATTTCCAAGTCGTGTCTGCACTGACTTTAGGTTTACCATTAACTAGAACTCAAAAAGCACGCTCCATTTAATTTCACAATGTCAATTTCCATTCATGGGACAAGGCTTTACAAACACCAGTCAAGCAAGACTGAAGGCAAGTTCTGGTAACATTCATAACAAAAGGATAAAATATCAGGTTTGCTAATTATTTTTTTTTCTTGTATTGCATGGCATCAGATTATCAGCTTCCTGGAAATCCCTTTTCTATTACTTCTCTCAACCACAATAACCAAATCTGAATTAATATAAAAGGAAAAGAAGAAGGAAAACACCAAGCAGAAAAGTACAGTTTGGAGAAGCTGACAAGTTTCTTAACCAACTGAGTCTTTTTTGTGCATCTGACTTTCACATTTCCTTAAGCTTTTCTGTGATTTGCTTTGCATTATTATGACACTGGATCTTTAAAAAGCCTGGAAAAAGTACTTGACTTTTTATCTTAAACTTTCAGATTAAATTCTTCAGTTTTATACCAGAATTACCGTTGCAGTTACAAAGGTTTAAAACCCTTGTGCAACAACAGAAGCACCTCGTCTGATTAGGTTTTTAGTTGGAATATATCTATGAGGTTTTACATGTAGTATTCCTAAAGAAAGACAGATTTTGATGCTAATATGAATTTATAAATAACTTTCATTGACCTCCAGGCAAAGGTCCTTGCTTTACACCACGAATAAGCTAAAGTAAAACCACTGAATTCAAGAGAGATACAGCTAAGAAAATTTAGTCTGTTAGAGGCAAATAGAAGCCAAACTTTCTTCCTAAATGTTTTTACAACATACTGTATTAAACCTGCCTCTTATGGAATATTAATTAGAAAACTTTCATCTGCTGATGAAAGCTGCACTGAGTTAATGCATGAACAGTTCATAAGCAGTTCTGGAAGCTAAAGTTTGATTCTCAGACTGTAAGAAGTTAAAAAAAGTTTTACATTTCTTGGTGAAAATTACCTTATTAGTAGATCAATATTCTTCTCTGGAAAAGGTAATGAGAACTATATAGAAGATAAACGATCATCTATGAAAGCCAACACAGCTGCTTCTTCAGTCTTGTCACATATCCAGTACCACTTCTTGTGTTGAAGTAAGAAAAGCTTAAGCAGAAACACTTTTGGTGCACAAATTTAGCAAATGCAGCATGTGCTGACTGAATAGAAGGCCGTGGTAAATTTAACTGTTTCCCATATTTCAGTGTGATGAAATTGTGTAATAGGCAAGATATTGCCTTCATACTTTACAAACCCTGGCAAATTTCACAAAAACAGCATGAACATTTTTAACCAGTAATTTCTTGTTCCTATGACCACCTAATATTTTTTTTAACTTTAAGCAAGACTTATTAACCCTAATAATCTGGTCCTGATTTGCAGACCGAAGATTAATCCTGATCCATTCAGAAGTTTCCATAATATAATGGAAAAATATGCAAAACCAACTCAAACCTAATTCACTGGCTGCATCTGGATCATTCTTCTTAACAGATGTTCTCATGTGGTCAGAGTTGTATGGATATGTTGCATGTAACAACCTCCCCCCATTGGTATCATTAAATTATATTTGCATGGGATTAATTTGATCTTTGTTTGCTTGTGCTCTTCCCCAGCTCTGCTAAGTGACTCCAACTTTAAGTTTACAAGTATTTATGGATGTCGTTATTCAAATCTTTGTAGAAGGTTTAGACCCAAAGCTTGGGTGTATCAGCAGCTCTGTGGATATGGGTATTATCATCATAATATTTATGGTTTTCTCCTTTGTTTTTCTTGTTTGGACTTTGTTGAAGATGGCACAAATTTGTTACGTATTCTAATATGTCTAAAATCCTATAAGTAATACCATAAAGGAAAAAATACATATGAGTTGATATATGTGTTGCTTGTATTTCTTAGCTTGAAGTACGACCTGCACTGAATACATTGTAATATGGTATACAGAATTTCATTAAGTGAAAGGTTTAAGCTTGAGACTTCTGAAAAACTTAAGATTAGTTAATCAAGGATGCATTGTGATGATTATGCCATTGTTTAATTCATACACAGCCGTAATAACATTGTGATTTCCAACATCTTTTAATCCTGATCCAGTCCTATTCTAGGTACTTTTACCTAGTGCTACTCAGTATTGTGAAAATAAGAATCTCAGAAGCAAACAGGCATCTCAGGAAGCAGCTGTTTGCTGGTAGAGAGGGAACTACAAAGAACTGCAAATAATCTTCCACATTTGCCTATGATTTTCCACATTGGATGATTTGATAAGTAATTAATCTGTGTCCAAGGCTAGAAATGGGATTATTGCCTCAAACCAATCTTCTAGAGGGTAACTGTATTTCTAAATAATGTGAATCTATCCAGGTACTGAGAATGCAATAATCAAAATAAGAGTAAAAAAAGGACATTCAAGGAGTTCCTTTTGTGTATGAAGTCCACGGACAAGCAGAATATCCTTTGAGCAAATTACTGAACCGCCAGGACTTCCCTTCTATGAAATTTGAATATTTGTCTTCCATAGATTACTTTGAGATCTATGAATGTAAAGAGCAATATGGGATATAGGGATTCATATTATGTCAAAAGAAGTGCAATATGTGCTGCCTAGGACACTACAATAGGCGGCAATGTATAAGTATCTCCTAATTTGAAAATTTTTCTTTCTGTGCAAAACATGTCTCTTCCCCTCTCTGAACTTTAAAAACAAGTTTTGCTATTCTCCTGTAAACTTAATACTTAATTACAACTTGACAAAAATATATATTCTTTTAGAAAAATTCTTAAGCTAAACTTGATGCTTAAAATCTTTTTTCTACTCTATTTCCAAATGCAAGTTCCAGAAATATGTACTAGTTTCTTAGTTAATTAAGAATTCATTTCTGCTTAATCTCTCACCAATGTCAAACATGGAGCATGTGAGGAAAGAGGACCTGTTTCACAGGGATTTTTTCTTTCTCTTCAGAGCACTATTTTTTATAGTTCAAATTCTGCTTATAATTACGCTGAGAATATCAAAACTTGGTTACAGTTGCTTAGTCCGAGTGTATCTAGAGGGAACTGTTAGAAGTGACGTTTGAACCAGTCTTATCTGTCTCATTGCCAAGTGCAAGAAGAGAGGAAAAGGAGATGCTGAAGAAACAAATATCTTCATAGGGCAGAAGCTTGGAGAGTCATCTGTGAAAGGTTTGAGCTCATGTTCAGGGGCTGCCATGTTTTGGTGTTGGGAAAAGAAAGTGAGCATAACCTTAGCCAATGAAGCTCTTCTAAAGCTTAGTAAGTTAGTTCTCCCTTGCACGTGACTGTTGCCAAGTCATGTCCTGTCTTACAGATGGAGCTTGTGTTTCATTGACTATGGGCTTATTATTTCCAGCCATGTTTCCATACGATGAGGTACAAGAAGGCTACCTGTCTTCTGCACTTCCTGGCATCTGTCCTTCAGGGCATATACAGGAATCTGGTGAATGCGAGTTAGATAGTATCCTGATGTTTAGGTGACACTAAGGGGTCTGGCTTCCTGATGACCTGGGAAATTGCAGCTTTGTCTACATCATGACACAAGAATATCCTAGCTAGAGTCAAGATGGCAACTTACAGCTCTCTGATAATTTTATGTATCACTGATAGCAGAGACCAGTAACAGAGTACTCTTATGCATTGTTAAGAAAGTCTAATATGTGTTTCAAACCGCTAAATCTCTTGAATGACTTTCATAGTGAGGAATGAGACAGAGCAGCAGAGTTATTGCAGGTAAAACTACCAGAGCTGTTCTAGTCCTTTTTCATCTCTTCGCCCCTCTGTTTATAACAGTATACAGCACTTACTTTGAGGGTAAATTTATAATGCTTAGTCTCAGTCCAAAAGAAAAACGTTTTTGGTTAATTTAATAAATATATTTTAGACTCCCATTGCACTGGGATGTGAGTCTGACACACAGGCATGCTAGGTCTACAGTTATATCTCTTGTCAGAAGTCACTCAACTTGACTAGATGTGAGGGTTTTGCTATATTTTTTGTAACAGGAAAGGAAAAAAATAATTGACATTTTGGTTTGGTTTGGTTTTAATAAGTGCAAGAGGGTCTTATTTTTAGATGCTTTTTTCTGTCCTGTTTCTTTTTGTTAGAAAAGTAGATCCTGTTTAGACTTCCAAGACTGTGGTGACTAGAGGCTAATGAAGCTGCAACATATGATATACTTTAGAAAATGCATAACAGAGCAGACCATAGGTCTCCTTAGTCTACGGTTTCTCATCTGTAGGTCATAGCAGTGGATCAGGAAGGAATAACATAGGAACTGGGCATACACAGCATAGTTCCCTCATTTTCCCTCTTAGTTTCTAGAACCAAGATATAGGGACTCTGCTTAGAGTGATTTTGTGCTTAGACTGATCACCTAGCTTATTAATGTCATCAGAGAGAGAAAACTCTGGAACTGGCTTGTGATAGCTAACTATTAAGCAATGCATTTTAATGCAGGTACTGCCTCTCCTTCCTCCAGCACAGGAAGCTTGTTGGGAGTATATAGCAGTGTAGGAAAACAAACCCATAGTTCTGAAACATAACACTGTATTTAGAGGAAGAGGGAAGTCTACATTACTGCCAGCAAAAGCTGAGAATGGAAGCTGACTTTTTTGAAAAAAAAAAAAAAAAAAAAGCAGTTGAAATAGAACTTATTTGAAAAATATTATCCAAAATACAATAGAGTAACTCAGATTCTCTAGCATTTACAGAAATGTGTAAAATCATACTTGAGTACTTGCTAAATGCCACGCTATCAAGATTTTTACATGCTGTAGCCAGTCTAGTCACATTAAAAATAGCTTCTGAAAGAATGGTTGAAATTTAACATCTGGAGTCAGCTTATGGGCTAAAGCCCCCACATTTCTCATTCGCATCTCCTTCAGCATCCTTTTTTTGAACTTCAGCATCCTTTTTTTGACTTTCAACTAAGGAAGACACTGTCAATCTGGATAAGTGTTTTCCTAACTAGAACATGCAGTGCATCAAGAGGAACTGTAAGTCTACAAGTTCCAAATTTCCGCCTACTGTTTGCAAATTAAATACAAATGTGAACAGCAGGAGGCTGACTTCTAAAATAGACAAGTGTTGCCACACATTTATAGGGTGGCTTCTCTTCAAATCTCTATATTGCCTTCCCTTCACCTTCTGCATCTAATTTAAACTTCTGCCTCCTGATTTATTGTTGCCTTATGGCCTTTGCAGCATGGCACAGAGAAGAGACTAGTCAACAAATTTTGGAGGAGGAGAGGCAGATGAAGTGAGAGAGATTAGAAAGTGTATGGCTAAATCACTAGACTGACTTAAAGAGACAGTAGAAAACTGTGTGGTGGCCTCTGGAGGAGAACATGTCAAGCAAACAAATAATTTCTCTTCACTTTGCAACTCAAAATTTTACTATCAGAAGTGTCTCAAGACATCTCGCCTGCCTTCCAGACTTCTGTAGATTAGCTATCTGCATAACACATGTAATTATGTATTGCTTTTTATTTTTCTTTTTCCTTCCTACCCTGTCATCTTTCCTAAGTCACATCCTCTTTTAACACACTGCCTATGACACTATTCCAGTCTTTGCTCTGTGGTCCATAAAAATCTTCTTTACCTGATCTATTTGAGTTAGCCATCTGTTCCCTCTTTTGCTTTTTTTTTCTACCAAGCTTCTCAGCTTTCTCTGTAGGTATTTTTGCTGCCATTTATCTGTTCCTAAAACTTTACGTGATCTAATTTTCATTGTTTTTCTTCTTGCTATCACTCATATTTGAGCTGTGTCAGTACAGTCACTACCTACCTCGAAGATCACTTCCTGGTTATTGTTGTAACCTTGTGAATGCTGCAAGGACATTTTTCTCTAGATATAGTTGGCACATAGTACGAAAAGATTATTCTTGCTGACTTTTATGTGTGAAAACATGACTGTAGCATGGAGAAGAATTATGAAGGCGTGCGATCTAATCCTAGTTTGAAGACATATTTTTTTCTCAGAGTGAAGAGAGAGACTGGCTCAGAGAATTCTGGGCATATACTGTGGATTCCTATAAAAAAAAATGTATTTCACAAAAATTTTCACATTGTTTGATGCTTTTCATGACCTGTTCACTCTTCCTTTTAAAGTTTTATGTGATTGTTCTGTAGAGATTATTTACAGATACTTTTACTCAGGAAGTAACAACTAGCCTCTTTTTAGCAATGTTTTTCAGCACTGCACTTTTCAAATCAGGTCAACATCTCCTTGCATCATTTTATGGAAGTCGTGACCACTATTCAATGAATGGATGGATGAACAACTTATCTAATAGATGCATTCATGCTTGCTTCTCAATAGGGTTGGGGGGAAAGAGGAGGGTAAGTGTGTGCTGTAATGTCAAAAATAATTCATTATCCCTATTTGTACACTGACAAGACACCTAGCAGACCATGTATTTTAATGTTTAGCTACTGTTTATTGAAAAGACAAGGAGCAAGAAGCTGTCATTTGAGAAACATTGTTTTCTCTGGGAGACAGGTTTCTGGTAACTGGCAAAATCTGAATTTCTCATTTTTTGTCCTTGTTCTCACTTCAGTGGTCTCAGTTTCGAGTCACATGAATGAAGTAGTTCAGGATCCTTCACCGGGTCAGGTGGTTGTAGGTACCTAGTCTTCAGTGGTACCTATTCTTAAATCTCAAACTTTTCTTGACAATGACAGAAGTACAGGATCATTTTTAATAGAAGAAGTGGGCCTGAAGTAAAGTCTGGTCTGGTGAGAGTATCTTGTACTTCAGAGGTGTACATTTTCTTTTGTATTCCAGTAGGTTTTTCAGTTCTTTTACTGAAGAGGTTTTATCTGGATTAAAAACCTCTGGTAGCATTCACTTACATGCTTGGATTGGCTCTTCAGCTGTATGAAATGTGATTAAAAGAGGTTCTGCTTCAAGAATGGCTCTTGAACTTGGGCCAATCCACTTCTGGCAAATCAGTGTATGAGGGATATGTGTATGTGCGAGCATGTGTGTCTTTTATTCTGCTTCTTTAAGGTCTGTCTGATTTTGGAAAAAAACATAACAATGAAACATGTAGTAGCTAAGATTATGGAAGAACTATTTGCTGAAGAACCATTAGCTGGATCACCAAATCTGCTTGACAGTATAGTTAGTGGTTAAGGAAACATAAATTTGAGGCCAAATTAGATCCTACAGGCTAATTTGACAGGAAAAAAATAGCGTAAGGTTAAAAAAATGACATTTCAGGGGAAATTGTAGAAGAATTTGGATACAAGAGTATGGCGATCTCACTCGTGATCCTTGAATTCTCTAACAAACTGGGTTTTGGATTGTAGTATAATCCTTAAACATTTTGAGTATCAAGCTGTCCTTCAACGAAGTAAAACTGATTACATACCTATTCACACTCCCCGGCATGATGTTGAAGACGTGGCTGTTTTGTTATACTTGTTTTGCTATGCTGGAAAAAATATGCATATGTGTAAACACACATATGTGCACGCACACACACACACATCCTCTATGAGTCTGGGAACCAAGGAACCAAGTTTATAAATGGTGTACCCATTAGAAATACAGAATATATTTTTAAAAAGTGTTTGGGGATGTCAGTACATTTGTGTTAGGCTTAGACTTAAAAGATATTAGATGCCTAAATACATTTAAAAAAAAACCCCTGGTCTATTGTGGTGTTCTATGCATGCTCATTTTGTGAGGATTTTAAGGTCTCTAGACTTTCACAGTATAAATTGGCAGCATGAGACTGACATGGTACCTTATGATTTTTTTCTTTTAGACATATACATGATCATTTTGGCTATATATTTTCCTGGCTGTTTTGAAGTTCACAACTTGTAATGAAAAATATCAATTGTAGGCCTAGATAGAGTGTTACATGGGGTGGAATTGTATAGGTTTAGTTTGGAATATCTCTGGGCACATTTTGGAGAAGATCTGGCAACTTTTGAAGCAAAGTTAAATAATGGATTGATTCAGTTTTAGTCCATGTCAGAACTTCTTCCTGTTTACTCAATGACTGCTCTCTAAAATTTTCGACTTTTTTTCTTCCAAAGACAACTATCCACCATTTAAAAAAAAATTCTGATTTGTGACCAACCTTCGCGCTTTCAGTTCCTGTGCTTCCTGTCAATGGAAAAAAACATGTGAGGGCCTTTGAATCCTAACAGGTATGATTAGATTTAATAATTTCACTGACCAATGAAGGAGATTTGAACTAACTCTGATTAATCTTCTAAGCAGATTAAGACTCACATGTTATTTTTCATTGGAAGTTACAGAAGAGTAATCAGCAAATCAGAAGTAGAACAACTTTACTGGCACAAACAGAGCTAGAAAAAAACATGTCTATGGTATTAGAAATCCCCTTGATTGTGAAAATAATAGAGTCAAGAGTAAAACCAGTAAACTTTCCCTGACAAAGCATTGGTTCAGCAGTTTTCTTATATTACTCATGCAGTGTGTAAACCGAAGACAAACACTTAAAGTGGTATTGCTTTTAAGCTGAAAGCTACGCATTATTTATGTGTAAATATCCATTTGAATAAACCTTGCTATAGCTTACAATGAGTAACAGACCGTTATTGGGTGTTTGTGCTTGGATAAAGGCACTATAACTTGAGTGTTAGTGTCTGTAGATAAATTTTATCAGAACAGGTTAAAGGGCGCATCCAAGTCCAATAGTGGCAATTATTGGTTTTAGTTGAAGTAGATATTGAGCCCACAGACAGCATTTCCTTTTGCTATTTCAAAAAAAAGAAGATGCTTCAAACAGAAAGTTTTTTCTTTAAAGTCCTAAGAGGAGGTTAATTAAAAGAACTTACCAAAATATTTGTTGCAAAAAACTTTTCCTGTTAAATTTTATTGAGCTAAAGTTTTCAACACTTCTTTAGTGTTACAGAAAAGACACACACCTTTACTTGGTATTCCCTGGCTCTTGGTGTGTGAACTTCCTCACAGAAGGAAAAAAGCATATTTTAATGAAGACACTTGTCTTCATAAGAGAGACCATTATCAAAGAACACAGAAAACAGGCAAAGATAGAATGCTGATACTATTTATGTTATCCACAGTAGCCCTCTTAGACATTTTTTCACTTCACCAAGTAATTTACTTCCTGGTAAATCTGGATTTTCTTCACAGTAAATCTGAATTTATTGCATATGTTTCTGGAGAAATAGCATTTTGTTGAATAAAAGATACTGAATTTGCTCTGAAGTGACAGTTACGAAGTGCAATATAAGTACAACATTATAAGGCTGCGAGTAGGAAAGGTAGGATCAAATCTCTCTAATTTTCTGGCTTTGCTGTAAAGTCTCCTGGAGGACTTTTGGTTCAGTTGATTGTTTATTAGGTATTATTCAATGTGTCATTAATAGACAGAAAGATGATGCTTTAGAATGTCCGTGTTAGGACAAGATTTTTCACAAGGAAATTGGAGATGTCCTGGGCAGGTTACCCCCAAAAGTTGTGGTTAGTCAAATTTTTAATTGGTTAACATCCAATACCATAACCAATATGAGACTTGTGGAATCTGCATCCTTCAATATTTTCAGAACTTAATTAGAAAAAGCCTTGACTGATCCAATCAAATGCTGGCAATACCAGGAGGTAGTATTGGGTAATCTCTCTTCCAAGCAACGTTTCTGGGACTCAAAGTAAGAAGCAATTTGGAGGGTGAGATTCTTCAGGAATTTTCAATAAATTCTTCCTTTAATCAGTTTATTCTTTCTCAAGTGGTAATGTGCTGAACAAAGGAATCAGGTCTTCGTTGCACAACTAGACTTGAGTGGTTGAACTCTGCACAGAGACACAGATCCACTCTTCTTGGTCAAATATCCTGTGAGATTAGAGGTCTTCTCAGGTCACCATTGTAGTTAATTACTAGAAGAAACAGGAAAAGTAGCAACTATGAGAATCTTTCTTATTTATTTATATTACATTTACTTATTTAAAATTAAATATCTTTTAATTTTTTTCCTGCTCCTGCCATTAGTGCCCTATCACACTGCTAATCTAGTAAATTTTCTAACCGATTCAATGGGAACACAACCATCCACCTTCTGTTATTGTTTTAAGTGGGTTTTTTTTGTGAAAATATTAGACACGAACAAGGACAAAATTCATTGTGCATATCATTGCAGATTGATAATCAATTTGTACACTGTCTGGGCTGCACAGATTTCCTTTCTACCATTAAGCAACCATGTTCTCCTAATCCCCATTGAAAGAACTGCAAACATCTAAGCAACAATACAGTTTTCTTGTTTTGCTCCCAGCACAGATGTCATTCATCATCAGGAATGCCACCTCAAGGGAATTCTGAATGAATCGAAAGGCTAAAGAAAATTCAATCAGGACTCTCATTTAGCCTGTCTCTTCTGAATCATATTCCTTGATGAATATTCCAATTAGTTGGTTGGTTGTTTTGTCCATATTTTTCACAAACTCCACCGAGTAGTAGCTGACTGCCCAGACAGGCCACATCTGCCAGCAAAGACTAACTCAATTAACATAATTCAGAGTTACTGCAGGTTTCTAGAACTGAGAAACAACCACAGTGGAGTCATCCCTCTCTTCTGAAGGAAGAGGAGAGGAAAGCATCTGGGAGATCTCATTGGCTTCTCGGAACAGGTTAGTGTCCTGGACTTTAAGACTGGTATACTAGTATATCTTGACTGGTAACATCTCCTTACCTTATACTTCATCTTACCTAGGGTTTAAATCTGTGTGAGACTTGTTTAGGAAGGGCAGACTGGTTTGTCCATTTGCCCTTGTCAAGATGAAAAGGTACATTTAGGTGGAACTAGAGAATTAAAAATATCAACCCATGTTCTTCAGAGTTCTTCAAGCTTCTTGGTTGTTCCTTGTCCATTGAAGGAATCCAAGTATTCATCTATTCACTTGTCATTTTATTATATTTTTCACCTTTATTTAAAAATATATTATAAAACTCTGCAGAATCAGAACACTATTTACATATTTTTTACAGAAATGTGAATAGGAAATTTTCTATTTTCAATGGTCTTTTTCTGGATCATATTAGCTTGTTGCATTTCTTCCTGAATTTGAGACTGTGGGCAACCAGTAAAGTAGTACAAACCAGTTTTGTGGCTTGTACTCTTCCTTTTTCCTCCATATGATCAAATCTGACTAATGCAGTGGTATACATAAATGACAGCAATCACTTTTGTATTGCATAGTGATCTATAATAATTACTACTAATAAAGATAATGTAGAAACATTATTAGCGTTATTGAGATACAGTATAAATTATTGAAGCAATGATAGTTCATCGGAAAATGCTAGTACTTATTTTTGAGAGAAATGAGTCTGTAATTTCTCCTAAATATCCTTAAAAAATTAACATATTCTAGTTTCAGCCTACATGAAATAAAAATGAGTGCCAGATCTCTGAATTGCAGTAATTGAGTCCCCGCCTATTAGGTAGCTCAAAAGTTATTTTGTCAGTTTTATACCAAAAATCCAATCCTATACTGGAAGTCCACTGAAGTTTTGGGCCACTTCTCTGTACTTACATGGCTGAAGGTGGCATTTAGTATACGAAGGACTTCAGTTTCAAAAGTACTCCATCAGTGACAATACAAGTTTTGGAGATCATTATCAATAATTAATAACCGCAATTCAGCAAAAAGACCGAACATTTATACGACTTCTTAAAGCCAGTCTACACTGCAGGTTTAACATTAGAAAATTAGTTCCCTCAAATTAATCCAATTTGACAGAGACTAACCATCTCTGTGATTTGTTTAAAATTGAATAAATTATAGGGAAATTATTACAAGACCAAATACAAATTACTTGTGGGTATAAGGCACAGTTGAGGTGGTCATAAGTGGAGGCAAAATCAAGGTAGCACGCACATTAAGGTTTTCTCTGTGTAGGCTCAGAGACGGATTTACTAGGTGAGCGCCAACTCCAGATAATATAGACACATAGGACATAGTGCAGTCGCTTTGCCTCAAATTGGCACTGTGTGTCTGCATGACATAGGAATAAAGTACTTTACAATACTTATAGAGTAGACATATCTCCAGTTAAGGTTTGCTGTAAAATCTAATGTTCAGAAGTTAAAACAAAGGACCTACATACTTGTAAGCAATAATATTACAGAAAATTATGACCAAAATAGGGAACATGTGGATTTTTAATTAAACTATCCTGTTTATTTATCCTTGTAACTTACATACTTAACTTATTAAAGGCTGGATGTCAGCTTTTAAGGAAGATAACTTCAAAATTCAAATTTTCAAGATAAATGTAAAATAAAATTATAAATTAATGTATAGAGGTAATTACATCCCAAATCTGAACCTAATGATTTTGGAGTAGTATGCCAAAAGGCAGACATGAGAAGCAAATAAATCTTTAGCTAAGGTGTAAGACTTTAACTTTTCTATTTTTAAATTAATTAGTCAAAACATTATCAATCAAAACCTTAAAGTGAGGTTAGAAAAACATTGTGATCTACAATAAGGCTCAAAATCCTGGTGCATTTTGGGGAGGTATACAGAAGTATTTCCTCCACCACAACAGCCTTTTGCTGTGATATGATCTTATAAACAAAAACAAAAATTAACTGATTTAAA
The DNA here is from genome assembly GCA_033556795.1 of Tapera naevia. Classification (NCBI taxonomy): domain Eukaryota; kingdom Metazoa; phylum Chordata; class Aves; order Cuculiformes; family Neomorphidae; genus Tapera; species Tapera naevia. Next base: position 4,087,252 of record JAUMJJ010000092.1, read on the forward strand.
CCAGCAGTTTCTAAAACTGGGTTATTTTTATGATCTTTAACCTAGTATGTTTTAAAAAGCCCAGAAACTGTACAGAGGTACTTAGGGAGTAGTATTTCTATTGTAGAATGCATTTTTGTCAGAGATAATGACTTCTGACAGCTTATTGATTCTAAAAGAAGGGTGTCTTCCCCTCAACCCTTCACCATGTGATACCTTTGACTACAACAGCTCTAGTTCACTTGATATTGTTGTGAGTTTCTTCAGTTTACTAGAACCACAAAAATTCTCCTTCAAAAAAAATTCGATTTAAACATTTAAATCTGCTTATGATATACTGTCTAATGACACAAAAAAAAGCCTACTAAAACAGTTGTCAATATGAATGTGGATATGTAAAATCTGGTACATATATCCGACACTGTGTCCTTTAGGTAAAATTAAGGCTAATTTCAAGGCATTTGAAAAGCTGAGAATATGACCAAAGAAATTTTCAACAGGCAGGAACATGCTAAAACTAGATCATTCGTATAACTTGAGTCATCTTCCTTTTTTTTTCCAGAAATCAAAAGAAACAGTAGCATAAAAAAGATAGTCGGTTTCTCAGACTCAAAAGGATATTTTTAAAAAGAGATTTCAAGATTTTCATGGTTTCTACTTTGTCAGAGGCTCTCTGAGAAAGGTACTTTCTGTTCTATTTCAGCACATCTATTGGAAGTAATCAGGTAGAGAGAGACAATAACACCACAAAAAGCAGATTGTGTAAAAGATGCTAACACTAAAAAAATCACTCACATTTCATCAGAACTAAGAGTATTTTTAAGCATAAAATAAACGTTCATGTTCTTGAGACCGGATATCTGTTTGTTAGTCTTCAGGTATGTACCCATGCACTCTCGTTTTAACTTGCTAAAATATCGAGATGAGGGCATCAAGCAGAACTGGGATTTTTAATGGAGTTCTTGATATAACCATAAATTAAATTTTTGAAAAAAAATCCAGAATATATGTATTATGATGTGTTTTGGAAAGATTGTGCTGTATGAGTAATAATGAAAATACAAGAGAAAAAAATCTTATGACATTTCTTATTGTGTTGAATTTCCTTTAAAGGATAAAACTGTGGGCTGTGGGATTTTATCACACCAGATTTCTTGAAGTTTTGAAAGAAATATAGTATTGCATTATTAGTTGAATTGAAATTGATTTCTTTTTTATTACAGGTGGGATCTTCTGTTCACATTTTCATTGCTCGTATTATCCTGATGCATCAAATTGTTCAACAAGCTGTACACCTGTGGCTTAGGTGCTGAACCACTGAAAGTCCAGTAATTGTTCTTACACTATATGTATATTTTCATTATCATTCTCAGTTACTCAATAGTAATGTCATGTGAAATTGAAAATTTTACAGTTTATAGGAGTAATAAAGTAATGCACAGGAATGGTTTAATTTCATGAGGTATAATGGCTTCTTTTACTTTAACTCTGATGCTATTCTTTATTTTTTGTCTTCTCAGCATTTACCAATCCTAAGCCAAGAGGATTCACGTGCCTACTAGAAATGTGATGAAACCCAAAATTACTCTGTTTTGTCACTTGTAACAAGAGTAATACAGATTAATAAGGCAAATTTTTTTCCTGTGGTAAGTCTGATAGCTCACTGAAGTTATTGAAGGAAATCACTTGTCCCAGAGTTATTTGAAGGAAAAAATAATGAAGTGTTACTACTATGGAATCCTTTAACCCTGCAGCCCATGCAGTGTTAAAGCCCTAGGGAAGAATGACTGGAAAGCTGCCTGGCAGAGAAAGACTTGGGAATGTTGCTTGACAAGTGGCTGAACACGAACCAACAGTGTGCCCAGGTGGCCAACAAGGCCAATGGCATCTCGGCCTGTACCAGAAACAGTGTGGCCAGCAGAACAAGGGAGGTGATTGTGTGCCTGTACTCAGCACTGGTGAGGCCACACCTCAAGTACTGTGTTCAGTTCTGGGTCCCTCACTACAAGAAGGACATTGAGGAGCTGGACCGTGTCCAGAGAAGGGCAACGAGGATGGTAAAGGGGCTGAGGAATGGCTGAGGGAACTGGGATTGTTTAGCCTAGAGAAGAGAATGCTGAGAGGAGACCGTGTCACTGTCTATAACTACTTGAAAGGAGGTTGTAGTGAGGTGAGTGTTGGTCTCATCTCCCAAGTGATGGGTTCAGAGGAAATGGCCTCATGTTGCACCAGGGGAGGTTCAGGTTAGACATTAGGAAAAGTTTTTTCACTGAAAGCATTGTCAGGCACTGGAACAGGTGCTCAGAGAGGTGGTTGAGTCACCATCCCTGGAGGTGTTGAAAAGATGGGTAGGAAAATTTCTCAGGGATGTGTTTTAGTAGTGGACAGGTACAGTTGGACTCAATGATCTCAAAGGTCTTTTCCAACGAGGTAATTCTATGATTCTATGATTCTATATCTAAAGTATGTATTATAATCCAGTGGATAATGTGGGATGCACTACTAGACAATATCAGACTCCAGAAAAGAAAGCTAGATCATTAACTAACATATTTCCCTTGTGTATGTCTTTTCAAGTCTTGACATGTCATATGAATTCCCAGCCACTCAATTGTGTTTTTCTGAAAAGTAAGGTGGGTTTTTTTAACACCTATATAATTTTTCTCACACATATGATATAGTTCTTGCTTTAAGGTCATCATAACATATCATTAATTACAGCCTACAGTTGTAATGGTTTAATTTACAGTTTAATCTGTGTAGTCATAGCCACATCTTGGCAGATGTATATTTTTCTTCCTGGATATGAATAATACAAAAGTTAGCAATGGAAATCACTGTACAGCAATTTGCCCAGTATCCCACTTTTCAAGAAACCATGGAAAACAGTGAGATTTGTGAGTGCTTTGATTCTAGTCACCAGGATTTTGGTGTGAGGGTTACTTTCACATGGAATACCTCTTAATGCATAGTGTAGGATATCAACTCTTCTGGCCTAGAGGCATAAAACCGATAGGAGTATAACAACTTTAACAAATGGACTCCTACAGCAGTACACCTCTCACTTAAGAAAAGTGCAAAAACTTGTTAATACTTAATGCGCTCTGAAAATATTTTGGGCTTATTTCTTCATTGTTTTATTTTTCTTTTCATTTTTTTATAAGTAAAAATGTCTTGTAATGATTGCTCTCCAATGAATACTTCTAGGAGAAATATACTTTTTTCATCTTTGAGAAAGGTGAAGCAGGAGGAAGCATGATAGAAAGGTAACAGACTGTTTTCACAGGGAAGCATGTTTATTTCAAAAAGAATGTTTAAATTCTATTTTGAAAATGGTTAACTGAAGTGCGAAATTACCTATACAGTTTGGCCATCAATGCATAATTTTAAAAACACTAATGGGCTATACGATGGTTACATGTGTTGGGATAGTGGTCAAAACAATGGATATTGCACATCTTGGTAAAAGGTTCTTACTTTCATCTAGAAAACAGAAAACCTTCTCCACTTGTTAGTGAAGTCAGTGTAAGAACTGAACTGTGTTCCTAGGTTTCTGTAAAGTACAGTGAAAAGAAACTATAATTGAGTCACTCTTTACAAAAGCAATTTTGAGCACTTTCCCTGCTAAAAGTATAAAGAAACTGAGAAAGAATAAAGGAGCTCAAACTCTAAAGTAGTTCCTATATTTTTATTTTATTTTCCTGTAGAAATCAGTACAAGAAAATGTGCCTAACATACCTGTATTTGTAAATGAAGCACTATACACATTTTCGTGTTTTCCCATCAAGTTGACACAAGATATGAAGAGTTAGGATATATGTTATGCTCTTATACTGGAAAAAAAAAATCAGTCATAAAATATTGAAGGCAAATTACTGTTTGAGATGATCTTTCTAACAAAATAGCTACAACAATAATACAGAAATGTCATATTATCCTTTTAAAGTGTTCTTAAACTCTAGTTCATAAGAAAGTTGATCTCAGATTCCATTCCTCCTTTTGTTTAGGATAAAATCGTTTTAAAGCAATCTTCCAGCAACTGATCCTCTAGCCTGTAACATTGCATGGAGTTGCTGTGTCGCAGTTGCAGGATCTGACACATGGCCTTGTTGAGCCTCATACCTTTGGTCACAGCCAAGTGATCCATCCTCTCCAGATCCCTCTGTAGATTCTTCCTACCATTAAGCAGATTGACATTTCTGCCCTGCTTAGTGCCATCCATGAACTTACTGACAATACACTCAATGCAGATCATTGATAAAGATATTGAACAGCACAGGACCCAACACTGAGCCCTGGGAACACCACTTGTGATTGGTCTCCAACTGGATATAACTCCATTTACCACTGCTCTTTGGATCTGGCCATCCAGCCAGTTTTTTACCCAGCAGAGGGTGTGCCTATCCAGGTCATTGGCATAGAGTTCCTCAAGCAGAATACTGTTAGAAACAGTGTCAAAGTCTTAACTAAAGTGTAAGTACTCTGCATCCATAGTCTTCCCCTCATCCAATAAACGGGTAACTTTGTAAAAGAAGATCAGGTTAGTTTGGTAGTACTTGCCTTTCTTAGATCCATGTTGACTGAGTCTGATCACATGGTTGTCCTGTAGGTGCTTGTGATCGCACTTAAGATGGTCTGTTCCACAACCTTCCTTTGCACCGAGGTCAGACTGACAGACATTCTGCTCCCTAGATTCTCTCTCCAGCCCTTCTTGTAAGTGGACGAAACATTTGCCAATCTCCAGTCAAGTGGAACTTCTCTACTCAACCAGTACTGCTGGTAGATGATGGAAAGGGATATGGTGACCACCTCTGTAAGCTCCCTCAATAGCCTTGGGTGGATCCCATCTGGCCCCACAGACTTCTGAAGGTCTGGCCAAGCAGGTCTCTAACCATTTCCTCTTGGATCATTGGAGCTTTGTTCTGCTCCTTCTCCCCGTCTTCTGGCTCAGGGGGCTGAGTACCCAAAGAACATCTGACCTTATTATTAAAGACTGAGGTAAAGAAGGCATTAAGTACCTCAGCTTTTTCCTCATACTTTGTCACTATTGTTCATCCTGCATCCAGTAAAAGATGGAGATTTCATTAACCCACCTTTTTTTTTTTGTTAGTATAATTGTAAAAACATTTTTTATTATCTTTCAGAGAACGGAACAATTGGAGTTCTAGTTGGGTTTTAGCCCTTCTGATGTTCTCTCTGCACGATCTCACTTCATTCTTGTAGTCCTCCTGAGATGCTTGCCCCTTCTTCCAAAGCTTATAGACTTTCCCTTTTTTTCTGAGATCCAACCAAAGCTCTATCCTCAGCCAAGCCAGTTTTCTTCTTCACCTGATCTTCTTTCAACACACATGGATGGCCTGCTCTCGCACCTCCAGGTTCTTCTTCAAGAGTTTCCAGCCTTCTTAGGCTCCTTTACCCTTTAGAACTTCCTCCCAAGGAAATTTATCTAGCACCTTTCTAAACAGTCCAGGGTTCGCCTTCCGAAAATCCAAGGCTACAGTTCTGCTGACCCCCCTCCTTACTTCTCCAGGAATCGAGAATTCTATCATTTCATGATCGCTGTGCCCCAGGTGTCCTCCAACTCTCACATCTCTCACAAGGCCTTCCCAGTTCACAAACAACAGGTTCAGTAGTGCACCTTTCCTGGTCAGTTTACTCACCAGTTGTGTCAGGAAGTTGTCCTCCACACACCCCAGGATCCTCCTAGACTTTTTCCTTTCTGCTGTGACATACTTCCAGCAGACATGTGGTAAGTTGAAGTCCCCCACAAGAGCAAAGGGTACCAACCGTGAGATTTTTCCCAGTTGCTTATGGAAAATATCATCAGTCTCTTCTGTCTAGCTGGGAGGACTGTAGCAAACTCTCACTGCGTTATCTGCCTTGTTGGAGGTTCCACTGATTTTTGCCCATAGACACTCAACCCTGTCATCACCATCACTGAGTTCAAGGCAATCGAAATTCTCTCTAACACAGAGGCCAACCATCCTCTCTTTCTTTGCCGATCCTGCCTGAAGCATTTATAACCAACCATGGCAGTTCTTCAGTTACATGATTCGTCCCACCATGGTTCTGTGATGGTGATTACGTCACAGATTTGTTGCCGTACAATTACTTCTGGTTCCTCCTCTTTGTTGCCCATGCTGTGTACCTTGGTGCTGATGCATTTCACCTGGGCTATGGACCCCATCGCTTTCCTTAATTCCTAATTTACTGTTGTTTTTACCCCATCAACAACCTTTGCATCTTTGCTGTCACTTGGAATGCTATCCTCCACTTCCTCTGAGGTGGTAGACCAAAGGGCCTCACTAGCACACCATCCCTCTGATACTGGAGTGTTATTCCCAGGATTATTTCCAGAAAGCCTGGCTTTGTCCCCCTCCTCATTCATAGCTAGTTTAAATCTCTTTTGACGAGCCCTGCTAACTTCTTGGTAAGCATCCTTTTGCCCCTTGGAGACAGGTGTACCCCGTCATTTACCAGCAGGCCTGGTGTTGTGTAGGCCCATCCATGGTCAAGAAAACCAAAGTTTTTTCCTCACAGCAGGTTTGAAGCCAGGTATTTATTTCCGCAGTCTTCCTATTCCTTCCCTTATCATTCCCTGTAATAGGAATGACAGAGGAGAACACCACCTGCGTCCAATCCCTCCACAATTTGTCCCAAGACTCTAAAGTCCCTATTAATAGTCCTCAGGTTTCTTGTTGGTATTTCAGTGCTAACTACTTGGAAAATCAAAAATGGATAATAATCCATGGGCCTTTGTTGATGGCAGTGTGCATCCCCTGGGCCTTTGTCTGGGAGGCTGCCTCAGTCATAGCCACTGCAGAGCTTGTAGAGGTCTTAACTTTCTGTTGAGTGGACAGCACGCTTTCCTGGTATTTCTGGCCAAGGTCCAGCACCCTCCACAAGCCCTTCCTGCATGACCTTACCTGCTCATCCTGCCTCAAAAACTGTCTTGACATGCCCTTCTGACACAACATACCCTGTTCACCAGCACCTGTTATACTCCTGGTCACTGAAGATACCTCCAGGAACACATACTTCCAGAATTCGGGAATTGCCTGGCCCTTTCTCCCTCCTGAGGATTCCCTTGATCCAGGGACCAGTGCTTGGCACTGAGATAGTAAGAGTATTGCAGGTATCTAAATCCCTGTAAACGCTTTCTTCTACAACATTTTTGCTAACCCATGTCTACCATTTGGTTTTGAAAGCCACACCTTGCAAGTCACTATACTTCATGTATAGTAAAAACAGAGATGCATATCTTCTAGTCTTCCAAAAGAAATGACTTTCAAATTAGGTTACAAAAAGTGTACATTCCAGGCAAAGTAGAAAAACACCATCCCTCACACACTTCCCTGTTCTTTAGAACGTATGGCTGCCTACTCTTCAAAATCAAGCATTTGTGTTTTAGCGGGGGGCATCGTGGGAGGGATGTATTGTATAAACTCTCTCTTTCTCTTAGTTGCTGGCAACTGAGTCCATGACTACTGAAACAAGAAAAACATTCTTGTTCTTGTAGCTATTTTTTTGTATCTTCTCGTGTTAGTTCCTCAAGAATCTTTTGGTTTTCTTGTTTCTTAAGATGCAGCAATTATTGCTAGTTCGTTTTATTTTCCTTGTGAAAAAAAAATAAAAATTCTTCTTCATACCATACTTCCCAAACAGAAGTTAAAGAAAATTAGTACCAAGGAATTCTCTTCATATATCTCTTTACAAATAGGAAAATACCAGGACTCTTTTTTGAGACACAAATACATAGCAAATGTTGGATGCTATAAACACAGAGATATCTGGAGGTATAGGACTTTACAAAAATCAGCAAAATTAATATTTGCATGTGGGGTTCCCCAAGTTATTTAATTACATTTTCTCTAAAATTGTTATGTGTCTAGAGTTAAATATTTTGTATTTACGCCTTGGCAAATGAATATTTTTAATGTTTCTAATCAGTGAACTACTTGTCAAATTTAAAGTTAAATGAGACATGAAAACTCTCATCCTTACCAATAGTGAGGATTTTTTTGTCAGGATTACAAGTCTTAAACATCTGGAGTTGCAGTGGTCCAGTGTATTACAAGTTCAGCTTCTTTTATCTAATACCATTCATTCTTTTATCTAATACCATTCCTAATAATTTTTCTCTTAAAAGTTATTTTGATACAGTAAATGATTATGTGATATCCTCATTTGGCATTGAATTTGTTCCTGGCATTTGTTTTTTATGTGCTTTGTTTAGTTATTTATATGGCTTCTTATGATGCCGAGATAAGCCAAAAATATAATTTCAGAGACATACGCTCAGTTTGACATAGTAAGGGCCAGGTAACACTTTAGACATAAACATCTTTATCAAGAAGTTATTATGCCTTTCATCAGCATTCTAGGTAAATGCACAAAGAAAATTTTTCTCAAGAATGGAGCTGTTTAGGAGGAGTCTGGTATCTAGCTGCTAGGTCAGGAAAAAGGGAGGAAGTGGTAAGGCAAGTTGTTCGTTACATTGTTTGAAACAACATCTGAATTCTATTTTATGGTTAAGTTTGTCAAAATCTGCTTCTGAATACTAATTGGTAGATCTTCAAATTGCAAAGCCTTTGCCTTTTTTCCTAAGTGGAGTAGTACTGTGATCACACGTGCTTTCAAGTTTGTAATGACCTGGTAAATAAAAAATATACTTAACAATTGTTTTTATGAGATGTCTTGAGCTCTGAGGGTAAAGCATATCTCCAACCAGTCTTGTTTCAAGGAGTGAGAAACATAAAAGGGTACCTGGTCTTTTACAAGTTCTCATAAGGTCATCAAGCCTCTTTCAACATTTGTTGTGTTCTTAAAGGCTTTATTTCTGAGTATAGCAACTTGCAAGGAAAAAAAATTCCTTAATTTTTTGAGTGAAAGTTTTTATTCTTCATGGCTCTGGGAGGAAGACTGAAATAGATAGCAGGTATATGGTGAAAGATTAAAATTGAACTGTGTGGAAAAATGTTCACTGTAGTTGTTGACCAAGAGGGAGGTCTTTTACCTTTTGTTCTCTATGGACATGGTTCAGTTTTATTAAAAATTCCTAATATATGTTGAGAAAAAGAAGTAATTTTTTTCTATTCTTTCCTTTATTGAACTCTTATATTTAGAGTTCAGGATACAAATAAATGGAAACTTAATGGAAATATTCTTCCTTAATTGCAATATTTCCATGTCATCACTGTGTAGTCAGTACACAACGATGGGAAATTGTAAACGGTAATATTCTTTTCAAGGAGACAGAAAAAATGCAACCAAAAAAACCTCTCAAAGCCTAAAAAATATCCTAATTAAACCTACATCCAAGTTCTAAAGTGTTCCTGAAATCGTAGAATCATAGAATGGTTGGTGTTGGAAGGGACCTTAAAGATCATCCATTTCCAACACCCCAGCCATGGGCAGGGACACCTCCCACCAGACCAGGATGCTCAAGGCCCCATCCATCCTGACCTTGAACACTTCCAGATAGGGGGCATCCAAAGCTTTGTCGGGCAACCTCTGGTAGTGTCTCATCATTCTCATTGTGAAAAATTTCTTCCTGATGTCTAATCTAAATCTGCCCATTCCAATTTAAAGCCATTCCCCCTCATCCTATCACTACTTGCCCTTGTAAAAAGGCCCTTCTCAGCTTTCTTGAAAGCACCTCTCAGGTACTGGAAGTACATGGTTTCCCTAGATGTTTAGATACTGTCTGACATTTCAACTCAGATAGAAGTCCTGTTTTTACCACCTGCGAGTAATTCCAACTTTTCCTTTAAAAAGACTTTTAAAATACTCAGAATATCAATAGATTGTTCAGTAAAAAAGAAGTTCAAACATACATTTTTCAGGACTAAATATGTATTTCTGAAGAACCTGGAGTGAGAAAAACTGGAAAATTTATTAAGTTCTTTGGTATACAGTTTGAAATATTTACTGATAATCAGATACTTAACAAGCCTTTATCTAGACGGTTATCACTTGTGTGAGAAAACACTCCAGTCAAAGTCTTCAAAGTTTATATTGAGTATGGATGTTTGAGTTACAGAAAAAGAATCTAACAAACCTTTTTGACATACCTGACCACTCATTTGTGCCTGTAGTACTAGCCAGAAAATGAAGGTTTGGTGCTGTGATGCTATGTTTTTTGCTTTGAGATATTCTTACAGGAATACAGAAGGAGACTTTTGAGCTGAGCTTGCCAGAATCAGACTCTGGAGAGAACAAAAAACTGAGTGTGATATCTAAGGATCATTATACTCCCTGTAGGCATTGTTAGAGTTTTAAACATCCTTCATTGTTATGAGCAATGACATGTCTCATTTTGTTTATCACAGCATCTGTATTGCAGTTTAACTATTGCTAATGGTAGCAGCATAGAATCCAAGTATGATAGCTATTCTGTTACATACGCTTGCCTGAGGTTAATCACATGCTGAAATTCAGTGTTTCTGCTACTCTGAACATAGCTGCTGTTTTCAGCATTTACCTGAGTCATATCGGTAAGGAGCCTATAGTATTTTTGCAGATGTAATACTACCAGGTACCCCCTGGGCCATGGAGTTGTACCATTTTGAATCTTCATAAAAAGATCAAGCTTTGCCACTGTGGAAATAGGGACTTTGGTCTTATTTAAAAATTACTTGGGAATGTAATCACACTGGTGTTCAGCAATGTTCTATCATTTTTTTCATCCAAATGTATACATAGTCCACCAATTTCTTTAATGTTAACTACAACTTTAAGCTCAAATATTTGATTTATTTATACATTAATTCACTCCTTTTTCTCTGTGTGATATATTTCTAATATTGAAAGGAAAACCCCTCATGACCTATTGTTGGTGAAACAAACCCAGATCTTCGTGTGCGCACCATGGTTATTTATCAAGTGCTTGTTTGTTCTTGTTTCTTTGTACCATTCTTGGAGGTAACATCCTGTTCTGGAGGAAGGGCTGCCTAGGCCATATGTGATTACTATAACACTTCCCTTCCCCAAAGGAAATATTTTGCTGAAACATCAGTTAATGGAAAATGCATAAACCCTAGACACAGTTAGGATTGTTTTTGATTTGGTAGCTGCAGCTTTTGTGTAGCTCTGTTTTCCTTATTTACAACCTAAATCATAGAGTAGGTACCTCAGAGCAAAATAAGCTTCTGACAGTTCTTGTGTCTGCTGTTTACATAGGAATCATAGCCTAATTACAAATGTATTGGTCCACAAGCCTTAGTTCTGTATTATTCAGTATAAGGCAACAACACAGTGGTTTGATGTAGAGCTCTTAACATGAGACAATGCAAATGACATTTACGAGCAATTTTTTTCCCCATTAATGAACAGTACTTGAGGGAGTGTAAAGGCAAGAGGCATATAATTTCTGAACTATTTAAATTGCTAATTAGATCTGTACAGGAGGTGTGTTCCTAATGCAGACAATTACAACAGCTCCTAAGTGTTTGCCTTACAGTTACTAATTACTGCAGAAGCCAATTAATTGCTGTTGACTTTTTGTATTCTTTTGCATATCGCCAGTTAATATTTACATTCATAATGAAGACAAAATTGGCAAACACTGTGTCATTTTGTAATGAACAATTCCAGTATCTAAACAATGAGCACATTATCTCATTTGTGCCTGAAGAGTACAGTTGATTAGCATATGTTCTGTGCATGCTCGAACAATATTGCTCTTTCTTCTGAAGAATGAAAACGTCATTTAGGAGCAGTAAGTACAGGTGCAGTGCCACTAAAGTGCTTAGAAGTGCTTGTCTTCATAAACTATTTAACAGCAAAAGCAAACATGTCCGTCTGTGTATACCTGAGTAAATAGCTGTAAAATCCCCAGCCCCTAAGATCAATACATGTGTCAAAGAACTGCAGACTGTTGTTTTCAAAATAGGCAGACCCACCTGAGAACAAGTGACATTTTTGCTAGCTCCTTTCTAGAAAGCAGTAGGGTGAAATAGACCCCAGTAACAGGTCACAAACCATACATAGGGGTGAAATCTTACCCCATCTGCTGTAGTTCTGGAGACAGTTTCATAGATGGGATCAGTGAGTGTGGATTTCTTTGTAATTTACAGCCTCAGGCTCTACAGAAGATATTACCTGCTGTACTGGAAAATAAATTTCTTTGAAATGTCCTTTTCTTATGACTGTCTTATGGATTTTGATATAAATTACATGTCTGTTTCAGTGTTCCCTGAGAAAAGTACGAAAATCTAATACACTTAAAGAAAAATATTAAAATCCCTAGTACACGCACAAAAGTTAATTATGACTGTATTTAAATTATATAGGGCTTATGATCTGCTTTGAAATTTGCTCATTAAATGACCGAGAATAATACAACATCTATAATGATCCTGCTGTAAGCAGAAATTTTTAAACCTGTTTTTGGATTACTTAGCTTAACTGGTTATCATAGTCCAATGGATAGAGGCAGAAGTAAGGATACATGAATTTTGTATCCACGCTTTCCTGGTCACACTAAAGAGGACCATTGGGATAATGAATAAGAGCCTCCTGCCAGTTCTCCTCGTCAGTTTGTCTATAAGGATAATGCTTATTAATAGGAATTGTACAGATACTGTAAGGGGAAGTGATTAACACTCTCTTGACTTGTCTTCTGTGTGCTCTGGATCTGACCACTAAAGAACAAGCTAATCCTATGAATCCTAGGTAGTGAGAAAGCTATTTCTTCCCCTGCTAAGTACCAACGGCAGTGCAGAAGGCAGAGAATATGGAACAGCTGTGGAAACATTATCTTCACCCTTGGTGTTAACATATCCCTTATGGGATTAGCATGTGGAGTTAGGTGAAAAGTGTTAACTGATGAAATCTGTTATCAGTATAACTAGAAGATTCCAAGAGTCTCTCAGCATAATTCGTTATCTAATGTTTTGTCAGTAAATCCCAGACTGAATTTTTATTTTACCAGTATCCAAAATGGACTCCACTAATGACTCTGCCCTTTATGTTCAAGGCATATAGAAATCTACTTCATTTTATTTTCACCAAATCAAATAAACTGAAATTAATCATGGTAAATTTGACAGTTATAATTCTACAATGGTCTGTGAAATACTCTTTAAGTAGCAATTACATCAGAGATGATGATAATACATTATTTTCAATGTCTATCATAATTATTATTAATTTTGAATCTATTGTCAAGGCACTAATGATAATGAGCTCTTTGGAGATTTAGGTGGATATTACATTATTTCCCTAGGTGTTCCTAGTATAATGAAGAATTCAGGAACCATTAGTAATAGACTTGAAAAAATATAAACTTTTTTTTGTTTGCTTATATTCTACAAATGAACACAAATAAAGAGTATTCAGTGATTTTTATTTTAGATTAATAAAATAGTAGAGAACAACCAATGAGTTTTCACAAGCCTGTTTTCTGCAAGAGGTGGTACCTGCTCTGAATCCAAATGTTTGAATCCTCTCCTCACACAGATCTTAGAACCATACCCTGAAAACAAAGATAAGAAAGTTTTACATGAATGTTCTTTTACAAATGTGTAATATTTTGCTCATAAGGGGAGAGTTGGTGCATTCATGTGGACAGTAACAACTACAGTCACTAAGATTATTACAGCTAAAGAGGAAATCAAAATACTAGACTCATTCAATTTCTTCTTCGAAGAAAAATAAAGAAACAAACTTCTGATAACTTGGATGCTATAGTTTTATACATTAATATTTGGGGTTTTTTTTGCTTTGATTTTAAGAAAAGTTGTGTGATATTTAAGTATTGCAGACACTCAATTCCTTCTTTTCATGGAGTATCATTTTTTCTCAAGAGGAAAAAATTGGTTTTGTCTCTTCCTATTTGGTTACGTTTTCAGCATCACTTTGATTGCTTTTGCTGTGTTGTTGAAGATGCTTGTATTTTTTTTCTTTTAATTAGAATAAATCCATGTAAGAGCTCATTCATACAGGCTGGAAAGTTCAGTCTTAAACTACTGCTTGCAAATATTTGAGTTTTCATCTTAGACAACTGTGACTATTAAAAAGTCTGGAGTTTGGTTGGGTATTCTTAGTGTGACAATGTTGCCGTAAGTAGCTCATGAGAGTCTGCGGTTGTACCAAGTTAGAATACAAAGAGAACCTGTACTGATTCTGGATGTGCCCTTGTGATCACCACTGTGATTGGTAGTGAAATACAGTGGTGAAATACAGTGCCCATTGAAAGTATTTCCATTGGAGAAAGATACTAACTTTTGGAGATGTTCCAAAGAGAAATTATTGGAACAGTAAGATGCACCTGGTGGTATAAGAGAGGAATTCAATCCATTTAGCTGGTGTCAATGAAAGAACCTTCAGATTTCTCTTGACTCTCTTAGGTTCTCCAAGAATTCCTGGAAATCAAATTATTCAATGATTTAAGTGGTTAGCTATCCCTTGTTCCTGATACTCCTGTGGAAATAATGAAAGGTCTGATTACACTCACATGCCACCTGTTCTCTCTCTTCTTCTGAGCACTTACAAAGCACTGGATAATACTGTTCTCCATAACACTTGGCTGTATACTAAGCAATTACAAGGTGGAGGAGATTAATGCCTCGTGGAGATTACACAGGGTCTTCAGGGACCTCGTCATACATATGTTCTATATTAGATTTATTTTTTTAGCTCATGTAAAGGTCTTTGAATAAAATATTATTCTTGTGATTGTATGCACTGTTGGAATTAAAACAAGAAATACAGAATGGTTATGAATAATTTCTCTCCATTCAGTTCTTTCAAATTCTGAATTTTCAAAGTTTAAGAAAGACAATGACATTTTTCTGCAGCTAACATAACTGAGATAATTGATCCTTTTGTTTTCTGTCTTATTCATATCCCAACTTTATATTTTTCATTCTTTAAATGAATGGTGTTTAAGAAAGATTGATCCTTCCACTGCCTTCTTTTTCTGTCCTGCACAATGGGACGTGACTCTGACAACACCAAATTAGAAACTAGTGTTTTGCCAAAATTAAAAATAACTGTGATTCCTATTGCTTCATGCATGAGATTAATTGATTATAGTGCCAGATGCTTTTTTGTACCAAGTATTCATGTTCACAATTGTCCCATTTTCAGTCTGTAAAATATCGGAATTTTTTTTATTTAGCTAAATTTCTCCTCCGACTCCTCTTTGTATATTTAATTACACATATTTCAAATGCCAAAACTCTCAGAACTAACAAGTTTGGGATCATGTTAACTTACACCTTTCACAGAGCTGTGTGGAAAAGCAGATTTCCTCCTCACCAAATGACCACACATGCATCTTTCCTGTGTCAGGTTGCTGATGCAAACAGATGCAAACAGACTGTGACAAATCATCTTTTCTGTAATTACAGAAACTGGATGTGCAAGTATTTTTTTTCTGTCTGTGTTTTGTTACTTTTTTTGTTCTTTCTCCAACCCCAGCTATTAAAAAAAAAGCAGGAACTCAACTTATGCATTCTGTTCGTTTCTTTGGCTGTCCTGGAATGCATATGAATCTGGAAGTGGACTGCAGTTTTGGTCTTAATAACAAGGATTTTTCCTTCAAAAGAGATTCAAACA
Source organism: Tapera naevia (assembly GCA_033556795.1). Lineage (NCBI taxonomy): Eukaryota > Metazoa > Chordata > Aves > Cuculiformes > Neomorphidae > Tapera > Tapera naevia. The sequence continues at coordinate 4,102,795 of JAUMJJ010000092.1, forward strand.
AAGCAGAAAACCCATGCCCAAGTAGAGCTGCTAATCCATTTGAGCGTGACAGTTCAGCTCTTCCTGGCCATATAATAAACCAAGTTTCTTCTTTCGGGAAGAAACTGCTGAACAGTGCAGAGGCAGGACTGTAATACTGACCTGCAGCATGTACATTGGAATGACAACACCAACCTTTTATCACCCCTTTCTTCAACATTCCTTCTCTTTGATACTAGAAGTAGAAAAATACCCTAATGTGGGAATAAACAAGGGTTGTTTGGCTAACATTCAGCAATACAGTTTACAGCTAGGGCAATGAGTTGGCTTTTACCTTAAATTCTGTTCCTTGTGCTTGCTAACTTGGAGTTATGGATGTGTGACAATGTTTTTAAGTGTTTTTGGCCTCATTCTCAGCCTAGTAAACCCCTGATATTTAATCTGTTATTCTTTCTCACACAAAATATTGCTTTGTTTTGTGTTGTTAGTGATGGACAAATGTGACTAGAGAAAAAAGCAACCCAAAAACCTAAAACTCATCCAAACCAACTGAACAAGAGATGAGTAGAAGCAACCAGCAGGCTGAAATTTAATTGGCAGGGTTTGGTCAATGTAAGTAAACTTGCCAAGATTTAGTTGTCTGTTAGGTCATCCGTTTCCCCTAACTAAACATATCTTTGATATTAATAGACAGAAATGAGTTGCCATTCCTCACAATCTCTAAAATGTGTCGTTGCTGGCATTTAAATGTCAGTTGCAACTGAAAATAAGGAAAACTCTAATGCAATCTCCTGACATCAGATGGAAAAACGTAAAGGAAAAAAAAAAATTTGTTTTGCTTTTCCAAAGAAGAATGAAGCTTAACAACTTTTCTTCATGTTTTACGTTTAAGAAAAACTAACAAAAAAAAAACTAAAAATTTTTACAGAAATATATTTTGTGCTGTTAAATATTAATGACGTATTATGCACTGTTAAACTCAGCTGTTTCTAGAAACGTGTTGTGCCAGTACAGAAAAATCTGTATTGGGGGAAGTTGCTTGCTTTAATTGGGCTGAAGGACAACATATCTAACCACTACTTACCCACAGAAGAAAGTTTGTATTCTTGTTCTTTTTACAGTCTGCAATTTAAATTGGCTATTCAAACAGTTATTTTTACTGTACAGTATCATACTAATTAATGTTGCTTTATGTTACACTGGTTGTTCTTTACATTTGTTATATTGAAAATTATTAGACGAAATTAATAGTCAATTCATTGAGAGTTTGGTCACCCTTATCATTATAAATAAAAATAATTTCTTACAGATGATTGATTACAATTAAATTTGGGGCAGGATATTCCTTCTGTTGTAGTGCTCATCAGTGTACGTAATTACAGCAAACACGCCAACCTATGGATCTTTGTTAAGAATTATTAATGTTATTCTTTATCATTCTTTATGTATTTGAAAGGTTGCTGATTTCTTTCTTTGGAGGATGCACGTGAGAGTCTTAAGAGTATTCCCTGATATCTTAACTCATTTTGCTTTCTTTCTGTGGGGCAGATTTTAAGGTTACACTTGATTTCTGCATGGGATCAAAACAGGCATATTACTTGAAACAATTCCCGTTCCTATAGTGCTTTATATTGCTTAGAATCAGAATATCATCTACCAATAAATACACATTATGAAACGCAAAAGTTTAACATATGAGAGTACGTAAAAAATAGAATCATAGAATCATAGAATCTTCCGGTTAGAAAAGACCTTGGAGATCATCGAGTCCAAACTTACCCATCATCCACCAAACTGTGTCCTTCAAAAACTCATCTACCCATTTTTTAAACACCTCCAGGAATAGTGCAGCTTTCTGTCTTAGATGCTTTAGGGCCTTGCGTGTAATTTTGTTAGCCTAAGTTAAGGGGCAATTTCAAGGTACTTAAAGACTTCTCAGAGAAATGATCCTGGCCATTAATCCTCAAAAAATATTGAAACTGAAACCTGAACATTGAGTTTTGTCTGAGACTTTCTTCTGGGTGCAAGTCATTTGTAACATATGTTTAATGGGGTTTACAAAATTTGTAAAAGGCTACACACTGACCTTTGCAAGAGGAAGGGATAGATGAGAGTGAAATATTATGCCAAACAATTATGTTGCCAGTGTTACTGCATCTCCCTTTTATAGGGAACTGAACTTGCTTAAATTTAGGACAGTGAATGAACCTACAAGTCAAGAGATGTCAAACAGAAAAAAACTCTGAATCAGATATTCACTAAGGTATTGCCTGTAAGATATTGCTTCACGTATCTTGGAGCAGCTTCTCTTGCTTCTTTTAATTTACTCTCACCATGATATCCGTGCACAATGTTTCTGCACCAACAAACAGAACAGTGGCCCAGACTGCACCTCAATTGATTACTGTCCTCCTAGACTCAGTAGAGTGACTTGTCACCTTGTACAGACTACGATGTTTACTGCTGCAGAGGAAAAAAATCTTAGCTGTTGCAAAACAGTTTCCATTGATTTAAGGCTATAGAATTCCAGTAGCTCACTGTTAAATGAACTGTGAGGCTTCTCTGTTTGAATTTTCAGGATATGTTCCCGAATTATTGGTATACAGTACAGATTCCTTCTCTTAATCATTTCTCTTTTTACCAGCTTTTCCAGTGGCCTTAGCAGAGAAAAAAACTTGTCCTACTGCTGGAACAGCATAGTAATTTCTGCCCAATTAAGGCCATAGTCTTTCTTCAAGTGGATAGAGTTTTGGATAGAGTCAGCAAAAGTGGTGACATTTGCTTGTTTGTACAAATGCCATTAAGTCCACCAATTTTGACTTCTATTTTTCTCTACAAAGACAAGAATTTTAAAAAGCTACAAGAAGTAACAATTCCCATTACCTGCAACCTAAAAATTCAACAATGAAATATATACACCCCTTCCTGTTTTAAAAGTACAATTTGATGCTGACAAACAGTTTTTCTCCCTCTTCTTGTCTGTCTAACAAAAAGAAACGTTACATGTTTGAGCAGATAACAAGAGGTACCATAAAGATACAGAAAACTGAAAACCTGGACTGCAATACAACTGGAGACACAAGGGAATTAGTAATAGCTTCTCCATGTTTTAGTAGAATTTAGTAGAATACTTCTCTTTTACTCACCCAGCAAATAGTGTTCACAAACAACAGCAAAGAACAAAAGCTGTGATTTATATATGTGGACAGGTATACATGCACCCCTGACCTCCTGCTGCCTTCTTTGCCCTCAGCACCAGAAGCAATTTATGGAGAACGGTCTAAATAAACATTAAAGAGTCAAGGCCACAAACTGACAGCAAGGAAAATCAATGGCTCCAGAAACCAGCTAGTGGGATCAATAAAAGAGATTAGGCATCACAAGATAGTGTGGGGCACTTACAGGTAAACGTAGCTTACACTTCATTTGACAGGGCTCTCTCAGCATCAGGATAAAAACTGTCATAGAAACAGAAGCACACTGAGTAGCCAGTGGAAGACGTTCCTTAGCTGCAAACACTTACCTGTGAATGAAAGAGAATTACATTGAGACCACAGGGAATTTACAATTCTTTTTCCAGAGTCATCTCACAAAGCTGTACCTTTGCCTATGGGAATTGTTTCAGATATAGTTTGGAGAACCCTCTGGTTTTATTTTGTTTGTTTTGCTCTCCTGGATTGTTTTTCAAATCCTTTCCTTGCAGCCTCTCATGGAATTACACTGCCTTCTGTAACCTGAACAAGTACAGGCTACAGTGGATTAGGAAGCAGTATCTTTCGCCTCAACCTGCTTTCTATTCAAAGAGCACTGGGTGCATAGCTTGACCTAGACGAATGTAGAGCCATCCTTCTCATCATCAAGCCAGAGCATGGCTACTTTTTCACACTGTAGGGCACTGCTTTTTTATCAGATCATACATGTTAATGTTTTATTATCTATGATCATTCAGTCACCAGCCTGGATCTAAAGCTGATACAATAGCAGTTGTCTGTGTTCCATTGTTCTGTAAAAAACTGTGAGCACAGCAATATTTAATATTGTGCTTAGAGATCCCAGGTTATTCCAAGTTTTGCCTGACATTCTGTTTTGTTATTTTACAAATGGGTACATATTTTCTGTTTCTTCAGGAGCACAGAGGGACCAATATGCAGACCTGACCTATTGCAAAGGGAGGTCTGCTCTCTACCTGGGGCCTCGGTCCAGGAATGTGATCAAGAAACATCCCAGATTAGTCAAACCCACAGACTACTCTCCCTTAGTAGTTTTCCAAATAGGAAATAATGAAAGATTTACTAAAAATCTTAGTGCTATTAAAAAGGACTTTAAAGCTCTAGGACAGATGGTTAAGAATTCGGGAGCATAGGTGGTCTTCTCCTTTGTCATAGGGAGTGATGAGAGAATGAACCAAGAAATAAATAAATGACTGAGAACATGGTGCAAAGAACAAAACTTTGGATTTTTTTGATAATGGGTTGGCATGCATGCCGGTTGGCATGCATGCCAGGTCTGCTGGCAAGTGATGGGATGCACCTTTCCTCTCAGGCCAAAAGGGCTCTCTCAAAGAAGCTTGTAGCTTTAAACTAGATTGGAAGGGAGAGTGGAATATCAACCACGCTAATAGAATTAAATATGGGGACAATACCCCAGGACCTGAGGGTCACAACCACCTAGGATCCCCAATTAGATGGACAGTAAAAGAGGGGGTGACCACAGCTCATCTGAAGTGCATTTATAGTAATGCATGCTGCATGGGAAGCAAACATGATGAGCCGGAAGCTATGGTAAGTCTGGATAATTATAATTGCCATCACAGAAATATGATGGGACAACTCTCATGACTGGAGCGCTACCACGTATGGCTATAAGCTATTTAGGCTAGACACACCAGGTAAGAGAGGTGGTGGGGTTGCTCTATATGTCAAAGAGTGTTTTGACTGTGTGGAACTCAGTAATAATAATGATAAAGTAGAGTGTTTATGGGTTAAACTCAGTGGTGTGCATGGTAACCCAGGTATTGTGGTGGGAGTTTGCTATCAGCCACTCAACCAGGATAAAGAGACTGATGAGCTCTTCTATAAACACCTAAGAGAAGTCTCACGATCACGTCGCATCGTTCTCGTGGGGGATTTCAACCTCCCGGATGTCTGCTGGAAATACAACACAGCAGAAAAGAAGCAATCTAGAAGGTTCATAGAGTGTGTGGATGATAACTTCCTAACACAAATGGTAAGTGAACTGACTAGAGAGGTTGCCCAGCTAGATCTGCTGTTTGTGAACAGGGCAGGCCTTGCGGGAGAGGTGACGGTTGGAGGACACCTGGGGCACAGCCATCACGAGATGATACAATTCTCGCTTCTTGGGCAGTGAGGAGAGGGGTCAGCAGAACTGCCACCCTGGACTTCCGAGGGGCAGATTTTGAACTCTTCAGGAGGCTGCTTGATAAAGTTCACTGGGAGGTGGCTCTAAAGCACAAAGGGGTGCAAGAGGACTGGACGCTCTTCAAGAAGGAAATCCTGGTGGCACAAGAGTAAGCCATCCCCGTATGCCGTAAAAGAAGTCGGTGGGGAAGAAAACCAGGATGACTGAGTAGGGAGCTTCATAGTGATCTCAGAAAAAAAGAAGAAAGTTTACGAGCTTTGGAAGAGGGCGCAGGTGTCCCAGGAGGACTACAACGGTGAAGTGAGATCGTGTAGGGAAAAAATCAGAAGGGCTAAAGCCCAACTAGAACTTCAACCGGCCACTTTGGTCAAAGACAATAAAAAGAACTTCTTTAAATATATCAGCAGCAACAGGAGGACAAAGGAGACTCTCCCTCCTTTGCTGGGTGCAGAAGGGACAGTAGCAATGAGGGATGAGGACAAGGCAGAGGCGCTCAACGCTTTCTTTGCCTCAGTCTTTAACTCCAAGGAGGAACCCTTTGACTCCTCAGCCAGAAGATAATGGGAACGAAGCTGCAGCTGTTTGAGAGGACTTGGTCAAAGACCTGCTTAGCCAATTAGACATATACAAATCCATGGGGCCAGATGAGATCCAACCAAGAGTGTTAAAGGAACTGGCAGAGGTCCTTGCCAAACCCCTTTCCCTCATCTACCAGCAGTCCTGGCTAACTGGGGAAGTGCCGCTCGACTGGAAGCTGGCAAATGTAACTCCTATATGCAAGAAGAGTAGAAGGGAGAATCCGGGGAACTACAGGCCTGTCAGTCTGACTTCAGTACCGGGGAAGGTCATGGAGCAGATTGTCTTGAGAGCTATCACACAGCATGCGTAGGACAACCAGGTGATCAGGCCAAGTCAACATGGGTTTATGAAAGGCAGGTCCCTCCAGACCAACCTGATCTCCTTTTATGACAAAGTTACCAATTTAATGGATGAGGGACAGGTTGTAGATGTGGTGTACCTGGATTTCATTAAAGCCTTTGACAGCGTTTCTTACAGTATCCTGCTGGAGAAACTGGCTGCCATCAACGTGGACAGGGTAAAAAAATTTTACCCTCTGCTGGGTAAAAAATGGCTGGATGGCTGGTCCCAGAGGGTGGTGGTAAATGAAGTTAAATCCAGCTGGAAACCAGTCACGAGTGGCGTTCCCCAGAGTTCAGTGCTGGGTCCAGTCTTGTTTAACATCTTTATCAATGATCTTGATGAAGGCATTGAGTGTACCCTTAGCAAGTTTGCAGATGACACTAAGCTGGGTGCAAATGTGGATCTGCTTGAAGGAACGGAGTTTCTGCAGAGAGATCTGGACAGGCTGGATCGATGGGCTGAGACAACAGGGGTGAGGTTCAACAAGGTCAAGTGCAGAGTCCTCCATTTATGTCACAACAACCCCATGCAGTGTTACAGGTTTGGGGATGAGTGGCTGGAGAGCTGCCTGATGGAGAAGGACCTTGGGGTATTGGTTGACAGCTGGCTGAACATGAGCCAGCAGTGTGCCCAGGTGGCCAAGAAGGCCAATGGCGTCTTGGCCTGTATCAGAAACAGTGGTCAGCAGGACCAGAGAGGTGATTGTGCCCCTTTACTCAGCACTGGTGACGTCGCATCTGCAGTACTGTGTTCAGTTTTGGGCCCCTCGCTACAAGAAACACATTGAGGTGCTGGAGCGTGTGCAAAGAAGGGCAACGAGGGTGGTGAGGGGGCCGGAGAATAAGCCCTATGAGGAGAGACTGAGGGAATTGGGGCTGTTTAGCTTAGAGGAGACTGAGGGAGATCTCATCGCTGTTTACAACTACCTGAAAGGAGGTTGTGATGGGGTGTGTCCTGGTCTCTTCTCACAAGTGACAAGTGAGAGGATGAGAGGGAACAGCCTCAAGTTGTGCCAGGGGAGGTTTAAACTGGACATTAGGAAGAATTTCTTCACTGAGAGAGTGGTCAGGAATTGGAACAAGTTGCCCAGGGAGGTGGTGGAGTCTCCATTCCTGGAAATGTTTAAAAGATGAGTAGATGAGCTTCTTAGGGATACGGTTTAGTAGTGAGAAAGGCATGGTTGGACTTGGTGATCTCAGAGGTCTCTTACAACCTTATGATTCTATGATATTGTGAAGCCTTTCATTTAGTTTTATTAACTTTCAGGCTACCTCTGACAGGTAGCCATGAAGAGATTATAGAAACTGCCTTACTCAAATTTAAATGTAGGGTACGAAGGTCTAAACTACTTTCTATTCCTTGATAAAAAAGGTGGAGAGAGAAGGGAGGGAGGAGACATCAAATCATCCTCTTCCTTCCTTCCTTCCTTCCTTCCTTCCTTCCTTCCTTCCTTCCTTCCTTCCTTCCTTCCTTCCTTCCTTCCTTCCTTCCTTCCTTCCTTCCTTCCTTCCTTCCTTCCTTCCTTCCTTCCTTCCTTCCTTCCTTCCTTCCTTCCTTCCTTCCTTCCTTCCTTCCTTCCTTCCTTCCTTCCTTCCTTCCTTCCTTCCTTCCTTCCTTCCTTCCTTCCTTCCTTCCTTCCTTCCTTCCTTCCTTCCTTCCTTCCTTCCTTCCTTCCTTCCTTCCTTCCTTCCTTCCTTCCTTTCCTTTCTTTCCTTTCTTTCCTTTCTTTCTTTCCTTTCTTTCCTTCCTTTCCTTTCTTTCCTTTCTTTCCTTTCTTTCTTTCCTTTCTTTCCTTTCTTTTCTTTCTTTCTTTTCTTTCTTTTCTTTCTTTCCTCCCTCCCTCCCTCCCTCCCTCCCTCCCTCCCTCCCTCCCTCCCTCCCTCCCTCCCTCCCTCCCTCCCTCCCTCCCTCCCTCCTTCTAAGTTTCACAAAACCTAGAAGCATATATTCTAATAGAACAGAACAAGGTATTACAGGTCAAAACAAAAGCCTTAAGCTTCATTTAGATTCAATCATGTGTCACTGTCCTTCATAGATCAGTGTGTGTCAGGGACGTAATAGCACTTCACAAATGAGTAGATTCTGCAGTAGCTTCAGTTCCAATTTGATGTAAGAAATCCTCATGTGGGCTGCTTTGTAAGTGTCTTGTTGTGAAATGAGAAAGATATGGATGATGTTAGCAGATGCAACTCAGAAAACACAGGTATTGCTCCAATATAAGTACTATGTGTAGCTTTTGATGAGACTACATAAAAAGACTAGGAGATCAGTAACAAGTAGGGTGCACACATCTTTGTATCATAGAGGATCTGCATAATATTTTCTACTGGTCACTTTTTCCTGTCTCCTAAGATTGCTTGTATTTTATCTGGTTTAGTTTTCACTATCCAGCTTCCAATTTATGGTATACTTCAATATGTTTGACATTGGAAAAGAAACTAAGAAACTTATGTATATTTTCCCTATTAAAAAGAATGACCTGACATACATGCCTTCCTATCTCTTAGAAGCACTCCAAAAGTAAGATCACTGAGAGCACAGTGCACCTATTCTGTCATATTAACTAACCCCCAGTAGTCTCAATCTTCACCTTTGCCTTAGATTCTAAGGAAATAAATAGCTCATAAGAGAAGAGAAAGACACACATCTTTACTTTGATTTGGTGTCTCCGTCAAGGTTATGTATTTCAGTCATAACAGACTTTTCAGTGCCGGATGCTGTACACACTGCACAAGTGCAGACTCATATCTTTGGAAGAACTGAAATCAATAGGAATTCAGTGTCTAATTACTCTGGAGAATCTGCTTCGTATTTGCTGCTTCAAGATGAGAGTAGTGTTCAGGTTTCTTGAGTCAACTTTAAGTAGCTGGCACAAGTATTGCTAGCAGCCTTGTTGTGATAGCATGGCCCTCTGTACAAGTTAGCCACTGGTTGTTATTCCCAGTGACATTTGAACACTTTCCTGGCTTTGAAAAATAGTTTACATATTCACCCTGTACCACACAGGACAATAAAAGTTCTAACATTCTTATGTTACACAATGGTAATTACATGAAAGAAGACTCTAAAGACTACCAAATCTTAATGAGAAGGTAGGGTGACATGGTTGCCACACTGACCTATCCTTATAATATGATTTGGGAAAGTTTAACAAAAACTAATTTTTGGTATACAAAGCTTATAACAGGTCATAGAGAAGAGGAAAGAAAAGAAAGAGAGAGGACGGCAATGTCAGTAGACGTTTTAGGAATTAGGTCAATGAGGAAATGTTTCAGTGCAAATAGAACTACAGAAAGGTGAAATTCAGAGTTCCTACAGCAGTGCAGAGGAAACAGTACATCTAACTATGCTATTTGAAGTTATTTGCTGTATCTCTCTCTAGAGTGGTATGCAAATTTGAATGAAATTTGCCTCTATTTTGATAACAAATTATTCAGTCAATTTTTACAGTAGTTGCATTGTTGTAAATAGTGTAAAAATTCTGCAAGACTTTACACTGAATTTGCAACAGGATTCAGAGAAAGGAGAGAAAATGTTTCGACTAGATGCCAGAGGATGGTGTCTTTTGTAGAAGTTCTCCTTTTGCTTTGCTACAGTGCACTGCTGCTAGCAAAGGGAGATGAGGCGCTACAAACTGGAGCAGAGAACCAAAAATTAATTAATCCTCGATTTCTCCTTTACTACTGCTAAATTTATGGTTATAACCAAACTGTCTTGTACCTCTGTTGCTCAAATATAACTACTTATTAGTCTGTAATGAATGCCAGATCAGTAAAAAATAATCTCTCTGGTCTGGAGAATGTTGGCACTATGAAAGAGGCAGCATGAGGTGGAAGTGAGTAATTGGGCAGAGACAGAAATCAATGTTTTAAGCCATATTTCCTTTAACCTAAGAAAATTAACAACTGTTGTTTGAGTCTACTTCTTGGCGAGATTTAGATTGAAGAAATTAGAACTGTACATTAAGCCCACCTGGAAAAAAAAAAAAAAGTAAATAAAAAAGGCTTAAGAGCAATACGCTACCTTCTGAGACCTTGGAGTTTGCAGTCACTCCAAAGCTGACCAATGAGGGTGAGTTTCAGTTTAAAATTCTGGAGAAGCATTTGACTAGAATTTTGGTTTACTTTTAAATACTAATCTAGTATTTTATTATCATTTTAAGCCCATATTGCTACCATAGAAACAGGTTTTCTTCCTTCCTGTCAATGATTGCTTAGTTCTGTTGTCACGCCCTTCTCTCTTCTGTGAGAGTACAAATATTGCTGCAGTCTTCAGGTATTCTGTTTCAGAGTATCGATCCATACTAATGGATCTATCTATCGATTCTAATGGGATGATATTTAATAAGCCCAAATGTCGGGTACTTCATTTTGGACACAACAATCCTATGCATAGCTATAGACTGGGGACAGAGTGGCTGGAGAGTAGTCAGGCAGAAAGGGACCTGGGAGTGCTGGGTGACAGGAAGCTCAACATGAGCCAGCAGTGTGCCCAGGTGGCTAAGAAAGCCAATGGCATTCTGGCCTGCATCAGGAATAGTGTGGCGAGCAGGACCAGAGAAGTTATCGTCCCCCTGTACTCGGCACTGGTCAGGCCTCATCTTGAATACTGTGTACAGTTCTGGGCCCCCCAGTTTGGGAAAGATGTCAGGATGCTGGAGTGTGTTCAGAGGAGGGCAACGAAGATGGTAAAAGGGCTGGAGCATAAGCCCTACGAGGAGCAACTGAGAGAGTTGGGGCTGTTTAGTCTGAAGAAGAGGAGGCTCAGGGGAGACCTCATTGCTCTCTACAACTACCTAAAAGGAGATTGTAGTCAGGCAGGGGTTGGTCTCTTCTCTCAGGTGACCAGTGACAGAACTAGAGGGCATGGACTCAAGCTTCGTCAGGGAAAGTTTAGACTTGATGTTAAGAAAAAGTTCTTCACTGAAAGGGTGATTGGCCATTGGAATGCGCTGCCCAGGGAGGCGGTGGAGTCACCGACCCTGGAGGTGTTTAAGGGGAGACTGGATGAGGCACTGAGTGCCATGGTTTAAATGATGATGCTAGAGTTGGTGTTAGTGTTGGGTTATAAGTTGGACTCAATGATCTCGGAGGTCCTTTCCAACCTTATGATACTGTGATACTGTGATACTAAAACTAGATCTTTTGTCTGCTGGGTTAGTTTTAAACTAGATCAGTTTTCCAAGTCACAGGATGACTGATAAGTATGAACAAGGTGTCCCATAGTCTTGTGCTCACTTGTGGGTCCTCTGTTCTATTATTTTCAGTATCTTTGCTCATATTGATTGTTTGATTTTGGAATGCTGCCACCTCTGGGGGCTCCTGTGTTAATACCAATTTGTGATTTACTGAAATAACTGCATTTTGAAAAACTATGCACAGTACTAGAAACTTTTGTCTGCCTCTGAAGAAAGTCATAATTCAGGATGAACTCATTAAAGGAAGTTCATTTTATTTCAAACAAGTGAGAATAAAGGAATGTGCTTTAAGTTTATCAAGTTCCTTAAAAAAAATGCAAAGCAGAGATTGAACTAGAAGAACAACACCAAGGGTGTGTACTGAATGTGATATAAGTAGAAGTTAAAGCACGAATTACTATGGATCCGATCTCATCTAAATTTAATATCCATTTGCATTTGCACGTTGTTGTAGGGAGGAAAAATGGGCGTGAAACATTCAAGTGCCTGATCACCCAAAATTCTGTGGCTGTTCCTCGTAAGTATCTCTTGCTTTTGCTCATGTAAGCAGCATCAGATGAGGAATTTACAGTCTTGAAGTCCTAGATTTCTTGACCTTGCTAGAAGCATATAAGACAATGCATATGTTGAAGTGGCAATGAGGTTATTATTCTATATATGCCTCCATAATATGACTATGAAGTGCTGTTTAATCAGAATGGCAGAACTGTAAGACCACTTAAATGGAGATGTGAGATAAATGTACAATGATTTGCAGTGTAAGATGAAACTGTAAAATGAACATGCGAGACAGGACACTCAATACTTCCAAAGACATATGTGAAACATACTTCCTGACCACAGCCAAAGCTAGCTAGGATCATAATAAGAAGAGCTAAACTAAATTAATAAATGTTTCCACACCTCTGAAAGTAGTTTGACTTTAAAAGTGATTTAATTTTGAAAGTGGTTTGATTTTCATTATAGAAAGAAGAAGAGCTGAGGATTGTTTCTGTCTTCAGTTGTGAGAGTTTGAGTCTCATTTGTGCTAAAGTCCATCACATTTATCAGGCAGTGAATGATGGGCTATGTGCGACCAATAAAATGCCACTTGTATTTTCATGACACTTGATGACTTCTGGTTGGTTTTCCTTGGGCTTTAGAAACAAGAACGTATGTTGAAAATTACTATCCAAAACTTGTCAAAACTTTTGATCTGGCTTTTTACAGTAAGTGGTGTAACAGAGTTTCAGACCATTTCTAGCATTACTACAGTACGAAGTTTGCCATGACATCACTTCGCCTAAAAGGTTAACTTCAGGTTATGACACATTAATGTGGCAACTCTGTTTTCAAAATTGTCTTACTCCTGTTTCACAGAGAAAATGGGGATAGAGATGCTACTTGCTGTAAAAAAAATAAAATTCATTTCACCCTTTGAAACTGAATTAACTAAAACATTTATTTTCACTTGTAAATATTCTTACTTGTGCAAGTGTACCCTGAATTTTTGACATGAATCTATTTATATATATTTCCAAGTTATAAATTTTGTTACTTAATTTTAAGCATATTTATTTGAATATATACTTCGGGGCCACAACTTCTGAAAATCTAGTCCTGAAAACAAATCATAGAATCATAGAACCATAGAATCATCTAACAGAAAAAACTCTGAGATCATTGAGTCCAACCATACCTGTCCACTTACTAAACCATGGTCCTGAGAAATTTGTCTACCTGTTTTTTGAACACCTCAATGGATGGTGATTCAACCACCTCCCTGGGCAGCTGTGCCAGGGCCTGACAACGTTTTCAGTGAAAAAACTTTTCCTAATGTCTAGTCTGAATCTCCTCTGATGCAACCTGAGGCCATTTCGTCTCGTTCTATCATCTGTCACTTGGGAGAAGAGATCAATACCTGCTGTTCCACAGCCTCCTTTCAGGCAGCTGTAGACAGCGATGACCTCTCCCCTCAGCCTCCTCTTCTCCAGGATAAATAATCCCAGTTCCCTCGGCCACTCCTCTTAAGACTTGTTCTCCAGCCTCTTCACTAGCCTTGTCGCCCTTCTCTGGACACACTCCAGCACCTCAATGTCCTTCTAATACTGAGGGATCCAAAACTGAACACAGTACTGCAGATGCGACCTCACCAGTGCTGAGTAAAGGGGCACAATCACCTCTCTGGTCCTACTGACCACTCTGTTTCTGATACAGGCCAAGATGCCATTGGCCTTCTTGGCCACCTGGGCACACTGCTGGCTCATGTTCAGCCAGCTGTCAACCAACACTCCAAGGTCCTTCTCCACCATGCAGCTCTCCGACCATTCTTCCCCAAGGCTGTAAACGCTGCATGGGGTTGTTGTGTCTGCACTTGACCTAGTTGAACCTCAAACCGTTGGTTGCAACCCAGTCATCCAGCCTGTCCAGATCCCTCTGCAGAGCCTCCATGCCATCAAGCAGACCAACTTGGTGTCTTTTCAAACTTACTGAGGATATACTCAATCTCTTGGGAACATCATTTGTGACCAGCCTCCAACTGGATATAAATTCATTTACCACAACTCTCTGGGCCCAGCCATCCAGCCAGGTTTTTACCCAGCAGAAGATGTGCCTGTTCAGACCAATGGCAGCCAGTTTCTCAAGCAGAATACTGTGAGAAAAGTTGTCAAAGGCTTTGTTACAGTCCAGGTACACCACATCCATAACCTTTCCATCATTCATTAAGCAGACAGCCTTGTCACAAAAGGAGATCAGGTTGGTTTGGGAGGATCTGCCTTTCATAAACTCGTGTTGACTGGGCCTGATCACCTGGTTTTCCTGTGTGTGCTGTGTAAGCACTCAAGATCATCTGCTCCATGACTTTTCCCCAAACTGAGGTCTCACTGGCAGGCCTGTAGTTTCCTGAATTCTTCCCTTGACTCTTCTTATTAATGGATTTAACATTTGACAAACTCCAGCCAAGATGAACTTCTCTAGTAAGCCAGGACTGTTGACAGATGAGGGAAAGGGGTTTGGTGAGGACCTCTGCTATCTCCCTTAATATCCTTGTTGGGATCTCATTGGCCCCACAGACGTGTGAATATCTGACTGGCCAAGCAAGTCTCTAACCAAATTCTTGGATCATTGGGGCTTCGCTCTCACTCTCTTCTGGCTCAGCAGGTCAAGTATCGTGAGACTATCTTACCTTGCTACTAAAGACTGAGGCAAAGAAGGCATTAATTACCTCTACCTTATCCTCATCCTTTGTCATTACTGTTCCCCCTGCATCTAGAAAAGGAGGAATATTTTCCTTGGTCCTCCTATTGTTGTTAATATATTTGAAGAAACATTTTTTATTGTCTTTCACCAAACAGATTAAGTTCTAGTTGGGATATTCAAATACAGGAGGAGATTCAAAAACTTTGGTTTTTGTTGTTTTGATTCTTTTAATTCTTTGAAATGTGTATCTGTCCCAAGATATATCATAAGTGTAATATATCAGATACATCCCTCTAGTCAGGTACCCTTTGTGCAAAATTATGTAGCACTTGTTATTTCTGAAGGCTAGGTTTTTAATTTCTATTTTTAGACCTCAATGTAGGTTATTCATTTTGAGACACAAGAAATGTTTATTCTGGAAGTCCACTGTATCTTGTGTTTGATTACTTGTTTCTGGTGTTATGCTGTTGGTTTTATATGAATGTCTCTAAAGTGCACATTGTGTAACAGATGAATCACTTTTACAGTTCCCTTACGCAATGAAATAATCTGAACACATGTTAATTACACAAAATCACAGCCTCATATATAAGTCAGTATGAGAACACTTTAGATTCGTCACCTGAGAAAGCTCTATTCCTAAGCAAGTTCAGAGGATAAAAGTGACCCAGGTTCAATTATTGCCTGTAAAGGCCTGGTTTGGAATGGTTCTCAACATACTGGAGGCTCTCAGAGCACTCCCGAATAAATAAAATTGTACCTGTGCCACAGTTTTGAAACTTCTGTAGGATGGAAGCTCTACAGTACTGAACTGCTTCGCACTTAGTTAAAGCAAGTTAAATATGGCTAGTTCAAGGCAACTTGGCTGTAAAATGGAAACTACCTTTCTTAATCCAGAGATGTGTCTGTTTCTCGCATAGGAAGAACAAGAAAGTGGGAAAAGGAAAGACCTGAGGTAAAGTCAGAGGAAGAGATTGCCTGAGGAGGAACAGAAATATTGAAGATTTTATCATCATTGGGAAAGATGTACCACTCGAACACCCTAGGCCCTCTAAAAGCCATGACGGCAGTCAGTCCAGTTTTCTACAGCCCTGGCAGAGGAAATGTAAGCAGCGGGGTCAGAGTTATTTTCTGGCCACCAAATTTTGTAGACATAAGCAACTGACTACTTAGCTTGTACCTATAGCCAGTCCTGGAAGATAGTCTATACGTTATAAACTGAATAATAAAAAAAAACCCTTCTGCCAGATTTTCTGTTTTGAGTTGTACATCCATCGAAGTCTCCAAATCCTGTTGAAATACATGTCTCCCTTGTTTCCAGAGCAGCTGAATCAAGCTCTCCTTTGAAGGGATGAATAAATGATTCACAGAATGTGAAGCAGTAACCAATGGGAGATGATTTGGAAAGAGCTAGAGATGTGTTTAAATACACTTCATTGTTACCATAATGCATAAGCATAGAAATAATGCTTATTAAAAAAAGTGATTTTACTCAAATAACTATAATGTTTTTTTAAATAATTTGTTTCTGTTTTCCCCTCTCTTTTCCTCCTTTCTACTTCTGAGAGTTTTGTTTCTTCTTGCTTTGTATGTCATCTTGGGAACCCTTTTCTTGGCAGTAAAAGTGTGTATGTATCGTGCACATTTAGTTTATTATAAATGTACCCTCCTCAGCAGTGGGAAAGTAAAAATTGAATGGAGAATATAATGAGAATCCTGAACAAAAACCCAGATAAAACAAAATATTGTACCACTGAGGCATCCCAAGAAGCTGTGTTAGGTGTGTCCCCTCTTTCCCTCAATGTGTATCACTGACTGTACCTTGTGGTAAGATTGCAATAAACTGAACTTGGATTAAGAAGTTTTCCAAGCCATCCCCTTAGGGCAGCTGATTATAAGTTTGACCTTTGGAGATTCTGTGTATTTCCCACTTGATCAGTGTTGGAATGAGTTGCTGCTAAGTAGGATCTATGGGAACCCTTTGGGAAAAGAGAAGCCATCTAAAAATAATGACTCTTTCCCCTTCTCCTTCTCTCATTTTGAGATCTATTAGGCCATGTCTTAATTTAGACTACACAAAAGCATAATACGGCATGTGAATGTGGGTATGGAACCTGGAAATGAGGTTTGAGAAATGCTTTTACTAGCTTAGAATATAAATGAAACTTTACAGCATCGTTTAAAAACACTTCCCAACCCATCTTTTTTTTTCCTACTAAGATTTGTTTAGTTGATTTAAGACCTTGTGAAACTTTTAATATCCAGTAGCTAAGATTTTGACAGTGATTGGTTGCCTCTTGCCTCTCTCTTCATGGTTTAGATACAATCTCATATAGTAGTCAGATCAGTCAATAGCTCATTTCTCAATATTTTAGGCCTGTGGGCTTTTTTACTGTCATACACATAGTTTTTTCTTATTTCCTCCCTCTCCACAACCCCTCCTTTCCTCCTCCTTTCAATGTCTTCGCTCCCTTAATAACCATCTGTGAAACAGTATAATAGATGTAATTAGACCTCAGTAATAGGACTGAATGGAGCAAGCAATGAGACTCTTTCTCAGGAAGTAATCAGTGCATTAGGTTCCCAGGACTGAAACAGCATTTAACAAGGTTTGGGGCTTAGGGATTGCTGGTCTAGGCTTCTGCTGCTTCCTCAAGAAAAGGCTCTACCCAGAATGCAAATCTTCTTTTACTATTGCTACGAAAGGGATGAAAAAACATTAGCCACTTTATTACACACATAATGAAGCAAACTGGATCTGTTAATACATACTTTTTCCTTAGCAGTAAATCAACTGTTCACAAAGGTTAGTAAGTACAAATATATATTTAATCTGTAGTTTCAAACCATTTCCTGGGGTTTTCTCAGCCATCCTCAGAAGAAGAAAGCCTTGAGTAATATCAAATCATAATATACTTTGACAGAACTCACACTGACATGTTTTCATGTAGATTCAGATATTAGTCTAATGAAGCTATTGAAGATACACTTCCTTTCAAATGGAATGTATATGTGGCAAAGTTTACGTGTGGTCTGTTGATTTATATTCCTGAATGTGTAGCTTGGTGTTCTCATAAAAACATTACTTTTTTAAAAAAAATCCTTTCATTATTTTAATCTCATCCCCATCTAACTAGACTCTATCTTCATCCAGTTTCCCTTCCATTATAGGATGTGGTATGAACTCTCTCATACTCTCCTTAGTTGTCATTTGTTTAAACTTGCACATCCGTATTTCTAACATCTGCTACTCATCAGTATATATTGAGAGTAAGGAGAATATTTTGGTCCTTATGCAGGGTCAGATCTTCTACATGACCTGACACATAGACAGGGAGAAAACGATAAAGTCAGATATATCCAAAAGCAGAGGGCTGGTTCTGAGGTCACTGTTCACAGAGTGGGTAGAGAGAGAGAAAGACTCAAAAACACTGAAGAAACCTTCAGTCTCGTATCATGGAACATGTATTAAAGGCAGGCAGAGACAGACAGTATGCTTCACTGTTCTTCACCAGGCGTCTGCTGCCTGCCATGCAGGAGCCGGTCTTCCACAGCCCAGATAACATGGGCAGGCACTGCATGGCCTTCAGGCTGTGCTGTGCCATGCTGTGCTGTTTGTGCTGTGCCATGTCATGCTATATGCATCCCTTGTCTGTGAGACAAATTCAGCTGTGTATGGTGACCAAGGAATCTGCAGGCACCGTGATTACATCTTCGCCCTCATCTAACAGTGAGGCAGGATTTCTTATAAGAACACTTTTCAGGAACAGAGTTGTTTTCGTGTAAGGAAATGCTATATGACCTCAAAAATAGTGAAAACATACCCTGAGCTCTCTGAAATATGAACAGAGACAGCCACCAGAAAAAGCCCCTGATCAAAGGGATTTGGTATCATCCACCCACCAGGATGTAGGCAGGGACTGAAAGAGAAGCAGCGAGTGAAAGCAGATCCACAAATGGGGCAGAAAGTAACCCCTCATCCTTTTCCATCCCTCCCAGGTGCCTCTGCGCAATAGATATGAGATCTTGCTGTGGAGGACCTGTCAGTGGACAATGTGGGTGCTGATCCATCTACACCAAAGGAGGGGCCCCCTTATTACTATAGCCACCACAAGGAGGAAAAGATGGGTCACAGTTGTAGGAGACTCTCCGCTGAGAGGAACAGAGTGTCCAGTATGTCAACAGACTCTACTCATAGGAAAGTCTGCTGCCTCCCAGGAGCCTGAATTAAGCATATCACTAGAAAACTCCCCAGTCTGGTGTAGCTTTCAGACTACTACTCATTACTTCTCTTCCATGTGGGATGTGACAAAGCTTCAGTACAAGCCCAGGGCAGATCAGAAGAGACTTCAGGGCCTTGGATGGCTAGTGAGGGAATCCGTGGCCCAGAGATTTTTCTTCCTCCCTCCTTCCAGTTGCGGGCAGTGACACTGGAAGGAACAGATGTACCCAGTCTATTAATACAGGGCTCTGTGCCTGGTGTCACTGTAACGACTTCGGGGTTTTTGAAAATGAGATGGCCTAAGAGGCACCACACCAGACTTACAGTCATCAAATGGGAGTCACTTTCTCGAAAAGGTGGGAAGGTCTTTGCTCAGGAGCTTGCAGGGCTCATTGATACAAATTGAAATTAGATGTGAAGGGGGAGTGGGATGATACTAGGCTTGCCTGTGACAAGCTGTGGGAGTATGTGCTCTGGTTAGAGGGACAGAGTGCTAGTGTAGGCCTTCCACCTGTTGTGTTGAGGTGTGATGGGGGATGCTGCAGTATATTTGAAGTGTTGTGGCAAGGAGCTGAGGGCTCCCGAGCCAACAAGGAAACTTCCATGGAACACCTTAAGGGAAATAAGGGATGTTCCACTAACAAGGTGATACAGCCAACAGCCCACCTTGAGTGCCTCTACACAGACACACTCATATTGCACAACAAACAGGAGGCATTGGAAGATATCATGCTGCTAGAAATCTAGCACCCGATTGTGATAACTGAAACTTGGTGGGACAAATCCCATGACTAGAGTGTGGCTATCAATGGCTACAGGCCATTCAGAAGGAACAGGCTTGGATGGAGGTTTGGAGACGTTGCCCTCTGTATAACGAAATGCTGTCCCCTGAAGAGTAGCCACAAACGGGTCAAAAGCCTATGGGTGAGAATAAAAGACCGAAACAACAAAGGGAACCTTATGGCTGGTGACTACTACAGGCCACCTGATCAAGGGGAGCCTGCTGATGAAACCTGTTTCCTTCAGCTACACAAGACTTCACGCTCACAATCTCTTGTCCCATTGGGGGACTTCAACCACCCTGACACCTGCAGAAAAAGTAACACGGCAAGCTGGAAGCAATCCAGGAGACTCCTAGAGTGCATTGACGATAATTTCTTAACCCAAGTAATAGACACCCCTACATGAAGGGATGAAACACTGGACCTGATGGTCACAAAAGTGAGATCACTGATGTCAAGAGAGGAGGCAGCCTTGGCTGCAGTGATTGTGCATTGGTGGAGTTCAAGGTCCTGAGGGATATGAGACAGCAGAGGAGTATAGTCAACCATAAATTTTAGGAAAGTAAAACTCCACCTCTTCAAGGAGTTAGTCAGTAAGACACACCAGGAAATGGTCCTTAGGGACAAGGGAGCAGAATAGAGCTGGAAAATATTTAAGGATGCTTTCTTATAGAGCACAAGAGCATTCAGACCCCAGACATAGGACATCAGGCAAGGAAGAGACCAGAGTGATGGAGTTGAGACATGCTGATCAAACTGAGAAGCAAGAGGGAAGTGCACAGACAGTGCAAGCAGGCACAGAGAAACTTGCCTGATTGTGTAGTGTGGAGAGAATTACCGAAACCTGGCTCATTGAAAGCAGACATGAGCCTGACGAAAGCAAGCTGCTTAGGCCTTGAGTGGGAAAATACTGAGCTAAGTGAAAAAATACTGACCAGCAATGTCAGTGGGCCCTTGTTATGCAGTGACGCTTAGACAAGGGAGATAACAGGATGTCTCCCATGGGACCAGATGGATTTCTAAAACTACAGGAATGTATGTGACGCTTATGCAATGAGAAAGTCTGTAACCAATAAGGAGCTAAAGTTTTGTAATATGTATGAAGCTCATTAACCAAACTATTTAGGTAGAACTACTGCAAATAAAGATGGAGACTTGTTAATCAAACACCATATGCATGTCGTTAAGTCTCCCGCCGTCTTCAATAAATGGTGTTCTTAACAAATGGTGACCCCAACAGTGTAGGAATGTGGTCAGGAAGGCAAAGGCACAACTAGAGATGAACTTGGCAAGGGAAGCAAAGAATAGCAAGAAGGTCTTCTATAGGTATGTCTACCAGACTAGGAAGGTTAAAGGAAGTGTACCCCCCGATGAACGAAAATGGTGACCTCATATCGACAGATGAGGAGAAGGCTGAGGTACTCAACAGCTTTTTTTGCCTCAGTCTTCATAGGCAACTGCTCTCCTCACGCCTCCTGGGTCAAGGAACAACAAGATGGAAATCAGGGAGTATAGCCCCTCCCACTGAAGGGGAAGATCAGATTCGGGAATATGTGTAAGTCTATGGGGCCTATGAGATGCATCCCAGAGTCCTGAGGGAAGTGGCTGATGCTGCTGAGCCACTCTCAAAAACTCATGGTAGTCAGGGCAAGTCCATGGTGATTGGAAGAAGGGCGACATTGTGCCCATTTTTAAAAAGGGTAGAAAGGAGGCCCCTGGGAACTATTGACCTGTCAGCCTCACCTCTATGCCTGGCAAGGTCATGGAATAGAAGCTATGTTAAAGCACATGAAGGACAGAGAGGTAGTTTGAGACCACCAAAATGACTCCACCAAGGACAAGTTCCACCTGACCAACATAGTGGTTTTCTATGATGTGATGACCAAATCAGTGGATGGGGGAAAATAAATGGATGTAATCTACCTGGACTTCTGCAAAGCCTTTGACACAGTCCCCCCAACATTCTTCTCTCTAAATTGGAGAGATATGGATTTGATGGGTGGACTATTTGGTGGATAAGGAATAGGTTGGATGCTCACATTTGGAGTGTAGTGATCAATGTTTGATTCCAGGTGGAGACTCATGACAAGTGGTATTCCTCAAGGGTCTGTACTGGGACCAGTGCTGTTTAATATTTTCATTGATGATACAGACAATGAGATCAAGTACACCCTCAGCAGGTTTACAGATGACACCAAGCTGAGTAGAGCAATTGTCACACCAGAAGGACAGAGTGTCATCCAGAAGGACCTGGACAAGCTGGAGAATCGAGCCAGTGTGAACCTCATGAAGTTCCTCAAGGTTGAGTGCAAGGTCCTACACCTGGGTTAAGTCAATCTGTGGATTCAATACAGACTATGAGATGGCGTGATTGAGATCAGCCCTGCAGAGAAGGGCTTGGGGGTGCTGGTTGATAACAAGCTCTACATGAGCCAACAATGTGCACTCACAGTCCAGAAAGCCAACAGAGTCTTTGGATGCATGAAAAGAAGTGTGACAAGCTGATCGAGGGAAGTGATTCTCCTTCTCTACTCTGTTCTTGTGAGATGTCACCTGGAGTACTATGTCCAGTTCTGCAATCTCCAACACAAAAAGAATATAAAACTGTTGGAATGGGTCCACAGGAGGACCAAGAAAATGATCAGAAGGTTGGAGACCCTCTTCTTGCTGAAAGAGTTGGGGTTGTTCAGCCTAGAAAAGAAAAGGCTCCGGGGAGACCCTAGAGTAGCCTTACAATGCCTGAAGGGGGGTACAACGAAGCTGTGGAGGGACTTTTTAGAAGGGCAACTAGTGATAGGACTAGGGCAAATGGATTTGAATTGGAAGGGTGAAGATTTAGATTAGACATTAGGAAGAAATTTTTCACTATGAGGGGGGTTAGACACTGTCACATGTTGTCCAGGGAAGTTGTGGCTGCCTCCTCCTTTGAAGTGTTCAAAGCCAGGTTGGATGGGACCTTGAACAGCCTGGTCTGGTGGGAGGTGTCCCTGCCCATAATAGGAGGTTGTAACTGGATGGCCTTTAAGGTCCCTCGTAACCCAAACCATTCTGGATTCTATGATAACTAGATAAAAGAGAGAATTTCTCCCACAAACAGGATCTGCTCTGCACAGCACACCATAAGAAAATCCACTGGGGCTCTATCTGATGCTGCATGAATATGGGGTGCCCGGCAACCAAGGGAACATACGATGTTACTATCTATATTCTTCCTCTTATTCTGTCTTAATAAAATAGTCATCTTATTACATCATTTGTTGTTAGGCCTTTCTTATTGACATGCAAAAATATCCCTTCATCAGCTCCCTCTCACCTTACCTTTCCTCACTCTCTATCTCTTCAGTGCAGAACATACAGTTAGTGTTAGTGTTATAATATTTTCCAGGCTTTCATCTTCTGCAGAAAAACCCACGAGTTATCTGCCACCAGAAAAGCTGCCACATTAACCAAAGTTATTTCTTAAACCCATTCCTCCTAATGAGTCTTTCCTTCCTCTGAGACAGGGTCTCCATGTCTTTGTATTCTTCTACAAAGAATCAATGATTCTCACTTCTCCATCTAAAAATTCTGTTTCCTCTGCATTTCCATAGATCCTTTGGGGGCTGTATTTTTTTCAGATGATGTATTTTTTAGACAGAGTATTAGCAATGTACACGCTTTCCTTTTATCTTAGAAAACTTTTTCAACTCTTATACACCGTTCAACAGAAGATATTTAGATATAAATAGTTTTATTCACTTGTAACATTCACTGGAATTCTGTTAATAGATTCAAAATTACACTGATTGTGTGCCTACTATGTACAATAAATCTTGCATTTCCTTCTGGATTAAGTCACAGTTTTAAAATCGATATTTTTTTCTTTTTTTTTTCACTTTGGACAATTCTTATATTTAATAATTAGTTCCCTTATTTTTTGGGATGCTCACTGTAGAAACTTCGGAATTGTGTGATACTGTGTTTTCACATTCCATAATGGCACTTTTAAGTATTTCAAAGCTTACTGTTACTGTGATGATAAGCAATAATTTAAAAGTTAGGCTGCATGCAAGTGCAGGAATTAAGAGTATTTGTTCTTATCTTTATTTAAACTAAGTCATAAACATGATAAGAAGGAAAAGCTGTTTTATGCAGTGTAGAATTGAAAAGGAGATTCTATGCTGAATTTTTTTTGAGGATCTTGATAATCTGATATAGCTTTTACATCAAGGGTCACAGAATAATCTCAGCACAATGTCTTGTCATTGTTCTACAGTACTGCCATTAGGATCTTTGATCAATATAAACTAGCTGTGCTTCTATGACACAGAATTAGGCTTCAGACCTTGCTGTGTATTTTTTGGTCCTAACTACGAAGTCATTTTCTAGTTAACTTTGATCCTTCTCAGTGACTGGGTGAATCTGCAGCTGGCTAGGATTGAAGGTCTGCTGATCAAACCATCCTTGTGATACTCTGCAAAACTAACTTGAAAGTTAACTTATATCAATACAGCAACTTGCCCGGGTCCCATGGGTATCGAGGTCTAGTTGAAAGGAAGGGCATAATAAAACCATTGACTTTGACTACATATAACAAGCAACGCTGTGGGAGAAAATCTATTATCAAACTAATCCCAAGAGATCTGGAACAGAGAAGTCTCATTCTGCAAAATTAAAAGCTTTTTTTTTCTGATCCAGAGGACATATCTCATCCAGAGATGTCAGAATTATAAAGGTATTTCTAAAGCTATGGTCAATCAACAACACAGATACTAAGGCCCTTAAATGTACATTGCCTGTAGTAAAGTAATCTTTGAAGGATCAAAGAGATGTCTTCCAGATTACTAAACCATTGAAACATCAGCTTTTGCAGTGAAGAGAGATCTCAAATATTGAAAAATTTCATATACTAAATAGAGTTGATTTTTAAAAATGCAGGTGCTTTTATGTGAATCCAGAGCAATAGTTCACTTTTGCCTGTTGACACTCAATATTGAATGCTTAGGGAACTTGGGAAATGCCATCGTAAGTGACTCTTTCAGCTATTGATATAGCAGTGGACAATGCCAGAATTGCTAGTAGTTTAGTTGCAGTCAGGAATTGTTTAAATAAGTTGTAGCTGAGAATTTCCCTGCGCTCTTCTTTTAGTCTTCCTTTAAATTTTGTGTACCTGGATTAAAATCACAGTTTTTGTCTTTTTCTAAAATATATATAATGACAATATGCTTATAAGAATGAAAATCTAGTTCTAATATTGAGTGCAATGATAAAAGGGAGCTTCATTTTAGCTCACCTACAACAGAGCCTGATTATGAGTAGCTGGATTTTTTTTTGTTTTCCAGGTGAACTGAATGTGTCCTGAGTTTGTTCTGCAGTGCTAAACTATACTTATTGGTTAAAACCGTTATAAGTATCCCTTAATTGCATTTCTCAATTAAATTTGTGTTATCTTATACATGACATATTTCAATACTTCCTTGTGAACCACTTAACAAATGTGTTAAGGATGTTCATGTTGTCATAACAACAATTCAGCGTGCCATCAAGTGCAGAGAACTGTCACAAGTTTGCAATTGGCAGTGATTTTCAAATACCACTATGGTGAGTTCACCTTGGGTGGTTGCCAGGTGCCTACCAAGCTGCTCTATCAAGCTTCCCCCCTCAAACAAGACAGGGGGAGAAAAGCCTCATTGAACAAGATAAGGACGAGGAGATCACTCAGCTATTACCGTCATGGCAAACGAGTCTTGGCTTGGGGAAATTAATTTAATTTATTGCTACTCAAATCAGAGTAGGATGATAAGATACAAGAAGAAATCTAAAAAACACCTTCCTCCAACCTCTCCGTTCTTCCTGGGCTCAACTTCATTCCTGACTTCTCTACTTAACTCCCTTCTGAGTGGCACAGGGAGAGAGCAATAGGGGTTGCGGACAGTTCATCACATGTTGTCTCTGCTGCTCCTCCTCTTCATGATCTTTCTCTGCCTCAGCATGGGGTCCCTCGTACGATATAGTCCCTCATGTACATCTCCAAAGTGTGTCCTTCCCACTGCTGCAGTTCTTCAAGAGCTGCTCAAGCATGGGTGCTTTTGATGGGGTGCAGCCCTTCAGGAACAGATTGTAGCAGCCTGGATTCCTGGTGGGGCTACAAGTGCTGCAGGATCTTGCTCCAGTGTGGGTCTTCCACAGGGTTACATCTTCCTTCCAGACATATCCACCTGCTCTGACATGGGATCTTCTACAGGCTGGAGGGCAGATATATGTTTCACCATGTTCCTCCAAAGGTAGAGGATTGTCCTATTACAGGGGAACAACCTGTCTTGCCATGGGTGTCTTCACCAGAGGGGCAGAAGAATCTGTTTCTGTGCAACAAAGCTGTTGTTGCACAACAATTTTTACCCTACCTTAAATAGGGTAGACAGGCACTGCAAACATCAGTTGGCTCAGCTTTGGCCAGCAGCAGGTCCATCTTGGAGATAGCTGAAACTGGTTCCATCTGACATTGGGGAGATCACTGGCATCTGCCCACAGAAGCCACCCCTGCAGGCTCCACTACGAATACCTTGTGACTTAAATCCAATACGACAACAAAATCTCCAACTTCTTTCTGAGGTCTGTGATTGTAGTTTTATCCAGGGTCATTTCCATAGCTGGGTAAGGATTGTTGGGACATTTTCAAATATATCATTATACTGTAAATTTGCCCACTTTCTACTTCAGCCTGTAGAGTAAACCAGTCTCTTATTTAAAAAAGATAAACTTAAAAACAAGTCACAACTCTTTCATGTAGCTTCTGCATTATTTTCAGAGGATTTGTTTGAAGAAGGGTGAAGAGATCAATAGCTATAGAAGGTTCTGTTCAATTGACTTCTGCGGTTGTTAGAATTGAAAGGGTATTGCCTTTCAGTAGATCTCTGCTTTGTCCAAATGAGTCTGACTTTTCATTGTACATAAAGATTTAAACTAGATAATACATATTATGCATTAAAACAACGATGTAACTTCAGACCAGAGACCTTAGAAATAATGTCTCCTAAAAAAATGCAAGGTTTTTTGGATCGACTTTGAACAACACATTTGCTACATTTCACTGGCTAAATAAGTATTCATAAGGCTTTCTTAACATATGTCTGTACTTTCCTGACTTGATATAAAAACCTGAGGCTTAACTGTGGACATAAATTTCTGTCATTAACTCTATAAAGGTACTGCTGCCAGAACCAAAAGTTAACTAGTCAGAATTTCTAGAACTACAGTGCAATTGAACACAACTCTTCAGACAGACAATTCAAGTAATTTTCATAGAAAACCAGAAAGATTAGATCTCACCCTAACTTTAAGGTAAAGACATGTTAAAAATATCTTTACCAGGATTTATACTGTCTTAGTTTATATTCATCCAGTGTTGTTCACACTTTGTAGCTCACTCTGGGGTTTTTTGTTTATGCAGTCTATAATCCAGAATAATCTATACTTGCAGAATATGCTAATGATTGCAATGAAGATTTAAGCAGTAACTCTAAGTTTCATGTAATAAATTACATCCTTGTGCCGCTGCTGGCAGGATCATTCCACCTGACCCAGAACATTTCTCCATGACTGGAGTCACTCTCTGCGGGTGTCTTTCAATTCTGCAGAACAACTAAGGAATTGCTTCCTGAGATTTGAAGGAACTCCTCTAAATTGAGCCTAGCAGAGAATAGGATGTTATCAGAAGTTGCCAGAAAAAAAACTGGCATCTACTCTAAATCGGACTCCAGAACACTGCTCAATAACAAGAAAATCTCCAACACTCAGGTGGTAAACGTTCTGCTGGTCACATGGTTAAGTCCTATACTTTGGAAAATCCATGATAATTCCTTGGCAACTATGCTCAAAAGTATAAGGAATTGACTGCTGTGTGAGGTCAAGTCCACTAAAAAATTCACTTGATATAGAAAAGCATGCATTCTATTTCTCCTTTTATGCCTTGCTACCACTTCTGACTCACAACATTACGACAAGCAATGACCAAAAACAAAGAGGAAGAAAGAGGTACAGTCCTTCCTGTCATTAGATTATCAAGACAGAAATCATCGGCTCCAGGAGTAATAAATTGAACAGACAACAACGACTGTGGAGGGAGAAGTACATTAATGATGAAACAGCACAATTAACAGAAACCTTAGGGTGTGGAGAGCAAAAGTGAAGAATTTAAGAGGGAGGAGAGATTAGGAGGTAAAAATAAAGGTATGAGAAGAAAAATTTAGAGAGGAATAGGCAAAGGCAGAAGAAAAAAAACACTAAACATAAGATAAACCACTTAATTTGGAAAATAAAACATCCCTGTTTAAAATAAGTTTTAAAAAATCAAGAAAACTATTCTAATAAAAAGAAGAAAAATCATAAGGTCAAGCTGCAGAACAGTTGCTTTACAACTTATTGCAGACTTTTTTTGAATGTTAAGAATTAAGATTTACGAAGATATTTTACAATATTTTAGCTCATATCAGGGTATCTGAGTGTGGATTGCCATTTCTCTCAGCCCTCAAGGTGAAGAATCACCCCTAAAATCAATTCTGATTGTCTTAGTTGCTCTTTAAATATCCACACTGAAAATTAAAATGAAGACCTCAGGGTTCCTTTAAAAACTACATATTTTACTTTTTTTAGATTTAAGCACACACTGCTTGCTGACAAAAGTTGTTTATTTGTACAGACTGATGAATCACATCTAACCAGATCCTTTTTCGGCACATCTCTTGCTTCACATGTCTCTGTTTTAATGGTGGTTTTAGGCATTTTACCTGGGTGGATAGACAGGTCTGAACTTGCACCTACAGTTAAGCTGTGAATTGTTTTCCAAGTTATGGCTGTAGGTCAGATAGAAGGAGAACAGGCACCTTGAAGATTACTACTTCCTATACTTCCTATTTAGAAGACATGGCATGCTTCTTAGATATCTGAGGGTAACCTGTGACTTGCCCCTTATATTATTTCACAGTATCCCAGTATCCCAGTATCACAGGTTGGAAAAGACCTCTGAGATAATCTAGTTCAACCTATGACCCAACACTAACATCTACTTGTCGTTTAAACCATGGCACTAACTGCCTCAACCAATATGTTTTTAAACACTTCCAGGGACAATGACTCCAACACCTCCCTGGACATCACATTCCAACGGCAAATCATCATTTCAAAGAAGAATTTTTTCCTAATATCAATCCTAAATGACTTAATGATATCTTTGAATATAACCTGATTTATCAGCCCTTCTTTCCAAAGACGATACACCCTCTTTTTCTCGCTTAGCTCTTTCAGAAGCTCCTTATTAATCCAGGCCGGTTTTCTGACCTTATGGCTCGTCTTACGGCACATTTTACAGATATGTTCTGAAAAACCACCAGATTGCACTATGTTATCCTTAACTGGGTGGTATTCAAACACAGAGCAGAAGAGGCCTTGTATATAGTTACCATGCTACTGTGTAAAAAGTGGAGAGCTGAGCCATCAACCAGTCAAGTGTTAGACTGCGTAGGCTACTTAAAGGTCTTCAAACTCTAAGTACTGCACTGAACTGAAGATGGATGGGTAATATTCTTCCAGTGTTCACTGGATTTTAGGGAAATGCTCCCTTATGAGCACTTAGTGGGCTGTGCCACAGTGCACATCTTTGGACACTGAAAGACAGAGGATAACATTCAGAACTTATCAGAGTTAGCTGGAAATTTGTCATCAACATCAAGAGAGGTAGGATTACTGACATGATTACCACTTATTTATTGAGTTTTTACAGTTGGTAATTCTGGTAAGGGTGAACCACTTTTGTGGAAGGACTTTTTTTTGCCCAGAGACAGTAAGAGACAGTTACTAACAATATTTGCAGTCTCTTTTGTTCCAAAAATGATGATTTTTCTGTGCAAAGGAAGAAAAGAAGTAGTCTTTTAACAACAGAAGGCCAGAAACGAAAAAATTGTGGAGTTGCCCCTTTGTTCAATAGTTTTAGTTTTCCCATCAGATTACATAATACCGTATACACTGATACTTTTAGTAGTTATCTCAGGAAAAGGAAAAAATAATTATCTGAATTTTTAAAAGGTTTAAAAAGGAAAATGTTCCAAATTGGAATGTATGTGAATTAGTCCAAAGTTGAAAGATTCTGTTCAGATAATGAACTGCAAATCCATAAGAACTTAAAACCATTTGCTGTTAATTGCTCTTGTGATTATTATTCTAAAACTGTTGATATTCATCATTGGAAAAACACAAATTAATGCTAAAAAATCAAATCCCCAAGTAATATTTCAGGCCAGAGTTTCAGTTTATGTTCATGTATGGTGTTAATGCCAGAAGAAACATGGCTCTTATAAAAAGAAATACTACTAAATAATATATATTAACAACAGCATTGTCATTACCTAAAATATAAACAAGGTGTTTGTAATGAATTATGATTTATTTAAGGAAAAGGACTTTCCCTAACGAGATACTATTTAAACAAATTACAGATTTTTGTAAGATTTTAGATATTTTGAGCCATAGTTTAATGTTTTTAGTTATGTATGTTGCTATATTTTAGTTACTATAGCTGTAAATTTTACTGACATTAAAGAAAATTACTGTCTTTTTTATGGATCAGTTTGATAATTTTCTGTCTGGAATAAAAGGCAAAAGGATGAGGTTGAAACAGGGACCGCAAGTCAACAAGTAAAACAGAGTCTTTGTGTAAAGCATGGAGGCTGGGTCAAGTAAAAAGGAAATGACAATATGAAGTTAAAGAATACATAATGAAAAATATAGCCCTTTGATATATGCAATTAATTACAGATATTAAACACATCAACACAATCAGTGAGTCCTGGTACTATTCACATAGCAATATACTTGGATAGAGTTCATTCTCACAAGAAACTCTACTAGGACTTTGTTCAGTGAGCAAAAGACTTCTTCAGAGTCCTCAGGGATTTTAATTTCAGACTCAAGAAAGGCTAAATCATGTTTATAATGTAATAGAGACCATGCAAACATGTCTATTTGTATTCCTTTACTGAAGCTATAAAAGTATGAAGATTTTCCTTAGGTGATGGTTCTACAATTACGAAAGCAGAGCAAAATTTAAGTTTATTGTATTTGTTGTAGAGGTACTATTGCAGTAGTATTTCTCTTTCAACATGATAGTACAAAGAATGTTACAGAAGAAAAGAAAATAAAAGAAACCAAAGATAACTGACATCAGTGTAAAAAATCTTTTTACCAGTGGGACACCTGTTTGGCATTTTAATATAAATAGTTACTAAACTAGCCAAGCTACATAGTTTATCCTGACCTTTGAGCATTGTTATCCTGATTCCTGAAACACAACTGAAATGCCTCCCTAAAAGAGTGAATATCTGTGGATTAAATTTTGCGCACTAAATTTCAGCATCAGTAGGTTGTCAAGGTTTCATACACCTGGAAACAGTATTTAATGACTAAAAAGTTAAGTAATGCCTGCACCTTTATTTGTATAAAATTTCCTTTTAATTTGGTTTGTGCAAGACTGGATGTTGTCAAAAACTCACTGAATTACTGGTAAGAAATAATATTCATTGTAATTATAGTATTTTTATTTTTTTTTGGAAAGCACATCTCTTGAAACAATCATCTTGAATTGTTGTTTGAAAAACTCATGACCTCGAACAACGTTAAATTAACAGTTCCTTAATTCTCAAACACTCATATGCCTCTGTTCTTAGTGTAAAATTGTTTCTGGGCTTTTATTCACCAATTCAAATCAAACTTAAAAAGAAAACTAGGCTTTGTAATTTTGGTATATTGATAAGGCACAGTGAACTGTGTTCATAAAAAATTTCAGAGACTTCATATGCACTAGTCTTCTCTACACTTCTGCATTAATCATTATTTGAGTCATTTGTCCTTTGAGCTGTGCATACTGATTTGCATGCTATATGATCTCTGGTATCTCAGTTATAGCAAGATTTCTTAGGTATACTATACCATCAAAACCCAACCTGTGTTTCAGAAGAGAGAGGAGTAATGCCATTAGCGTACTTGCTTATACCTCTTCAGAGCAAGAAAGTCGTATGGTATTTGTGGCCAAGCATGTCTTATGGTTCTAAAATGCAAATACATTTTTTAGTTATGACTTCAACCTTGACATCAGAGTTAAACACAGTGTTTTATCCATTTGCTCTCTGAAGCTTAAAACAGGATGCATGTGTGAAATAGGTATTTAGAAGTAGTTTTTTCTGATTTGCATACTACCTTATTTGTAATTATTTTTGTTTGACACGGTACAACTGCAACTAGCATGAAATCAAAGGCAGTAAACCAGTAAATTGTTTTGCTGCTTGCCTTTTAGCAGCATGCTAAGAAGTCTAGAGTACTTCACTAGGAAAACTAACAAGAATTTTAAGCTCCAAGTCTGAAAACAGATTTTCATTATTCCTCCCTTCTCTTTTTTCTTTTTTAATGTAGGAACTGTATTTTATACCTTCCCTTTCCTTCTTTGAAATAAGTTCATCCCATTTAATACACTTTGGAAATGGTTTGCTGACTCATCAAAAGATTTGTAAGGCATGGATAAAAAAGTCAAACTTGTTGACTTCTGGAGCAATTAATTTCCTCAGTCTAGCTATCAGTGCAGTTATCCACGTTAACAGAAATATTCTCATATAGAAAACAGGGTCATAAGTCTAAGAAAGTTAAGTTCCACTGCAGGGAATATAACTGTTTGTTTTTAATGCTTCTTCATCAACCAGTCCCAAGGCTGTCAGAAAAAATAGCTTCTGTCAGGATCTTGAAATGCTTCTGTATCTTTGTAGCTCTGGACGAATTCCCATAAAGGTGCATTTTGGTATTAAGTATTTGTACTTTTTAATTTTTAAGCTGCTCGTCCAAAACTATTACAAAAACTGAAAGATCCTTCTTCCACCATACTTAGGTTTTTGTTCAAGACATTGGCATTCAGTGGGTTTTAGTTAATATATCTTTTAATTTTAGTATATACTTCCCAGGTGAAATAATGTACCCATAGTTAGC
Organism: Tapera naevia; assembly: GCA_033556795.1. NCBI lineage: Eukaryota > Metazoa > Chordata > Aves > Cuculiformes > Neomorphidae > Tapera > Tapera naevia. The sequence goes on from JAUMJJ010000092.1 coordinate 4,135,457, forward strand.
ACTGTCTTAGCTTTACTTCACACTAGATCAGCCTTTATTATGCTGGGTAAGCAGGCCAATCAATCTCCTTTGAGATGAGGTTTTAGAGTTTTTTTTTTTCTTCAACTGTGGTAGATTGGCTAAGGGAAAGCGTTAGAAGGCAGAAATAAAGGGGGATTAATCATTGTTCCTAATAATGGAGTGAAACAAACCAGTGGTGGAATTTGATAGGTGCTTATACAAGTTTTGACTTCATATAGCAAGTCAGTGGCTAAAGTTTTAAAATAAGACCTCTGCTTAAATCAACCTGGGGATGCTTAAGAATATGGCAACTCATATAACTGCAGTTGGGCATTTTAGGCAATATTTTTCTTAAGCAGTATAATGCATTTCTAACAGCAGCAATGTTTTGCATTAAAATCTAGGGCAAAATTATAAAGAGAAGTAGGGGTGACTGCTCAAGCCTTCAGTCTTCTAATATTAAGCTCTTTTCTCACTGAAGATGAGAAATACGATTAAAGTTGAGAGCAAACTAAGTCATAGTCATGATTAGCATATTTCTTTAATTACAAGAGTTGACATATTTGACCAATCCTGATCATTTAAGTACATAATGTAATATCTACTTAATGTGAGGTTTAATTAGAAATTTTAAAATCTCCTCTTTTCCCAGTTCAACATGGTGACTTACACTGAAAAATAGAAAAAAATATCATAAACTAGAATTTTAAAAAAATAACTCTGGATGTTACCTCTTGCCATCTTGCTAAATAAAACATTATTTGAAGAGGCATTTGATCAGATTCTGTTTTAAGCCATGTTGGGAGATTAAATTGTTACTATACAATTCACGAACACCAGTATTTTGTATTCATTAAAATGCAAATTAAAGCGCATAGCAACATTCCACAATTATGGTGAAACAATAACTGTTCAAGATTATGTTAATTTTGACATAGTTCCCCTCTTCTGTTACCTGCTAAACTTCATCTTATTTTCAGTGTCCAGTGGTGTAAGAATCACCTCAAAACACACTTGATCATTATTTTATTTGTAATTTGACAGGTTGGAGACTGTGTGATTTAGCTTTTTCTTTGATCTGAAAACTGAAAACTAAAAGTACGTTTCTGAGGAAGAACTGCTGAAAAGGTTATTGCAGCATTTCAGATTTTATCATCATTTATTAATGGCAGATTGAATTTACTCATAGATAAAGTACAAGAAATATATTGTTAATTTCTTTTCATATCAGTCTAACCAAGTGACATTGCTTTAGCATTTCGATTATCTAGTTACTAAAGATGAAGTAATGATTTCATACATATTCCAACTCATACATGTCAAACTGCACATAAGTGTAACTACTGATTTATCTTCTAAATAGCCAGATTTCAAAAATATTATGGGGCACGTGCCTCTGCCTTGGCATTAAAGTGAGGATCTGAAAGACATATTTTCCAAATTGTACATGTCACACATTTTATTAATTAATAAATCTAATCCATTTTCCCAATCCAAAATAGAAGAAAATAAAGCAATTCCAAAAAGACAGATTAAAAAGTATTTTTAAAAAAAACACATTTGGTTTTGATCAGATGAAACGTTCTACTTAGATTTTACTTAATCATAGAAACTCCTATAATATTTTTAAAAATAATAAATGACATCAAATTAACCATTGGAACATACAATCCATTTAGTTTTTAAATTATAATTCCTCTGACTTCTGATGACTATGCATTTTCTACTGTATCACAAAAAGTTTATTGTGAATGAAAGCACATGACTAATTCTGTCCCAAATGTGTTTTTATGGCCTACAGTGACTTTTCAATAACAGATATAAAGAAGAAAAATGGGGCAATAAATATCCTGACATTGACTAGGGTGAAAAAAACCACAATAGGTTATTATGTCTCAAATAGAGTGCATTTAAAGAAAATTCTTGAAACCCCAAAACTTTACATTTGGAATTGCAATAAGTACTATAACACATTCATTTCAGTTGACTCTAATCATGAACAGCTGTACAGTTTAACTATCTGTAATCTTTGGCTTCCATACTTATTTAGAATAAGTTAATTGTATAAGCTCATATTTTTCTATCAAAAAATGAGTGTTTTTCATTTCATTTTTCCTTAAAGGTGAAAAAAAAATTACTCTGTTTTTTCTACATAGGAATTACTGATCAGAAATTACTGATTACTGATCACTGGAAATACGTGAGAATCCATTATAATGATCCTCTTCAATTAATTCAACATCATGGTCAAGTGGGAAGTAGGACAATTATATGAAATAATTTTTCTATTCAGTTTTGCCATTCACTTCTATCTCTCCTGACTGTTACACAGCTGTTAGCTATCCATCAGCCCTTGTTCTTAAGATCCTGAACCTGTAGAAAGAGCATCACGTATACCTGTGCATCACCTATTGCTGGTGGTGCCATTTAAAACAGCTAAATGTATATGATTTTTAATGTAAGGTAGGTTAACCATCATTTGGAAAACAGCAGTTAACTTCTTTCATGCATTTGAATCTTACTTCATATTTAATGCCATTTAGTGCTGATTTAATTCATTCCATCAGTTACTAGCAACTTCTCCATTAGATCAACTGCACTTTATAAACAACAGCATTGTAGTGTGCCAGAACCAGCGTGGACAATTGATCTTTTTCTATTGCTTTCAGGAAATCACAGAATCATAGAATATAGAATATCTCAGTTGGAAAGCACCCATAAGGATCATCAAGTCCAACTCCTACTACTCCCTGCAGTTCCTTCCACAAAACTACCCAAGACAGAACCACATGTCTAAGAGAATTGTCCAGACTACTGAACTACAAATCATCTGTCTTTGTAACCTCTTCTGTTTCTATGCCAAATCTGGGTCTCAGGCTGGACTGGTGGGGACTTTTGCTGTGAAACAGATATGGTAGTTGAATGGCTGAAGAGCACTGAGGGTTTACTTCTCAAGTAAACTTGTCTGTTGAGTCAGCCTGCAGGTACAGGGTATTTTACGTGAAAAGAGTTGATGATTTCTCCCAAATATGAAATACTACTCACTTTTAATAACTATAGTCCTCTGTCAAAGGCAGGTTTTCTGCACTTAGTGACAAATACAAATCAACCCTTGTCTCTTTATCATTGTGTTAAGCTGGCAGCAAAGATCTCTTTTCAATTCTCTTCAAGAAAATTTACTTATTTATCCAGTTGGAACTACCTGTGTTACCAGTTTGCTGCCTTTTTATGAGACTTTGAAGTGTAGAATCTACATTTTAATAAACAGGTAATTTGTAGAGAAAAGGTAAGAAACTCAGTCTGTGTTTTATCTGATCCCTGTCTGGAAACCTCCAGAATATCCTTTGACTACAGACTTTCCAGGTATTTCTGCTTTTTATTTCTGTATGTTTTCTATAGCTCATAATTCATTTCTCCCTTGGCATTTTTCAACTTGTTTAGAGCAAGTTGGAAGCACAAATATAACTCCCCTTTCCCTCAAAGTTTTGAGGAATCTACTATATTAAATTACCTGGTGTCTATCTATTTGGGGTTAGAACCACGATACTGGTGCAATTTTCCTTGTTTCCTCAGTTTTCTTTTATCTTCTTTTGATTAATAGAACATCTCTAAGACTTCCGCACCAACACCAGAAAGTGCCAGTGAAACAGTCTTAATATTGATTCTCCCGTTCTTCTGCAAAATATTTCTCTAATAAAACATATTATCTCCCTGAGCTTTACAGATGATCTAATATTTCTGTCTTTTTTTGCTACACATTACTCTATGCTGAGCACTGAATTTTCACTGACCAGTGATGTACTTAGCAGCCATTACTCTGTGTACCTCTTCTAAATATTCTATCTGGCACTAGGCTACCATATTGTCATTCCACCCACCTCTGTTCTACATTGCTAGTGTGCATTCAGTCTTTTTTTTGTTGTTGTTACTCTGAACTAAAAGTATTTATGGAATTACATAAAAGAAAGAAAATTACCTTAAATGTTCAAGTTGAAGCAAGCTTACATGCTAATGTGGACCAAAGAAGTCAGAGAGCTCCAATTTAAAAATGAGATAACAAATTGGTGCATTTTACTTCATAATTTATTGCTACATTTGGAAATCCAGAATGCTATCTTGTTTTTTTTTTTGCTTGGAGGATGACTTGTATGTTACAAAGGCAATGAAAGGTACCAGGAATACCGAAACCAAATCAAATCAGGCAGGCCAAAATACAAACTTAAAAACAGTGACTGCTTACCTCTCTACTTTTATCAATAGTTGAACTATTTCCTTAAAAAATATTCATTTTTATGTATAGCTATACATGGACACAAATTAGCCAGACCGTCATACAAAAAAGGAAGGGAAGGATATGGCATAAATTCTGCTTCATTGTCGGACTATCCATTTTGGGAACACATTTCTCCTGATACCCAGTCTAATCCTTTCTTATTTCAGTTTATACCTGTTGTCTCCTATCCTCCTGCTATAAACACCTGTGAAGAATCTAGATGTTTCTCCTTGATCTCCTCCCCAGATATGTTGATGGTAAGTGGCTTGGAAGCCATCCCTTCTCTAGGCTGAAGTAGTACCTGTCCCCTGGTGTCTCTCTGCAGAGCCTATTGTCCAGCCACTGTCCATATTCTTTGCCCTCTACAGAACTATGTCCAGTTGATCAATGTCTTTCCTGTAAGGGGGGAGACTGAGGAGAGAGAGAGACTCAAACTGGACACAGCATCTAGATGTGAGAGGAAAATAGCCATCGTCCACAACCCATTTGCCTTGTTCCTGTTCATACACTCTAAGATGTTTTTGGTCTTTTCTATTGCCAGAACACCCTGTTATCTTATGTTCACCTTACTGTCTCTATTTTAACACTAAGAGAAAAAAATCTAGTTTTACAAAAGTGTGGTGAATAATGTAATTGTGTATGTTGTTCAACTTCAGTAATAAAGAGGATCAAGTTTATCTGTGTACATATGTCAGTATGTATATCTCATCATTCTGTCCTGTTTAGAAATGACAAATGGATAAAACATTATTATAAAATGGTCCATCTACCTAAGGGACAATAGCTTCTGGTCATGTATCCCAAAAATTTTGAAGTTACTTTGTCTTGAACTTAATCTTCAACCAGGAAGACTTTTGAATGTTATATGAATTGCAATCGGTAAATATCAACTCAGTCTGGAAGATTTTAAATGCAATATATCAAAAGAAATATACCCCAAACCCCATACTTGGGAAGGTATGTCTTACCCTCCTTCAGGTTAGCCAGGATATGGAGTGATTTGTTACTTGTGTTGAAAATAATTTGATTGTTCTCTTCTCAATGAAAAATTGTATGAAAAAAAAAGTAAAGCGATTAATTAAACACTGTTTCAATAATCTTGGTTCTGTCAGAATTCAATCTACTTTCCATTCGTTACCATTACATGGGAACCGGAAGTATTATTTAACTCCAGGAACAACATACTACCATAAAATATTCTAATGCGAGTGACAATTGTCATTTTAGATCCCTTTCCAACAGATGAGGACTGAAAGATTTATAATTTTTTATTTCATCTGTGTGCATATTTCTGTGTGCATGTGTATGTATTGTGTGTATTTCTTTGTGTACACGTATATATTTTGTATATATGAAGTATATGTATATAATTCATTATATAGTGGCTGCTCATTGTTTTCATAATCTTAAAGAAAGATACAGTGGAAAGGATCAGTGTAAATAAAAAAAGTACAGAAGATTCCTGAAATAAGATAAAAATACTAGCATTTCTATTTTTTTAGAAAAAAAGTTTTCCTCAGTGTGGTTATGGGTTAAGGCAGAACATTATTGCCGAACAACCACGTAACAGTCAAATCTCATCATCTTCAACAGGAATAATTTATGGTTTAATCTTACATGCAGGCGTATTAAATTAGTATTACTCATCAGAACTCACTTATTAATAAAACAAGCTGAATTAGCCACCAGAGAATCATATTTGGAAATTCAATGACAATTTTACATTTTTAATAAAGGCTCAGAAATATTATTGCAGAGCAGGTGGTATGAAGAAATGTGGTCAAATTTGACATTTGTTAATAATTGATGAATGGAACATGACAGAGGTGGAAATTGATATTGATTTTTTCCCCTCTCATATTTGAATGAGTTCTGAAAAGTAAATAAAATGAGATAACAAGACATATCAAGTCACTCTGATTTCTTTGATCACCCCTCCCAGTATGCACACATATATATCACTATTTCCCTATCATCTTTTTGAATAATTCAACATCCATAGTCTTTCCAGTTCAATGCATTATAAAACACACTCAGGCTGAGTTTCAATCATATTAGACTGAAAGCTGAATTTTTTATGAAGGACTATTTAAAACAAAATGTGTCTTGGGCCCTACAGTCTCTGAAACCAAACAATCCTGAGAGTTCAGTGAAGAAATGTCAACATTTTGGAGAATTTCTTGATTCGAAAAATTAAAGGAATCCTTTTTGATGTATATTAACCATATCAATATTAACAACCTTCTGTTGGATTTCAGAAGTGATATAAGAACAGCAATATTATCAGGATCTTATTTTAACTAGTTGTGAGAGCTCTGAAATACTTGTACTCATGCTGAAATTTACCTGCCATTGGGACAGCTCCAGATGTGCTCCTACTGATTTCAGAAATGCCAGTTTGCAGTCTTTGTTAACATTAACTTCTTTAGCCTCATTGAAAACCAAGGAAGCAAAGAGGGCTACCGAACTCCGTTGATCGAACTCCAGCACACTGTAGGCATCTACATGGGGTATTTTCTGCAGTCTTAATATAGCTATTAGAGGTCGGTAGTACACTTTATCATGCATGTGGATGTGATTCTGCATTTCCCACCTCTTTCTGCCCTCATATTGGATAAGCCTATGGTCAGGATCTTCTTTACAAGACACGTCCTGGTTTGCACTCTTCCTCTATGTGAATGACTGGATTCCCCTTTCTTGGCCCAGTACTGGTGATAGTTATATCGGAAACTTGCTGAAAGGCTGGAGACTTCCAGGCACATATATATCCACACTTCAGGTTCTTGTACGGTCTGCCATAAGCTTTCTTAGAACTGCAAGATAATCCCTCTCTTTTGGACTCTATCAAGATAATTTTCTGGATTTTATCCTGTACAATTTATCTATATAATCAGCCTACAGAAAGTAATTCAGTAGATTTAATAATCTTCTTAGCAGAGCTACCTTTCTAGAGTTAATCTATGGGAAAGGAGGAGATCAAGTAGTCTTCTCTTATATTGTCTGTAAAAAAAAAAATTAAGTGAGCTATAAAAATGCCAAAACAGCAGAACAGTCAGAAAATATATAAACAATCAGGACTCAGGAAGAAGGGAGGAAGTAGAAAGTACAAAAAAAGGAAAGAGAGAGTGTGTCAACTCATTAGATTTCCTTCAGGTATTTTTAAGGATGCTTTCATGTTTTGAGATGAGCATCTCTGCTCCAAGGTACTGAGAGCAAATAATATTTATTGACTGCTGTTATTTTAGGTCTTGTGCATTCTGTCTAGTGCAGAACAAGTAACTCTTTGCAGGCCCCATTGACTGCGTCAGCAGAGCAAATGAATGATATTCTACATCTCATTTTGTTAGAATAAACTTATATTGACTTCAACAGCCAGAATTAATGAAATCTAGTCAAATAACTGAAAAGGTATTCCATAAGGTATTTTGCTTTAATTAGTGAGAAGTATTGCAGAAAATATGAGTCAGTTGAGATTTTTAAATGTAAAAATATATTGTTCTCCATTCATGTCTGTCATGTATTAATATTGGAATCAAAACTCCAAATTTTGTGTTGTGAGCTACTTGGAATTTAAGTGCCATCTTTTAGGTTTCTTTATGATTGCTTGTAAAATGAAAATGTTATTTTAATTAAAAATGAGACAATAGCCTAATCAACAACAATGAGCAGCCTCTACAGGACAAATTAAGTTATTCTGGTATGACATTTTGCAAACAGGAACACGTTCTCTAATGCAAAAATTGCAGTTGTTTGTTCAACAAAACAATCATGCAAATGGAAGTATTTGTGAGAGTTATCAAATTTTACTGTACTTTTCTATGGCCAAAAGCAGATTTAATAAGCATAAGGGAAAGTAAATAGTAAAGAAAGAGGTGGAAGCACATGTTTTAAGTTGGTTGATCGCATTATTTGGAAAATAAGTGTCCTTTTAAATTTAGGCCATCAGTGCACTGTAGACTACAATGTGTTTCTTCTCCACATTTAAAAACTCACTCAGTTCTTACAGAGCCAAAAATGCTTCAGTCATCTGAAGAGCTGAACTCACCAAAAAGTGAAGCTTTTATATAATGCTCAGATGAGATTCCTGTAATTTTTTACTGGATTAGCAGCCTTGTGATACCACAAAACCATTTGGGAAAAAACCATGTTGTTTTCTGTCCAAAGCTTTAACAGCTTCCCCCTCCTGCCTTCCCTCTTTTTTCTGGAAGTGGCTGGGGAATTTCAGGTCTTGCCATATTTTCTGCCTCATGTTTCACAGGGTAATACTAAGTCAGAGATCACAGGATCTCTTCTTCTGAGGGAAAATATGTCAATAATTTAAGTATATGGTTGGGAGAAATGTTATGAAGAAAACTCATTTTACTAAAAGCACTTTCATCCCTGCAAAAAATTTATCTTTCGTCTGACAAGATTCTTAAAATATATATGAAAACAATTGGAGACCTCAGACTTCTGCAGTCTGCTTTGCCATGATGTTAAGTGTTCTACCTCGCTTATCCTGGATATATGATTGATTTTGTCCTTCATTACACTACATATATTAAATATATAATCCTGCTCAAGTTTATTGAGATGTATGTAAGACAGACATTGAAAAGCCGCGGGAAGATTCTCAGTATCTCAAGCAACTACTTCCCATCAAAAGCTCATAGTAGATAGGCATCTGCCTTAGGGTCCTAAAAATTCTACATTTTCTCTTGGGAAAACACGTATTTCTTACCTCTGCTGTGATAAGACATTTTTCTGAAAACATGGCACCTGTAACTCTTCCATCCTTACTGAATAGTTGCTTATGAACCGCCAGAAATTGTCAGTTTGCATCTATACCAGCGCATGGAACCTGAACTTCCTTAGGCTACAATTTGTTTGGAACTGCTAGAAACCCAGTCATAAAGTTTATTGACAGAGGTTTTGTGCAACACACCCTGCAAGGTTCCCTCTAACTTCTTTGAAACCTCTGAATCAGAACGCTCAATGTAGTTGCATTTATTTTCTTTTCTCTGGCTGTGCATAATTTATTCACTTGTGGTTTAAAATTACTGTTCTTAGGACTTAGTATACTCTTCATAGCAAGATGAAAATGAATAGTTTATGAATAATAACTAGCTCCCGTTCTGGAAACCTGTCATTTATATAAAAGGTGACTCCTCCTACGTAAATCTAGGAACTGACCTCTATTCTTTTATTATAGTAAGGCTACTTGATTATAAAAGTGAGTTAGTCAATGGTTAAGAAGATTTTAAAAAGAATACGTCTTTCTTCTTTTTAATCTTTGGAAGGAAAATGTGGATACTTGCTAAGCAGGCACCTTGTGATCATAGAATCATAGCATGGTATGGGTTGGAAAGGACTCTAAATATCATCTACTTCCAGTCCCCCTGCCATGAAACATATATATATATATAGAGAGGGCTATATAATTCCTTACGTCCTACATAGCTCACTTTACTGTTGATATTATTCCACTGATATGGAAATGCCAAATTGCTGAAAAATAAATTATCAGACAACTCTTTAACCTTACATAACCAAGAAATCAAATCCTTCAGAAGCATTTCAGACAAAACTATTGCAGAAAATGAATTTTGATTAAATGAGTCACCGAATATACAGTGTGTTTGGAATCACTTAGAGATCACTAAATACATATGAAATTCAGAAAAACAGGTTTGTTTCCTGAGTTGAGAATTTTTTCTTTAAGACAAAAAGAAAAAAAACCAATCGATATCATTGACAAAGGGGTAAAGTATTGCATTAGTTATTTTTTTAAAAATATACTTTACTGACATGTGGTTCCCCATATAGCTGAACAAAATATTATATTGCAAGGAAAAGAAGAAGGTGGCATTATGGTCTAGTATGGGAATAAATAATCATTTTGTGAAGTCTCAACAAACTCTGTGGTACAAAAAAGGCACATTTTTTTAAATGCTAGTTCCAGGTTTCTCTGAAGCAACAATGATTCATCATTCATAATTTGGTATCAGCCACCATACATAACTGTCAAGAAAAATGTATAAAATAATAAAAATAGAAGTTGTGAACACATGGTGTTTTCACCTTCAGACTAAGAAAGGAATATTGCTCTATTTCTTGTTGCTTCATGTTAGTCTTCGTTTGTAGTCCTGGCTTCCTCTGATTGCTCTTAAAAGATAAAAGGCATCCCTTTCATTTCGGAGAAGAAATTTTGCAAGAGTCTGTGAATCACGATTAAGAAAATACTCTTTACAAATACTCTTGACAATGTTTTCTGGAGAATTATGAACTGAAGTTCTGATCCCAAAAATACCTCCATATAGCAAGATCCCTATGCTTCCTGTGGGGAGAAAAGTGTCAATATTATTTTCACTTGGTGATAAATCACGTCAGCAGGAAGAACAGGTGATGTGATAGAGAAACAATCTATTGCTTTTTACGCTGTGTTTAGACTATATCTTAACCTAAAACTGCCATGGCAAGAAACAATCATTTTAGAGGCAATCAGAGCACTGTGCAGATCTGACTTTTTTAACAAAGAATAAAAGGTTCAAAAGTAATAGCTTATAAAATACTCAAAATAAAATACAGAATCATACCTCCATTCCCAGTGCCCGTGCATATTTTTATGATTCCTATGAACTTCAATTTTATGATTCTTATTTTAACTTGGTTAACTCACATTAAAAATTGTATGTTCTTATCATAGTCAAACCTGCTAATTTTTATTTGAAGATAGGTGTGTTACAGTAATTATGGTAATACCTCTATTCACTTTTTGCATATATGAATAGCAGGGCTGTGATGACGTCTGTGTCCTGGGCAAAATCCCTTGACGTCACTTTTTTTTACCCTATTTTTCCAATTGCATGTTTTTTTTATTATGAGTATTAAGTAGTGACTCCAGTATGAAGAAGCATTTCTATGGGATACAATATGCAAAGTGTACGACAAAGCAGACAAGACTTCATGAACTGCATTTACTCATTAATATGCTTTGCTATCTGGAACGATCCAAGTGGCAAAAGAGCAGACCTTAAGAAATTGTCCATCCTGTGATAAATGCTTCACTTTCCCTGTAGGGAGCCTGACTACAGGGAGCAGTGTTGTATCACAGTGCATAAAAATGTAGGCTTTGGCATACCTGCAGTATCTTGAACACAAAGTGAGATGGCTAATTTGCATATGTGGACATATTTTGCATAAGAATGGAAAAAAACCACAGAGATGGACAGGGGGAAAAAAATAGGAGAACTTACGTTATCCACTCCATTATATTTTGTTTGAGAGGGAGAGGCCCTTTCTCGCAATTTTTTTCTAATTTTGCTCCAGCTCTGTACATTCTTCGCAGTGCTCTCAGTGAATGAATTTATTTTTCACATTCCACTGTGTTTCAAGTCAATCAACCTATTTTTTCATCCATTTTACATGAAATTACCTACACTAGGTCAGATCAAAAGTCTGTATCATCCTGCTCCTGACAGGGGCCATAGGGAGGAGCACAAATGCAGGGCAAGCAATGAGTCTTCCCTAGAACAGTCTACTTCCTTCTGGGGATTCATGATGCAGAGACCTAAACTAGAGGTGGCATATTTACATGCACTTGCATTCAATATATTTTTCTTTCATGAGGTTTTTTTTTCATTTTCTGATCACAAACAGATATTTAACATTGACAATATTTTATGTCAAAGAAAAAACACAGATAAAATGACAGAATACTAAAGGCCTCTCTTCCTTTGCCTGGAGTAGTGTTGTTTACCTCTCCAGCTCATCCTGTTCAGTTGAGGAGAAATGAAACAAGACAGCTTTCCTGCCAGTGCCTTAGAATAAGGATTGATGCACACATCAGCAAACAATAATTCACAACATGTCCATGACTTAGACAGTGAATTGGAGTTCAGGACAGTGGAGCTACCTCTCTTCTTGGCAAGAAGTGTCTGCATGTGTATGGTTGGGACCTTCTCCTCTTGTGTCTCACATGTAAAATGGCAGTAGTAGCTCCTCTTTTTTTCTAATAAGACTATTGTGTGGACAAAACCATTAGAGAATATCAAGTACCTAGCTACTATGTACGTATTACTGTAATGCGGAAAAACATTTTTCCAAAATCCTATTGTTTCCCTGTAGAAATTATAGTCAAGAATCTCATATTGGATTAAAAACGAAACAAAAATTTACTGTGTAAGTAAAGGTGACAAATGGCGGTGGAAAGAAAAATGGTAGAAGAATTCTTGCTTTTTTGGTTTGCTTTAGTTTTATTATTTGTCTGTGTGTTTTAAATGCAAGATAGCTAGTCTAATAATCATATCCATTGCAGGAATATTTGTGAAAACAATGCTCATGTCATGGTAATATACTCCTGCAATTTATCTGAATATATACACAGTACGTCTTTTCTACATATATTCTTATTCTCTATAATTTGTCAAAGGCTGCATGGTCTCTTGTAAGATTGTATATTATGAACAGTGAGACTTCTTTTTTCACTTTCAATAAACATTTGCTTACTTGTAATACTCTAATTTCTTTCTTGTCCCACTCACTCTTTACTTAAAATTACAATGGAAACTACTATATTTAGTCCCTATCTACCATGTTGTCTAAATAAATGAAAATATACCTATCCATACATTTACACTTAAGCTGTTACTAATACATTTTGTGCCTCATTAATAAGCATTAGAAATAAAAGTCTTCATCACTTGCTTTAGAATTTCTCAATTTTCAATGTAGGGCTAAGAGATCTCTTCATTGTTTTATAACTGAAGGTATATTTCAATACTGCTCCTCAGTAAGAACTTCTTACAAAGCATTGGTGCTCCTCGAAGTGTTGTTTCTGTTCACATGATGGATATGAGATGACTTTAGCTGTCTTTCCCTAAAATAGGCTTATTCATTATTTTCCTTCTCTTCCACTGAGTGGGATAAGAACATCCTTGTCTTATTTTTTGTTTATTAATTTGGAAGTTCACTATAACTGTGTTCTGGTGCAATTTTTAGGCCTCTTTGGCTAGCTCCATAAGCTGTGCAGAGAGCCTTTTTCTCCACTTCATGTAATTAACCTGTACTTGGAGTCCTGATCTCTCCATACTTTATTTCTAGCTCATACTAGCAGATAAGGCTGTTAAATCCATTTTTGGTATTGCAATTGTTCAGCAACAGTCATGACAACTATATATTCATTCTCCTTGGTCCTTCCTAGGGTAGATATCTTCAGTTTTCCTTTTCCAATACTCTTTCCAGTGAATGTTGATTGCTTTAAAAATAGAATGTACGTGGAGAAAAGCACTTTATCAAGGAAGGGAAGTAATAAACTATTCAAATCTATTTCAATCTATTGGCTGTCTAGTCACAATCAAATAAACTTTCCACTCTATCTTCCCCTAAAAGCCAAATATTCCCTTCTGCAGATAAGACTTATACCTAGAAACTCTCACACAGAAAAAGACTGCTTAAACTCCTAGGTCCCTATCAGAAATGCCTTTGCTACACGATTGTTAAATCTGCATTTATCTCAGGGGTAGGCCTGTAACTGTATCTTTGTTTGCTAGTCTTTGGCTTAACAAACATTTGTACCTTCATTGCTTGGTAGGATGCATTCACTGTTGGAAATTAAACCATACGTTTTCCTGCTTTCTGAAGATGTTTGCTTGATCTCTGACGTTCTTCATCAGACACAATAATTTGTCAACCCTTTGACTTCCAGTGTTCTTCTATGCATGCATATCTAGAGAAACAAATAATATGATTACCAAATGACATCAGTAATAAGCTTTTTCATGGGATATACATGATTAAAATGGGAGTAAATATGTTGTGATGTAACAGTTTCTACATGTAGATAAAATATACCAAAGCTTCCTCAACCATCTTACCTCATCGTCCTGTAATTTGGAAGAGCCATTCCCAAGCATGTCTGCTTCAACAGATACTTTTGGCTTATCTTCTCCCAGAACTAGGGATTTAGCCTACAGGGTAGCTTGCAAGACTCAACTTTGGGAGCCTCATTTGAACTGCCCGTGAGATATACCAGACAAAATCTGGTATATCTGCAAGAATTTTAAGTATAGTCCTTGTTTGTACACTTTTTTTTTTTTTTTTATATTATTTAAGGTTGGAAAGGACCTCTGAGATCATCAAGTCCAACCTATAACCCAACACTAACACCAACACTAACACCAAAACCATCATCTAAACCATGGCACTCAGTGCCTCATCCAGTCTCCCCTTAAACACCTCCAGGGTCGGTGACTCCACCACCTCCCTGGGCAGCCCATTCCAATGGCCAATCACCCTTTCAGTGAAGAACTTTTTCCTCACGTCAACCCTAACCTTTCCCTGATGAAGCTTAAGTCCATGCCCTCTAGTTCTGCCCCTGGCCACCTGGGAGAAGAGACCAATCCCTGCCTGACTACAACCTCCTTTTAGGCAGTTGTAGAGAGCAATGAGGTCTCCCCTGAGCCTCCTCTTCTTTAGACTAAACAGCCCCAACTCCCTCAGTTGCTCCTCATAGGCTTGTGCTCCAGCCCCCTCACTATCTTCGTTGCCCTCCTCTGAACACATTCCAGTATCCTAACATCTTTCCCAAACTGGGGGGCCCAGAACTGGACACAATATTCAAGGTGAGGCCTGACCAATGCTGAGTACAGGGGGACAATAACGTCTCTGGTCCTGCTCACTACACTATTCCTGATGCAGGCCAGAATGCCATTGGCCTTCTTGGCCACCTGGGCACACTGCTGCCTCATGTTGAGCTTCCTGTCAACCAGCACTCCCAGGTCCTTTGCTGCCTGACTACTCTCTAGCCACTCTGTCCCCAGTCTATAGCTCTGCATGGGATTGTTGTGTCCAATGAAGTACCCGACATTTGGACCTATTAAACATCATCCCATTAGAATCAGCCCACCTCTCCAATCCGTCCAGGTCCCTCTGTAGGGCTATCCTTACCTCTAACAGATCAACCCTTCCTCCCAGCTTGGTATCATCTGCAAACTTGCTGATGATGGACTCAATCCCCTCATTCAGATCATCAATAAAGATATTAAACAGGACGGGACCCAACATCGATCCCTGGGGGACACCACTGGTGACTGGCCGCCAACTGGATGAAACACCATTGACCACCACTCTCTGGGCTCGGCCATCCAGCCAATTCCTAACCCAGCACAGAGTGCTCCCATCTAAGCCACGGACTGCCAGCTTCCCTAGGAGTCTACTGTGGGAGACAGTGTCAAAGGCCTTGCTAAAGTCCAAGTATTGACAGCCTTCCTCTCATCCACCAGGTGAGTCACATGATCATAAAAGGGGATCAGGTTGGTCAGGCAGGACCTACCCCTCCTAAACCCATG
This sequence comes from Tapera naevia, assembly GCA_033556795.1. NCBI lineage: Eukaryota > Metazoa > Chordata > Aves > Cuculiformes > Neomorphidae > Tapera > Tapera naevia. The sequence continues at coordinate 4,151,057 of JAUMJJ010000092.1, forward strand.
CTGGCTGGGCCTGATGTCTTGACCGTTGACCGTTCTGCAAGTACCGCATGATTTCACCCAGGATTATCTGTTCCATGATACTTTTGTATAAAGGTTTGTCCAGATGGCTGGCCATAGGATGTAACAAACTCTTACTGGGACCTCTGAGAGATTTATTTTCACTGTCCTTATAAGGGTTAAGGGATCCCACGCTTTGGATACCTTTACATAGAGAGTTGAATATTAGGAACAGGATTCAGGATGAACTGGCAGGGCAAAAAGAGAAAGAAACAAACTTTTTGTTGCCTAATATTGCGGTTTAGGTGTTATTTCCTCAAGCCAAGAACATAATATATGTATATGGTGTAGCAAAAAGGAAGAAATAATGAGACTCAGAGATTGTCTTATTTACCACTAAAGCATTTAATAATTCTAGATGTCATTAAAATTATTAAAGTGTAAGTTACCAAGACTATCACGTCATTCATCATACTGTATTTTGCAAATGATACTGTTAACATGAGATTTTGGCCTAAGTTGGCATGTTTTTTATCTCTTTAAGTACTTTATTTTAACACTGTTGGTACCTTAATACTGCAAGTCACATCTTATTAAGAAGCTGTACATTATGACTGTGCAAAGACATTTAACTTCATTATTCTTTTCTTCTTTTCAGAATACCGAAAGATTTATTTTCAGAATAGGAAATGATAAACTGAATGTGCTTTTGTCTGCAGCTTGTTGCACAATGCAGAAATTTAAATGAAGCAGTGAAAACAATGGATTGTGTGGTTCTGATTGTTTGCTACGTACACCTGTGTATGTTAATTCGTATTACAAGTCAACTCTTTAACCAATGTAAGTCAGTGCACTCTTAGTGATGTTGATGGTGTTATGATATCTTAAAATCTCTGCAGATATGAGCATCTAGTTCATTGTCCTTATTGCTGTCCATATCTCTCCTCAAACTCTTTAGATCTAAACTGTTAGTTAGAGAAATCATTAGTTGCAGTGAAATAAATGGAAGTTGTTATGAAGTTTTATTCATAGTTCCTAGTGCCTAAGTAATATTTTATTTAGCTTGTTCTAAAGTCTACTTTACAGATTCTGGTACAGCAAGGGTGTTCAGGTATTTCCAAGACTGTAGAAAATCTGTGATCATAACAGGCATGTGAGGCTTTGTTTACTTGTTATTTCCCCTGCCCTGCAAAACATTTTGTTGATATTAGTAAGCAGATGTACAATAATGACTCTGTGAAGACACTAACAAAATGAGTATTATGCTAATGATGCTAGATCCTCATAATAAGTGAGAATACAATTTTGTATACAGAAACATTTTCAACTGCAATAGGAAGTCAGTAATCTGGCTTGTACTGTAAATGTTTTAATCTCACTCTCAATATTGTGCAAGAGTGCCACAAGACAAGTTTTCAAACACCTTGATATTGTATTTGCAGATTAATTGTAACACAAGAGAATCAAAATTGGAATTAGTGACAAAATATGTGGAGCACTCGGATCATTGTTCACCTCTGTTGACCTGTCCTCCATTGCCTTGTCCTTGCCAATATTCCTTGCACCTGGTTTAAGGGTTAAAGAATGACATAAATCTGACTAATAAACTAGCCAGTCTTCACACCAGTGCTGAGTTCCCTCTCATCTCCTATTCAACGCCACGCAATGAAACGAACAGGACAAAAAGTCAACACAATAAAAATACTGACTGTAGTAGCCATAACATGGAAGGAGAGCATAGCAGAGCAGTGTGATGTCTATTCAAGCAAAGACTGTCAAATGCCGTAACGTGAGCTGAACCCATGGACTCAGCCAATAGGCATTGGGTTTATTTCTTAACATTGATAAAATACAGTTCGTGGTCTACTGACTTCTTGTCATGAGTAATTTTTTAGGTAAAATTCGTATTTAAATTAAAGTGCAACTTCGAGTTCAATGGTAAAGTCATACTATTACTTACAGCATGGAAGAAATGTATGATGGAAAACAGGGTTATATGTGTTTATAGCCGAAGAATTGTATGTTCTTAAAGCCAAAAGATTATATGTGCACACTAAATTCCCTTTTAAAGTTTTAAAGCTTTTGAAGTTTTATGATGCATGTACCCAATTCACTTACATTACCACCTAGATGTCCAGCTTGAGTTTGCTCTGGACTTCAAATCTTAGACTTCGCTAAGCAGACTGTCAGGTATCAGACCCTTCCATCTGGCTGTCTGATGTTAGTCCGTGCTGAAGTTAGAATAAATCTTACACAAAACGGACTCCCAGTCATTGGATTTTATAAAATGGATAATTTAATAGAGGCATATAACAACATGGTCAGTTCTGGGGAGAGAGACTGACCCCACAGAGAGGGTCTGACTCCACGGAGAGGGGTTGACATGAAACAAGAAATGCCTGGGCAATTACAGCCTTACAAACTATTTACCTGCCCCCTCATGAGATCATTCAGTTCTAAGAATGAGATATTCTTGTTCCTTATTGGATTACTTTGCTGCCTTTCAAACAGGTTGTTTTCTTATCTTGATGCAGTTGTTGATGACCTGTACTCCTGAAGCCTCCTTATTTTTCCATTTTTCATTGTTTCCGGAGGTCTTGTTTTGACTAAATGCACTGTATGCTCTCAGCAAATTTTAACTGGAAATTCTCAGTTTGTGGTCTTCTGTTTCAGAACAAGTCTTGCTACTCATGTGAGGAAAGCTAGGCCAACAGCATATTAAATCACACAATACTATAATTCTAAGTGATTTACTTATTAAAAACATTACTTATTTAGTCTAAGCAACAAATTTGTATTAAATATAAGAGTTGCCTTGTAGGCAGTCCATCTGCTGTGCAGGGAGTTTTCAAATGGGGCTTACCAATGACCTGTCATTGGTAAAAGATCTCATTGCTTTGTGGAGCACCTTTGAGAGGCCTCCAAGCATGAGGGGAGATCAACACCATGCAGCCACACTGCTGAGCAAGGCTCAAAAAAGACTGACTTAAGTTGTCGTATTTATGGGCTAAAAGTGGTTGACTCATAGCTGTGTACATGGTTACTTTCCAGTGTTCACAGTGTCACTCTGCTCCTTGTGAGTTTCTAGAAGAGTTCTTTGCCCAGCTGTGGGCAGAATTTTACTTCCTCTGGAGCATGTTTCAAACTGTTACTGATTTGGCAAAAGTGGAGGAGGGGTTTTACGTGAATGCATCCATCACACTGCAGTTAAAAATCAAAGTTATTTGATTCAAATTTCAAATTTTACTTCAATCCAGATAATAACCACTTGATATTTTATTAGTTCTAGAATGCCCACTGACTAGCATCTCCTGCAGCAAGGCTTCCTGTTCTACTGTGACAGCATATATAACAGCCAATCAACTCTACTTACGATTCAGCTGAAGTGTTTGATCTAGTCACAGCCTGCGTTATTTGGTTCTTTGATATCAGCACTTTTGTCTTCTAAAAATTTGGGATCTAAGTAGTCAAGAAGTGCAGTTGAGCTTTGAAGCTCAATATCTGTTTACTTTGTAGGACAAAAATTTCTTAATAATTAACAATTTCAAGGACATCTTTGTCACTGCAACCAAGAAGCAGTCAAGATTAACATTCATGGTAACATGAGGAATACTGCCAGCAAGATGTCAACTCTGGATATGAGGAAAGCAGACTAAGTTGCTCAGGGAACTGCTTAGAAATGTCTGGAAAAATCTTCTGAAGGTGCTGGTATCCATCGGTGCTGATCACTTTTTAAATATCACCTCCTAAGAGCACACATCCAAGCAATTCTGAAACTCCAGAAGTCAAGCAGGTGAGGCAGAAGTCTAGCCTGGATGAGCAGGGATCTTCTACTCAAACTGAGACATAAAAGGATATTATGGAAATGAGGACAGGTGACACGGGAGGACTACAGAGATGCTGTTCACCACTATAGTGTAGGAATTCGGGTGGCCAAAGTCCAATTAGAGTTGAAGCTGACCAGCATTGTGAAGGACGATAAAACGAGCTATTTCAAATGTGTTAATAACAAAACGGCAGGCCGGAAATAACACTGTCCCATTACTTGATAAGCATGGACACCTCGTAAACAGGGATACAGATAAAGCAGAGAGTTTAAAACTTTTTTCACTTCTGTCTTCAATACTGATGATGGGCTTGAAACCCCCAGAGCTCTAGGCAAGAGAAGCAAGACTGTGCAAATTATAAACTCCCAATCAACCCTCAATTTGTGCAGGATTTGCTGATCCAGCTGGATCCTTATAAGTCAATGGGGCCTGATGGGGTTCATTGAAGGATGCTTAAAGAGCTGCCTGATGTCATAGCAAGAACTCTCAATGATTGATCAGTGCTCTTAAGAATGTGGAGAGATACCAGCTGACTGGAAGCTGGCAAATGTTGTCCTAATCTTCAAGAAGAGCAGTAGGGATGACCCCAGTAACTACAGGCCTGTCAGTCCCACTTCAGTGCCTGGGAAGATTATGGAGAAAGTTATTCTGGGAGCTACCGAAAAATACATAAAAGACTACGCAGTCATCGGTCCCAGCGAGAGAGGATTTACAAAGGGAAGGTCTTGCCTGACAAACTTAATTTCTTTCTATGACAGCGTTCCCCACCTAGCTGATGAAGGAAAACCAGCTGATGAAATCTTTCTGGATTTAAGCAAGGCCTTTGATACTGTTGCTGATAGCATCCTCCTAAACAAAATGTCCAGCACACAGCTGGATAAACACTGTGGATGAACAACTGGCTGATAGATTGGGCTCAAAGGGTCATAGTGAATGGGGTTACATCAGGCTGGTGACCAGTCACTAGTGGGGTCCCACAGGGATCCATCCTGGGGACAGTGCTCTTTAATATCTTAATAAATGTCCTGGAAATAAGACTCAAAATTTTACTAATCGAGTTCCCTGATGACACAAAACTGGGGGGAGCTGTTGACACCCGAGGACAAAGAGGACCTGCAGAGAGGTCTAGACAGATTGGAGAGCTGGACAATCACCAACAGCGTGAAGTTTAACAAGAGCGAGTGCCAGGTTTTGCACCTGAAGCACAGCAACTCTGGATACACGTACAGACTGGGGAGCGAGAGGCTGGGGAGCAGCCTTGCTGAAAGGGATCTGGGTGTTCTGGTTTGTAGCAAGTTGAACATGAGCCAAGAGCATGCCCTGGCAGCCAAGAGGTCCAACTGTGTCCTGGGGTGCATCAAGCACAGCATTGTCAGCAGGTCGAGGGAGGGAATTGTACCGCTCTGCTCTTCACTGGTGAGGCCCCACCTCAAGTATAGTGTTTAGTTTTGGGCATCGCAGCATAAAGAGCATATCAGGCTACTGGAGAGTGTAGAGAGAAGGCCACAAAGCTGGTGAAGAGTCTAGAGGGGAAGTTATATGTGGAATGGTTGAAGTTACTTGGTCTGTTCAGCCTGGAGAAGAGGAGACTGAGGGGGTACCTTATAGCTGTTTACTGTTTCCTCACAAGGGAAGGAGGAGGAGCAGGCACTGATCTCTTCTCTCTGGTGATTAGTGATAGGACTCAAGGGAGTGGCAGGAAGATGTGGCATAGAAGGTTTCAGTTGGATATTAGGAAAAGGTTCTTCACCCAGAGGGTGGTGGAGCACTGGAACAGCTTCCCAGGGAAGAAGTCACGGCGCCATGCCTGACAAGAAGCATTTGGACGATACCCTCTAGTCACACAATGGTGAATGTTGGGAGTGTCCTACATAGGCATAGGAGTTGGACTCGATCCTTGTGGATTGCTTCCAACTCACATCATTCTGTGATTCTGTGGCCTATTAAGTAGTGCCTTCTTAGATTAATGCCTAAGACACATAGAGTTTCTTACAGGCTTTTACCATAGCATTAATCTAATTAAGGATAAGCTAGAAAAAATGACTCATGTAAACTTTAATGGAAACTATAGTTTCCATGTTTTATTTGATTGAAACTGTGAAAAAACGTGCTTCTGACTGCTGTATCTACCAATAAGATATTGTCAGCATTCCTATATAGAATAAGAAGTGATTAGACTCTCATGCAACTCAGAGGGTAACCAACTTAAAACCTCTTGCAGGTGTCATCTACAGAGGACCAAGAAAGCAAGAAACACGAGTAGTTATCTCAGAGGTTCTGACTGGTTTATGTCACTCGTGCATGTGTTTGTGTGTTTATAAATAAATATATACATTTATCGCTTATGTTTAAGAACATCTATATGCATCCACATATAAACCTAGAAGATACAAATAGATACATACGTTCACATACAGACACAATATATATCTGTGCAAATGTGTAGTGTTCTAAATATATATATTTAATTTCTATGTGTTCATTTGCATATGTTTGCATGTCATACCTCTTTTGTATGTATATTATGTTTAGGCTTTCAGACACATAGGTAGCATTGCTTTTCCATTTTGTTTCCTTTGCACACCTTTTACGGTCACAGTTCCCACAGTTATGGGAACATAAATCACAAATAAATATAATGAAAGCATTCACAAATGTGTATCTAGTCACATACATAGATATACGTTAAGGCTGTGTATATGTGGGGGAGAGAATGGAATGCATGTGGAGAGAGAGGGGGAATGGATGTGCATTCTGCATGTTTCCCATGCATACACACATGCGCACGAGCATGCACAGAATGCACAGAGATATAACTCTCCACCACCAGTTTTCCTGTGCAATGTAAAAAAAAAGGCCTCTGTCCTAGGGGGTTAATTTAGTCATATTTCGATACATCACTTTGTGCCTCATGTAAATATTTTACTCCAAATGCCACATCGTATTTTATCTTTTATTTTTCATGATCTTCATATTCATTTCTCAACCAAGGTAGTCACTGCAGGAAGAGACGCTATTGATATTTAATTTTTTCTTTTCCCTTTGTATTTCATGCTTTTGGTTCTTAAGAAATGCACAGAGTGTGAACAAGAGAAAAAAGATGGGAAGGAAGGAAATATAGCTTTATACTCTTGGAATTCTTTCCAGGAAGTTGAACAAGAGCTAGCCTTTTTCACTGATGAGGAGATGTGACTATAAATAAGAAAGAAACTTCATGAATTTGTCTTTAGGTGACACATAAATTGTAAATTAATTTTGAATGGAACCTTGAATGTTAAAGGGCAGGACAGAGAATATTGAAAAGGAAAATATTAGTTTGGAAATAAGAATTAAAAAGCTGTTTGTATAAACTTTTAAAAAATTCACCTGCAGTCCTAACAGATCAACCTATCAGACACATGATTACTATTTAAAGAGTTAGAATTCTTATTATGTTTTTCTCCTTGAACAGTAGCCTGCTGGAACTGTGATTCAAAGTCTGCATTTTGTCTAGTGTAATATTGCCACTGAATAAGGAATTTTCCTTCTGCCATTATAAATGGACAAGAAAGATTGCCTAAACTAAGATTTCAGGAATATTGTCTTCTTTTTCAGGCTCAAACAAGGTTTATATAAATTCTGAAAAGTGTGAATTCCTAGAAAAATGTCATTAAGATTCTCTTAAAACATCTTTTTCTTTCAATCTTCCATGTCATCACTTCAAAAAAAATCTGATCTTTTCTTCCCATCATGCTCTTATTTAAATCACTTGAGTGTGTGTATATGCTTGTACAAGCTTCTAACAGAACTGCATTTTGCAACATAGACAAAATTTGTTTTCCTAATGTACTTTGTTGTCTTGCAAAATCCTCAGATTTTATATTCTGGCAAAACAGTCTATTGAAATCATATATGTTATGGGAAATTCTCTGGTCATTACCAAATGACTGAAATGTCATATCTCTGAAATTCTGAAAAAAAATGTTAAATCAATGTGCTTGATAAAAACTGGTTTATCCCATTTTGGATATCAGAACAGACAAAAATTCCAATAGTTGCCGGGAAGAAGTAAGGGTAAGACAAGTGTCGACAGGAGATCTGTTCAAACTTCATATGAATTCTTGTTGGCAGAATTCTCTGCACTGAATTAGCTGTGGGTCTTTTTTTATGTATCATTCAGACTGCAGTAGAACCATTGTCATAGACTGGGGTAGATTTAATGGTACATCATGTTGGACTTACTCCCAGATTTAAGGTGGCCATGAGAATGCAGTTTTTTTAGTCATTTCCATGTTCAGGTGATGTGAAGAGCAGAGATATAGACAATCCCCATTACTTTTCATCAATTCAGTATTCACCAGAAATAACCTGGTCCCAATGAGTACCCTATGCTATTGAACAAGTATCTTGTGTACTTAAGGAAATCATTAACCTGCTCAATAAGAAATATATACGACTGCTTTTTTAAGTCTTGATGTATGCAGTTATGTGTTGGGTAATAAGTAGCTCTGTGTGTGTGAAGATTAGAGAGACAAAATTGGAATGAGTCAGTTATTCCTAAAATTCATGAGTAACTTGCGATGCCATCATCAAGAAAAATGTTAATCCTATTCTGGCTACTGCACATTACCCAGGGAATCAAAATACGACATCAGAGTTCATGAAAGTTCATTTTTGCTTCAGAAGCAGAAAAAAGCTCTATTGAGGTCAGGCCATATCTTATATGGATTATGCTTTATTATCCAAAAATATTTGATTCAAAAGGAATGCCCAAGCATTTTAAATGAAAATATAAATAAAATCAGACAATAACTCAGAATTCTACTCTATTCACTTCCTTATGGACATGGCAAAGCTAAAACTCTGAGTGAAGTGGAGTTTAAATCCCTTAACTTCTTCAGGCATTTTTGTCGATTTTACTCACCATTTAGTGAACTGAATTATTTTTTTTATAACCCAGGGATGTGACAGGCCTAAGTTTTCTGTGGAAATTGAATGTCTCTGAAAGATGAAGAAATTTAAAAGAACAACATGCAACAGACATCACCTGATTCACGTGCTTCTTATGGAGTAGCACTTTATGGAGCACTTATGTCTCTCGTCTGACTGGGTGCCTATGAAATGAATGAGAGTGCCCAATGCATACTAACTACTCTGGTATGAAAGACAGCTCCAGCTGGAGATTCAAACTACTTAAGACTTGAATCTGCCTACCTAAATATCTAGTAGTTAACAAAGGGAAGTCCCACCTGTCATCCAGCTGAAGAGAAATGAAGTTCAATATTAGACCTCTCTGTTAGGTACCCAAATTGGATGGGAAGTACCTGGGCTAAAGACTTTTCCTTTACGCTTTTAAAAAGTGTTCCCCACACAGTGAGTTTTGTTGTGAAGAGTTTATTTTTATATAAGGAGAAAGAAGATCTAATGCCTGAAGCTTTGATAATAGCTCCTGGAAGAAGTAACTTCATCCAAATCTGAACTCCTAGGCCACATTGCAGGCAAACTGGCCTCTTCGGGATATTTAACTGCTTAACATGATCCAGTGGCAGCTAGTCATTAAAGTACCTGTGGGGAATTGAGGCCTAAGGGCAAGATGTTTTTACTTCCCAGTAACTTCCACTGGAACTGAAGTGCTCACATTCCACCCCTTACTCTGCAAGGGGTCTAATCTGCTTTCTCCAGTAAAACTCTGGTTCAGTTTTTCTGTTGCTTGTTCTATAAACTCAGCACCTATTGAAAGCAGTGTATAAACAGCTCTAAACCCCATACCTTGAAAAGCTCTGTATATCATCATTAAACGTATCAGTCATTTTGTCTTCCACAATTATGTTACTGAACATATAATAATGCACAACTTCACTATCTCTTTTTGGTAAACTACACCATGGCTGATTGTTTCCTGCAACATCTAATGTTGTAGTCAGTTCTGATAAATCTCCATGCTTTTTTAAAGAGTTATTAAAGACAACTTTTCTGCTTCACTACTTGCTCTTTTCCACAGATCCACAAAGGCTGTGGATTCTCTTATAGGGTTAATTTTCTTATCTTTTGGTTTTAGATTAATGGAATACATTGTGTTCAACCTTAATATTCTACACTGTAAGGCATATCATCTTTTATCTTTTATTTATAGTGCTCCTCATATTAATTTCTCAATAGCAGCTGGCACAGCAGGAAAGACAAGGCATTGATCTTCCAATTTATCCACTACTCTTACATATCCTGAGGTTGAATCAGCCTAGAGAGATTGATGGATCTCTGGCATCAGTCCAGAGGATGTGCCTTTCTCATACATGAAAATCAACAACAGAAAACTAAAATTTGGCAATTGGCAGTAATATCAGCGACCTCTGTAATAAATATAACAGGATGGTCTTCAATAATTTAATGGACTGTTGGGTATTCCATAATGAAAAATCAGCCATGTGAGAGTGTGTGTTTGTAGGTTTGCGAGATTCCGTATGTGTGTGCTTAGATGTGTACATATACAGCTGCAAACATCAAGGTACAATTCATTTTATTTACAGACCAGGAAGTCATAAAAGTTAAAGATCATCAAGTTAATTGTATTATTTCTCTGCTAATGAAGGAAGATTAGTAAAATTAAAGGGCTGTCACGTTTTCAACAATTAGGTAAGACACACACGTATGCATACGTATTGCCTCTGACTTTACGAGTCACAGGGCTTCATTTTAAGTTGTAACTTATATCCCAGAGTCTCTCCTACAGTCTGCTAGAAACAGTCCTCTAAAGGATCACATGAGGAGAGGACTTTATCCTTTTTAACCATCGTATTATTTGTAGTTGAACAACATGGTTTGAAAGGTTTTGCTGTGTCACTTCCACTTTTTATCTACATTGTTTATCTACATTGTTAGCGGGTATGAAACACAGATTAATCCTACTTTCTAACAACAGTCCTATCCCCTAGGGCTTTACAGAGACAATTTTCAATACAAACTGTATCAGCTCTCTCTGTTGATTTCACCCAAACACAGAAATGCTGTCCTACTCAAATGACGCTAAAAGTATCTAAAACTTGGTTAGCTAAGATATACAGAAGTGAAGTTGACTTATCAAGGCACTCTTGAGTAGCAGTCCTACAGGTAACACTGCAGCTTGTGCTGCCATTTACACAGTACACCAGAAATGTTCAAGTCAACTTTGTGTTCACTGCCATTTCTCCTGTGGCTTTAGCTGTCCAGGTTTATTTCTCTTCCTCCATTACTTGCTAGCTTCCAACCACCCAGAAAAAAAAAAAAAAAAGAACAATTTATGCAGTCCCACCGCAGTGCTGGAACTTTCTAGCTCCACAAACCATGGCACAGATGGGAGGATCTGGGAGAAACTGAGGGGTCTGGATGCAAAACCAGCCCTCCTGTGTTTGACCAAATGACCCCATGAAGAGAGACAAACGCTCCATGATATGGGTTGCCCACAAGGCAAAGGGACATACTGAGACTGAAAAAAATCCACCTTATATAAATCCACCTTAAGAGTCCATGATGTAGTGTTTGTATAAAAGGTGACATGTGACCTGTTGAACTTTATGTTGTAATGCAGCTGCTTTAAAAAAGCTCACAGTTTTAACAGCCATAGTAAACAGAATACCTTAAAGCTCATAGCAAAAGTCTACGAGGGGCTTTAAAGTACAGCACAGAAATTGCAAAAGACTACTGCAAGCTATTTTTCTATTTTAAAGCATTTTGTGGCTATGAAGACCCTTTACTCTCACAAATTCAGTCTTGTATAAAGAATCCCTGCTCATGAAGTGCATATTCTAAGAAAGGATAAACCTGTGAACATTTACCCATTATAGGAACATGATTAAGGCTGGGGTTTTTGGCACCTTTTTTTTCCAAAATATTTGAATATATTAGTTTTAACTACTGGCTTCAGCTGGGACTATAACAGGAAATATTGATAAAATGAGAGAACCTCTTTTCATAGTATTTCTGGATATAAACAGTAATAGAAGTGTCAAAGATTTCACAGGAGAGACTGCTTTTATGATATTTCCTTCTCAATTTTATTGTTTTATGGAGTTCAATAATGTCCCATGTGCTTCAAGTAGAGGTAAAATGAATAGTGCATAAAAAACCAAAAATTGTTTGTGTCCCAAGGTGCTTCCAATCTGATTTCATGCAATGGCAAGAAGAAATAAAATAACAAAATAGAATTAAATGGAAGAAGACGGAGACTAGATAGTTATGACTGTGTAATAGTTCAGTGACGATATACATGCTTCACAGTAGTTACCGGTAAACCAAAAAATTCTCCTGTAAAATGTGTGTCTGGAGGCGGGGGGAAGTTGTTTGTCTGCCTATTTGTTTGTTTGTTTGTTTAAAAAAGTGAAGATAAAAGCTTTATTTTTTTTTTTTTGAGATTGCTTTCCATTATCTATGCACTTCTTTCTTTACAGTGTTAAACCACTGAGCCCATGATGCTCAGAGCTGCCAAGAATGAGCAGCCATTTCTACCGAAGTGGGCAAGGAAATGAGACTCCTGCATCACTAGTATCAGTCATCTCACTTGACACACAGTCAATTTATTAGGAGCCCCCAAAAGTATCTTGGAGTTAATAAGGTTTTCCACAGAAAGGCTATTCTGCAATATCATTCTTTTTATAGTTAGAAAACCCCACCAATTTTCCATACTCATCACTTGCCATGGGTACCTTTAGACTCCTCATATATATTTTCCATTCCTTATCCTCTCTATTTCTTTAATCATCCTATTAGTGTGAATTGCCCCAAATTCTAAATAGGGGATCAGCATGCATAGTGAAATACCACTAGTATTTCTCTTTCTGTGCTCATGATATTCCCAAAGATTACATCTAGGGAAATCAGACTGTGACTGCATAGCTGACAACTTGCAGATTATGAACAATTAATATACAGATGCCTTTTCCACATCTATGACACTGCCAGTTTATTGCTCAAATTCTTAAGATTGTTCATCTCTTCCCTTTCAAAGTTCTGATCGGTCTCTATCCTTGGCACTTCCTTGCAGTTAAATGCCATCAGTAAGTTTCTTTAGAAATTCCTTGTTATTTTGGTGAGCTCATTACTGAAAATTTATCCTAAGATTCTTGAAGAATTCTCCATTGAAGAATTCTCACTACAACAATGTTTCAAAGAATCTCGCAACCAATGTGTGAAAATTTTACAAGTCCCAAATGGCATTAGTTAATTACTAACAGGAAATCATCTAAGTAACTGTAAAAAAAACAACTGTTTTTTAAAAATTTTATTTAACCAACAATCAATTCTCTAAAGAAGACACTACAGCCTTGCAGTGTGGCAGCATGCTGTTCCCAAATAGGCAAAAATCTCTTGTTAATACCACCATATTCCATGGTCTAGGTCAGGGCAGTGCCTTGTAATAACAACATAATGGGGTCATAGTATGGGGAATTGTGACAGTGGACCTGGGGGAAATAAGTTAGAATGACAGAATAAGCTTATATATATATATATTTACCAGCACTTTTGCCTGAGGGAGGGTGGAAGGAACTTCTGTCAAAACTAGAAAGGCACCAAAATTGTGTTTTCATTTCTCTGACTCACTCTTTTTCTTGTTATCTAGGTTGTTTGCTTTTTGTTTTGTTTGTTTGGGTTTTTTTCCCAAGACTGTTACAGCTTTTCAGGACAATACAACTGTGCATATAACAGGTATGGGAAAAATAGTGATGTTATGAAAATATATTACTGCAACATTTTTTGCTAGCAAAGAAGCAAATAGAAAGGAGACAATTTTATTTTCACAGCTAATTTTAACTTTCTAAACCTGGAATGTTTCAGAACTTCTGCCCCCTACCACTGTGGTCTTCTACTTTGCTTTTTACAACTCAGATGATCTTCAGATCACATACCTCTAAGACTTTTGAGGTTTTGCCTAGTTATTCCAGTCCTGCTCCAGAGGCTTTAATTCAAAATGTTTTTGTATAAATAGAGAATGAGAACCCTGTATATATGTGTGCCTACGTTCATGTATGTTAATGTTATTGACAGTTGATAACACACTGTGAGCAACGATTAATTGTATTATTGATAATAATTGTATTATTGATAAAGTAGGACATTAGCAATGTGAAGCATGGGGCCCTTGGGTAAAGGCTAATCATGACTCCTGATGCCATGCAACCATAGAACTGGGGAGAGGGTAGGATTCTCACATGAAATTGTTGGAAAGGATCATGGGCCACTAGATCATGCTGCTCCCTGGGGCTAGAGGCTTCAGGGAGCCCCTGGATCTACAGAACCTTGATACTTTCAGAGAATGAAGTCATATAGCTGCTAGAAAGACTCAGATACAGCTCATTACAGCCAGTAACCAGAGAAAAAGCAGTCTAAAATGAATAAGAGAAATAGAACCTGATATTTAACTTGGAAAGCAGTGAAAGTGGTAAAATGGATTAAAAAAAAATATACTTTGCCATAGTATTTGGAAATCATCTGAGTGCATTACTTGTGCATAACTGGATTTCAATGGTGGTTTCTCTTCTCTTGGTCTAGATCCAGGAGGACAAAGGAGGTAGATTTTGAATTGGGATATCATAGCTAATACAGGATTTTTCTATTTATCTGGGTGTGAGTCCATGTACTGTACTCCCTACTATAAAAGTATCTGCATTAAATTGTGTCAGGCTAATGGCATCCACTCTTTCTCTGTCTGCCTCTTTATTGGGTTAGAAAACCTATCTGCAGTGGATGGATTTCCTTTGAGAGACACTCATATATAAATATTTAAAAATAGACACATATACCTATTTATTGATAGTTAAATTTTCTATTTAAGTGAAAAATTTGTGAGCTCTATTTATAACACTTGTATTTCTCAAAACTTTTAATTCTTGCATTTTTGGACTAGCTTGTTAGAGACTTAGATTATATGGTATTGCAGTAGGAGTGAAAAGAGGCATTTCCTGGGCAAAACAGGTATTAAATTATATAGCAGAGTTGTTGCCCAGGTAGAAAAGTATTGCTCCAGTGATTACTTTCACTAACTTAAAAAAACTACTTTTGTGAACAGGATTATCCATTAAGGGCCAAAGAGTAGAGAGCTTGTTGTGCTCTTACTTCATACAGTTCGGTATGACAGCAGATCTGCATTAAGTCATAAAGCAAAATTCATACGCTAACTTGCAAGGATGTGAAAACCTCCATTTCTTTATGGAACACATTGCAGATTGCACAAAAAAAAATTTATACATATGTATAGAGTGAAACTAGAAAATAAGTTTAGGAGAGATGAAAGGGATCTGGGCATGCTGGAGAACAATTGGTTCAATGTGAGTCAGCAGTGTGTCCTGGCAGCCAAGAGGGTTAAGAGTATCCTGGAGTGCATCAAATACAGCTTAATAAGAAGATAAAAAGAGGGCAATATCAAGCCTTGGTAAGGCCTCAGCTTGTGTACTGCGTTTGATTCTGGGCCCCACGAATTAAGAAGGGGAAGGTACTTGAACGTGTCAAGAGTAGGGAAACTAAGTTGAAAGGGCTGGAAGGCATGTCTTGTGAGGAGCAGCTAAGGGCCTTGGGTTTGTCTAGTTTGGAGAAAAGGATGCTGAGGGGTAACTTCATTGCTTTCCAGAGCCTCCTAAGGAAGGGAAGAAGGAGAATCTGATCTCTTTCCCTGGTATGTGGTGATTAGGAAACCTTTATTCACCTAGAGGGGCATCAGACACTAAAACAAGCTTCCTAGAGAGACTGTCAATGCCCCATGCCTATTACTTTAGAAAGAGGCCTTTGGGCAATGACTTTCATAATATTCTTAAAGTTTTGGTGAGCCCTTGAAGTGATCAGGCAATTGAACTGGGTGATCCTTGTAGACCCCTTCCAAATGGAGCTATTCTATTCTATTCTAAACAGGTGTTTGTGAAAGCTGCTCAATTGAATGAAACCAGAAAGTGGTTTTCTGATATTGCAGCCTCCGGAAGACATTGCACTTTTAGAAACTATTAATACATTTCCCACTGGCAACATTTTCTCTTCCAGGACTTCAGAAAGCACCCCTTCAGAGGCTTACGATAACTGTGCTCTGTTGTGACCATTCGTGTTTAAAACATCCAGACTCAGACATCCCACGAGCTCTCTGGACAACCCACTGGAGTGCTTAATGATCCTCACAATGGTTTTGTTTTTGTTTCCTTATCTCCAGCCCGAACTTTTCCAGTTCAGGAGATGCCTGTATCTCTCACCCTCCCACTAGACAGTGTTGGGAAGAACTAGTTCCCATCCCCTTGATTCCTTCCCAAAGGCACCAAGATGTGCTGTGAGGTACCTGGGTCCTTCCCTGCTCTACGCTGAACCAGCCCCATCCCCAGGGACCCCCTCTGGTTTATTGACTTCTCCCACCAGTTCAGAACCCCAAATGGTATGTAATGGCCTGGATAAGGCCTGATGTGTGCTCGGCAAAGAGGATCACCTATGTGCTCTCTGAGAACAGGAAGAAAGATATGAAGAAGCCTAATAGAGTGAGTGTACTTAATTTTTAGCCAGCACTAAAGTAGTAAGGCACTTGGAGCAGATGATAATTGCAGGTCCCTTCCAACTGTTACCCTTGTATTCTATTCTATTCTGTCCTGCATACATGGCTTGTAGGGTGGAGGAATCAAAGTCTTGTGCTATTCTTGTTTTCTTTTCTGTAATGGCAACTACAAAGTTCTGGACTAAATTTCTCAAAGAAATAAACAAAGAATATGATACCGATCCCTACTGTATAACGTAAAAACAATACAAATATTGTATAATTCTGGTTTGGACATTTTGTGATGTAGTACATATTATTTGATTTCCTTAAAAATTTCCCACTCTTTGCCAAAAGAGAGTGATATCACATGTATGACTAACTTAGTATCCTGTTTTCTAGTCTAAGGAAAAATTCCTTAAGTTGTAATAATAGTTTTCTTGTGGTTTGTTAGAAAGCTTATAAATACATTATTATATTGACTTGTCAAAAGTATGCAAAATAAAAATATTATTCTTCCATTCTAAAATTGCCTTTTGACTCTTTAATATAGAATTCACAAACATAGTCCTTCATAATAATTTTTCTTCATGATCCTGTATCTTTGACCTAAAATTAAAATATAAGATAATTTTAAGGACATTGTTCAAGAATTTTGATTAATTTACTACTGGTGTTACTGTTTTCTTTAGAAAGCACAAGTTACATCCTTAGGAAAACTTCGAATAAATTCTTGTAATGAGAGCGTTCAGAAGGACCTGTTTGACAAGGCTCATAGGAGTGTGGTATAAACCTCATGCGTTTTTATAACAAAATTTTTTTTTAGATCACTTCAGTAAATATTTTTTTTCTCAAAATGAGATAATTATATGGACCTCAAGACAAAATATGGTGTTAATTCCTTGTAAACAGTTTAGAGCTTACTCACGAACAAAAAAAAAGTGCTTTTTTGTGGAATATTGGAGGTCAGCATTAAGACACAGAAAATGTGTTTGTCAAATACTGAATGCAAACAAATGTTTAAAATCTTAAGATTTAAATCAGAAATTAAATATAAAGACCTAAGTTCTATTTCTGTATATATATATATATATGTAAGTTCTCTTTCCCTTGCTCTTACTTATGCCTTTTCTTTCTGCTATTACTTTCCCTCTCAGTATGTTATTTTTTTACTTTTTACCTTCTCCACCCTATTTTCTACTTCCTTAATTTTTAGTCTACTATTCTTTCTATTTGAAGACTTGTTTCACTCCATTGATATTTTTCTATTCTCCTCCAAAGCTTTATTTTCTATCAATGTTCTGGACCAGAAGCCAGTTACATCTACCCCTAGTTCTCGCTCACCCATACGCAGCAACTTTTCCCATCATTCCTTCTCATCTCTTGATGTTAGGCCCATGCATTACCATTGGTCATTTTGCTGCCTCTTCCCTATCCAGCTGCTCAGTAATATTTATCATAACATTCTTTTTTTATATATTCAAACTATTGGCAGGGGAAACTGGCACAGTTTGGTTATTGATAAGCTATCATATTATTCTTGATCAATACGAAGTAATTGCAATCATAAAAAGAGAGCAATCTAAGACAAAATGAAGCAGTAGGTGATGAAGTGAAGCAGAGGAACAATGAAGTGAAAAAGCATAGCAAAGTAATAACGTGTGACTATCTGTGATATGGTAGCTTTTTGGCCTACAGAATGCTGTATGAAGACTTGGACCGATTGCAGAGCCCTCTGGTTCAGCACCCCAGTTTTTTAAACTGGAATGTTGCTTCTACCCAACAGGTATTTCTTGCTACATAGCTTTGTAAGAAGGGGCAAAATCAAAGGTATAATTCTCAGTTTTACTTTGTTTTACTGAGCACCCTGAGGAAATCAGTATCCTCATCAGTAAAACAGGAACAATACTTATCCATCTTTGACAAATCCATCATGATCTAAGGATCAAAATGCTATGTACAACTAAGTATTTTTACTATTACTGCTTTGATGTGTAAATCACGAACACAATTGGCTGTAATAGTCTTTGAAGTAGTTCTGAAAAAACATATCATATTCCACTTCAGCAGTGATTTAATTTGTGGATTAGTGACATGACAAACCATAAGAGGCTATTTGGAAGTCTTCCAATTGTTTTTCACAATGTGGCTGCTGTGAACATATATTTAGTGTTCAGTAGGCAGAAAATATCCTCGAATTATTATTACTGATTGCATCATTCTCTCAGTGAAAGGATTTATGTAATAATAAATGTTCTTTTTCTTATTATGATTAATTTCATGATCTGCCTCAAGTAACACAAATTACATTTACAGAAACAAAGTTGTTAGTTATGCAACTTAGCTACTGAACCTTCAAACTGGTTTAGCAAGGATGTAGTTCCCCTTGGAACTAGATGGGTATGCTAGACGCCAGCAGAGTTCTGAATTCTAATGTTCATCAGAAAATCCACTCAGCAGCCTCTTGACCATTCAGTGGACTGAACTTGACTGTTTGGAGAGTCCTGTATCATCTTTCAAGAGGCGAAAAAAAGAAGACATGATCTCTTTGTCTTGCCATTCTGTTACTACTCCTCTCCCTGCATGCAGTTCCTTCAGAGCACTACATAAATAGTTTACAATATCATAGTAACTGAAGACTTTTGTTATTGATTAATCAATAAATTACTTTTCATCCTTGCTTGTTGTGAATTTGACACTGTGACTGAAAAAAATGTATTCTAGAAGAGCTTAAGATTTCACATCTATGGAGTAGCACTTAACACAAACCATTTGTAAGAACAAATGCAAGTTAAAGACAAAGCAGAACAGATGTTTCATCCTAGTTTGATAAAGGAAAACTCAGAGGTTGTGGTAGTTTAGGGAACAAGGAGAGTGAGGGTGTTCAGATATATTTTGCAAATCAAAGCATATTTTAGAGGGTGAATTATACCAGGTCAGATGACCAGATACTCCAGGGAATGGCCAGAGTGATTTTCAGTAAGACTGAAGAATTGGTTTCTGCTTTTAAAAACCTTTTGTTCTGTTATTGAAGATAAAGATGGCAACAGATATTCTTTTAATGAATACTTTGAAATACAATATTTTGAACTGTTAATTCTTCTTTAGCATTATCTCACTACTGTAACGCTAATAGAATAGTAAATTCTAGTTCATACAAAAATATTTAAAGCACTAAGTCAAAAAATAATCTAAGTAAAACAATAAAATGATTACCACTCTCTCTAGATTTTCTCTCGACTTTCCATGCAGAAGAACAGTTTTACAAAAAGTTATTTCAGACCAAAGGTTAAAAAATTATGAACATCTAGAATGTATTTTTCTTACTATACTGTTTCAAAGTTGCAATATTTGCGAATTGCAAACTGCTGAGCCAGTTGTCTTCAGTGGAGTTTATTTTGCAGTTCCTATTAGACATAAAGCAGGATAATGGCAGTTTATGTTACATGTGTTGGAATAAATGACAGGCACTGTTTTGCATACAATGGTAATTTTAAAATAAAAGTGAGACTAATGATTTAGATTGCAACAGAAAAATTGATTTTTTTCTTCAGAAATCTCAATTATTCAGTGCTAATTCTGCACTCATTTTATTTGTCTCTACTTAAAAAATACCCCAGACCTCTGGTTTTTAAAATGATTGTTTCATTCCTTGTTCATATTTTTACCTCTGGTCACCTTTCTGTTGGAAATTATTTTTTAAGAAAAACACAGGAGAATTATAATATTATCTAAGGAGGTAAGAACTGTCACATAAATGATTGAAATAGTACAGGTAAGAAGTTACCAACAGACAGATTTTATACTCATTGTCTGCTACTGAGAAATTAGTGAAGAAAAGGACCTTTTAATTATCTAATCTATCATCTGCCAATGTTTATCCTTATATTTTCCAATGTTGTGAGAAGTTTGAGATAATTCAGGTGGATTTTCCATCACAGTGAAATGCTATGGCTGAAAACTTCTGAAGTCTTCCATTGTATATTCAATTACTTAACAGTACCCTATTATTTGTAATACTACCTGTGCAATTCTAACCTATATTTCTTTTCGATGTCGGATTACCCAGTCATAAGAAATTCAAGTGCATATGCAAGTACTTATTTCTGAATAAAGAAAGGTATGAAAATATTGGAAAGTATCTGCAGGATGATAATTCAGTTTTAACATATTGAATTATTTCATTTCAGTGTCTGCTTTAGTAGCTGCAGTGTCTAATGGAAGTGGAAGTGCAGTGGTTCATCTACAGAGAGCAAAGTATTTTGTAACGAGTGACCTTGTATGAACAATGAGTTTAGTTTATAGAGAAGGTGGACTTCATAGTTCTTCACATACCACTGTAATGGTAAAGCATTGTTCTCCAGCCATGTTTTGACTGCCCAGATGGCACAGAAGAAAATAATAACATTTGATTTGATGTGGGCTTATTTGTTCCTACATAAAATATATATGAGACTTTTAAGGAATATGTTCATTTTTGTGGAAAAGCTGTTTTGATACAATTATATTTTGGTAGGAAACTTGTCTAGTAGTGCCACTGTCAGTATCTCTCCATGTCTCAATGACCCCTTCAGGTTTGTCACGCATCTGCACTTCGTTTCCGCTGGCTGAGGAACAGAAATTTCAAACCTGCGGCTGAAGAAGCCATGCACAAAATTTTCTGTGATGACTTCTCCTTTGAAGCACCTGTTAGATGGCATCTATTGAAAAAAAGCCACCTAATGTCTTTGTCTGTTCACCTGCTACAAACATGGACTTTTTTCCTTGATAGACACACCTTTGATGGTAATCATATCTCAGCATTCTCAGCATTTTGGTGAAGAGAATTATTTTTGTAGAGCCCATTGCTTTCTCTCCTGTCTGTCATATTTCTAGTCACCCACATCAGAATGTTGCTAAGAAAAATTTTCTAAGTTGTGTAAATACATAAATTTACACTTAATGTCTATTGTAGTTGAACAACTAGCGTTCATCCATATATCACCGAATGACTCTGTTTCATGACAGGAGTCAAGAATTTTAAATACATGATAAGCCTTATCTGCCAACTTTCAATAAATTTCTTCACAACACATGGAAGACACTACAAAGGATCTTATGGTCCAAGAATAATATTTTCTGGGCTCTTAGTCTTGCTGGAGGTATAAATGATAGAATCTTAGGAGACACAACAGGTACTTAAATGTCTATTTTTTGTTTTATTCAATACATTTTCAACAATAAGAGTAATTTAATATTGTTTAATAGTTTTTTCTTAGCACAGAATATCAGAATTTAACAGGTTTAAGCTGCTTAGAAATTAACACCAAGGTGGGTTTCTTCCCATCAGTTTGGTAAAGAGACTTCTATTCTTGATGAAGTTAGACCCTTTCATGCTAACCTATTATTATGCTTGAGAAGAGATAGGGCAAGTATTTATTCCAAAGATATCAGAATATGCTATTTAAATCAAATGTCATTTTTGCTGGCCTGATGATTCTCTAAAATTAAAAAGTCTAATTTAAATTAGAAAAGGTTAATTTGTTGACCTCAACTTTATTTAATTGTTACTAATGCTTTTTATGCTAATTGAGCATGTTTTCACAATAATTATTGGAGGGAATAGAAAAGCTTTTATGGTACTTGCTAATCTAACACCCTGTGACTTCATGCTTCTAATTTTTTCATTTTAATGTACCAATTATATGAACTATACAAATAAATATGACATAAAGAATCTATCATTTCAACAACTTTATACTTGCAAATTCTTAAAATTAGATTAAAAAATATGAAGCATTGTCATTACTCTAAAACTTTAAATGGAAGAACTGCCTGAAACATTACCTATATTTTCTGATTATGAGACTCTAAAGACTAAATTGGTTGATCACATATAATAGTAAATGTAATATTTAGAGGTTACAAGTTTACAGTGTTCAAGAAACTTGTTTTACTTCCTTATACGTGGTTTGCCATTTCTAGCTTTCAGTGTTTGACTTTTAAACTTCCGTACTGGTCTTAAAATTTAGTTCTACTTGGTTTTACAGCAGTTCTTCTAGTTTGCACCTACATCTCACTTCTATGAACAATCAGCACGAACTCAGACTGTTAAAGTGACAGAAATGACTATTAGAAATATTTCTATGGGACTGCTGTTTGGGAAGAAAGTTTGACATCCTGAAGCAGCAGTTCAGGAATCAGTGTGTTTTATAATAAAATAACTGTGTGATTACTTATATTTTTTTGATACAGTGTGACTGATTGACTGTTTTAACATGTAAGGGCCATTTTACAATGACTTAATCTGGACAAAAATTTAACTCCCTGTATATCTCACAGTAAAGCTTTCTAGTACCAATATAATCTCTGAACATTGAGTTAGAGATAGGTAGCAGCACCTCAAAACCTCCAGCACAGAAAATACTCTAGTGATTTTCTCCAATGTATGTGCTCTTAGTTTTACCTGAGCGTTACTTTTATGGAAAGACTCATGCGTTAACCAAAACAAAAAAAGTAATTTCTATAGTGACAGCTCTAAATGCAGAAAATAAACACTGAAACCTACATGCTCATTTGTTTCTTTCTATGTTTTTCTTCTTCTGGTTCATTTTAGTATTTAAAAAAAAACAACCTGAGTAATTGTCAGAAAAAAATCTTATCATCAATAGTTCTTATGCTTTCCATTAAACAAAAAGCTTTTTTTTTATCTTGAAAATACTTTTAGAGAAGTGTTGAAAGATCAATTAAGTATTATATTTTCATTTCTACATTTTTCTACAACATCAGTTGGAGTACCTAAATGAGTATCATCACATAATGCATTGCAATATGGCATTCTATGTTTATACTTGACTATGAAAATATGATAGTAGATAATCAGAAATAGATATTAGTCTAAACTAAAACTAAATTTCTTCAATTTGTTTAACATTTCTTGAACAAGAAAAGCTCTCTGGTTGTTTTGATTTAAAGTGAAGATAACTTCTGAAATTCTAGAAGAAACAGATGAAAATTCCTTCAAGTCTCTCAGTATTATCATACATGCGTTTTTCTCCCGAACATCAGCTCTGAAAAGCATTGAGAAAAATTAGATTGCAGTGTAATCACATATGTTTTTTCCCCCTTTATAAAGGACATAAACAAATGAAAGTTACCCTTTTTATGAAGTAGAGCCCACTCCTTAATCAGAAAAGAGTAATTCTGATGCATATTATACATAAACTTCAAAATAACAGCACTATCGGTGTTTTGTCAGGCAATTAAACTTTATGCCAAGCTAATTTGATTTTACTATTGTTTTATCAAGTCCTATCAAAATAGCTAAATCTGTTCTCTTCAGTAAATCAGAAGTTTCACAAAGCATTTCCTAACTTAGTAACCTATTTTGATATATTAAATATCCAGTAAAGATTTTCCAAGGTAATAAATATATACTGATAAAATTCATCCTATTGCTGAAGAGAAATAAATATTTTATTGCAGTTTTATGAGCTGTTTTTCCCTTTTCACTCACAAGTAGGTGTTATTTAGTAGTACAAAGATATTTTGCCCCAAAAAGTGTATTAGAAATATCACAGTGATAATAGAATTCATATCTACAAAACTGTTCACTGCTCAGAATGAAGGTTCAAGAATATCTTAAGGAAAACTCAGAAGACAATATTGTGAATAACAATGCTACACTGATTATCCCTCTTACATTTGAGATTCTAGGAACTATTTTACTCTTATTAGTCATTTTACAATAGAAATTTTCTGAAATTACACCTGAACAATATCTATCCAATCAAATTTCCTAAATGAAAATAGAATTTGCAATCTCAGCAATCTGAAATGGTAATCTAATTAATACTTCATTTTCTTTCCTTTTATTCTTTCTTGGGAATTTAAGTAAATTGTAAGAGTAAAGTGTTTATGTCTTGATTATAACTTTGTCTGAAGTGCTAAGCATTTACAACAATGATTCAATTTTTTCAAGTCTGGCATAGTATACACTGCATTTTAAACCTATGTTTTCTGAAATATAATGAATGTCAGTGAGGGCCTCCCAGGCAGTGAATATTTTTTTGTCACAATTAATACATGCATTGGGGAGAGAGGAATGTAAAGGTAGAAATTTCCATCTAAGTAAAGACAAATGCACTGTGATGGAGGTCTCTTTTCCTATATATAATACAGTAGCAATTTCTTTCATCATAGTGCTGTTGCAGATAAGCAAAGTGAGACAGTTCTCTGCTCTGAGTGCACCCTGTACAGCTATTCAAAAATACAGAACAAGTCTAAATGCTCTATTCTAGCCTGGTAAAGGTTTACCTAAAGTTTGTGCTCTGTTGTCTGCAAGGCCTTGAAGACTCAATGTTACTTAGTCCAGCTGTTTTGTATATTGCTTAAAAAAAATCTCTGCATAAAAACAAATGAAAATGGCAGTGTGGCTAAATTTGAAGAAAAGATGACCCATAACATCTTGACAACACACTGTAACCAGAAAAATGTATCAGTCCTCAAAAATGCACAGAAACACTATAAAGAATCAGATAGATATAAAACCCTCACAGCATACTTTTTTTCAGTTTTTGTGAGATACTAAGCTATGTTTTTAACTTCTTTTATACAGACGTATTTCTGACGTTCACATTTGGAATATACAACTACTTTTCTTGCTGTTTTACTTGCCAAATGGAATGGTAGATTACTAATTCACAGTCACAAGGGGGAGAGCTTTAGTCCAGATAGAACCTTAAAACAAGTAATAAATTTATAGAAAGTTAAAAGGTGTTTTCAAAATTGTGTAAGTTTGTTGAGAGATGTGGAAAAGTTTAGGAAGAGAAATGCTATCAGGATTGACTACAATCCAATGTTTAGGCTAAATACACACTGTGACCTTAATTCAAGCATACTCTGTGATCCACTGAAATAAAGAGGGGAGATGGATATAAAATGTTCCTTTTAGCTGACTATACTTATTTATTGTTCTCCACTGTCAAATTTTACACTAAAACCATATTAAATACCTGACTTTCTTTTCTAGTTTTAAAGTTTATCAGGAAATGAGAAGGTGAAGAAAACAACAGGTGTAGACAGATTAATATTTCAAGCCATTAATACTGACTAATATATTCTTGAGCACTGAAGAATAGATTAGAACAGCCAAGGAGCAGCCATCTAGTTAGTCTCTCAGGTGATGGGTTTTTTTTCTATCTCAACTAAAGCTGATAATGGTTTCCAAAAGAAAGACAGCTGTCACTGCTATCAGCACTAGGAGTGCATCGACGCAAACAGAACCCTACAAGAATGATGCAGTCACACAGATCTCTGGCTGCACAGACTGTTTGAGCCTGGCAGCATTAGCTCCAGAGGACAGTGTGAGAGGCACCTGCGTGAGATGTGAGCAGGTGAATGATTTGCTATACATGGTAGCAGAGCTCAAGGAAGAGGTAGAAAGGCTGCGCAGTATCAGAGAAAGTGAGAGGGAAATTGACTGGTGGAGTCAAACCCCTTCGATCTCTGAGGAAAGTCAACAGGAGAGTGTGAATCCCTACCCCTTGTGCCATTAGGCAGATGGAACTAACAGAGAAGATGGAGGGGATTGGAAACAGGTTCCTGTTCAGAGAGGAAAAAGAACTCCCTCTGAACGCCCACCACATCCTCAGGTGCCCTTAAAAAACAAATATGAGGCCCCAGACTCAGATAGTCTAGTAGAGGTCAGCTATGAGGGAGATCTGTCTGGAGGACCCTTTCCTTGTTGCACCCCATCCTCCAGACATATAAATACGACAGCTGTAAGAAGAAAAAGAAGGGTAGTTGTAGTTGGTGACTCCCTTTTGAGGGGAAGTAAGGGCCCTATATGTAGGCTGGCCCCAAACCAAAGGGAGGTTTGTTGTCTTCCTGGGGCCAATTGAGGGACATTGCTAGGTGATTTCCTGACCTAATTGAGACCTCAGATTATTATCCCCAGTTGGTAATCAAGGCTGGCAGTGATGATATTAATAGGAGAAGTGCCAGGTTAATCAAAAGGGATTTCAGATGGGTAGATCAGTCCATGGGACAGGTGCACAGGTAGTATTCACCTTGGTTCCTGTAGTGGCTGGAATGAATGGGAGATGCATGAGGAGAAAATTAGGAAAACCTACGTTATCAATAGGTGGCTGAAGGATTGGTGCCACCGTCAAAATTTTGGTTTTTTTTGATCATGGGGCAAACTCCATATTACCTGGTCTTCTTAAATCAGATGGGCTTCATCTGTCTAGGCAGGGCAAAAGGGTTGTTGCATATAGGTTAGCAGGGCTCATCAGGAGAACTTTAAACTAGGTCTGAAGGGGGAGGGAATTGATTTCAGGTTCTCCAAAGTTCAGCCCAGGGGTGATAAGACTGAGTTAAAAGTAAAATCAGGAGCCCAGCTGAAGTGCATGTACAGTAATGCACTCAGTCTGGGCAATAAACAGGAGGAGCTGGAAGCCATCATGCTGCAGGAAAACTATGACGTAGTTGCCGTTACAGAAACGTTGTGGGATGACTTGCATGACTGAAGTGCTGTCAGAAGTGGCTACAAGCTCTTCAGAAAGGACAGGCAGGGTAGGACAGGTGGAGGGGTGGCTCTGAATGTTAGAGAGTCTCTTGACTCTGTAGAACTTGAGGTCACCAACGATAGAGTTGAGTGCTTGTGGACCCGAATCAGGGGGAAGGAAAACAAGACTGACATCCTGGTAGGAGTCTGTTATAGACCACCCAACCAGGATGATGAAGGGGACGAGTTATTCTACAGCAGCTGGCACATGTCTCAAAATCGCCAACCCTTGTTCTTGTGGGTGACTTCAATCTGCCGGATATCTGCTTGGAGCTCAACACAGCAGAGAAGAGGCAGTCTAGGAGATTCTTAGAGTGTGTGTAGGATAATTTCCTGCTCCAGCAGGTAAATGAACCTACCAGGAGTAGGGCCCCACTAGAGCTCTATTTACAAACAGAGAGGGACTGGTGGGAGATGTAGTGGTTGGAGGCCAACTGGGGCACAGTGACCATGAAATAATACAGTTTTCAGTATTCAGGGATGTAAGGAGGACCACCAATCAAACCTCTATGCTGGACTTCCGGAGGGCAGATTTTGACCTGTTCAGAGGACTGGTCCAGAGCACACCCTGGGACACACTCCTCAAAAGCAGTGGCATACAGGAGGGATGAATGTGCTTCAAGGAAAAAGTCTTGAGTGCATAGACAGACTATACCAATTAGCCAAAAGGCAAGCCAGCTGGGAAGGTGACCACCATGGTTGAATAGAGAGATACTGAAGGAAATCAGAGATAAAAAGAGAGCCTACCGACTGTGGAAGGCAGGGCTAGCTACTCAGGAAGAGTATAGGACTATAGTTAAAACATGCAGAAGGAAAATCAGAGAAACAAAAGCGCAATTTGAAATTAATTTGGCTACTTCTGTTAAGGATAACAAAAAGCGCTTCTACAAATACATTAATAACAAAAGGAGGGGCAAGGAAAACCTCCAGTCTTTGTTGGACCTGGGGGGAACATAGTTACCAGGGATGAAGAGAAGGCTGAGGTACTCAGCACCTACTTTGCCTCAGTCTTCACCAATAGGAGAGGTGGCCCTCACGATAACTGGCCTCTGGAGCTCACAGATAGAGACAGGAAAACAAATGGCTCCCCTATGTTCCAGGAGGAAACAGTCTATGAATTACTGAGCCACCTGGATCCACACAAATCAATGGGACCCAATGGATTCCATCTTAGGGTGATGAGGGAGTTGGCAGAAGAGCTTGCCAATCCACTCTCCATCATCTACTCTGGGGACGTCCCAGATGATTGGAAGTTGGCAAATGTCACGCCAATCCACAAAAAGGGCTGCAAGGAGGACCCAGGCAACTACAGGCCTGTCAGCCTGACCTGAGTGCCTGGCAAGGTTATGGAACAGATCATCCTGAGTGCAATCACACAGCACCTTCAGGATGGACATGGGATCCGACCCAGCCAGCACGGCTTTATGAGAGGCAGGTCCTGTCTGACCAACCTGATTTCCTTTTATGGTCAGGTAACCCACCTGGTGGATGAAAGGAAGCCTGTGGATGTAGTGTATCTGGACTCGAGCAAAGCCTTTGACACTGTCTCCCATGGTATGTTCCTGGATAAACTGGTAGCTCATGGCTTGGACAGGTGTACTCTCAGCTGGGTTAAGAATTGGCTGGATGGCCAGGCCCAGAGAGTGCTGGTGAAAAGCGCTGCGTCCAGCTGGAGGCCGGTCACCAGTGGTGTCCCCCAGGCATCAGTGTTGGGTCCAGTTCTGTTTAACATCTTCATTGATGATTTAGATGAGGGGATTGAGTCCATCATAAGTAAATTTGTGGATGACGCCAAGTTGGGAGGCAGTGTCGACCTGCCGGAAGGCAGGAGGTCTCTGCAGAGGGACCTTGATAGGCTGGAGAGATGGGCCGAGTCCAACAGGATGAAGTTCAACAAGGCCAAGTGCTAGGTCCTGCACTTTGGCCAGAATGACCCCTTGCAGTGCTGTAGGCTGGGACAGAGTGGCTGGAGAGCAGTCAGGTGGAAAGGGACCTGGGGTTACTGACTGACAGGAGGCTAAACATGAGCCAGCAGTGTGCCCAAGCGGCCAAGAAGGCCGATGGCATCCTGGCCTGTATCAAGAATGGTGTGGCCAGCAGGGTGAGGGAAGTGATCCTTCCCCTGTACTTGGTGTTGGTGAGGCCACCCCTTGAGTATTGTGTTCAGTTCTGGGCCCTTCAGTTCAAGAAAGATATTGAGGTGTTGGAGTGGGTCCAGAGAAGAGCAACAAAACTGGTGAAGGGATATGAGCACAAGTCCTATGAAGAGAGGCTGAGGGAGCTGGGGTTGTTTAGCCTGGAGAAGAGGAGGCTCAGGGGTGACCTCATCACTCTCTACAACTATATGAAAGGAGGCTGTAGACAGGTGGAGGTCAGACTCTTCTCCCAGGCAACCAGCAACAGAACAAGAGGGCACGAGCTTAGACTCTGCCAGGAAAGGTTTAGGCTGGATATGAGAAAAAAGTTCTTCACAGAACAAGTAATCAGGCATTGGAACGGCCTGGCAAGAGAGGTGATGGATTCACCATCCCTGAAAGTTTTTAAAATAAGACTGGATGTGGCACTTAGTGCCATGTTCTAGTAATCATGATAGTGTTGGATTAAGGGTTGGACTTGATGATCTTGTAGGTCTCTTCCAAACCAGATAATTCTATGAATCTATGATTCTACGAATATGCAAAAAAACCCACCAAGTTTACCAGCTAAAATATTTTTTAATATTAAATTTTTAAATGTACTTCAGTGAAAGGTCTTGAGCAGGCTTTAGAAATCACCAAGAGCTATGCAGTCCAGGGATACACTAGGTCTTCTTTTTCTGTCCTGTAATATGAATCGAAAAAAAGATGCTGGAATGTCATCATAGATAAACAGGCTCAGTATAGAGAAATCCTGACAAGGAGATAAGCTGGGAATAAATTCAAGTCAGTCTATTTGCTGGAGGTAAAGGAGTCTCATTTACAGAATGGAACTGAACGTAACCAACTGACCTCTATAGACACTCAACAGTTCAAAAGCAGTTTTGGAAGTACCAGTAGCCTATTTATTTTACTCCAACATGCAAAACTGTCATAAAAAAAAGGGTGAACTGTGGTTAATGTTGACAATGCTTTACTGATTACACCCCAGTACTTGGACAACCAATCATAATCACTTTTACTAGAAAGGCTAGATTTGGACTCTGACTGCCATTACCTTTGTCAAGAAGCACTACCTGTAATACTGCTGTCTCCTGAATCCCGTGTAACCGGTTCCATCACTATCTTTGAAATCTCAGTAGGAGAAGTAGTGAAATTCAGCAAACAAGTCCAACAGTATTTTTCTGGTATTTCTAAATGTTCCTTTGCCCTCACTCTGAGCTACTATAGTATCTTTGCATTCATGTCTTTGAGGTGAAATCATTATTGTGTTACATATTGCCATTGAATACCTGCAGCAACTGTCCTTTCAGAGCGCTGTTTGCAGCATTCTTTTTCTTGTAGTGAACGTGGGAGTGTTTGGTGTTTTATTTCTTCTCGCTGTGGTGATAAGCAACTTCTGAAATGCAGAACAACAATCCATTTCTAAAACAGAACAGTGTTTACTTGGTAAGCAACTATGTCTGACAGAAGATTCTATAGAAAATGGAAGCTGGTGCAAGGTAAAATAAGTTATGGAAAGAAAAGGGTTAACTACGGCATATTATTAGCAGTGTGAAATAAAAAGATTTATAGAATAATTGCATTCATGGTTTATGGCAGATAAAATCACACCAATCACAGCTCCTCCTTGTTCTTTTAAGTCTGGAGATTAATGGAATTTAGTATTATTTTGTTTATTAATTTACAAAAAAACAATTGATTGTGCATTTCCTGAGTAAACTTAACAACTTTTCTTAACATCTGTGAAATATCTAATAGCTTAGAAAGTTGGCACAGCTAGTTATGTATTAACATTAATAAACAGGTCAGAGTTATCCTATCAGTTCTTATAAGTCTTCTTCATCATTTGTAGCCAGAAGGTCTTTTTGCAATGAAATACTAAGAAAAGCAGAAGATTTCATACAGTGTTTATCTCTTTATGTCAAATAAGACCATCACTTAGAGTCATTCTCAGCACATGAGTTAGCTTGAAACCATACCTTAGTTACTCAGTGAGATCCTTTCAAAATCAAGGCAAGTTAATTAAGAAAGATCTTTTTAAGTGTTTAGGTATTTTTATTTTTATTCCTTAACAATATAAACCCCCATTTTTACACTTCTGTACAAAGTCAAAAGGGACAATAACATTTCAAACTCTTAGCCCCTTTTTGTCCATGCCCCAGACAGCAAAAAGGGCAGTAAGACAGTTCAGGTTCTCGGATGACCAATCAGACAGAATCCTTCTTTGGCTACTTTATATGAAGTTAAGAATTATTAGTATGTGTAAATAAGCATTGAAATCTAAAAAAAGTTGTGTTTAATCATTTTTTTTGAGGGAGGAGGCAAGCTGTAATTTTTTTGTAATATTATTACCACTTTATTTGTCCTGAAACTCCGTAGTCCACCGGGATCTGCACAAACAAGAAAACCATAAAGGTCTAAAAGGACCTGTATACCTTGAAACATCCAAAATTTTGGATGATTTTTGCTATTTTGTTCCCATTGTGAACTCATTGTGAAGGTTTTCCAAGGAACACAGAGACATCATTAATATTAATCTTGTAGAGGAAGCATTAAAATACTCATATTGACTTCCTCCTTTTTCCTTCTCTTGTTCCCGTGGCTACTCCCATCACAAAACATAGTGCAGGGGATTTTATTATTAAAGAACAGAGGTTTGGAAACATGAAGGGAAGTAGTTTGGTGGAATAAGCAGTGCAGTATTGTAAAATCTGTGGGCTCTCAAAATGCATTTGGACTATGCTGAAATGGTGGAGGTGACATTCTGTTCTTCTCTTTCACTTAGTGCATTGGATTAACCCTGATTGAATGATAGAGATGAGCATTGCCCTTCCAGGATATCAGCAGCTGCAGAGAAAGTCATGGTTATAAAAACCAGAGCTCCATGTCAGTTATTTTTTCTCAAAATTATTTTATATATTTTATATAATAAAACCTTCAAAGTGCCTTTTGTTTTTTTACTTAATTAAACCTATGTAACAAACAGCTACAGGTAAGAATCTCAGCTCTATATGAACGCATAATCCCTAGCACAAATAAACTGCTGGCTACTGGCTTGGTGCCTAGCAGAAAATTATTATGGAAGTTTATGGCAACAAATGCTGTCATAAAAAAGTCAGTATGTTTTTTATTTGAAACAATATTGCCACAAAAACACATTTCAGCCCTTTAAAAAAAACTTCTTTAGAAGATTTAATGTGTCCAGTCTAAGTTTTACAGCAAAGTCTGCAATAAACTGCAAACAAACTCCTGCTAGCTGAGCTGGATTTGACTTCTGCTTTCAACCCTAATGGATTTAATGGTACCCAAGTGCATTTTTTTCATTAGGGAGATTATTTTTTTGAAGATGGATCTAGATGTGTATTTCAGTTTTATTTAAATCTGTGAAAAATACTTAAAAATATTTTGCTGGTCAAACAAACTATGAGATCCTGGTTGAAAGAATCAGGCTAGTTTTATACTTTCATTGGATTTATAATAAAGATTTAAATAATTCATTTTAACAGGGTTTTTCTTTCAATACAATTTTGCCAAGTTCTGACTATTCACTGAAATTTCTTTTAACACGCAGAAGCCAAGAAGCAATGTGTTGTCAGAAACAGAATGAGTCAAGACTACATGAGATTTTTTTTTTCTTTAGATATCCTTTTAGACCTTTTGTTGATGGAAATAGTTTAGCCAACCTGCTTTTCTCCTCTACAAACAAAATTACAATGACGGACGGAGTGCGTTTGAAACACCTCAGAGCTGTTGCACAGACAAGATGCTGTGAAAACAAGAATCATTCCATATACCTTACTTAATTCCTATTTCCAGAATTCTTGTTTTGGTAATTTGAAAAGTATGATTTTCTTTATTCTTAAATTTTGAATTAATTTGGATGGAAAGATTTGACTTATTTTTGTTTAGATTGAAAAAAAAACCCACCATAAATATTTTTGGTAAATTTTTTGCTGTTTGAATTGCAAACTCATTTTCCAAAGCTGGGGTTTTTTTGTGAAATAAATTATAGAAGTTGAATAAAAAAATGCTTCTTCATCATTCACAAATGTTTGAGGTAAAATAATTTCTGGAACACCGTGCCCCTTTCTGGCAATGTTCTTTTTCCTGTAGAGCATTATTTCTTATATTGACACATCTCTTCAGAAATTTCAAATGCATATTATGAACTAAAGATTTTAAATCCATTTTTAAAATGTGTAACTGGGCACAAAGGTACATGAAATAGAGTTTTTTTTCTCATGCTGAAAAGTTTAGGATGGATGCTACTGTCTCATTGTAGATCCAAGCTGGGGTTTACAGGGCTGATCCCTCTGGCTGGAACTAAACAGCTTATCAAATTCAAGCTTTACTGTAACTACCAAAAGGAATAAGATCCTGAATGTGGAAAAATGGGCATATGGACTAATGAGAAATCATTGCAACTGAAAAATACACAGGAAGTGGATGAATGATCTTTGTATCTAAAAGATACTGCCAGGCAAACTTCTAATTAAAATATTCAAGCCATAAGTTCTTTATTTTTTAAGAGTAAGCTGAATAAGAGCTGTGTCCACAGTAAGACCTGCAACTGAGTATTGAAATTTATGAGACTTTTACTGTGTAGTTTGAATGGTAGTCTATTGATCTTCAAGTTCAAGTCATTACTCCAGCAACTGCGGAAAACCACTGCACATGCCCTTGCACAAGAATACAATAACAAGAAACCGCAGATGCCCGCTTTGTTGTCAAAGCTACACTGTTCTTTTTGGATACCAGAATGGACAGAACCCCATTAAAACATACAACCAAAGATTAATTTTGACATGTCTAGGAATCTTCCTTCTTACACTGAGAGATCTGGGATTCTATGAAAAGTTTGTTCTCGTTAAACCAGAGAATAAATGTTTGAATGTTTGTATTAGTTTTGCTTTCTAGAACTGTGAAAAGGATAAACACTTCATAAAACTTCCTGTCACAGGACCAAACATATTGAAATGGCTTTTATGGAGATATTGAAACAACAACAAGGAAAAAAACACAGGGCTCGTTTCTCCTGAGGATTCAATTATTTTGAGTGCTGGTAGCAAACTTTGATTGATAAATCCAACCTTTCATTTCCAGGCAATAGTTTGATCACATAGTGATGAGAAGGAGTTAGAGAATGAAAGAAAAATACTTGGATTGCAACAGAATAATGAAAATGCATAGGCTAACTTTGACATTTACAAGATGAGAAATTATTTCCCATTTTGATTGTATGATAGCATTAATCTTTTCTAAGAGCGGGCAAGTCTGGAGTTTCTACGATATTCTTAAATTATTTTTCAAAACACATAAGATTTCTCCAGTTTTCCAACTAGAAATTCATAATACTTCCAAAATGCAATTCAAACTATAGTGGTAATACATGATTTTCAGCAACTAAAATGGCTGTTTAATTGGTGTCGTGACCACACGTCCTATGAGAAATTTGAACTAAGAAAGGTAATTCCACAGCCCATAGGGAAAACCAGAAAGCGTTCCTATCCAAAACAAGTTTATGATGCTTTCCATTTGAGTTTGCACAAACAAACTCATCAAGGATGTCTATCGTGACCTAATTTGACAC
The DNA here is from genome assembly GCA_033556795.1 of Tapera naevia. NCBI lineage: Eukaryota > Metazoa > Chordata > Aves > Cuculiformes > Neomorphidae > Tapera > Tapera naevia. Next base: position 4,185,606 of record JAUMJJ010000092.1, read on the forward strand.
CCCTATATATCTTTTTATCTGTTTAAACTGTATTTTTCTCACTCTTCCTTAGAAAATATTTCTTAGCAGTCTGAAATCCTTCATCATTATTTCTGTCAAATCTTTTCCATCCCTTTCACATAGAAGAAAGAGAATCTATCCATTAAGTTTTATTTTATCTTTATATATGCCTAACCTTGCAAACAATTCCCCTGGGAAAAAAAAAACCCAAACCAACAAACAAGCAAAAAAAAAAGAGAGAAGGAGAGAGAAAGTAAAATTTGCCTTTAAAATATAAGCTATATGATTGGGTTTTCTTTTGAAAGTAAATTGCTTAATGCTGTTTAAAGTTGTGTTGGTTAAATATTTGCCAGTTTCTACAAGCAGCCATATAATATTAGTTTGAAATCTCTCTGTATTTTTGGAATCTGATAAAGCAACAGTTTTACTACCTTTTGTTAACACTGTTCTTTTCAGATTCATAAAATATTTTTTTGAGAGCATTTCATAAGTAATTTAAAAAAAAAATCTTAAGTGAAGAATTATCATACCCCATCTAACTCAATCCACTCCAACATGACAAAATTTGGAAAAAACGGTATTTTATGTGTCAGAGTCATAGTAATGCAGAAGACACAAAAACCAGAGAGATGCATTAATAACTGATCTTAAAAAAAAAGGCAAATTGTGATGCAGTGGTTTTAAACTGAACATTACATTAAAAGTCAAGCATGGACATGAAAACAGTAGTGTTTGCCAACTTTCTGATATAGTATACGAGAATAGAATCAAAGAATCATAGAAGCATCTGGTTGGAAAAGACCTTTGAGATCATTGAGTCCAGTCATACCTGTTCACTTACCACGTCCCTCAGAAACTCATTTCCCCACCTTTTAAACACCTCCAGGGATGGCAACTCAACCACCTACCAGGGCAGCTGTTCCAGTGCCTGACCAATGCTTAAAGCCAAACTAACATTGTCCTTAGCCAAGGCGTGCTGTTGCAAATGCAGTCTGCCTACCTATCTCTCTCTGCCCTCCCTCAGCTTTATGGGACAGGGGTAACATAGTTTAGTTAATGAAATTACTACTACAGCCAATGAATAACTGTGGCAAATGTGGCCAATAGATGAGCTGCTAAATTTCCACCTGCTTGACCTTTTTTTCACTACCCATTTTTTTTAATGTAAAGTTAGTTTTCTGAAATATATTGTGCCTGTACAAAGTCTAAAAATGAAGAGGCCAGATACTAGACAGAGACTGCAAATTTGTGTAGCTTTGAAAAATTTATTTACACTCACTAAACTGTCAGTATATAGTATCCACACTATCACATTTCATCTCCTTTTTCTCTTTTTATATATTGAAAAGAAAAAATATGTATTCAGAAATACACTGATGCATACTTACACCACATACATTCTGCTGACATGTCTGTGATATGTTAAAAAAAATATATAAATTATGGGGTTTAACAACTTGGAGAATGTCTTCCAGATTCTAAGGCAGCTCCTTGGATTTACTAATATTTCAACCATCAAAAATTTTTATGTATAATTTTTATAGAAATAGTAATCAGCTTTCCCAAGATTTTGGCTCAGTGAAATAATTTTTCACTTCTAGTTACATCAAAAACACAGGTGAAAACTTGCAATTTACTTTTGGAAAAGCAAGTCCTAAAACTCCATAGAAATTCTGTGCCAGAGACACCTGATGCATATAATAACAGGTGATGTTATGCACTATGAATATTTTATGGGTTTGCTGAATCTCATATTTTAAACTTTAACAAAAAGAGGAAGTGCATTTTCAGAGGGAAATCTAAAGGTATATCTATGAAGTCTTAATGTATATTATAACTGTACTTGTCCAGTGCATATCATAGGAAACTGAGTAGATAATGACACCATCTTTACTTATTTGTAACATTAGCTTGTGATTAAAAGTAAGGGATAGATAATTATTGAGGATATATGGATAAGAACTAAAATAGAACATTTTTATTGGGTATTGATTCTCCAGAACAAGAAGTCACTTTCTGTACGTTGGTTAAGCTTTATGACTCCCTCAGACTCCTCAGAAATCAAGGATTACTCATAAAATAATTACTGCTGTTTACATATATATATAAAGTGTAACTATCTACGTACTTAATGTCATCAGTCTTGTAAAGTTTCTGTTTATTTTTTAATATTTTCAGAATTTTCTGAACAAAGGTCTCTTCTGACATGACAAGTATACACTGCTAAGTAGATTTTATTTTTGTTCTCTTTACCCATCAGTTTTCAGTCAATAGTCTTGCTACCTTGTAAGATCATAGAGTGTTTGGGTCATCAAATAATGGAAGAATACACTGATTAGTTAATTCTTAGGTTCTGTAAAATTATGATTATAAACCGATAAAAACCATCTTAAGGCTCTAGAATTCTTTGTGAAATTCATATGAGCAGAAGCTACAAAAAATGTGGTCAACAAAAATACATCTGACAAGTAAGAATGAAGAAAAGACAAAGGCATTTAATGTTGGGGTTTTGCATCAGTTCATGCCAAGGTACAAAAGGAGCTAGAATATAGCAGGACCCCTTCTCAATCATCTACAAAAGGTCTTTGGAGTCTGGGGAGGTCTCCACTGACTAGAAGCCTGCCAACATTATTCCATTTCACAAGGGCATAAGAAAAGGTCTGGGAAACTAAACCCCTTAGTCTAACCTCAATGCTATGGAAAGGCATTTTAAAGACAATACAATCATCACACACAGTCAAAGTGGGCTCACAAAGGGAAAGTCCTGTCTGTATAGTCTATTATCCTCTGTGCTAAGATTGTCTGCCCAGTGGGTGAAGGGAAGATGGTGGATGTAGTTTTCTTGGACTTTATAAAGGCTCTACATTCTGCCTCTCATAGTATCTCTCTGGACAGGTTGTCCAACTGTGAGATGAGCAGCTACATAGTACTCTGGGTGAACTGACTGAGCTATGTAGCAGGGCTACATATGGCTGGTGGCCATCCTCCATCAGTGTTGCTCAGGGCTCAATTCTATGGCCAGTTCTGTTCAATGTTTTACTGATGATGTGGATGCAGCTGTCGAAAGTAACATTAGTAAGTGTGCTGGTCTAAACTGGGAGGAGCGGTTGATCCTCTTGTGAGACAAGAGGCCTTGCAGAAGGCTCTGGATAGATCGGAGCATTGAGCAGTCATCGATGCCATAAACTTTAGCAAGAACAAATAGACATTTTGCGCTTGGAATGGAGTAACATTGTGCACAAGAATAAAGTGGGAGACGAATTGCTGGCAAACAGCCCTACAGAAAATTGTCTGGAGATGCTGGTGGACAGTAGACTGAATGAGAGTCAGCAGTCAAAATGGGTGATTATCCCACCATATTTAGACTTGGTGCAATCTTTGCCTTGATTCCTGTTCACAGTTCTGGGCCCTGCAATTTAAAAAGGATGTGAAGATTCTTGAATGCATCCAAAGGAGTGTACCAAGGGCAGTGAAAGGGCGGAAAGTCATGTCCTGCGAGGAGTAGCTAAAGGCTTTGGGCTTGTCTAGTTTGGAGAAAAGGATGCTGAGGGGCATCCTCATTGCTCTTTATGACCTCCTGAGGAGGGGAAGTAAAGAAGGAGGTGCTTATCCTTCTCCCTGGTATCCACTGATGGGATTTGTGGGAATGGCTCAAAGCTGTGTCAGAAGCGGTTCAGGCTTGACATGAGGAAGCATTTCAATACCAAGTGGGTAGTGAAACAATGGAGCAGGCTTCCTAGAAAGCTGGCTGATGCCCCATGCCTGTAAGTGCCTTAAAAACAGATATTTGTGCAATAGACTTCATAATATTCCTTAAGTTTGGGTCAGCTCTTGAAGTGATCAAGCAGTTGGACTAGATGATCCTTGTAGGTCCCTTCCAACTGGTACGCAGTTTTCCCCTGTCGTCCCCTCCCCTGTGTCCAATAAATTCAGTGCCAGTCCACTCCAAGATAGACTCACTACTGAATAAGGCTGAGCCAAAGAGCAATGGTGGTAGCACCTCTGGGACAACATATTTAATAAGGTGGAAAAAATTCATCATGCAACAGCAATTGCAGTTGAAAAGAGGAGCAAGAATATATGAAAGAAACAGCCCTGCAGACACCTAGGTCGCAGAAGAAGGGAGAAGGTTCTCTTGTGCCAGACCAGAGATTCCCTTGCAGTCTGTAATGAAGACCATGGTGAGGCAGGCTGTCCCCCTGCAGCCTGTGAATGTTCAAGGTGGAGGAGATAACCTGGTCCAGATGGAGGACCCCACACCCAGGGAGGTGGAAATGCCAGAAGGAGACTGTGACCCTGTAGGAAACCCACAATGCAGCAGGACATGTGGATCTATGGACAGAAAGGAGCCCATGCTGGACCAGGTTTGCTGGCTGGAATTGTGACCCCACAAGGGATGCACACTGGACTGGTCTGTTCCTGAAGGGCTACACCCTGTGGAAGGTACCTATGCTGAAGCAGTTCCTGAAGGGCTGCACCCCGTGGAAGGTACCTGTGCTGGAGCAGTTGGTGAAGAGGTGCAGCTCATGAGAAGGACTTGTGTTAGAGGTCATGCAGGACTGCCTCCTGTGGGTAGGAAGGACCTCACATTGGAGCAAGGGAAGAGCTTCAAGAGTCCCTTCTCCAAGAAGGAAGAAACAGCAGAATCAAACTGTGATAAGCTGACTACAAATCCAATTCTTTGTGATTCTGTTCACCTGTTGGGAGGAAGTAGAGAAAATCAGGAGTGAAGTCACGCCTAGGAGGAAGGGAGGGGTGGGGGCTAAGCGTTTTAAGATTTAGGTTTTATTTCACATTATCCTACTTGCTTTGATTGGTAACAAATTTATTTTCCTTAAGTCTTCTGTTTTGCCTGTGACGATAACTGCTGAGTGACCTCCCTGTAATACTTCAATCACTAAACCTTTCTTTACATCTTCTCTCAGTGTCATAAAGTTGGAAAGGACCTCTGAGATCATCAAGTCCAATCTATAACCCAACACTAACACCAACACCCACACTAACACCAACCATCATCTAAACCATGGCACTAAGTGTCTCATCCAGTCTCCCCTTAAACACCTCCAGGGTCGGCGACTCCACCCCCTCCCTGGGCAGCCCATTCCAATGGCCAATCACCCTTTCAGTGAAGAACTTTTTCCTCACATCAAGCCTAAACTTTCCCTGACGAAGCTTGAGTCCATGCCCTCTAATTCTGCCACTGGTCACCCGAGAGAAGAGAACAATCCCTGCCTGACTACAACCTCCTTTTAGGGAGTTGTAGAGAGCAATGAGGTCTCCCCTGAGCCTCCTCTTCTTTAGACTAAACAGCCCCAACTCCCTCAGTCGCTCCTCATAGGGCTTGTGCTCCAGCCCCTTCACCATCTTCGTTGCCCTCCTCTGAACACAGTCCAGTATCCTAACATCTTTCCCAAACTGGGGGGCCCAGAACTGGACACAGTATTCAAGATGAGGTCTGACCAGTGCCGAGTACAGGGGGACGATAACTTCTCTGGTCCTGCTCACTACACTATTCCTGATGCAGGCCAGAATGCCAATGGCCTTACTGGCCACCTGGGCACACTGCTGGCTCATGTTGAGCTTCCTGTCAACCAGCACTCCCAGGTCCTTTTCTGCCTGACTACTCTCCAGCCACTCTGACCCCAGTCTATAGCTCTGCATAGGATTGTTGTGTCCAAAATGAAGTACCTGACATTTGGACTTATTAAACATCATCCCACTAGAATCAGCCCATCTCTCCAATCCGTCCAGGTCCCTCTGTAGGGCCACCCTACCCTCTAGCAGATCAACCCTTCCTCCCAGCTTGGTATCATCTGCAAACTTGCTGATGATGGACTCAATCCCCTCATTCAGAGCATCAATAAAGATATTAAACAGGACGGGACCCAACACTGATCCCTGGGCAACACCCAGGATGGGCATCACATTGGCCAACTTCCAGTCTTCCGGGACCTCTCCAGTGAGCCAGGACTGTTGAAAGATGATGGAGAGCAGCTTAGCAAACTCATCCACCAGTTCTCTCAACCCCATCCGGCCTCATAGACTTATGAGGGTCCAAGTGTCTCAGCAGGTCTCTAACATCCTCCTCATGGATTGCAGGAGGGCCATATTTCACCCTGCCCCCATCAACCGCTTCAGAGGTCCAACTGTCAAGCAAGCCGACATCTTTGCTGTTAAAAACTGAGGCAAAGAAGGCATTAAGTACCTCAGCCCTCTCTGCATCTTAGGTTACTATAGTTCCCTCCATATCCAACAAGGAGTGGAGGTCACTGCCGCCCTTCTTTCTACCATTGATATATTTATAAAAACTCTTCTTATTATTCTTAACAGAAGTGGCCAATTTGAGCTCCAGCTGGGCTTTTGCTTCCCTGATTTTCCTCCTACATGACTTAACATCTTTGAACATGACGTGGCTTGTTTCCCTTCTTTCCAACGACGGTACATCCTCTTTTTCTTACTTAGTTCCTTCAGAAGCTCCCTACTCATCCAGGCCAGCCGTCTGCCCCTACGACTCTTCTTCCACCACATGGGACAGCCCGCTCCTGCGCCTTCAAGATTTCATTCTTGAAGTGCATCCGGCCTTCCTGGACCTCATTGCCACTAAGAACTATTTCCCAGGGTACTTTCCTGACCAGTTCCTTAAATAATCCAAAATCTGCCCGCCTAAAGTACAGCATCGATGTTCTGTTCCTGGATTTTCTTGTTACATTGTTTAGAGAAAACTCAATTATCTCATGATCACTACACCCCAGACAGCCTCCGACAACAACATCACCTACCAGCCCTTCTTTGTTTGTAAACAGCAGGTCAAGAAGAGCCTCACCCCTGGTGGGCTCACTCACCACCTGTGACAGAAAGCAGTCCTCAATACACTCTAAGAACCTCCTGGACTGCCTCCTCTCAGCAGTGTTAAGTTCCCAGCAGATATCTGGAAGGTTAAAGTCTCCTAAGAGAACAAGGGCAGCCGATCTAGAAGCAGCCTCCAGCTGTTTAAACAATAGAAGATCCAAATCCTCCTCCTGGTCAGACGGTCTGTAACATACTCCAACCAGGAGGTCAGACCTGACTGCCCCTCTGACCCTTACCCATAGGCACTCAACCTGGTCATTACTGATCTCTACTTCAACAGCATCCAGGGTTTCCCTAGTATAGAGGGCCACCCCTCCACCCCTCTTCTTATGCCTGTCTCTCCTGAAGAGCCTGTAGCCTTCCATGGCAGCACTCCAGTTACGAGAGTCATTCCACCACATTTCCGTGATAGCAACTATATCCTCTGTCCTCCTCTGGAGGGGAGTGATATAATGGTTTTGATGGGCACCTAGTGTCCAGCCAGGGTGAACACACCACAATTTTTTATTGTTATTATTGTGGTTGCCATGTATTTTATTATCTTGAGTTCCTGGTTTGAGTTGCTTTAAGTACCACCTAACAGAGCAAATCAGGTGACTATGGAGTAGACTTTCCACTTTTGTAAAGGGAGATACAGTGGAATGAGAAACGAACAGTGCCACACAGAGCAGGGCACTGCCCAGGGCAAGTATTAAACTGGGGAGAAGAGATGAAAACTAAATCACCCATGAGAAAACATGCAGGAATGTTTCAAATGGGTATACAAGCTTCCAATCCCAACATTCCAATCCTGTGACAAAATAACCTGTGAAACCTGTTAGTAAGATGTAAATTTTTTCTGACACAAATACAGAGTTGATAACCTACCTCAACCAGTGACAGAGGTCTGTGCAGTGAATCCAATGTTTTTTATAAGATAGTCATCAATATGAAATCACATGAAAGGATTTTGGTTTACAGTATACTTTTTAAAAATATGCAAACACTCCAGTGCAAGAGAATATCAACGTTGCAAATTTAAGAAAAAACTCTGCATTATTTCAAATTAATCCCTGTACAATAGTCTCATCTTTATTTTCTCTTTTTTTTCTATGTGGAATCTTGACTTCAATAAGTTCAAATGGGGTATCTGCATAAAGATGAATGAGATGGAACTATCTGTTTAAAGTTTCTGACTCATTATTGAAAAACGTGGAAGTGTGAGGCGAACAAGGCAGATATTCTTTCACACCAAAAGCAAAAGAAATTCTATTTAATAAAATATATTCTAAACAAGAAAAGAGCTAAACTTTCCACAAGAAGTCATCCATTAAGTATTCACAATTTTCAAGATATCTGATATAACACTACTGAAATCTGATTTCTAGAAATGTTTGTTACTTCTCAGTGGTATTCAGTAGGAGTTTTGCTGATTATATAAGTTCTGTATAAGAATATGGTATTTTGAAAATATTTTGAATGTCAAATTATAAATAATAGTATTTCACTGATTAATTTTGCTCATTATTTTCTTCAGTTGGAAGAAAACAGAATTGCACTGTCACCCTTCAGAGGTGTTGTAAAATTCCGTGAAACATGAACTGTGAGCAATTCCTATTTCCTGATGTCCTCTAACACATGGTGTTGCCCCTGTTTTCATAAAGATCTTTCTGCATCCACTGCCAAGAGTGATTCAATAGTGCTTGTTTCCAGTGAACTGCTCTAAGGGGAGTTCCCAGCTCTGCCTGTGATATATTAACAGGGTTCTTCTGAGTGAAAAACTCCCTGTGTTATCTGGTGCTTTGCTGGTTTTCACACAAAGCTGAGTTTTGAAAAAGACTCTCTCAGTCTACAAGCTGGATTCCCTGTAGATGAAACAAAACCACAAAATATGCATGTGGGTTCAAGAACACTTAGAGTACTCCAGCCAATAACAGGCATTCTAGTCAAAAGCCAAACTAGAACAAGTCTGAAACAAAACTTCCAAACTATACATGGATATTTGGCCCTCTATAGATCTGTTGCTGGTGGGCTACCCAGATTGCTAATACCAGCATAGCCTTTGCATTCGCCCTTCTAAAACTATTTTCCACAAACGTCTTCTACGTGGTGGTCATTCTGAACAGTGGATGGAAAAAATACAGTTGTTTCACATCAAGATCTGTATTAAGCAGCTCAAATATATGATTATTCACCCTCATGTATTTCTGCTTATTTCTGATGGTGCTGTTTTCAAAGAGAATTCTATAGGATGGAAGAATTATTTGCAGGATAGAACCTGGCAAGAGTTTAAAAAATCTACAAGACGATGATCCAGATAGATTGTTTCTAAACCGATAAATGAGAATTTACTGAGGTTTATACTTACACAGTGAAGTCAGCTGGTGGACAATAATTCAAATCTATGATAATAAATTCTCTGAGCTTCTAATCCTGTGTGGCTGTATGCAAGGTCCCTAAGATGTTCAAGCATCTAAACCATGTCCAAGAATCACACAGAAAGGCACACAAAGGGCCATTTTACCATTGTAGGTTGTTCAGATTACAATAATATTCCCAGGCAGTTCTTTACTTATAGTAAAAACCTGTGTTACTCTACTGTCCTTAGGGTCTGTACAGAGTTTGTACCTGACACTTCAAATGCAGTTCAGTTCATCCCATATAAGCTAAATATCAGCTACTGATTTCATCTTATATGACATAGGACAATTCTGTAGATCAGCTGGTTACAGGAGTCTATCCAGTAACCGTAGTCAGCTTATCATCTGTTTTTCAAATAATTATTTCATTGATAAAAATTTACCTATGAAGAAATTGTTAATCGAGTATCCAGAATAAGATCTATGTAGTGTGGTGTAAATAAGTCATATACACAGAAAAATGAGGAAAAAGTAAAATATGAATTTTACCTCATTAAGTAGCCAGAATGAGACCATACTTTTCTGTGGAAAATGTAGGTTGCAGTTGTATAATTAAAGAGCGTATGATACACAAAGCAAAAGAAAAAGGAACACCATTTCCTACCTGACATATGTTTGTAGTAAAGTTAATAACAATAATCTGTGCAGTCTTGTAAATATCTAATAATAATAATGCATATTTACATCATATTCTAAGATATTTCTGCATATATGGTCAGAATTTTTTTCAGTATCCTAATAGATCGCCAAACATGTAAAAATATTCTTCTGTATTATAGAGTCTACTGTATAAAATTCTGGCAACCTGTATACAAAATTCAAGTCTTTTAAACCTGTGCTCTACACAAAAATTGTTTGAACATGATCAGTTGTCATTGCTTTCAATGTTGTTTTGAGTTCAAATTTATATTTAATTTTATCTATGAAATCATTTAATCTAATAAATGTTCTAACAAATTAAGTAAGTAACTCATAGAAATTATCTGTGCACTTATACTCTTCTTATTATAATATGCCACCTGGTTTGCTAGATCTCAATGGTGGATGAAGAGAATCAGAGGAAAAGAAAGGAGTGTATCTAACGTTTTATTCCACCATGAATTTGTCTCTTCTTTGTTGCCCTCTACTATTACCTATGCACACTTTGTCCTTCACTGGACAGCTTAAACCAAATAATTTTCACTGACTTAAAATTGGAATAGGTATGTATGTTCATCTGCCATCTATTCTCACTGCCTTATTCTCTGTGGCTCTCTTTAATTACACTGTCACTTGTACAGGACACTTGCGTTCTTTAAAATACTTAGTAGAGAATGTTATTAAGTCCTCCTCAAGGCAAGGCATTCTGTGACTCAAAACCGACTACTTTTACTTTTGTGCTCATATTGTCCTTGTTTGAGATTCCAGAAATCAAAGTTCCAGAATTTCAAATCACATAGGACTGGAGACTATGTAAAGAGAGGAATAAGAGGCTAGAAATTTCCACATGCTTCTTAATCCAAGAGCAAAAAGTCAATCGAAAATTTATATGAAATTTCTAGTGTGGGAGTGGTGAAGGAGTCAGATCATCAGCTCATCTGAACTTTCTACGAAAACATGACTTAGAACCATATTTCAATTTCAGATGTGTTCTCTTTGGGCTGATTTGTACCCTTGGAATATGATTGACAGCTGCTTTGATTTTCTGTAAATAACTGAAATTTTAAACTAAACTGAACAAGAGTAGAGTGAGAAGATGAAGTGAGCACAATAATACATAGCATTTACTTCCTGGCCTGTGTTCAGACAGGAGTTTTTACAACTGAGGTTTGCTTTTCTTTTCAGAGTAATGACAAGGTAGATGTTCATCGCCATTCATTTATAAACTTCATATTGTAGCAAGTAGGAAGTCACTGAAAAGTATTTATCTACTCTGTTCACTTGAGAGCAAAATAAACATGTTGACCTTCAATTCTTCCCCCTTTTAGCTTTTTTCTTATCAGAGGATGTCAGCATTTAGCACAAGGATAAATGCCTGCATTTTTGTGAGGAATGTAGACAATGCTGTCATGAAACAAATAGCCTCTAGGAGGGAAAAAAATGGGAGCCTTTCAAAAGGCTTAATGTGTAAAAGAGACAATTTCAGTGAACCCATCGCTGTATGTCGAATGTCTAAATAAGAGGAAAAAAAGCCCTTTGAGAAACAGATTTCCTACTCTCCTAAACAGCAGTATTATACTGAAGAACTGAATACGTGTGTCAAAGATAAAATTGTAAAATACACTGTTTCTTCTAATGTAATATGCATTTTCCTCTTTAGGCTTATTATACCACTTATTTTCTCATTTATTCATGATATTTAGCTAAGGTATGGTACATGGACTGAAAGCAGAAGCCAGCCACATTAAAAATCTTGTGAGTTCAATGCTTGATGTGTTTTTTTTTCTACAGCACATCTACAACTGAGAACTTTATTTTACCTAGGATACTTTTTTTCTCCTTTATTAGAATCAAGGTAACACTCCATCTGAAATAACTTTTAAATGTAATAATTCCAAAAGTAATAAGAAATATAATGCGTACTGTTCTTCAGGGAAAAGGATATTTCCCACTTACACAGTCTGGGAAAATAATTGCATCAGTTTATAGCTACAGAAGATTTTATGTTATGGTCATAGCTTTTAGCTGTAAAACTTCCTGTTGATTCTCCCCAGTTTTATCCTTTTGTGGGTCCAAATTTGTGAATATTTGGTGAAAGAGTTACAGAAATACTTGGTGTAAACCTCCAGAAGCAGAATAATAAATGTGTCTTTAATCTCAAAACTTCCAAAAGAAGTATTGGAAATCTTGCATCTGTTTCTATGTGTTGTCTTGCTTGCAGAATAACCGTTATTGCTTTAGCAGTTTCTACCACCATATGTGCACAATAAATGAACATAAAATTGAATGAACCCATACAAGAAGGCTAAATCCACCCGGCTTAACAAATCCATTCCCTCACCCACTGTGTGCTGGAACAGGAATAGAGTGTTGTTTAGATCATAAGGATTAGTAAAATAACAGTCTTGGTGAACAAAATGGTCATATGGATGAAATTATTGTTTCTTAGAGGCAGTGTATGATAGCTGTGATACCAGTGATTGTACTTAGTTAATTCACTATTCTAATTCAATAACTGCATAATGTGTATAATTATTTCAATTGAACAGATCAGCAATTATACATAAAATAAAGTCAATAATTTTATATAAATGAATTGTGATCTTTTTTCTTCATTAAAAATGAGATTACTATAATTAAAATCTTCTTTACAACTGATTTCTCTTTCAATAATACAACAGATTGTGAGAAATGAAGAGCATAAAATCTCTCTACCCTGTAGAACTGGAAACAAGGCAGGAGAGTTGCTATCAACATTGGTTGTACTTAAGCTATAGATCATCAAACTCTGAAAACGATAATAAATGTTCTTCTGTGATCTCATAATGCTCAATGGGTTCTGGACCATTGCATCCATGAGGTAAACTGTTTCATTGCTACACTATTCCTATGTCTCCTGCTAGTTCAGTGTGAACTAGAATATTGTAGACGTCACCTGTTCCTACTGTTTCCATCTTTAGAACTGGGCTAAAAACTACTTTTAAGGATAGTCAGAGTTAATTAGTGAGACTCTTGAAAACCAGGTAGGTGTATTCCTACACAAAAGATTAACAATTTCCCACATTGATCATGTTCTTACTTTTAAGACATCCAAGGTTACTCTTTCTTCTAATGTGTCTTCCATAACATACTTTGACATGGACAGTCCGCTCTTCCTCATATTTCAGTTTCTGATATTTCAGTTTCAGTATAACTTATCTTTGACCTATCTCCCCAAAGGATTTCTGGGGCACACAACAGGTAGCATAAGTCTTCCGTTATGGAACTTATGTGAAAGTTATAGGAAAGAGGTATTTTTACCTTAGTAGCATCTAGGTTTCAATATCTTCTGTAATGTTTCCCAGCTATTTCATATATTGGTCATTGAAAGTCTCCCAACAGAAATTTATTCATTACTCACTATACTTTTCACATGAACCAGATATTACACGTTATTGAAGAATGAGATCATCAGTGGAAAAGCTAAATACTCTTTAGTAGATAGAGCTTGTTTGTACTTCTTCAAGTCAAAGTATTTGGAAGAACCCTCTAACTTTTTTCTATAGGGTAAGTTCTGCAAGGGATATTTGGGAAGAGAAGCAGAACCTTCACATACATTCTGTGCCCTCTGATGTGAAACAAATGTGGTACCAAAATCAGCTTCAAGGCAAATTATTTTCTTTCTCCAAGCAGTGATGGCCTTCTTGTGAAGAAGAGAACCACAATATCCTCCTTTAGGCAACGGCACATCACTGTGCCACTCAATTCCTGTTGTCAATGTGGTTTTCTGTCTTCAACTTGATCTTTCATTTTTTTTCTCATCCATCTGATGCAGACTTGAGATTTCACCATTTCTGTGGTCAGCTTTGTTCAAGTTTGACCATCCTGATGTTGAATATATTTCCTCTATATATAATTGCAACTTCCACTGTATTATGCCTTCACAAGATTACCACAGAGGCAGTTGAGATAAATAGGAACAACCAGATGTATGCAAACCATCTGTGCAGCAGGCAAGGACATACTTGGATACAAGAAACAGAGTGAAATAAATGTGGATTTACTATTTCAATGATTCCTGAAGATCATTATCAAGCGCAGGGTTGTGGCTTGTTGATATACTGCATAGATACAAACACTTACATACTCGAAAAGAGGTGAGCCCACACTTTAAGTATTCTGTAGAAAAAGTTTAGGTAGCCTAAGCTGATGTATGTTTCAAGTCGTAGTTTATATAGATGGAACCAGCACAAACACAAGTTGCTAGAAACGTGTGTCTCAGAAGAAGGCAGTGAGCTTGTGTTTTCAGATGTCTTCTGAAACTCTATTCCAAATACCTCATCTGAGTGAAGAATAGCTCAAAAGGAAAATTCTTGACACAAGAACAGAGCTACCACAGGACTAACTTCTAATTTTCAAATCGATTTCACTACAATATAAAATGAAAATATTTAGAAGTTGTAAATCTAAATGAAAAAATATTTATTTTCTTCATATTATTCCATTTTTATCTCTTTTCTCTAATCTTATTGTTTAATTATTTCTGTTTCTCACATTATTTTTAATATTTGCAAACAAGAAAGAATAATTTATGCAGTAATTCTGTTATCCAAAATCACATATGAACTCAGCTTTCTTGAGCTAAGATAAATTGTATACTCCTAACGGGATGGAAAGCAATCCATATGTAAACTTCATCCTTATGTCAGTACTGACCTGAACTCACTCCAATATTGCCAGTATTACTTCCTCCAGTATTCTGAAGCAGTTCATAAAAAGTTTTGCCTTTTGTTCAAAGATTAATTACCATAAAGCTACCTATCTGACCGCCTAAGTAAACATTGTCCTTAAATTTGAACTCTCACAAGGTAAAGACTGTGTGCTTCCACTGAAGTCACAATAACTTTGAAAATACTTATGCCTAGTAACTGCATTCCATTTTTCTAATATGTGATTGAGGTTTAGAGATTACTCTTTAATTTGTCCAAAACCTTTAAGTTTGGATTATAATGACACTGGTACTTAAGTCAGAGGTAGTTAAATCCACCATATCAAGCATAATCTTTAGGACTGTAATTTAAGACTATATTAAAAAATTAGAGCTGAACATTGGGTTACGGAATTACCAAGGAAAATAATATATTTTACCCCAGAAAAAATACCCCATAAAACTGTCAAAACCAGCATTAAACTCCTAAAATTCAATACTATACAATCAAATAATTTAAGATTATAGATTTTTCTTTTTTTAATTTTTGTAAGACAACACTGAATATAACTGAAGAAAGTAAGACATCAAATTCTTAAATAAAGCTTTCTTCCTTGTATTTTTATTTAGAAACAGAGATGGCAATGGCAGATTGTCAAACAAAGAATTAGCATTGCACTGTCGATATATGTTAATTTTGGATTATGTGGTAATACGTTCATCAGAATTCTATTTTGCCTGATAGTGCCACATCAGTTTGCTAATTCTGTTTCTCGTTCAAGAAGCTCTAATTCTTCTCAAGCTTAAGTTAAACTGTTCTAAAAACTGCAATAGATAAAATACACTTTCAAAGATATTTTAAGATATTTTTGTAAAAAATTGTTGGTTTATAATTCTGAACAAAGTACAATTTTTAATGTTCTTTTATACAGTAAAGTGCTAGATTCTTGGAGACATTCAAACTGGAAAGTTGTCCAACTGCGTGTTCAACACAGGGTCTATGAATTCAAAATGTGTTGCTCAATGCTTCGTTCAGTTGATTCCTGGAGATCCTCAAAGGACAGTAATGTCATAGCCTTTCTCAGCGACCCGTTTCACTTTTTATTTAATCTCATGGGGAAAAAAATACCACTTCAGTGTATGACTGTTTCCTCTTTTTCTGACTGCAACTCCTTGATTATCTCCACAGAGTTGCTCACTGGCTGAACCAGCTCTAGCCTGTGTTATTGACAGGGACTCTGTCTTCCCAAGGCTCTATCTGTATTATTGTTGAGTTTCATCAGGTTCTGGTTGGCCCATTCTTGCAATCTGCTTAGATCACTCTGAATGTCAGCCTTGCCTTCAAGTGTCTTCACTTCCCTAAGGCTTACGTTCACAAACTTCGCAACAGTGCACTCTGCTGGTCCTAGAACAGAATCCTGCAGCAGTCCAGTTGAAACCAAAATCCAGGTGGAGGTCAAGTTATCAACCAAGCCAGTTTTCCCCTCACCTAATTGATATCACGTGTAGCCCATATCATCCCAATTTGCAGTTGTGGATGTAGTGGAAGACTATGTTGAAAGTCTTGTTAAAGTTGAAATAGATAGCATCTATTTTTCTCTCTTCATCCACAAATCTAATTATTTCATTACAGAGGGAAATGAGGTTGTTCAGGCATGATTTCCCTCTGGTATCTGCAGGCTAACTTTTCACAGATATCCTCTTCTCCTCCATGTACCCAGAAACCTGCTTCAAAAGGGCTCACTCCATGATTTTGCCAGATACTGAAGCAAGGCTGACCAGCCTAGACTTCTTTGGATCATTCTTTTGACATGTTTTAAAGATGAGTGCAGTATTTCGCTTCCTGTATCTCAATGTTCCAAAGACGGCAGGGAGGAGTTTTGAAAAGCTATCAGACAACTCTGTCAGCATCTTCAGATACAAAACTAGTTCCATGGACTAGATTGCTGCCTTTCCTCTCACTCAATACTGGCAGATCCTCTTCTGCTTGAACCCTGATTTAGGTACAAAGACCTGAGAAAACATGCTGGTGAAAACTGAAGCAAAGATGATGAGTATTTGCACTTTAGGCATTTTCACTAAAATCAATCTGCCTGTTTAGCACTGCGTCCACATTTTCATTGCTTCTTCTTTTACTGCTAGTGTAGTGACAGCAGCTATTCTTATTTTCCTTGACACTCCTTGCATATTTCAACTCAAAACGAGTCAGATTTTCTGTATATGTGGGAAACAGTTCTGCAATTATGCTCTGTAGACTGTTCACACTACCAGTTCCTTTGTAAATCTGTTTGCCATTGGAGCTCAGTCATTCATTCCACATTTAGCCAAGCCAATCTCCTGAGTCATCCATACATTTTCCTGACTTTCATTTCAAGACTGCCATTGATATCTCATCCCCAGCTGGTTCTTCCTTGTTTTTAAGTAGCAGAACCAGGATGGCCACTGCCATTTCCAAGCTTATATAGCTTCTGTAATAAGTAGTTGCTCCTACCAGACTCCAACATTCCCAGTCCCACAACCTGTATGGACTGCGCACTTGCAACAGATTTCAGGGAGGCTAATGGTTCTGGTAAATCAGGGAATGATGGTACAGTGACTTATTCGAGTTGCTTAAAAAGGAAATCTGTCAACTTCCTCAGTTGATAGCGTGGTTGGTAACAAAATGTCAGCAAAAAGCTGTCCTCTCTATTCTCTCTTCTGATGACGACCCATATAACCTTGGCCAGCCTGCTGTTAATACCACAGGGTAGCCTGATATAATCAAGCTGACTTTTCACATGAAGAAAGTCTCTTCTGCCATTTCTTCCGTGCATTGCCTGAAGAGTTTTTGTCTACTCGTTACAGAGCTACAGCCACACAACCTATCAAGGCACCCTACAGCTAGCGCAGTGACGTTTTAGTTCTACATCCTCACATGAAGCTCTTGAAGCTTCTGTTCATTTTTTTAATTTACTTTTCCACAACCTTTTTTTTTATAATGTGAGTTATATAAATGATGTGTCTCAGTAAGTGCAAAACTATTATTTTTTATTATTATTACAGAGACTTTGTGTTTCATCATAAAAAGATTTTTTGTTCTGAGTGTATAATTGTGGATAATACTTTACAGAACTCTTTTCATATTTACTACTATACACTGAAAAAATAGTTATATGAAAACAGGTTGGTGCTAAACTCTCTATGGAATATAGATTAACACTTTTAATATTTTTAGGACTCCTTGTTGCAATAGTTCTGTTATCAGTGCAAGTCATGCACAGAAATTGTGACAGTGCTGGGAAGGCTTAGGGCTATGAATTTAAAGATAGAGTTCTCCAGGTAAGTGAAAAACCACAGACAGATCTCAGGTGTTTTATTTTCAAAGATTGAACACGTAGTGTTACAACAGGAAAAATGCTGATTATTCCTAAATGAAGAATGGGAGAACATATTAATTATCTTGTCAGTTATTTCCTGACCTTAGTTCTCTGTTTCTCACATGGAAAATGATTTCAAGTTCATTGAGGCTATGGTGAGTAGCTACAAATCCATCAGTCTCACTACAAAGCATTTAACTAAGTTGTTTCTGTATGAGTTTGAAGATAAATGTTCTACACTGCTTAGAAAGCAATTAGGAGTTGTTAACATGGCCATACTGCTATCTAAGTACTTTAAAAAGAAATTTTAGCTCTGCATAGATAGAACTGTCCTAAAATGTGTATGTCACCTACTGTAGATTATTTCAGACAGGACTCGGACATGTGTTCTATGCACTGCTACCAGCAGCCTTCTGGCTGGCAACCTCCATGTAGTCAGCAGGTGTTTCTAGACATGGAGGAGAACAGAAACGGCCTGTGCCCTCTTTTAAGGTGAAAAGACTTGAAAATTAATTCAAAGAGCAATTCCCACACACAGTGGACAAAGTAATCTATTTTTAAGGCAACGCTGTTGCTGTAAGAAATGTAAACACCACCTACATTAGCTAATTTACTCCTTTTCCTTGGTATGCTTATAAAAACATACGCTTATAAAACCATATGTTTAATTACATTTTTTCTTCTATGTTGACAGATGCTCTCTTTATCTTTTTTTTTATATCATCGTCCTATTAAGTGTAAACAAATCCCCCACTCCTTAGAAATCTCATTTGTTTTATCAACCTCAAACACTCTTTTTAGTTCATTTTATACAACTTCCCCTTACATTACAGAAGGTTCCATCTTGAAAATAGTCAATGACGCTCTTTAATCAATTGCAAGGGTCACTGCTGAGTCCCCTAAGACTTGTTTCTCTTGTCCTTACAATTGCTTGGACCAAATACTCCACTTCCACAATACTGCTTGCTCTTACTGCCTCAAGGAGAGATGGAGACTGGAGCAGAGAAATCAAACTAATATCTCTGATGTGACAGTGCACAGCATACTGCCAATAGGACATCAAGCCAGCATGATATATTAGCAATTTTAATTAATTTTCTGAGTCATTTCCTAAGGGCTCAGTTCTGTAATCTTATTATTATGAGCCTAACATGCTATGCTTTCTAATCTTTCTTTTGTTGTTAAATGCAATCTCTACTTTCATTAGGAAACTCTTGACATGAAGAAGCTTGTTCTTTTGTGTGGTGAAATTTTACGTGTATGTTCACTAGTAGTAAGTTCTAGAAATTATGTACTAGAGTACATTAGTTCTTAATACAGAACTCATCATGTACTTTTCTGCTTTATTCTTTTACTAAAATATCATGCTAGAAGAGACTGAGGTCCCTGTTTTAAAAGAAAGAAGCCATATCTCTATAGTTTTAGGTATAAAATAGTCTCAGTTACCTCTACTTTATGTCACCAACCAAACTTAATGTCATTTGACGGAGTGAAATCTGGGGATTTTTACCCACTGTAGTCAAATAATCTGTGCTCATTAAGAGATGCATAGTTTATGAACTGCATAAGAATAGTATATTTTTACTGTTTGCTTCTTAGCCTCTGCTTTAAAGACTGGAAAAAAATAGTAGCAGGTTTTCTATAATGTAAGTACATTTTGATTATCAGGGTGTTTTTTTTTCAGATTTGCAAAACTTTGCAGTCATATTGATTGTTACGTTTATCACATCTGATAAATATTTAAAATAAGTAAATAATTAAAATTTCATTTGTTAGTTATCAGGATATTTTGCATGTTTTGTTTTTTTTCAAAAAGCACATTTTTTTCAAATTAGAAATGTGTGATTATAATTACTTTGATGTAGCATAAAGATTATAATTATTCTCTAAATATTTTATAGGTATTACTTAACATTTTAACTACCACAACATTTTCAAGTTACAAGTGCCATATTTGTTACAGAAATGGAATTTTAGGCAGGAAACTTCATATAGATTCAATAAACATAGTTTTAACATAGAAGACTAGAGAAAGGGAGTTGAGTGGTTAGAGTAGTTAAGAAAGTAGGTATGCTTTTTACTCATGAGGCAACACAGAAATATATGCCCATATAGTTGTCCAGATCATTTGGAAAGCGATATAATTTTTTTATATAATGATCCTATGACCTCCAGAGTGTCCTAGAAATAAAGGATAAGAACAGAGGGAAGAAAGATAGTTTGTGGACCACATAAACTTTAAGTCAGTTATATTATGAGATAGGAAGTAATTCAGCTGCCATGTATCTTTCTGCCACTGTTCATCACTTACAATTTTTCCAAAATTTTTCTGCTCCTACTTACCCATGAACTAGTTGACCATAAACTGGAAATAGCTCAAGACTCTGAAATAAGTAAAATTTCACTGGGAAAATAAGGTGAGTTAGGACATCATGTTTTAACTTGTCAAAATTATATTAGGCTCAGTGTGTGTGATCCCATATAAACATTGTGGAAGGTTTTGATAATGTTTTGTTTTGTTTTGTTTTGTTCTGTTCTGTTCTTAAGAGTGTTATTACAATTAACAGTGAGTGTGATATTTTAAAGGGATATATTCTCCCATTTGCAACCCCCATATTTATACTTTCTTCTCCTTCATACGTATGTTTAGATTATTTACAGTGTGCAGACAGAGAGCTGAATTGTAGTGCTTTTGTGAATGTCAGAACTGTATTCAGCATGCTAACATAATGAGTATTTCAATAACAAAAATTGTTGTAGGGGTTCTAGCAATAGAAGTTGAAGAAAGAGCTTTAAAGAAGAGTACTTTAAGCTATCTCATAATTATAAAGAAAGTGACATCTAACTTTGATCTGATAGTGATAAAGTTGTAAAGCATGGAGATGAAAAATAATGAAATTTTCATGCTATCCATTTACAGCAAAAGATAATGGGCATAATAAACTGAAATGCATTAAGAGCCTGTGGTACTGTTTTACAACATGTGTAACTTTAACAGTCACCAATGTCATCTTCTTATTCTTTTGAATGCCTGACCATCAGTAGCCCAAAGCAAAGAAATGAGATTATTCGACCCCAGGGGAAATGATTGACTACTCTTCTCTGCCTCCTCAAAATCACAACACAAAAGCAGGGGATGCAAGAAGTCCTGCAAAAGAGTCCTGAATGAGTCTCCAAGTCCTGAAGTGAGGCCAAGAGCAAAAATAAGAATGAAAATGCATGTAAATAAAACACAAAAAACGCATTGGTCCACTCAGAAAAGCAAGGAATAGGTGTTTATTTGAAGCTCTTGGTATGGGTAGGTGTAGAGCAGGGGTCAAACTCACAGCATGCAGGCTAAATCTAGCCCTGCACCTTGTTTTATCAGGCCGGGCACCTTGTTTCTACATGGTGGCAGCGCCAAGCTCCTTGTCCCTGCACTCCTGCTGGTGCTGGTCACGTGTGCAGTGGGTGACGCATGTTACATTGCAGGAGCAGGAGAACGATGGGTAGATGAAGGCAGTATACAGCTTGCAGAGGATTAGACAAGATACTAGATTTCTTCGTAAACTACTTTCCCATTAGTAACACAAACTTCAGTGTTTTTTCCAATGCAGACTCCATACTGCTTGCAACTAGACCATCCACTCACATTCCTAGTTTCTGGTGTCCACAACACTTTTTTCTAATTTACGTGTTTTTATGAATTAAATTGTGAGATTGCAACAGATAAAGCATATGATACTGATTAAAAATGAATTCACTGTATTTAAAAGTAAAGATTTTTAAAATGGCTGTTATGTCTACTGTAAGAAGGTAAATAGCTAAGGTTTTTTATGTGACCCTATAAGACCCAAATAACCTCCAAAAACCAGCTTCTTTTTTTGTAAGTGGCTCTCTAAAATATAGCACAGTGTCTCCAGATTTTCTGTGGAAACAACTGCACCTTGTGCTTTAGGGTCGATTTGACTCTTCTTTAACTGGCATTAAAAATGAAAGTTCTATAAAAGTGAATAGAGTCACCGCGGTGAACAAGGGTTATGAGAAGCAGCTGAAGGACCTGGGATTATTTGGTCTGGAAAAAAGGAGTGTGAGGGGAGATCTCATCACTGTCTACAACTGCTTGAAAGGAGGTTGTAGCAAGGTGAGTGTTGGTCTCTTCTACCAATAGAGAGATGATAGAATAAGAAGAAATGGCCTCAAGTTACACCAGGATAGATTCAGATTAAGCATCAGGAAAAAATTTTTCACTGAAGAGGTTGTCAGACCCTGGCAGCAGAGGCTGCACAGGGAAGTGGTGGAGTCCCCATCCCTGGAGGTGCTTAAAAGACAGGTAGATGAAGCGCTTAGGGATCTGATTTAGTAGTGGACAGGTATGGTTGGACTCTATGATCTCAAACATTTTTTCCAGCCAGGTGATTCTATGAATCTATGATTCTGTGGTGCGCAAGTGTTGTAAACAAAACAAAAAAAAGGACATGTTTTGTGTTTTACATAGTGATGTGACATGTAAGGGTTGATACTTCTCATTGAAATACCTTCAGAGAATGAGTTTGCTTGGTGGTTTTCATTACCACAATAAAGACCAGAGCTGATCTGTAGGGCAGTGAAGTGCAGTTAAGGAGAACTATAAACAAGGGGAAAGAGGTCAGTTTTCTGGGCTCGAAGGAGAGCACACTGCAAAAACGCCCTCTAAAAGCACTGTGGAAGATATACTTCTTCCTCAGTAAAGGGAATTTTTATTTATTCTTATGATACATAAACATTAAAAAAAATTAAAAGCATACTCTCATATGGGAAAAAATTATATTTGTTCTTTTCAATAAAAAGCATGCTCAGTACTTTTGTGTCTTCGGTGATAATAACATTACCAAATCATTACAATATTTGAAGGCAAATTATCTGAAAATATTTTACAAGCCTTGAAAAAAATTAAGACTGTTTTAAGAAGGCTGGTATTTTTCCTCAGTATTTTAGCATACTGTTCTGGCTTTGAAGGGAATCTGTTCCTAAGAAATAGCTGTCTGAGTTCAGTTAATGAGTCTATATAACCACCAAGAGTTTACTTCATTAACTAGCACTAATGTTCCCAACACCTTCAATTAACACTGTTTTTACTTTATCTAATATTAGTCAAGACACGATATGATCAGAAAACAACATTGTCAGCCAAGTGTTCCTCAAACACAACTGATTTATTTCTTTGGCACCTCATTAAAATGCAAACTATATTGAAATTGATTTTCAGCACTTTCAGGTAGGAATGTTTGTAATGATGTTAATTTGTGAATTCCCTCTTTATATATATATATATTCTGTATGCTGAGGCTGCTATGTTCAGCCCAGGGCTATTTGTATTGTGCAGACAGAAAATGAACAGTGAACATTTATTTCTCATATCTTTCTGAGGAACCTGAGGCGCATGAAGATATTTGTGCTGTAACAGGCATAGTCAATCTCCTTCACTCCCTTTAGTCACTATATATCAACAGCAAACTCCCAGCTAGTCTTGCTGCAGCAATTAACCTGCCAGGGCTTTCTGCTGTCAGACTCAGTAATAATAAACTCCCCCCAGTGAGAGATAAAGCTATAGATCCTCACCCTGCAACTTCCACAGTGGCTGAATTATTCAGATTCAGCATGATTAAAGAGGTGACATGGTATTAGTTAAAAAGACATATTTTTTTTTCTTCCTGACTGAGGTTTAAACCTATTAAGGAATAACGGCAGAAGAAAATGGCTCTTTACCATCCATCCATAGGTCTTCGAAAAGGGATTTCTAGAAAAGTTGTTTATAATGCCTGTCATTTTGAAGGTTTAAGGACAAAAATGTAAACAGAAAAAACGTTGGCATAGTTAAATCATAAAGCATTTGTCAATCCAAGAACCAAATAAATCAGAGTAAGAAATAATTCAGGGCATAGAAATAAATGTATTAATTGGAAAAAAGTGGTAATGTTGAACCTGCTTTTTTTTAAAGAAAAGATAACTTGTTTTTTTTAAAAAAGGAGGGAGAAAAAGCAGCATTAATATAAATGCTCTAACATATTGCAAACAAATCAATTGTTTACATTCCCCAGTACTAGGGCAGCAGTGTAATGTTATACGTGCATAGCAAGTGAGATTACCGAAACAAAGTCATGGAAAAATGAACTTAGTTTACACAGTTCTAGTCTCATTAAAATCACAATTCATTTGCCAGTCTCAGTTTACTTAGCAGTCAGAAAATGCATTCTTAACTAAATGCTCTTAGTATTTCCCAGGGGAATTATCTCTCTAAAATGCAGGACTGGGTCTGCATGTTAGAAGTGGTACTAAAAGCAGTCAAATTCATATTCTTTGACTACTAGAGCAATGTGAAGTTATATTCTTTGTCATGCTCATCTAAATTAAATGGAACTAATCTGTTGATAGAGAAGAATGGAGAGGAATAAGAGTAATTTCTTTGGTTTATCCAGACCTTTAATACATGTATGATGCATAAGCACGCATTTCATACTGATGGATTTTTCTTATTATTAGAATAGGTAAATACCTAATGAGTGCAAGTGGATAAACCGCCTACAGACAAAACCAACATCTGCCCTGCAGTATACTGGTAAAAGGAAGAATTAGAGCAAAAATAATGGATTCAACATAACACCTTCAAATCTAAAATGTAGTGTTACCAACTTGTTCTGAATTTTCCATTGTAGTAAATATTTGGGGTAGCATTCTTTCACATTTAAGTTAGCCAGATATCAAAAGGAGGTCTAAAACTCTTGACTCCTATAAACCTCATGTTACGACTGAGAATATGCACAGTACTTTTTGTTAGAATCAATTTGGATTTCTCTGTTTTGCTACAGCAGCCTATACAGTCATTTTAATATGTTACATTTCAAGGAGTTAAGGCACTGCACATGTCATTAAAACATCATATGTTCACAGGATCAAATTCTTTGATGGATTACTTTTCAAGAAACTGACCATCACCAAACTGTCAAAACTGAACACTAAAAGGTAGACCACTAAATAATGAAAACATTAATATTAAAAAATTACTTTAAAAAATATCATTATCATTTTTAACACCATATTTTAGATGACAAGATGATGATCATTTAGAAATTATGTTTATCTTTGTTCTAGCTGGTTTTCTTGTGAACTTGATTTCTAGGTTAGTTGTGAAGAGAATGACAAAGACTTTCAAATTTCTACACCTTAAATTCATAGTTAGGTATCTAAAGAAATGGCCAATTTTTCAAATGTGCTGTTCTTGCCAGTGCTCCCAGCAAAATCACTTAATGTCACTGAAATGTGTAGTATGTCTGAAAATCAGGCTATATATACCTGCTATGTGTAGAATATAAGATGTAATCACTACTCATAGTGCATAATGAGTAAGAGACAGCAACCTTCTTTTCTGCTGAGCAGCTATGTGTTTGTCATTTTTGAAGGCCCTACTACAAACTTTACTGTGACAGTATGAATAAAGATAGTAGTGACGAACACGTTGTCTTCCTGCACTGCTCAGCCTTACTGCTGTCCTTGAAAAATATCATTTGTCTGGTTTCTATTCTTAATATTTTTTGGCCTGCAGATAAATAAACCAGAAGTTAATGTGAGGACTGTAATTCTCAAGCTTCCCTCACTGTGTTCAAAGTGGCAATCATCATCTACACCAATTTGTTGTTCATGCTAATGTGACGTGCATCAATAACTTATTAAAATAAAATGTCTATAAAAATATTTAACATCCATAAAAGAAAGAAATTAATCCATACTTTCAAGTCCATGAATGAGAAAATCCGCTTTGCTAATCCTTTGAACTTTTTCTGTATTCATTAGACAGAGACAGGAATTTTAAAAAGCGCAATTCTTCATACCTGAGGAAAGCATCAGTTTTAAAATGAGATGAGTTATTTCTGGAATATCACATAATTTTCCTCTCCTGTTGACTATAGAGTGCTTTGGCAACTAGCACAGACTAGATATTGAGGTTTATAAGGTAAAATCTTGCCTTATGCAACATAAGTGTACATATTTTACGTGGTTTTCAAGTTTGTCCGTCTTTCAGAAGGAGTTTAGACTAGATGACCTCCAAAGGTCCCGTCAAACCTAATTGTTTCTATAATTTTAAATTTTGGTTTCCGAGTGACTTAGGTTGCATTAGCAATCTTAGCTAGGCTTAATATTGCATAAGTCAGTTATAAAATTATACCAATAAAATTAACTATTTGTCAGTAGCAAACTGAATTCTCCTACTCTACTTTCTTCAGTAATGATTCTGCTAGAGGATGTTTTTAATTTGTTTGATGAATCTTCTTCAGAATTTATTTTCGTAATTTTGAAGTTTTGTTCCCTTTTTGCCACCTTGTCTTTTTCTATTTCAGAGATACAGTCATGATCTAATCAAAAAGTAGCTTGAGTGTATTTCACCCAACAGTGCCAACCGAAGGACATCCTAATTTGCAGTTGGGAGATAATAAAAGGCTTGCCCCCTTTGATCCTGAGGACCTCATCTTTGGCCCTGTTTTCCTGCACAAAAAAATCTTGTTGCTTCTCTGAGCCTTCCATAGATTATATTGCCTTCTATCAACTTTCAGCTTAGGTTTTTACATTCCACTCATGAAGTTTTTCCTTCTCCAAATTCCAGAATTGTCCAAAAAAGAAAACCAGTTCTCATTGGTATACATCCTATTTCATAAAAAAAAAAAAAAAAAAAGAGGTGTAGTTTTATTATATATTTTGTAACAGCAACAGGATATCATAAACTTAGTTAGATAAATGCCCAAATCTTCATACTTCTCACTGATGAAAAAAATAATTGTATTAATATATGTGGTAAATATTTTCATGTACAAGCAGAGTTTTAGTATTCCTGTCCCAGTATAACCGTGTTAAAAAAAATTGTTTTCTTCTCACATAGCCACAAATTTTCAGCAAGACTTTATTCCCCACTGTTCCAGGTAGACTGACAAACCTAGAATGCTCCCACTCTGGAAGAGATTGATTTTGACTTCCTGTGAAAATCTTGGGTTTTTTAAAGGAGGTGCCAAAGTATATCTGGAGCTTTCTGGCAGGTTCTTTGGATAAACGCTTGATTTCATTCTGTGGCACAGGTTAGATTCTGAAATTTTGCATCTAGCCAAGCTGCAAGTTGGATTCTTGTCTTTCCCAGCTAATAAAGCATGTGATGTTGTTTTGGATCTGCTAATAGATACCCTTTGGAAATGCAGAAGAGTGGTTGACCTATATTATGATACAATTAAGCATTTTATGGAAAAGATATCTCAAAATTAGCAGTCTAAATTGATGCTCGGTATTAATTTTCTGAAAAGGAATAGACATAGATAACATGTTTGGAACTGAGGACTAAGGAAATAAAATCCACTGATTTTCTCTGAACCAAATGTTATTTCTTGGTTATCAGTAAAAATAAATGAACAATTACAACTTTAATTTTTTGAGGATAGGACAACATTTTTTTGCCTTTAAACGTCTCAGCTGAAGGGGATAAAGGTTTTCTAATTCTAAATGCAGTTAACTATACTATTATTTTAATATATCAATGCTGTTTTCTTTTAAGATCATATTTGAGAGCCCTGCCTTCCTTTTAAGACACAATATAAGCTTACTAACATAAGTTCCAAAAATGCTTTTCTTCTAACTGTTTTAAAATGTACTATTGTGTGTATTTTTTATTTTTTTATAAAGCAGCTGTCAATTTATTTACAGTCCTTACATTCCTTTAAGGCTTATTATCACGCCTTTCTCGATTCAACATTATCAATACCAACCCAAACATCAGAATCCCACCTGAATTAAAGGCAACTTGTTTTTTGTTGGTGGAAGCTTTGAATGAATAATTCATCTGGAAGAGCCTTCTATCTTGTGCATTTCCAGAACACAGAGTAATTCCCTTGTCAATCACAGTGGCTCTGTCAGTACTAAGTTCCATATAGTATGTGCTCCAACTGTACAGGGGATGACAAGCAGCTGAGATTACCAACTGTGTTAATCCTGGGCATCCTTTTAGCTTTTCTTTCACAGAACATTCAAATTCAAGTCTCGATCTAACACTGCACTGGGAAAACAGTGTCAAATTTTCCTCTCTGTTCTTGCCAATACAGTTTGGTTGAAAGATCTTGTATGCATAGCAACCAAGTTGATCACAAGCCACACTTACTCATCTCCAGAGAGTTACATTTCATTTTTGGTCCTCCAGTTTTCTCATGCATAGACAGACTAGTTCTAGGCCTCAGACTGGCCCAGTGTGAAGCTGGAGCTCCATTGACAGTGTAGAGATCTTCGTACATGGACCTGGCAAGGACTAAACACATCCCTGTTGGCACACACGTGTAGTTCCTTGGAGGATAGGCTTCTTGTCATTTCTCTGAAGGTTAATCGTCAGAACACTAGTTGTTACTAATTGGTTGTGCAGTACAACCAGAAGTATAAAGTAATTAGAATAGAAGCTGTATATTAAGGATGTTTCACTCGGAAACAAACACAAACACTGGTACTTCAGAGATGAAGAAGATTAACATATTATTAGGCTCTGAAAGCTGAGTTTTAAAAAGCATGCATTTTCTTTTCTTGTTTGAAAATACTTTCATTTTATTTTTTAAACTGAGTTTTGACGATGTGACAGATACATAGCTAACACACCAATAAAATTCAGAGTTACTGGAATTAACTAGGTATAAATCTCTGCTCCTATCCACTGCAGGCGTTTACAAGTAAAAGGCTGTACCTACACTAGCAAGTAGTGCAGCATTATAGCAGCAGCTCTTTACATTGGGGACCCAACATTCGCACCATAGATGTTTTGAGAGAATTGCTTCAGATTATTTTTAGTCTTATTTAGTAGGATGAATGGTAAGTAACATTTGGAGCATGTTTGACACATTTCTGATTTGTAGAAGCTTGTACTTTGCAGGAAAGTAACACAATGCACATAGTCCAAGACTGAGACAAAGTCCATGGAAAGATTAGGAGATTCACTTTATAACAATGCTCATGTTTTGAACTAAAATCCTAATGTACAACACAAAGCTACTATTTCTGAGAATATGAGACTTAAAAGTAGATGTAGGATTAAAGGTAAAGAACAAATCTAAGACCTCTAAAGAGCAGTGAGGATGGAGAAACTGCTTATTCTTTTTTTTTCCCTATTATTTATGATTTGATAATGTAAGGTTAATAGCTATGGAATTTTTTCTTGCCTCTGTAGGATGAACATACCCTCTGGAAAAAAATAAATACTTCAAAAAAATAAATATATTGTTCTCTGTGTATGCGTAACAGTAATGACTATTTTCATTCCTTAGAATAATTAGATTTCTAGTGTATATTCTTAAAAGTGAGATGTCTTTTGGATACACTGATGAAATGCATTGCAATTTCCATTTAAAAGGCTATTGTTGAGTAGGAACATATTTAGCCTATAAAATAAAACTGGTTTTCCCCTTTAGAATAGGGATTAGTGATGGCTTACCGTAAGAATATTTTCCAAAAGAGGTAGTATCCATTTTCACACCTGGCCTGATATCTAGGAAAGATGCCCTCTAAGATTTGTTGTTTCTGAACAGAAAGGGAGTCATGGGTGAAGTGATTGGTGGTTGTCATGTTCACTGTGACTATGAAGTAACTGAATTTCAAATGGATGTTGAGAGCAGACTTCAAGTTGCTGAAAGAGCTATTTAGTAAGACTGCTTGGAAATTGCCTTTTGAAGTTTTTGGGGTCTGTGAATGCTGGTCATTTTTAAAAAGCCATCTCTTTATACTGCAGGAGAAGGAAATTCCAAAGTGCTGGAAGTCACATAAGTGGGGCAGAAGGCTGGCAAGGCTAAAGAGGGATCTTCTAGAATGCAGGCAGAAAAGGTAATTAGGGACGTTTGGAGCAAGGAGAGGTGGCACGGGGGGGCTACAGAGCTACTGTTCACCACTGCAGGAAGAAAATTTGTCCAGCCAAAGCTCAATTACACTTAAAGATGGCCAACACTGTGAAGGATGACAAAAATGGCTTTTGTAAATATGTTAACATCAAAAGGAGGATCAGAGATAACATTGGTCTATTACTTGACGAAGTTGATCACCTCACAAATAGAGACTTAGTCAAAGCAGAAACGTGTAACAACTTAATCTCTTCTGTCTTTAACATCAGTGGCGGGCCCTGGGAACCTTGGACCCTGTGTTGCAAGATTGTGACTGGGGAGATTGTGTACTCCCAGACAACTCTGAACTTGTTCGAAATTTGCTGCTCCAGCTGAATGCACTGCAAAAGTCTATGGGGCCCAACACAATTTATCCCAGATTACTCAAAGAAATTGCTGAGCTAACCTATGCCAGGGTGGGATATCTCTTTTTTATTTTTTCAGTGCTATTGGTAGTATGGAGAGGTCCCAGTGGACTGAAAGATGGAAAATGTTGCCCCAGTTTCCAAGAGGGGAAAGAAGGAAGATGTTGTTAATTATAAGCCTATCAGTCTCCCTCAGCACATGGCAAAGTTATGCAGAAGTTTATTATGAGAGTTACTGAAAAACACTCGAGAGACAGCACAGTAATTTGTCACAGAAGGCATGAGTTCACAAGGGGGAAGTCTTACTTAACCAGCTTAATCTCCTTTTATAACAAAATCAGTCATCTAGTCAGCCAAGGGAAGACAATAAATGAGGTTGGATTTTGACAAAGATCTTGATACTATCTATGACAGTATTCTTCTGGACAAAAAAGTCCATTTTACAGCTAAGCAAGTCTGTAATATCTTGGCTGTTAGGTTGTGTTCAAAGTGTTACAATAAATTGAGTTAAATTAGGCTAGAAGCTTTCCACAGCTCAATTTTAGGGCAAATGCTCTTTCATATTTTATAAATTATCTGGATACAGGAATTAAATGTACATTAAATAAGGTTGCCAATGACATTAAACTTGGAGGAGTTGAGGACTCCCTCGAGCACAGAGAGGCCTCACAAAGAGATCTTGATGGGCTAGAAAACCAGGTAATTTCCAACCATATGACTTGGGGATGAGAAGCTGGAAACCAGTCCAGCAGAAAGCAATCTGGAATTTGGGATTGATGGCAAATTCTATTTGAGTCAAGAATGTCTCCTGACAGCAAAAAAGGGCCAACAATATCCTGAGGTTCATCAAGCACACCATAGCCAGCTGGTTGAGTGAGGTGGCTTTCCCACTTTACACTGCACTGGTGAAGCATCATCCCACATACTGTGTGTGCATATATGGGCATCTCAATATAAAAAGGACTTTAAAATACTAGAGTGTGTCCAGAGAAGGGCAAGAAACATGGTGAAAGGCCTTGGAAGTAAGACTTATAAGGAGTGGCTGAGGCAACTTGCTTTATTCAACTTGGAGAAGAGAAGGCTGAAGGGTGACCTCATTGCTGCCTACAGCTTCCTCAGGGGGGACAGCAGAGTGAAGATTCTGATCCGTTCTCTCTGCTGACCAAAAACAGGATACAAGGAAATGGGATGAAGCTGCATCAGGGAAAGTTCTTTTTGGAAAAGGTTTTTCACTGAAAGAATGGTCAGTCACTGGAACCGGCTCCCCAGATAGTGGTCATGGCACCAAGCCTGTCAGAATTCACGGAATGTCTGGATGGCGTTCTTATTAATATGGTTTAGTTTTAGGTAGTTCTGTGAGGAGCAGGGAGTTGGACTCAGTGATTCTTATGGATCCCTTTCAACTTGAGATATGCTTATATATCCTATGATCAATAAATTGTTCAGTGCATATAGTCTGTACTCTGTTTCCTTTGGTACCAGTTGTGGATAGCCATTTTAGTTATCTTAATCTTTCCCTATTCACAGCCCTATGGTAAAGTGATGGTCTCTCAGCCCTGGAAGGCATATTCAACTTCACCTTGAAAAATCTTCCTTCTAGCAGAATAGAAGACAGTAAAAGCAAGTCAATTGTGCAATTCAGAAAGCTCAGTTTTCTGACTTTTCAACTAAGCTTCATCAAAGTAAGTTCGTTTTCTGAGAGTTAACCGCATGTTTTTCAGACAGTGTTTCTCTCTAGAAGTGATGACACAGG
Source organism: Tapera naevia (assembly GCA_033556795.1). Classification (NCBI taxonomy): domain Eukaryota; kingdom Metazoa; phylum Chordata; class Aves; order Cuculiformes; family Neomorphidae; genus Tapera; species Tapera naevia. The sequence continues at coordinate 4,217,554 of JAUMJJ010000092.1, forward strand.
ACACTGGTATGCAGAAAAGACATTGCTTATACTTATGAAAAACAAGGCCGGCCAAAGAGCTGAAAAATGTAGCACCTTCAGGGATGAGCAGACAAGGGCAAATGATCCCAAACTGACCAATGGAGTATTCCATGCTATATACTTGGCATAAAACTGAGGCGACACAAGAGTTACACTCTCTTCTTTGATGACCAACATCCAGTACAGACCTCATCTGTCTTTTTGCCCCTGATCCCAGATTTGTGCATTCTTGAATACAGATCCTGGGTCCAGGTCCCTCCTGCCACTGATTTCCACCTGGAACCTTTTCCCTGTGCCTGCTCTGCAACATCTATGGTGACATAGTCAGGACAAGGGCAGGGGATGGACAATTTTGTATATATGTATATATTTTATTGTTTTCTCTTTAATAGTATTTTCGCTGTTTCATTAAAGCTGTTTTATCCTTCAGTTTGCAACCTGTAAATCTCTTTCTCTTATTTCCCTTTCCCTGGGAGGCGGAGAAGAGGCAAAGGAAACTGGAACACAACAGCTCACACTTAGCTGTCAATTAATTTGGGCTAGGGCTAAACCACGAAAAACAACTGGGTGTCACACACAAAGAGGAATTCCACAGTTTCTATCAACAATGTTGAAAGCAGTCCACAGCTTACACATGTTCAGTGTGACAAAAACAGATGGACGAAACATCTATGATTTTCGGGGTGCATATTTGCTCCAAGACAGCCATTATTGTTTTAAATTGCAGTAATAAATTTATTATCTTGTTTTGAAAGAAAAAATAATTTGAAAGATTTTAAAGATTTTTTTTTTCTCTCACATTCAAAACAAATGCAACATAATTTGTTTTGTAGCTATACGTAGGCAGTGTGCCCCCTAGGAATATTCAAATAAATGGTATACACTGGCATCTACAACACTTTACAGGATCCTGATTCACGAAAATACTTTTTATGCACTCTTTGCACCACAGCATGTGCTTAAAGCCTGTCACAATATACATATTTAATGAAATATAAGCAAGTGTTTATGTATTCTTCTGAATGTGTGGTTATTGACTCATGGGTAATAGTTCTGGTAAAATCTTGTCCTCTTTTCCATGGGTGTTATTTCTGAGAATAGTCACATCAGTATTAATGAAATTATATGTACAATTAAACATTTATTTATAGGAATAAAGGACACAGTATCAGTTATCCTTTAAACTATTAGAATACTACTGATTTTTCTGAGTGTAATTGAACGCTCAGTGTAACTAGATTTGAATTACAAAGTGTGTTCCCCTGCTGAAAGACATTCTGAAACTTTTCAATTATTTTCATGTAAAAACATCTCAGAAATTATAGATGAGCATAGGCCAATCCTTCCAGTCTCCTATGTGCTACACTATTTCTCAAACCCATTGGTTATTTGGAAAAATAAAAACAACAACGTTTTTTCAGTCCAGTGGTCCTTATATGTAAAATGGCAGGGCAGAAGTGCACCATGAGGTCATGGAAAATGTATGCAAACTGATTGCCTCCAAAAGTACCTTGTTCCTTTGTCATTCAAAAATAAATAACCTCTGGGTTTTTTGCTCTTTTCCTCTGTTGATGTTCTCTAAATAGGATACTGCATGATGTTTATTCAAAGAATATTATGCGGAAGTAGCTAAAATTATTTTTTGACTATTTATTTTCTTCCACACAAATCCCTTTATCTTTATGAAAGAGAGAAAAAGCAGAGCTTTTCACTTGTGCAACTGTATTAATCATTGGCTTTATAATTTGCATTCTTTTTATCTTTTTAGAGCTACTGTTCCGTAGATAAAGTAAATTTGAAGACTCCTTATTGTTAAACATATTTTTCCTTAATAAGCATGTTTAGATACAACTGCGTCTAAATGAACAGGCAGTTGGAATACCTATGTAATCGTCTCAGTTGTACTACTGTTGAATTGCTGCACAGTCTTGGGCTGATCTCTAAACCTCCATGAACATTAATTTTATTCTCATTTCCTAAGAAGGACCATAGTAAAAACCTTTAAGATAAGATACGACAACGACTGATGCTAAAGGGAGAAGATATAAACCAATCATGTTTGAACTAAACAACAATTAATTGATATGTATTATCCATCGAAGCAGATTATAAGTATTTTAAAAAATGCTTATTCACTTTTGTTGCAAGTCCAAAACCAAGAAAAGAATAGAAAATTAAATACTCACGAGACATAAAAATGGCAATTTATAATTATATTTCATTAAGTGTTAATTTGTAAACCTTTCTTCTGATGCTCAATCTTAGAGAGCCTTTTTGGAAAGTTTCCCTTTTTTAACTGAACTTGTGAAATATGTAAGAAGAAAAAGCACCATAGGAAATGTTTCTTTTCAAAAGCAAACTTGCATGCTGGATTAAAAGAGAATATTTTACAGAAAGTATTAATCTTCCAAATTCCAATCTGCAATGACAGTAACTCAAGTATACAGAAAAATACTTCTGATCTTGTTAATTCACAATTTGTTTTGCCTGAAATATTTGTAAATTCAGAGGCACCTCAAGTATTGTAAAGCAAATTAGCTTTTCAATTCTTTCAAAATTTGCTTCCCTCTCTAGAGCCCACACTTCCATTTTTTATACAATATAATGTAACTCTGCTATTAAATCTTTGTTAAAATCATGCCAAATGGAGAATTAATGTGCATTTATGATAGACTTCAACACAAAATCAAAACCTGGTGTCTTTAATTTTATATTCATTGCTTTAATTTCTGGTATATTTGCAGAGAGAAGATTATCATTCGGGAAATATGATTTTTCCTAGAGAATATTGACACCAACTCATTGCCTTTTTATAGTTACTTCCAAGTCACTAGTGTTTTAAAAGAGAGACACAAAATTTAAACTATATTAAATGTTCATGATGCTGTAGAATGCAGTGAAAATTTTAAAAATACATTGTTATACGTCTTTCTTGTATACATAATCCGTGCACTTTTTTAATACATTTGTGCTTTAAAGCATCTGAAAGATGCTTACATTTAAAATGAACCTTCAAATTACTTTTACATGAGTAACTTCTTCCACATTATGTCTACAGCATTTATTATGAAAGGTGATAGGTTAAGAGCACTAGAGAACAACGTTTTCTAGTTACCATCTGTGGCATGGATATTAAGTAGATAACATAATTTTTTTTATTTTTTGCACTGTTTTTCCTACTGTATATCTTGTTTAGAGACCTAGCTAACAAGAAATAAATGCATCTTGTAAGTACAGTAATTAATGTTCACTAATTAACATATCATTAAGAACCAGTTAGAGACCAACGTAGACATTTAAAAATCTGATTAAGTTCAGAGTCTCTTTCCATGACCAACTGTAGTGGATTGACTTTTGGATTTTTCAGATCGTCCTTAAAAAAATGGCCTTTACAGGTCTTCCTTAACAGCGGAGGTCAGAATCCACAGAAATATTCCATATCTTCCTTTAACGTAACACAACATATAAATAAGGTGTAGATAAGAGAGTATGCTCTCTTCTTCTTCCGGCAAGCTGGAGAGCAGGAGCTCCGTTGCTGCTGGTCCTGTCTGGAGCCGAGGCCTGCAGCAGGTGTCTTGTCTGCCCAGGCGTTGGGGGAAGAGTCCTGGGTCGGATTTAGCTGTTCTGCTTTCCTCAAGGGAAGTGGTGAGATTTTGCTAGTTCTTTACTTTGTTAGTTACAGGGTGTTACAGTTGTATGCCGGATGTTATATAGATGCTTTTTGTCCTTTTTTTTCCCATTTTCCCTTCCCCTTTCCCTTTCTTGGGAGTTTTGCATGATATCCTTACTGTATGCAGTTCTTTGTATTTAGAAAAATATAGAAATATATATATAGCGTGATTTCGGTTTTTCTATAGTTGTTTTCCTTTGAAAGGGGGAAAGCTTTGGGAAAGAGGCGGACTGAGTGGTTGGGGAGCTTGGGAAAGCTAACTCAAACCAGCTCACCAACACTTAGTTACTTCAAATGGGGATTGTTTCATTATTATTAAAAATAAAACAGAGCTTCTAAACAAAACGTGTGATACCCTAAATCAGGGGTTTAAAACACATGACCCGCAGGCTGAATCTGGCCCTCCACTTTGTTTTTTTCTGGCCCAGCAGCTTGTATCTACCCAGCAGCAGCGCAGAACTCCTTGCCCCTGTGCTCCTGCCAGCACTGATCACATGTGCAGCGTGTGTGATGCACATTATGCAGCAGGAAAACAGCATGAGGCGTGAGTTTGACACCCCTGCTCTAAATAAAGAGTGTCTTGTAAATACATTTTTATGAAACTATATCATGTGCATACAGACACAACAAGCATTCTCAACAGTATAAAAAAGCCTGTACCTTCCTCCTGCTATAATACCTGAGTCTCTAAGCAGGCTTTCAGATTTTGTAAGAGTTTCCCTAGTGGAACAAATTTCACTTGGGCCTTGCAGCTAGTAGAGGATTAATGAAACACTCTTATTTCTCTTCTGACTTGTTTTCAATGGCTAAAGTCATGTGCTTTCTGAAACCAACATACTGTGAGTTGGTTCTTCTCTCAGTTTGCAATCCACATGTATCTTACCAACAAGACTAGTAATTCATGTCAACCATATGACTGTGATGGTCTGGCTTTAGCAGCTGAGAAACCAACACCAAGACGTTATAATAAAAATAGAGAAGTCAGGTTTGGGAGCAGTGAATTAAAAATCAGCTGAGGCATCAATGAGAATGCAAATCGAATGAATGAAATTGTCAGTCATTTACTGTTCGTGTGTTTGAAAACCACTGTCATCAACTCATATTCCTAAACTGTGCATTTAGTTTATCTTTCTCCCATACAGAGTATTTAAACAATTCATATGGACGTAAAAAGACTTATGTTCAGTGAAACCTATAAAATTTTCAAAATAATTATGGCAATAACCATATTTAACAGATTTGCTCTGTTTTAAGAGTACTTCAGAACATAATAAAATAATTTGAGGGAGAACAGCCCATTTCAATGTACTTTAAGAACAACTGGATAACACAACACTTCATTTTCAGAACAAGAGTCTTCTTAAAATACAAACTATTCTGAGGTCTAATGTTATTAGTATTAGACAAAAGATTTTCTCCTCTGTGCAGCAACAGGATTCTCATGATTGGAAAGTGATATACAAGCTGTGGTCTTGCATGAAGAAACATTGGATGAATCAGAATAAGGGGCGACTCTTTCACTGCTCTTCTTCATCTTTTTTGCCAGTGCTTAATCCTACCAATTACTCTCCACTTTTACTCAATTCGCCTCCAGAAAGTTCAATAATCTAATATCAGATTAACTGTCAAATCTGCATCTGTCAGAATAAAGTGTTCAGGTTTATTCTCTATGCGTTCTGACTAGGAATGAAAGGGAGAGTATAAAGTTATATCACAAAATATAAGGCTCCTAAAGACTGTTGATAAAAAAAAATATTGTTTTCAAGAAGGAGGACTTTATTCTGCCAAAAGCAGAATGTACACAGATCCCAGTATGTAATTCATTGCTACTTATTCCTTACTACTCTCCAAAGAAAAAGAAAACTGGAATTCTACATATTACTTAATATTCCCAAGTATCATCACATGATTTACACATTTTTTTAATTTATTTTTTTTAAAAAAAGAACAATTTAATTGATTGCAGAGAATGCTGAGCATAACAAGGTATCAGGTCATATATCATGGTGACAAGCAATGCAAAATTTTCTGTAAATAATCCAAAAAATTGTGCAACATTGAAGAACAGCAAAAATCACAAACTCTGGAACCACTGCATTCCTCAGCATACCATTCCTGAGAACTTCCTCACCTAAATTATATTAAAATGTGCTTTTGCGATTTCTCTAAAGTCTCTAAAACAGCTTCTATATATATTTACTGCAATTCATGCTAAGTTAAGTAGTCTGTAATTTCCTCATTAGGCTATAAGTTCTTAATAATTGGATTATGCTGCCTGCTCTTCAACTTTCAGGGATTTCTCCTGAACTAAGTGAACTGGAATAACATATGATAAAGGTTTTCCAAGTCCTTTCCTCACTTCTTTTAGCACTTTTTGAAGACTGTTAACTAGTCTTGTGGCCTAAACGATTTCAAGTTCTTAACCTTCTCATGTTCTTTGCAGGAACTATGCTCTGTATGATCTACATCAGTAATATGAATTATGATGACTGCTAACATCCCAAAACATAAAACAAAATATGCTTTGCTTTCTTTTCTTCTTATAAAGGACTGCTTCAGTTAAATATTCTGTGAAATGAATCCATGAATAAGAAATAGTCTGGAGGCTTTTTTAACTGTTGTTGTTGTTATTATTATTATTATTATTATTATTATTATTATTATTATTATTATTATTATTATTATTATTGCATAGATCCTTTGGATACAAGTTATTTTCTATTTGAAATATCTCAGGGTACCTGAGAGGTGGTAGCCTTCAAGACAGATTACAACAGACCTCTGCCCAAGATCTGGACAATGCCTGCCCTGTGCCTGATACTGGAAATGAATACTTGTGAAACCTGCGTGTAGCCTCTCTGATTTGTAAGATAATCTTCCTCACTCTATGAATAAAACCCTTTGATTTTGGATATAGCCATCAGAAAATATTTTGCCTGAGCAACAAGAAAATTGTTTTAATTACATGTCTTTCCTAGACCTAGAAATTTTGAAAATATTAGTTTGAATAAGGCACAAAATGTTAAGGTCCTAAATACGATTTCATTACTTATTTAAATGTGAATTACAATCTTCTTACTGGGGAATGGCATCAGCTTGGTCCTCAACACTTTGGAGATATTTGCTTGTCTTATGAGAGTAATTTGAGTAATACCAAAGAAGACTGAAAACCTTTATGGGTTCCTTCACAGATCTATTGATATGAACTTCAGTTAAAGATTTCACAACAACGATGCTGTTTCCTCCCTTGAAACTAATTTATAACCAGGCACTCTGGCTTCACTGATTTCTATTTAGTTAATTTGTAGTAGTGAAAGCAGAGCCAGAGCCAGATATTGCCATATGTATTGAGTATATATAGCAATTTTTTATTTAGTGTAGTTTGAATATTCAGAATATTGGACTCAGAATGTTGATATTAAACGTCCTCTTTTTAGGGACATGTAAGGAAAATTTATGGCTATTAAAATACTGATGGTTCTATTGTTAGCTGTATCATTTTATGCTACTGAACTTTCTTCATTACTAGGTTTTCCTTTGATGTTGAATATACAAGGCAAGAGTATTTACCTCTCTAGACTTTTAGTAGAAGTCCATGACAAGTTTATGTAGAAGGCTTCTGATAGGTCCTGTAATGCTACCTATATCACTATTCTTTTTCACCCATAGACATCTTTCACCTTTTCCTATCCCCTTGGTTTACCAACATATAATGCATACATTCATATCTCCCACTTGTCAAACTCAGGCAGCAGTGAAAATAAGCTGCAAAAATTGGCAGATAATGCACCTTATTTACATGCAGAAGCAGGTGCATTTTCTTCAGCATAAGTAGCAAGATGACACTGATCCACTTTGACAGGCAGTCTGATCTAAAAGTACTCAACATATTGTGCCACTGGCTGGGGGAGTCTTCCATAAACTTGTTCTGAAATTCTTCAGTCTCCAGAGTGTTAATTAAAATTTACTGGATAATATTTGAAAGACTCAATGGTTCTAGTTACAGCAATTACCAGCTACTAAATGTTAGTGCCAGAGATGACACCTGATGATTGGATGCTTTATTTAAGATATTCAAAAGCGTTTCCTCCCCTGCTGTTTTTTTTTTAATTTTCCCTTCAGTTCTTGAAGAAGTTAGATAGCCTAAGTGTCTCAATCAACCTTTAGACTAAAAATTATTTAGATAGGACTTCAACTATCTATTAACCTTGAGTTTCTTGTCAGCTACTAGCTAAGGATTTATAAAAGAGGAACAGACTCAATATAAAAACCTTTTTTAAAAAATACATGTTCTAGAAGCCTATCATCTGTGACATAATTTTGGTAGTCAAAAGCAAAGGTCAGCTAAGTAGGGTGAAAGGAAGAGAGTACCTCCTTTTTAAACTCACTGCTCAGATCAGATTTGCCTTGCCTGCTCTCAAATTAGAGACTATCTAATAACATGTGCGATAAACAGCCTCTTTCAACTTACTGATGTACAATTATCAGTAAAGTTTACATTCGATATGGCTACCAGGTGGCTTCATTCCCTCTTCCCTTAATGTTTCATAAATATCTTGAAACACACATACTCTGAAAGAAATGTTTCTAACTTTTTCGTTACTAATTCATTAATTAATAATACTACCTTGTCTTTTTCCCAAAGTCTTTGAAGTTTCCAGTCAGTTTCTCACAATGGTTCAGGTAAAAAACTGCCCTCCTATTCATTGGGGAGCTGCTTGTCCTGGTTCTTCTAATGCAATGAGGCCTTGTCCTTTTTCATGCCTGGAACTGGCCAGCCCCATGTGTGAAGGCGTACTGAAATGGCAAAATATTTCCATGCTCCATAAGCAATGTTCAACTATATTCTCTCTAGTATTCATAACCACAGCTGAGGGCAAATCTGCTAAGATTTGTCTCTGAATAACCATTTATGTAACTGACCTAAAGACCAGAAAATTGACTGCAATATTTGCCAGAGATAGACAACATAAGTCAGCACGTGCAACAGAGGAGAAAACATACAACTGAAATTGGAAGCTCGTGAACCCTTACAAGAAAGAAAAAAGAAAGAAGAAAAAAAAGAAAAAAAGAAGAAAAAAGAAAAAAGAAAAAAGAAGAAAAAAGAAGAGGAATAGAGGAATCAGGTTGTAGGACTTTAAACTGATAAGATTATTTTAAGTTCAACTGGAAAGTCAGATCTCCGACCAACATAAGGCTTCATGTTGTGAAAAGCAATGAGTTCGGTGCAATCCTTTTATGCTCAGTCCACTGCACTAGCACCTGTGTGACCCTAGGCTTACCAAATGGTTGAAGAATATCACTTCTGATCACTCTGTGGTAACAGCCCTGTCTTGTTCCTTGAAACAATATGACAACAACAGCCGGAAGGTAAGATAAAGGGAAAAACAGAGACAGAAGGAAGATAAAAATCATAGAGAAGAAAAATCAAAGCATGTGTAAAGACTGACTTCACTTGTATTTTTGTCTGAATAAGAACTAGAGGACTGTGCTCCTGAAGACCATGTTTTCAAGACGAACCTTGTGCACCATTGGAGTGGTAATTTTCTTTTCCTTTTTCCCCGCTACTACTCTCTCTCCTTCTCTAACTTATCTTTCCATATCTTCTTTTTTTGGCACTACAGTGTATCAGATCAAATCCAAGTTAAGTTGTAGTTTGGTTTATCAACCTTGACTTTGTTCAAAGTATCAGATTATAATCTGAACTGATTGAAATCTGATTTTGTAATTTTGAGAAGTTGCAACTCAGAGTGCATCTGAGTACCTGTCTTGTTATTTTGCTGTTCCTGAAAATAAACATTTCTTTTGAATTTACCCTGGGAGATTTTTCAACTTCCAGTTTGCCACGCAGATACTAGAAGACCCTTTCTCTTTGACTGTACAGGTTGGAGGGTCTTACTATATAACCATATAGTAAAGTCTCCTTTAGTACATACCAAACAATTTTAGAGAAATTCTGCTAAGAAAAGACTAGGAGAGGCCAGCACAGGGAAAGAAAGAGCATTAAGTTTGAATGTGGGTGACTGAGAACTAAATCCTTCATCTACATCAGACTTAGTCAGACAGTGCTTAAAGATCACTCTCTTCTACGTCCCTTTAAGCCTGTAGGGAGTGGCTAGTCCTGCGCCTTGGAAGATACATCTCCACGCACCAGTACATGGTAGGAGCAAAACAGATAGGAAAAGACCTTGCAGAAAAGGGGCCTGAAGGAGAGTAAGTTGAACAAGAGACAGAATTATGCTCTCATGGCAAAGAAGGCCAGCAATGTGCAGGCTGTGTAAGAAGGAGTGTTGCCCACAGGTTGAGTAAGATGATCCTTCCCTACTCCGCAGCACTGGTGAGACCACTGGTGGTATAATGTGCCTACTCCTTGGCTCTCCACTGCAAGTCAAACATGCAACTTCTGGAAAGCCTCTAGACAAGGGCTGGGCTAGGGTGATGAAGGGAATGAAGCATCTCCTGTAGGAGGAAGGATTAAGAGTGCTCAGACTGCTCAGCCTGGAGAAGAGAAGTCTCAAGGGGAGCTTATCAAAGTCTCACACTATCTGAAGGGAAGGTATGGAAACAATGGAGCCAGGCTCTAGGCAGAAGTTCCCAGTAACAGAGAAAAAGAAATGGGCACAAGCTGAAATACAGCAGGTTCCAATTCAACGTGAGAAGATTGCCTTCAGTGTGAGGGTGGAAGTTCACAGTGACAAGTTGCCCAGAGAGCTAGTGGACTCGCCATCCTTGGAGACCTTCAAAAGCGATCTTGGCTTCTGGAGAGGTGTCAAGGAGATCTGGGAATCCTTCCCCTCCTGCTTTCCATCCCTCCCTCCCTGTAGCCCATCTCCAAGATGGTACAGAGATAGGTGTACATTCCAGCCCAGGTCAGCCCCACATCTATCCATCCTGCCCCAAGTCCTACAAAGACCCAACTGGATCCTCTCCCACATGCATTCCTCCTGCCCAGCATCCTTTTCCCCAGCATGGGGCAAGGCAGGGGTGCAGTGAAAGACCTGGGACTAGCTGACTCACAGGGTAGGTGTCGCTGCTTTTCAACCTGCAAGGGGCCCTTATCTACCCTCTCTCACAGCTTTGAGAGCCTTTCTTTGCTTTTCCACCACCAGCACCAGAAAAGCTCCAGCACTTTGTACTTCTCTCTCAACAGGACATGACATTGGGTATCACGGAAACCTGGAGGAGAGCAGCTCCGCAGCGAGTGGCAGCGACACAAGCCAGTTGCCACAGACAAGACTGGAGGAGGCCGTGGGATGTTCACAGAGTACCATCTGCCTGAGAGACATCAAAGACTCAGTCTATGAAGACTTCTGCCTCCTACAATTCTATTTTCATCAAGAAGTGAGCCAGAAAGCAAACTATGTGCCTGATCTGCAGGCAGACTTTCAATGTGCTCCTGCACTCGGTGTAAGCAGCTAACAGCTACAAGTACTACATGGTCCCCTTGCCTAACTGCCAACAGAGACACATGGTCAGAGAGAGGGTCTGGAGTCAAACTCCTGGAATAACTTGGCCACCGACAACATCCTCTCTACTGACAAAAAGAGTCCTGTGAGGTGACGTCGAGCACAGAGGCTCCGTGCAGTTCTGGGGCCTAGCACTTCTCAGGAAGGAACCCAACTGAGCACAGAGGAGCACCTGCTCTGCCCTGCAGCTGCAGCCTACAACTACATCAGCAGAACAGTGTGGCAACCTTATCTTTTTACCTACTATAGCATCCGATAAATATGCAGATACCTTGCTGGATTTTTTTTCTCAAAACCAAAGAGGTACCTGCTGTAGGGAATACTTTCCGACACTGTGTGGCAGTGAGCTGCCCAGGACTGTCCCCTGCATATCTTGCAAATGGAGAACAACCATTAGGAATGTAGAGGTTGGTCTTCTGCCTATCATCGGTAGAAAGGTACCAGGATGAGAGCCCAGTGTGCAACTTATCCTTGGAGATCTTCAAAAGCTGACTGGACGTGGTTCTGGACAACTTTCACTAGAGGACTGGACAATAAAACCTTCAGAACTTTACATTCTATGATTTGTTGGGCTGAAACTCAGGAAGTGGGATAATTTTTTTTTTCCTTGTCTAAAGTGTAAACCAGTATAAGTTTTGTATGGAGATATCATGACAGATGATTCCCCCTTCCATTTTGCTCTTACATCAGAAATGGTTGGCTAATATTTGCTAATATAATATTTGCTAAATAAACTGTTCATCTTAATCCTGTCCTCAATACCGGAGGCTTGGAAATCAGTATAGCAAGTTGGTACCAAACAATGAGACATAGTTCTGAAAAAATACACTTTGCTGGGCTGCTAAGTACAGTACTTTTGCTTGGTATGTCTGGTTACTTGAATATATGCTTTTCAAAAGATGGTTTGAAATAGTCATAGTGATTCTGGAAAATTTGTCAGGAATCATTAGTCCTGGTTTTAACACTGATTGTAGTTGGCAGTGCTGTAGCTGAGTTCCAAAAATATTGACAAGATGGTTGAACTGGTGTCTGGATAGCTCTTCAAACTGAGTTTGAGCCATTCTGTAAAGTGTCTTGAGTGGGCATTTTACCTAAGAGCGTAGTTCTTTCTTGTTGTGAGAATCATTTCTGCCAAAATAAATCCTGTCGAGATGCTGGAAAGAGGAAGATCATTCTTCCCATGCAGAAGAACAGCTAATATTTGGCTGGCAACATGAAGTGAAAAGTTCACTAATTCCAACAAAGGATGCTGAGAGAAATACAGGGAATTCCCCTGTATATGTACTTCTTCGACTACACAGAAGGACCTTGTCATATGTTTTTGGTCTAGTTTAGTTTTATATTCAGGTGTTTTTCCTTCTTCAGTAAAATACTTAGGAGCTGTATTTCATAGCTTTTTGCTCTGGCAAAAGGTGGGATACATTTGTCTCCAAAGGGCAGAAGGATACTTTCAAGAAATTGTTTGGTGTAATTAAGTAAACTTTAAACTAGATTGGAAGGGGGAGGGGAATACCACTGGGCTTGATAGAATAAAGCATGGGAACAGAACCTCAGGTTCTGAGGGACAATGTACTAGTGAGGCCCCTGGTCTGCCACCTCAAAGGAAGAATGGGATAGTGTTCCATGTGACAGCCAGAATTCAAAGGGAATTCCTGAGCTAAAAACCAAAGCAAGAAGGCATTTAGGACTTATGGGTTTCCACTCAGGAAACAGGAGGAAACAGCAGCCCAAATGAAGTGCATTTTCACTAATGCACACAGCATGGGCAACAAACAGGGGAGACGGAAGCCATTGCGAGGGAAGAAAATTATGACAAAATTACCATGATGGAAACATGGTGGGATGATTCACAAAACTGGAGTGCTGCCATGGGAGGCTACAAACTCTTCAGGTGAGATAGGTTAGAAAAGAGGAGGTGGCAGCATTGCTCTATATGTTAGAGCATGTTTTGATTGCACGGAACTCTATATTAGTAATGATAGGGTTGAGTGTTTGTGGGTTAAAATCAAGGGAACGTGCAGAAGGCCAGATATAGTGGTGCGAATCTGTCATGGGCCATCCAGCTGGGACCAAAAAACTGATGAGCTCTTCTACAAGCAACTGGGAGAAGTCTCCCTATAGCTGGCACTTGTTCTGGTAGGGGGATTTCAACCTTCCAGGTGTCTGCTGAAAGTATAATACAGCAGAAAGGAAGCAGTCCTAGGAGGTTCATCAAATGTATGGAAGATAACTTCCTAACACAACTGGTGAGTGAACCAACTAGAGAAGGTGCCCCACTGGATCTGCTGTTTGTGAGCAGAGAGGGCCTTGTGGGAGAGGTGACTGTTGGAGGACGCCTGGGGCTCAGTGATCAAGAGAGGTTAGAATTCTCAGTTCTTGGAGGAATAAGGAGGGGGGTCAGCAGAACTGCCATCTTGGACTTCCAGAGGGAAGACATTGAGCTGTTTAGAAGGCTGATTGACAAAGTTCCTTGGGAGACAGTTCTAAATGACAAAGGAACATAAAAGGGCTGGATGCTCCTCAAGAAAGAAATCCTGGCAGCACAAGAGCAGACTATCCCTGTGTGCCGTAAAATGAGTCAGTGAGGAAGGAAACCAGTTTGGCTGAGGAGAGAACTTTGTATTGATCTCAGGAAGAAGAGGAAAGTTTATGAGCTTAGGAAGAGAGGGCAGGCATCTCAGGAGGACTACAAAGGTGAGGTGAGATCATGTAGATAGAAAATTAGAAGAGCTAAAGCCCAACTGCAACTCCAACTGGCCAGTTTGGTGAAAGAAAACAAAAAATGTTTATTTCAGTATATTAACAACAGGAGGAGGACCAAGGATACTCTCCCTCCCTTACTGGAAGCAGGAGGTACAGTAGTGATGAGGGATGAGGACAAGGCAGAGGTACTTAATGCCTTCTTTTCCTTGGTCTTTAATAGTAAGGTGAGATGTTCTCGGGATATTCGGCCTCCAAAGCCAGAAGATAGTGAGAATGAAGCTCCAACAATCCGTGAGGATTTGGTTAGAGACCTGGTTTGCCAATTAGACATAAACAAGTCTATGGGACCAGATGGGATCCACCCAAGGGTGTTAAGAGAATTCACAGAGGTCCTCTCCAGACCCCTTTCCTTCATCTACCAGCAGTCCTGGCTGACTGGGGAAGTGCCGTTTGACTGAAAACTGGCAAATATTGCATCCATTTACAAGAAGGATTGGAGGGAGGATCCAGGGAACTACAGGACCTGATCTCAGGACTGGGGAAGGCCATGGAGAAGGTCATACTGAATGCTATCACACAGCATGCGCAGGACAATCAGGTGATCAGGCCCAGTCAACATGGATTTATGAAAGGTAGGTCCTGCCAGACCAATATAATCTTCTTCTGTGACAATGTTACCCAGTTAATGGACAAGGGTAAGGCTGTGGATGTGGTGTACCTGGATTTCACTAAAGACTGACACCGTTTCTCACAGTATTCTAATAGAGAAACTGGCTGCCATTGGCCTGGACAGGAACACCCTCTACTGGGTAAAAACTGTCTGGATGGCCGGGCCCAAAGAGTTGTGGCAAATGCAGTTAAATCCAGTTGGAAACCAGTCCTGAGTAGTGTTCCCCAGGGTTCAGTGCTGGGTCCAGTCCTGTTCAATATCTTTATCAAGGATCTGCACGAAGGGATCGAGTGCACCTTTAGCAAGTTTGCAGATGACACTAAGCAGAACAGAAGTTTTGATGTTCTTGGAGGAAAGGAGGCTCTGCAGAGGGGTCTGTACAGGCTGAATGGATGGGTTGAGACCAATGCGATGACATTGAACAAGACCAAGTGCCGAGTCCCACACACAGGAAACAACAACTCCATGCAGCGTTACAGGCTTGGGGAAGACTGACTGGAGAGCTGCCTTGCAGAGAAGGATCTGGGGTTGTTGATTGACAACCGGTTGAATATGAGCCAGCAGTGTGCCCAGGTGGCCAAGAGGTCCAATGGCATCTTGTGCTGTATCAGAAATAGCATGGCCAGCAGGACCAGGGAGGTGATTGTGCTCCTGTACTCATCACTGGTGAGGCCACACCTCGAGTACTGTGTTCAGTTCTGGGCCCCTCACTGCAAGAAGAACATTGAGGGGCTGGAGTGTGTCCAGAGAAGGGCAATGAGGCTGGTGAAGCAGCTGGAGAAAAAGTCCTGTGAGGAGTGGTTTAGGGAACTGGGGTTGTTTAGCTTGGAGAAGAGGAGGCTGAGGGGAGACCTCATCGCTGTCTATAACTGCTTGAAAGGAGGCTGTAGGGAGGTGAGTGCTGGTCTCTTCTCACAAGTGACAGATGATAGGATGAGTGGAAATGGCCACAAGTTGCACCAGGGGAGGTTCAGATTAGACATTAGGAAAAATTTTTTCCCTGAAAAGGGTGATCAGGCATTGGAACAGCTGCCCAGGGAGGTGCTTGGGTCGCCATCCCTGGAGGTGTTTAAAAAATGGATAGATGAGTTTCTTGGGGCCATAGTTTAGTAAGGGGACAATTACGGTTGGACTTGATGATCTCAAAGATTTTTCCAACCAGATGATTCTATGATTTTATGATTTTTCAATTTTTTGACCCTTGGTCTGTGGAATTTCAGTGCCTTCCAAGGAAGCATTTATTTTACACTTCATTATCTTAAATCAGACTGAAGATCAGAGATGTTTGGAAAGGGTCATGACTGTGGATAATCAGTACTGTGACAGCAACATAGGGGTTTTATGCACATGTTATTTTTTTGCCTTTTTTATCTGCTGTTACTATGATAGTATTTTTATTTTAAAGCCCCCCCCCCCCCCCCAATCTCACTCTTTTCCATAGTAATTGTGGGCTTTTATATTGATTGAAAATATCAGCTTGTCTTTTGATTTAAAATGGCAACGATATGATAAAATTTTCTGAAAATTTAAAGGGAGGAAATCAGCATGTAATTGTCCCACTAACATGAGAAACAGTGTTTTTTCAACAACTTAAATAGTCTAGTAATAGAATGTAGCTCCACTTATCAAATGGTTTCTGAAGTTACATATCTGAAGCCAGAAGATATTTTATGCCACATCACATGTGAGATTAAAATCTCAACATCATTTTCCATTTCGTAAATTTCACTTTGGAGCAATCAAAGAAAGTGGAATACATTACAGCTTGTACGTTTGGTGTACAGCTGATCCAAGAAGCTGTAAGATAAAAAGATATGAATCTCTTCCATACATCTTGTAATAAAATACTTATACTTCACTTATTGCTCTTCTGGAAAGTTAATAGTATTAGCAGTGATTGCTAATGCCAGCTTTTTTCTTTGTAAAAAGGCAATGGCTATCAACATCTCCCACAATTACTCAAAACTTTCCTGTTCCTCTACATTATACCACACTGTGATGATACCTTCTTTTCATCTAGATAAATTCATTAGCACCTATCACACATTGGAATGTGGATGAATTCCTTGTATGTGTGTATAGGTGCTGGGAAGAAAATGTGCTAGGCTGAAAGAAGGTTTCCTCTGTACTGAGCACTTGACAAAGCAGATAACTAGTCTTGGATTTTCTTTCTCCAAAATTGTTTATGTTAGAGCCACACAGAGGCCTCAGACCTTGACAATGTTGTTCAGCTATAGGTTTGAACTTGAACTTTCTTCCTTTTACTATAAAATCTGTGTACGTAAGACTACTGAAAGCAGCTAAAAGATTTCAGATGTGTCCAGGAAATAAAGTCACACCAACAGTCAGAATTGAAACCTGGCCTCTGGCTAGATAAAAAATCCCTTCAGCTACACAAAAGCAGCTTTTTCTCATGCAGAAAGATCTGGACACATCCACTTTTTAATTTCATTTAAAGGTTTTTGTCTATCTTGTTGAAGGATAAACAACTTCCATATTAAAGTAACACTATTAAAATGCACACTCTTCCCCTTAACATGGGCACAAATCAGATCAGGAATTTCAAACATTCATCACTTCTGGGTATTAGAGCTTTTAGGAGACATCTTTCCATCCCTCACATCCTTATTCTTTATATAAAACATACAAAAACTACTTTAAAGAGCCCATAATTTATCATATAGTAGGTGACCTTTTCACTCATGAGTGATATAGTTATGTGACCTGGTTAATGCAAGATCCCTACTGAGACTAGATAAATTTCAAACCCTCTGGATAATTGTTAGACATTTTTTTTTGTATTTATAAACATCTTCATTTCAAACTGTACCTTGATTTATAAAGCTTACTCTTGTAAGAGATAATTGTAGTCTCAACTAGTTTCAGAGACAGATGAACCATATACGGGCTTCTCTTCCCAGTACTGAATGGCAGAGAAACACAAAAAGGTAAAAAACAGAATTGTAGGGAAAAAAACAAAGGACTGAGGAGGGTGAAAGATGATGGAGAAGGAATAACGGAGGTAACATCTTACTGCACTTCACTGATAATAATCTCTCCACAGTTTTTGACAGAGAGGCAGTCGGAACGGTAAGGTAATCTTTTTATTTGCTTCTCATTGCAGAGAGTATGTCAAATTGTAGGGTCAATTTCTGCCTCCATTAAGGTGAGTGACAAAACTCACGTTGACTTAAATGAAGGCCAGGATTAAACTGGTAGTGATACAGAGGGGTGCTCATTCTATATGCTAATTTAGTAAGCCAACAAGAATCTCTATCTGTTAAACAGCTTCCAAGACACTCTTCTCACCACCTTAAAAATATGAAGAGCTTCCTGTACAGTGACATTGACAGCCTACCCTGCTCACATCTTTTATAGCCACTACTATGAAGCAGTGGGGAGAGGTGATATGGCAAGTCAGTTTAAGAGTAAGAGTAGACTAAAATGCAAAAAAGGATGAAATTTTTTGTCAAATTCCACCGAAGAATGTGAAAGAAGCTGATAAAGCACAATTTTATCTAATGGAGAAAATAGAAATCAGACAAAATTTAGGGTTAAAATCTTGCTTAGTCTAATTGAATTGATTAGCTGTAAGCGGATCAATAGAAAAGAACAAACGTAAGGAAGATGCTTATTGGCTCTTGTTTCCGTTTTGAAATGATAATGGCAATACATTTGTAAGAGATGGGAAGTTTATGTGAAACTAAAACTTGTGGACAGGTGAAATAATGGTATGTACTATACAAAAATATGCTATAATGATGTAATGATATACTTTCACCTTTCTTGATCTTGAAAGGGAATAAGTCTTCTGAAGAAAATAAAACTGAATCACAACAAATTATTTTCATTGTTTCAGACTGATTCAATTATCTGACTTATCTTGTTTCTTTTAAGGCTTATCTTCTTTCTTTTTATGCTTATCTTCTGTGGACTTGGAGTCTGGTTTGTAATTTCAAGTTCATGGACAACACCTTTTGCCTTGGATATTTGTGTTGTTTGTCTGATCATACTACGAGATGCGAGCTTCTTGATCTAAAGAACAATCGTCTTTTAAATTGAGTAAATATTCATACACAAAGTATTCGCTTAACTAGTCATCTGTGGGAAATAATTTTTCCTATTTTTGCCAGATATTTATTGGTTGTAATCAACAGATGCCACATAACAACAATCATTAACGGTCTTTTATCAACATTACATTTTTCCTCCTTTGATTCTGCGTGAGATTCAGTTTCTTATTGCCAGTTTGGTTTGCAAACAAAAATCTCCAAAGCTTTGTTGTATATATTTTGGGAAAAATGGTGATCATTGTCACCTGATCTGGTTTTCTGAAAATCCATCCGACATCTTGATTTTCAGAAATCTGAAGCAGAATCATAGAATCATAGAATCATAGATTTGGGTTGGAAAGGACCTTAAAGAGCATCCAGTTCCAACCCCTCTACTATGAGCAGGGATACCTCCCACTGGACCAGGATGCTCAAGGCCCCATCCAGCCTGGCATTGAACACTTAAAGGGAGGGGGCATCCACAGCTTCCCTGAGCAACCGGTGCCAGTGCCTCACCATCCTTATTGTGAAAAACTTCTTCCTAATGTCTAATCTAAATCTCCCCTCTTCCATTTTAAAGCCATTCCCTCTCATCCTAAAACTACAAGGCCTTGTAAAAAGTTCCTCTCCAAATATTCTGTAGGCCTCCTTGAAGTACTGGAAGGCCCCAGTAGTAAGGGCTACTGAGGTCCCCCCAGAGTATTTTCTCCAGGTTGAACAAGCCCAACTCTCTCAACCCATCCTTATAGCAAAGGTGTTCCAGCCCTTTGATTGTCTTTGTAACCCTCCTCTGGATTCTATACAACAGTTCTATACCTTCTTACGTTGGGGATTTCAGAATTGAACACAATACTCCAGGTGGGGTCTCATGAGAGAGATGTAGAAGGGGAGAACCACCTCCCTCGACCTGATGGCAATGTTTCTATTGATGCAGCTCAGGACGCAATTGGCCTTCTGGGCTGCAAGTGTGTGTAGCCAGATCATTTCGAACCTCTCATCAACCAGCACTCCCAAGTCCTTCTTCACAGGGCTGCTCTCAATCACATTGTCCCATAACCTGTATTGAAATTGCAGATTGGACCAACCTGGGTGTGGCACCTTGTACTTGGCTTTGCTTAGCCTCATAAGGTTCACACAGGCCCACTTCTCCAGCTTGTCCAGGTCCCTCCGGATGACATCCTATCCTTCTGGTGTGACAACTGCCCCACTCAGCTTGGTGTCATCTGCAAACTTGCTGAGGGTGCACTTGATACAGCTGTATATATTGTCAATGAATTATTAAACAGCACTGATTCCAGTACAGACCCCCGAGGGACACCACTTGTCAGAGATCTCTACCCGTCATGGAAATTTTGACTACTACTCTCTGAATGCAACCATCCAACCAATTACTCATCCACCAAACAGGCACTGAAACAGGCTGCCCAGGGCAGTGGTTGAGTCACCAACCCTGGAGGTGTTTAAAAAAAAGGATTGATGAGTTTTTGAGGGACATGGTTTATTGGATAATGGGTGCAGTTGGACTCGATGATATCAAAGGTCTTTCCCAACTGGAAGATTCTAGTTCTATGATTCTATGAAACAGTACACCCATCAAATCCACACCTCTCAGATTTATAGAGAGAAGGATGTTGAACGGGGCTATGTCCAAGCCCTTACAGAAGTCCAGATAGTTTACATTCATTGCTTCTCCCACCCTTCTTCCAGTCACAAGGGACCTCCCCCGACTGCCATGACTTTTCAAATATTATGGAGAATGACTTGGCAGCCACATCAGTCAATTCCCTCAGGACTCTGGGATGTATCTCATCAGATCCCATAGACTTGTATATGTTCAAGTTCCTCAGGTGGTCACGAACATGATCTTCCCTTACAGTGGGAGAAACTATACCCTCCTGGTCCCCATCTTGTTTTTCTTTGAGGAGGGTTGAGGAGAGCAGTTGTCAGTGAAGACTGAGACAAAAATGTTGTTGAGTACCTCAGCCTTTTCCTCACCTGTCGGTAAGAGGTCACCATTTTCGTTAATGGGGGGGAATGCTTTCTTTAACCTTCTTTTTCTGGTTGATGCATCTATAGAAGCCCTTCTTGTTAGTATTTGCTTCTCTTGCCAAGTTCAACTCCACTGCACCATGGCCTTCCTGACCCCATCCCTACAAAAAAAAAGTGTAGCATCCCTACACTCCTCCCAAATCACCTGTTCCTTCTTTCACTGCCTGTACAGTTTCCTCTTGGTTTCCAGTTTGACCAGCAGGTCTCAACTCAGCCACACTGGTCTCTTCCCTCCCTAATTTCCTACATCTGGTGATTGAGCACCTTTGTGTTCTGTGGAAAGCTTCCTTGAATACTTGCCAGTTCTATACTGCTCGCTTATCCCTGAGAACCATTTCCCAGCAGGTCCTACTGACTAACTCCCCGAAGAGCTGGAATTTTGCTTTTCTAGAATGTAGGGTTCTTGCTACACTCCTCACCTGTCCCATATCCCTCAGGACCTTAAACTCCACCAGTGTGTGATCACTGCAGCCCAGGCTGCCTCCAACCTTTATGTTACTTATGAGCTCACTTGCTCAAGTCCAGTATTGCATTCCCTTGGGTACAGACATCTGTTATCTAGGTTAAGAAGTTATCATTTATGCCCTCTAAGAGTCTCCTGGATTTCCTGCACCTTGCTGTGCTGCTTTTCCTGCAGGTGTCAGGGTGGTTGAAGTCCCCCCAGTGCTTGTGAGCATGAAACCTCCTATAGCTATATAGCTGGCTGAGAAAGGCTCCCCTTGATCCGGTGGGCTGTAGTAGACTCTAGCGGCAAGGCAGAAAATAATTCAATATGATTCTCAAGAAAGTAAATTTCCCCGTTCTAAAAATTAATGGCAACTTCGGTTTTGTTTTTTTTTTTTCTTCCATTCCCGTAGCAGTCTCAAAATTACTGTATCAGATCTAAGTTAAATGTGCGGCTGAATAAGCTAAGCCAGATTTATGGAAGACAAAACAAAGATCAGAAAACATCAAGAAGAATCATCTCTCTAGTCCTGCTGTGCAGTCTGGATATCCTCCCAACAACATATTTAATAGTCTCTGTTCCTGATCCAATAACAGTGAAAAAGTATATTTGTTTTTTATATGAGAAAATAATATTTTGTTTATGGTATGAACAGGTGAATGAAGAAGGTAGAGGATAACAATCAACTCATACATTGTTACCACAGTTATTATATTTAAACTTGATTATTTCTTTATGTAATTTATTCAAATATCTGAAGTTTGTGATGTCCAGAACAGTGATCAACAGTCTGTCCCTATTAGTTGCTAAATATGTCTATTTCCTACCTGTCTAATACTAGCTACCTAGACATACAATGTCCATATTATTAAACATAATTAAAATAAACTTACATTAAAATAATTCTCAAATTGCAAGAGCCCACATCACAAGGGACAAACAACATTATAGACTTAAGATTAATTTTCTAAGTTTGATTTTGTATGTTTTGCAGGTGTGCTGCACTACAATCTGAAAATAAACTCACACTGCTTCTATGCTCTAGATTCCTGTTTGACTTCAGATATGGTCATTATAGTAGAAAGAGTAAAACAATGTCAGGCATTTATTACTAGTTCTTATTACAAAATTTGTAGAAACCATTGCTGTTAGTAACAGGGTAAGAGTGAAAAATAAAGATCCTTATTTCTGTTTCCTTCTTCATATGCTGAATGACCTTGTGGAAGTCATTAAATTCTACTGTGCTCTGATTTGCCTATCTTTCAAGTAAAAGAGTAGTACAGCTCATTAATATTTTTAAACACTTTTAGATCCTTGTGCTAAGGGAACCGCAGAAGTGAAGAGATTTATTGTTCTTTTATGATTTAACAGCTGAAAGACAAAATTTGTAAGTTGTCTCCACATGATGATTATTCATCTGTGACTCAAGCCAAGAGGCAAGATCTCCTATATCAGGTACATGAGCAGCACAACTGAACTTCAATCCCCTTTGATCCAGTGAAAGAGCTGCCTCACTTCATATGACTTGAATCAGGCAAGCAAAGTTCAGTAAAATCAGTTAAGCATGCAAAGAATATTTGTCCTATGTAGATTAGGGCTCTACTTCACAGTTACCCAAATGACCTAAATGCCCCCCTGCCACTGAGGCAGTAAGGGAGTCTAGTTATGTTCCAGTAAGTGGTGCAAAGAGCCCTGTGTGAAGAGAGCTCAATATTCTCCTAGAAGAAATAGTGCAGAAGCAACTCTAAGAGCTAGACTGAACAAAAAACAGATTGTTCATTTTTTAGCATCTTCATTTACCAAAGCTCCTTAGTTTTAACTAGAGCTGGATATACTTCAGGGAGTAAGTCTAAGTTTGCCAGGCTCCTGAGAGAGGATTCTCAGGCATATGTCATTCAAGTCAATGGAAAGAAAAGAGAAATTAAGCAGCCAGCACAGCTGTTGGAGAATGGCTGCGGGAGCGTGGACATGGCTCAAAGGAGGAGCTCTGTGAATCGGCCCTGACAGAAATCAACTGATCTGGGCTATGATGAAAAAGTACTGAGGACTTTGCTGAGTCACGTTGACAAGGAGGGAGGCAGTGAGAAAATCCCCAAGAGAAGGTCAAGAAGACCTTGTGACTGTACAGATAAACAACTTAAGGAAGCAGGCTAGGATGAGACCTGGACCCAAGTATATAGCAGAACTGCAAGTAGGAGGAGCAAGTAGGAGGAGCATGGTAATGTAACCTTTAGAGCTAAGCCAATGATTGCAAGTAGGAGAGGCATGATAATGTAACTTTTAGAGTTAAGCTAATGATTGTAGGGCCTTTGGAGCCAAGCCAATGATTATAAGACAAGTGTATGCATGTAAGGGCCAATGATTGTTAGAAAAGCCAATGATTGTTAGACAAGTAGACATGAGTTAAGTAGACATGAATTATGGTATAGACGTGAATGAGCTTTGCAATAAACCAGAACTTGCTTTACCACACATATTGAGTCTACTGCATGGTTCTCCTCGCTTGTCGCACACAGCTACCATGGAACATATTAATTTGGATGAGTATAAAGACATGTCTGCACTGCAGTGATGCAGACGCAAACCCCTGGACCTGGTTCATTTTTAAAAAACCCAGAGGCAGAGCAAAGGACTTCTGGGGCAGAGATAGATCTATGGAGCATCAGCTGCCTAGTCTGTGTGTGTTCCCTCCCAGTTCAGCAGAATCTGTGCAAAACAAGATCAGAATCAGACCTGGTACATTTAAAAAAATATAAAGATGTGGACAATAAGGGCAGGGATATTCTGACCTCCTTTCCAATCATTAGCACTGCAGACACCCTTGCATGATACTACACACCACCACTCCATATGTATTCTGTATGAACAACCACTTGCTGAAATAAACAGAAAATACTCTCAGCTTTTATCAGGCCTCCACTTTGTGCTGGTTAAGGATGTAGAGGTCTCCAAATACCTCCTCTACTTAGCACTGGGCCCAGGGCAGGAGAAAAGCATCAAACCTCTTTTCTTTCTGCCCCCCACACCACATTTTCTTTCCCTTTAATCAGACTTACATCCCAACTTACAGAGTCAAACTGGCACATGACACTAGGCTGGGCAGTCAGGTGACCTTGCTAGTATTCAGAATGCAGCTCCTTTTACAGACACCGTGGGAGCTCCTGTTATGTGATACTTCAGCTGGTGGAAAATAGGAAATAAATTATAAGCTTGTATAAGATAGACTTGAAATTCCTCTATCAAAAAGACTCTGAGGCACCTGAGAGGTTTAGTAGCTTACACTACTACTTTTATGACACTAAAGTAAATATCTTCAAATATCCTCCTCATCCCCCACTTCCACTTGCCCGGCTAGCATCAGTATTACTACTTGCCTGACTGTGAGGGAGCAAGGGGGGAGAAACCAGGGCAAGGTAGAATAGCTGTGTGAGAGAAGCGAAGGCGATACCCAATACCCATAAAAAATTTGGTTTTAATTCCCTGGCTATCACAGATAGTGACTGCTGCTAGCATTTAAGATAAGATTAGTTGGTGGTGTGCTATCAGCACCTCCACATTTTCCCTGCAGGGACTCCTTCTGACAGGCTGAAGCTGGAAGCATGTCTGAGGATTAACACGAGCTAATGATTATACACTAAAGCTTTGGAACTGTCGGACTAATAGGATTAAGCAATACCAGATGCAGGTCCCCGTTCAGGTTAAAAATGCACTTTTTACATTACAAAGTCAGACAGATCCCTTTGAACATGCAATGAATATGGATGTTTTCAATTATCACAGTCTTCCAGGGCTATACGATATGGTAAATTAATCCCTTTAGAACATCGGAAACAGGACAAAATAGCCTTCTTGAAACTGAAATCCCTCGTTTTAGATTTTCTTTCATGGGGATAAGCAGTAGTGCACCACACATAATTAATCTTATTACAAACAGAGAGAAAGAGAAATATATATATATATAAAAGGTGGCCAAAAATATTGTTTAAATATCTGAGAAACTAAGAGATAGGGGAGGTGGGTAAACTTTCAAATCAACACCTCCTAATTGATTTCCGCAACACTGAAAAACATGAAGATATTGTCCAGCAAATAAAACTATTTTCCTGTCCTTCAAGCAGCGGGAAATCACAATTAATAATATTAAATAAAGTCTTTCAAGAAAATGACAATAGAAATGTGCTCTTTAGCAGTACAAAAGGTTTTACAATATATTCAGTTCTGCTTTGAAGTGTTCAGTGAATTTGGTCAACAGAATGTCTGAAGTGGCAAGTATTTGGCCTTTTCAAATTTCTCTATGACAAGGTTCTAATTTTAGGAAGGAAGGGAGTAACGAGGAAAGAATACTTTTGAGAAAAAGGAGAACAGATTTGCATTCAAACTGACCAGGGATCCAGCTTCTTTAAAATTGAATCTTGAGAGAAAACACAGAAGTAATGTGATTTGGCAGTCAAAAGTAGTGGGAGGAAAGCCTCAAAGGGCTTTCTGGTTCAGTTTGGAAGAGTACCTAGAGGTTCAGTGACATCTGCTGAAAAAACATCTAGGTTTGAAGGAACACTAGTTTTTCTATTTTATTTGAAAGATTTTGCAGACTAAAATTTGCATGAGGAAGACAGTCTTCTGTAAAATCCACATGCAATTTATGGCTGTTTAAAAATTTATCATCTTGATGCTTGCATGAGACTTGTCTTTCACTCGATGATCAGTATCATGCAGAATACTTGAAGGCTGAGTTTCAACTTTGTGTGCTGGTTAATGCCATTTAACTTACGACACCATTAGTTCTCACCTCAGAACTCAATCAATCACTGTGATGTTCATTAAAGCTACAAGTGATGCCGAAGCTCTTTTTCTTTTGTCATATCAAATAAGTATAGGGAGAGGACTGGATATCAGTACTCTAGAGCAGAGCTGGAAACTTAACAGGTATCAGTATGACTTATGGTGGAAAGAATAGAAATAAGAAAGTTGGAGCAGTTTGCTCCTGGAAGTAAATATCAGACATGTTGAAAACTACAAGCAAAACCTGGACACCTGCTGGAATTTACAAAAAAAATAATTGCTTATTATATAAAGCAATTACACTATGTTCTCCTTTATTTTAATTTCACTTTGTAACTTAGGAAATAGATAATTCAGATAAGTCAATGCACACAACTAGTCATAAGACATATGCACTGTAAAAGCCTCAAACAAAATGTGAAACAAAGCAAAAAGAAATATTTTCGTTAAATTTTTCTGACGCTGCAGCGTACTGCTTAGCAATTTGAAAAACTACGGTGTCAGAACAGGTTTATGAAGGGATAAGCCTACAAGCCTACTTGAGATTGATAATGTGATGGTCTGATTGTTTTTAGTAGTTTACCCTGCCTGTGTTCAAAGGCAGGCCATCTCTGCATGTGTATCCAGGAACATGTTCATATCAAAAACGAAGGAAAAAACACCTAAAAAGGACCATTATTCTTACGATCGTTATTCTTATTTTCAAGTACTGCCTTCTCAGACTGTCTGACTTCTCCTAAACAAAGTATAACCTTCATCATCATCAGAATCCTCACCTGGAGATCTGAGAGGAATGTACTCTGTAAGTGCAAAGAAAACATAAAAACGCAAGCATCAGCATTTTCATAATCATAACTAAATGTATAAAAAAAATCCATGTTTCTCTCCATATAATTACATATTATTATGTAAATACAGGTTGACATGATGGCAAAAATTCTTCTGGAGTTTTGGAAGTGATCCCTGTATCTCAGACTATTTCTCCATCTGAAACAGAGTTAAGCATACAATTAATCTTCTCCATTCTAAATTAGAACATTAGAAAAATAAGGCAAACTGCAAGGACAAAGACTCTAGCCATCCACTACCATTAACAATAGAAAAGAAGAGTGTATTTTAACTAGACCTTTTCATTAGAAGTTTCCCCATTTCTCCTTGTGTGTAGAGGTTACCACTGTTCTGTAGCACTTATCAACAATGAAATGGCAGTTTGGAACATGTATTTGAAACACTCTTGTCTTCGTAAAAGACAACAGTTCAGTGGAAGGCTCTTCTCTTCTTCATCAGATTCCTAAATGCATTTGGGGTCAGCTTAGTGTCAGCTGTGATTCATCTTGTAAAGCTTTATCAGTTTACACTCAAAACAACAAAACCATGTGCCTCATCACAGTGACTAACTAAGCTTTGTGCTACCTTTCAGTCAGGTCTTTGAAAAAGGTGAACAAATTAAAAGTTTTGCCCTATCCTCTTCTTTTCTCAGTTTGAAGCTTTTGTCATTCTTAGACATTATTTCTGTTCTTTGTTTGCACTAGACCTCTGGGACACTTTTCAATACCATTTGGGGGGCCTTTATCTTATAATAAGAAACTTGCTTCTAACAACATAACTAAACACAGAGATATATTTCATCTTCCTATCAGTTTGATCAATTTTTTTTTGTCTTGGTCTTTTTTTTAAAGAACTTGATCCGTGCAGAAGAGATAATAAAGCAGTGTAACAATACAAAAAAGGTGTACAATTTGTGGAAGAGATGAAGCAAAACTTACAGCTATATCAGACGAAAACATAATCTGCAAAATGATCTCCAAAAATGCCCTCTTGGCAGAAAGAGTCATACAAGTGATCACCCTGAATAAGATACAGCTGGATCTGAAAATCAGGATAATGTAATCATATTTAATGTTATCAGCTGTTGTTTATGTACATCATTTCAGCCTCTCAGCCTAGTCTGATTGTTTCACTTGTTAAATTTTCATCTATTTAGTTAAAACATATCCCGTTGTCTTCAGCTTTAGTGCAGGTTATTTAGTCTTTTCATTAAAATATTTTGTAAGTGAATTATGTTTAAGTGATGAGTATTAAGCAGTGAAAATACAGTCTTCCTGAGCAGAGGCACAAACAGTAAAGAAATTAAAATTAGACAAGAAATCCAGATTAGAAATCAGAATCTTAGATCAACAAAAAAAAGCACTTCTTTCCCACCAGGGTAAATTGACTCCCAATGCTCTACAATGACTCTAAAATATAAAGGTATTGTTTTGGCCCACCAGAGGGAGCCCATAATATTTCATGAATGCAAAATGAATGCACTGAAAGTTACATAGAAAAAATATGTACATATATATAGTGTGTGTGTTTACATGTTTGCTATGCATTGCTTAGCTAACCGGAGATTCTAGATCTCATGTCAGGATATCATGGATATCAGTCAGCAACTAGTGCATTTCCATGAAATGACACCAGGGACAAATACGTCCAAATGTATCTTTAGATGAAGACCAGAAAGCAGCATTTTATTGAAGAGAAACAAAGACCAATCTGACTTGCATTTAGTATCAATCTAGAATATGAATAAAATTTTGTATATATTAGAACATAATGAAAAGAAGGGAGCTGTGTCTGGTAAGAACAGAGTCTTAGCTAATTCTAAGTTTAGTTTGCCTTCTGAAAATGTGCTATATATTTTTTTAAAAAAATATCATATATATGTTGCTCAGTTTTTCTTTCACAAGAAAGACAGACAACCAATCTGCTGTAACAAAGCAGAACACACTAAAAATGAGACTTGCATGTGCATAGGCAGAATCTAGTTGAGATATGTCCTTTTGACAGATGAGATGGGAAGAGTTTCAATTGCTTCTTGCTGCCTCTGTAAGGCAGCAAAAAAGGGAGAATTGGGAGCACATCAGTGAAGTGCTGCTCGTGACATTGTATTAAATATTGTCTGAGAAATGTTATTCTCCTCAGTTGCTCCTAGTAATGTCACTGCCAATACCTTTAGTTGAAAATAATTTTTTGCCCTTGACTGTGTTTTAGTATTTTCTTTACCATTCTTTTGCATTTTTAAAGTAGGTTGAAGGCAGTATGTTTAACATTAATTGGGTCTGGGTTTGGATTTCTGCTTTTAGACATAAAATTTACTCTGCAATCAGTATGAATTAACTATTTCCAAAACCCAAAAGTAGCTTTTCTTCAATTTATGCTGTTAATTAAAGAAAGTAACATAAAAGTGCTTTAGCTCTTTGGTGATTTGTCTAACAAGAATTCCAACAGTTTTAAATACCAAACACTTCCTTATTAACACTTTATCAGCAGGTTATAAAGCTGACATAGTTGTGTTTTCCGTAAAACTTATACTAAATATTTTATCAAGTAAAATTTCTAATCCCTGTGAAACACAATTTTCCACTTTTCATCCACTAATCATCTTCATCATTTCCTGCAAACAAGCCCCACCTTAATTTGAGAGGCCAGCTGTCAAGGTAGGAAGACATTACAGTTTTGAAGCTTATTCTCTCCTCAGCAGCATTACCACCTTTTTTTTTTTATTAGTGCTATTGAAATTAAATAAAATTATTTTTTTCTTCTTGTGGAACTGAGTAAAGCTTAAAAATATTTAATAGAGCTGTTACATTTGATCTGTTTTTAAGTATTTCTTTGCCTTGTGTCTTAAAATTTAATTTATATGCATATTTAAAAGAATTGTAATAAGAAAATTAGATAAAAATACAAACAAAATTTAAAAGTGTTTACTAAAGAAAAATATAGATCTCATATATGACATGTTTATTAAATTGTATCAAATAGCGATGCTCCTCTAATCAAACCAAATGCAATATCATATATGCAATCAAACTCGCACACCTTGAACATTGTCACAACTGCTTGATAACAAAGGCTTTAACCTCTCCCTTAATAATTCACTGAGAAGTTTTCTTAAATATTTTAAGGTTTTCTTAGAAATTCACAAATAAAAAATAAGTTCCAAAACCTAGCAAATGGTTTATTTATGACTAATATCTTTTACGAGAACACTTAACCTCCTGTAGAAAAGAAAAGTCTGTTTTTTAGCAAATGTGACATAAATGAGCTAGATTAGAAGGAAGGCAATCCTGCTAGTTGCTGCTGACTTTCTCGACCAGTAGGTCTGGCTGATTCCAATTATCCTTTCCTACTGCAGATAAAAAGTAAATCAGCTGCCTCTTTGCAAGTCATAGATAATGAGAAAGAGTTGAATTCAGGAAATAAAAATATACTCAAACAGTTAGATTTTATTTTCAAATAAACTCTCAGAAGGTGTGTTCTGCACAAATTTAACACAAGATTTAGATAGTACTTTTCATTCTAAAATTATTTTCATTATCACAAATATTTGAATTTTTATGCTAATGAATTTCATGCCTCTCAGTTTCATTGCCAGCACCCATTTTAGACAGCATTAGATGTTGTACACCATTAGCTAGTCAAGTCTATTATTAAACAAATATGAAGCAGATGTGGCTCTCAAATTGTGATTACTTGTAAAACCCTTCAAATCCAAACTCACTCACACAGTCTCCCTATAGTTTTACTCAATTGATTAACTCCAGCCTGTTTATTCCTAAACCACTCATTTAATATAACAGTCCTCTAAAGCCTCGGTTATAATGCATCCTGTGTCCCCTTCTTAAGCCTTAAATAATTACTGGTATCTTCTATGTCTTCTAATCACTTTCTTAACAAACATCTCTAGCCTGTAATAATTTAAAAGGATGTCAAAATTAGTCTTAATAAAAAAGGGATCTTTTAAAAGGCATAAACAATGGTAAATGTTTAGATAGTGGAAAATGAACAGCTACTTTTCGGCTATCTGTCAGACTGGTGACAAAAAGAATTCTGTGCCGCAACAAGTAACTTTTCCAGACTTAAGCATAAACTGCAAAACTGGCTTACATGCTGCAGTGCTGAGCATCACAAAATTTTGTGTGAGTTGGCTGGTTTCCAGAGTGGATCTAATCTAATTGACTCACATGTAGGCATCCCGGTTTGGTAGCTTAAAATGAGACTCATAATAGCCAGCACATTGACCTCATTACAGAGATCTTAACTGATCATGGCACTAGTGCATGTCTGGAGAGTGCTTACACAGAGGCCTGATAGGAGTCATGCAGAGAAATAACTATTTCTCGGTAATGATTGGACTTAGGCTGCTCAGTCTGTCAAGGTAGAAGAAACCCTGGATATGTGCAGACTCCACATTTCTAGGTATTTTTCTAAGCATTTGGGTTATTTCTAAGGAAGAAGGAAGGTTTCGTGGTAAATTCTATGCATCTGAACAAGCATTTCCAAGACTTTAGTTTGGCTATAAGCACCATATTCTTCTGAAGGACAGGCTTAAATATTTGGTTTGTACTGTTGAGTTTTTTCTCCTTTCAGAAAGGAAGGAGTTTGAGAGAGAGTTTAGAGAAAGACTGATTTTGGTTTTAGCACATTTTCTCAATAATGGAAGCTGTTTTTTTCACAGTGAATCCTGACAAATTTTGTGCAGTCTAAACCAACAACGTACAAAGAGTTTTCCTCCTTAGCAAGTCTCATTCCCTCTGTCTTCCTCCTTTCCTAAACCAAATTCTTCGTGCATATGTCTAGAATTATCATCCCAATTAAATAACCTCCCTTTTTAGGACTACATTATGACCTGTGCAAGGGAAACTCTCTTTGAATGTAAACAGTCCTCTCTGAGGAATATTTTTCAGAAGAACTATCAAGTAAAAACGATTCTCCTTATCTCCACATCAGCTGTCAGAGAAAGCCTAGTCCCCAACGGGAGCAGACTGTTTTTCTTAAGGTTCTAGGTAAGGAGCAGGACACAGATTCCCTGCTCTTAAGCTGGAGAGAGGCCTTAAAGGATCAAGATGGCCTGAAAGAACCAAAACAATTTTAGTAACTATAGTGCTTATAGCAGGTCAGTTTTGGGAGTGTTACCCAAGTGACCCTCACAAGCTGGTATTTTCATCTAAACCAGATTTTTCAGAAAACTGTTTTTTGTTCTCAAAGCAGGAAAAACTCCACAATGATTCCTTCATTTAGTTGATTTTCTGCACATGAAGGAAAAAACCACAACTGCTGTATTGCCAGAAGAAAATGCCAAAATATCATCCAGTAGACAGGCCTTCTAATTAGGCTTCACAGTTTCGCCTTTGTTTGGCTACATATTACACACAGTAGCAGTGCTTTGTGATTTTTAAACACCTGAATGTTTTGTATATTGCACAGAGATCTACTTGGTATAGATACTGTGGGAGACAACATTGAGTAGTGGTGAAATAGCAGCTTTGTAAAAGTTCTGGGCTGCATCTCTTTGGATTACCTCAGCTGGAACAACTTTGGGAGCTAAAAGCATAAGGCTGCAAAGGCACTGGGAAACCTGCTACATCAGCCTACCCCAGCCAGCAAGTCTTGTTCTCATCTTCAACCCCTTACAATTTCTGTAGCAGCAGGAATAGGCAGAGCCAACTCAAGGACTCCTCGAGCTCTTGCAAAAGTGGCGAAGGTTATTCAGTCTCCATAGTATGTTTGGAGCTCCAGAAGACTCTTGTCAAGGTTGTTCTCTAAAAGCTGTTTAAACAGCCAAGCTTTTCGAGGGCATGGTGGATGATCCTTGAATGAATTTATGATGTGTTAAATGGTACTAAAAAAACACAAACAATAAGTAGTCAACATCCAGCATAGAGGAAGGCTATCGGAAAAGTCCATCAGAGAGAACTCTTCTAGGAAGTGTGTTCATCATATTCATAAATGATCAGGAAATAACAATTTGAAAAAAAAGAATTGATAATGATACAGAAGGGTTGATGGAAGGAAATCTAAAATTACAAAAATTTGCATAAGAAGTTCAAAATACAGAATAACAGGAAAAATGGATTAAATTAAGTGCTGATAAATTAAAAATAAGGAACGAAGAGAAAATATATTTTCTAAATTAAATCTTATTGGAAGGCAAGTGGATTTCAGAACTACCATGGACAACTTTAAATTACTCACCAGAAGAAAAGAAAATCAGAATGCTAACAGCTCTTCGGAAAAAAATGGCAATTAAAAAAATGTGTATAAACCCTGGTGGCAACACAATTTCAGTAGTGTTATCCCCACCTCAAAACAAAACTATAAAAGGCAAAAATGACAAGAAGGGTGTTCAGGAATATGGAATGGTTTCTGTAAAAAGTAGCAAAAGAGGCTTTTCAATCTAGGAAGAAGAAGGTCAAAAACTTGACAGTTATCTATAAAATCATTAATGGCATTAAGAAAGGCATGACTACTCACATTTTCATACACACACAACCTAGGAGGAGACAAACAAAATTAGGATCGGTGAGTTTAAAATAAAAGCAAGTACTGTATTAAACAAAACATAGTTAAATTGTACTACACACTCCTAAAATTAAAGCTGAAAGGAGTGACAGACGAACTGTTACGAACTGACCACAACCCTCCATTTTCCATCCCACCCTTCACAATAAAAGATAAGACTCATGTAATAAACTGATGAAGGAGGCTCTTATGTTCTCACATCGGTCTCCCTGAAAGAAGAGATACCCTAACGCAGGCTTCGGTTTTTAACTGAAGATATTTCCCCTCATATACCTATTTTATTACATAGCATGGACCACTAAGGAACTACACAAAGAGTCACTGCACTGCCACATTCAGCTTGTCCACAGAGATAATATGGAATTGAGAGTCTTGTGAGAACAGCCAAAGCATTGTCAGGAAAACCTTCTAGGTGAAATACAAAGAAATTCTCTCCCCTCTCTTAATAAAAAGCATAAGAATTAAGTCCCCTGATAGTCATACATAACTCTTCAATAACTCATCCACAAGTACTTCCAAAGAAAGGAGAAAATAAATCAGTAAGGAAAGAAAATTCAATGTCAAGCATTAAAGGGATAATTATAAACAATAGCAAGGACTTTTTTAATTATGAAAAATACCATGACAGTATGCTTTGAAATTATATATAATGGAAAACAAGGTGAGTCACATAATCATACTCCTTTTGACATATAACAATCTTCATCAGCAATCTTCATCCTGCCCCCATGTCAAGACTGTATAAAGGGGGCAGGCTCCCTAAAGTATGTGAACATGCATCTAATCTAATATCCTTAATGCACTCCCTCACAAGAATTGCATCATTAGAAACCACTCAACTTACTGTAGATTGACTGCTAGTTAAAATGTTATAAAATGTTCCTTGAATTTCTCTTACTATGTTTAAGAAACTAACATACAGGATTGAAGACCTCACAGGTGTAATAATTATGATAAACACTAAAATCCCTTCAGATTTATCAAATGTAACCTGAAAGAACTGATGTTCAGTGCAGTTGTGTTCTGACTAGTTATACAGCAAGCAGAGGCAGCAAAAATATAATCACTGGGGATGAATCTAAAATATTAATTTTAGGTTTAGGGATTCTTTTGCTTTTCTGTTTGGTTTTATCATTGGAACTATAAATTCAAAAAAACCCACTCACGTATCATTTACTTTTATATGAATTTTTGTCCAAAACTTAACTTCATGATAAAGGAGTAGGCATTTATAATCTAACTTGGATTTTTTTATTGATGTTAGATTCTTCTGCTAAGCATGTCATGTACCCCAAGTACAGAGACCTAAAAATGGAATTTACTGAGAAATTTAAGACTTCAAAGCAAATGAAAATGATAAAAGACCACTACTTCTTTGCAACATGCACACTGGAAATCAGTGGAATATAACGGGAGAGGAAACGGAACTAGGTTACGTCATGTTTTTGAGAAACATTTTTTATTATGCTAGAATAGTATGATAATAGCATTTATTTTTCAGGATAGAACCTAACTGAAATTTTTTCCTTCTCTTGATACCTCAGATGTACATGACATGTTTTTACAGGTGAATGCTCCGTAAAAAGGCAACAAGTTAATTCTTCCTACCTTACCACTTGAGTATGCTGCTTAAAGAAGCTGGTTGGCAATTTCACTTACTTTGTATATAGCTTCATGTTCTAGCCACATAATCAAAATAGAGTCCACGAGCAGCACAGATGTGATGGGGATAACCTTACCATGTTACATGCCCAGAATTTATGGTTACTGTATGCTTTAATTGAAAGAGGTTAAATTAATTATTAACTAAACTAAGGGAAAATTATTCTTTTCCTTTTTTTGCTCTATTTTCCATGCTAAAGGATAAAATAAAATATTTTCCTTGTAACAGAGCTAAATATGAGAAATAAGCAAGGATGTTGAATAGAGTTACTTATCCAGATGTAAAATGTGTCCTTGGGAGAAACAAAAGGGAGAAATAAAGGCCAAAATCTCTGTTTCAAAGTTTTTTTGAAAGAATTGCTAAGGACAGATCTTAATTTATTCAGTGTCAGCATCTGAGAGACGATGTCAGAACTTAAAGGAGAAGTGACTGTCAATATAGGAAGAAATATTAAGTAAACGGATGTCATGAGGTAAAAATAAAGAGATTCTGGAAAGTGATGGTACTAAAGGAAATTTCAGCTATAATTTCTCATCGTATTAAGTGTAATCAGATTGCCAGAATTTTTTCAGAAACATAAACTTTTGTAATATAGGATATTTCTTGCTGCTGGTAAAGGAATCATACTCAGAGTACTGGATAGACCCAAAAGCTTAGAGGAACTTCACAACACATTCATGAGGTCAGTCATATAAATAGCAGTGAATAGTTTCTCCACGAATGAGAAAACATATTTGTCAAAGCGAAAGTATGACCAGTCTCCATAAATTTTAACTCTGGAACCTAAAAAAAATAAATTCTAAAAAATATGTTCCTAGAAACAGTCATATATGTTTCAGTGCCTTTTTTAAAAGTCTGAAATCCTATTCATAATCTTTTATCTACTCCTCTTCTGCAAGACTGTTTTACAAATATTGTCCTCATCTTCCCTTCTTCATCCTCCTCAACCCACTCCAAATATGGTGGAATTCTGCAGACCCAGATGAATTAGATTTTGTTATTCTATTGTACTCACATATGTGAAAGAAATCATGTCTTCTCTGCTCTTGTTAATCATTAAAGTCAAGAGGTGCAATTTAAAATTCTGCTCATTAACTTTTTTCTGTGATAGTCAGAGAGGGATTTCAGAGGGGGGTTTTGTGTTCCTCTATGAGCAAAGCAAGCATTGTAAGCACTAAGCTAGAAAAATTTCTTACACTGTGGCTATATAGAGATATCATTTGGACTTAGCATTTTTGCACTTATTTCTGCCTTGTGTATTTGGAAAAATAAAAGCATATTCTGACAACAAATAATTCTCAGAACTACCAGGCTGCATTCCAGAGTAAAACTGTGTTCCCTAGTGCTGGAAACAAATTATTTATACATTTATTTGCATCTATTTTGTGTATGTGTATTAATTTTACATAATTTTCATAACTTTTACATTGTTTAAACTATCTAGAATTGTAAATTCTACTTTCATAATCTCTTTGAGGTTAGTCCTACAAGGTTTAAGCATTGCAAAAGGAATTTATCTCAATGTGTATGTATTGACATGTGTACCAGAAACGTAAGCTAAAAGTACATTTAATTTTCTGAACTCATCATTTGAGAGATAAATGAAGTTATGGAAAAAATGTATGGGTTTTCAGGGAGCAGAATTAAGCATATAAAATTGAGAATATTGTGCAATTTTTTTCAATATGATATTGAGTGTGCTGAAAACTGTCATGTTTTAGAGACTGCCCAGTTCTGAAAACTTCAGGAAAGGAGAACAGTTTATTGTTGGTGGACATAGAATAATTTGTATCAATACTATATGACCTAAACTGTTTAATTAGGTAAGGTCTTACACTCCACAAAATGTAGTATTAATACCTCTTGAAATGTTTAACTACAGTGACAATCAGAATTATCAGATTTTCTTTGGTTCTATAACTTTCAAACCATTTTTAGACTTCTGAAAAAAATTGTTGGCTACAAAGATATTGTGTGGACAATGGCTTTCACAAATATGCATTATTTTTAACTGGTAATTACGTTTTGCTTTCATGAATGATCTCTTGTTCTTTAGCTATGCAATAGGTAACTGAATGTACTCTGCCGTTTAGTCTCTAAATTCACTCTTTCTTTTTAAATTTATATCCTATTTCTTCTTCTCCTTTTCCTTTCTAAGAATTAAAAAAAACCTTCTTACTCTCTCCAAAGCGTTCTTCAGTTCCCTTAAAAAAACTCCTTTTCATAATAATTTTCTTAATCTTTCACTGAATGCTTTGAAATTTTACAGTACCTTTTTTGAAATGAGGAGACCGGTATTGCTATGAAATTGAAATTTGTAGTTGAGGGCCATACTGTTAATTTTTTACAGTGGTAATATACTGTCTATAACATCCCCTTTATGGGATTGAAGAGGTTTGAAAGACAAAAGCTGGGTAGCAAGTGAAAGTTTTCCTTGGACTGTCCCCTCCTTATCAGTGGATCTACCTAGAACAATTAGATAGCTCTGAAATTTCTGCCAGTCCTTAGAAAGTCCTAAGAAATACTTATTACTTGAAACTCTTGTTTCATTAATTACATTCCCTCTTGACTCTCTATATGTTAAAAGATATACATAGCACCTGAGTATGGAATTCCAAGGTGTTGTATTATTAACACCTACTGTCAGTTTAAGCTCACTCTCTACTTGCTTTCTTTTGGCTGATATTGATCCATTATGTTATAGTGGTTTTCACATGGTAATTATTTAATTTCCAAAACAGTCTTTTTATATGACCTCTCTCAAGTGTTTTTGCAAGTCTCACTAAACTATACCTAGTTGTTTTTCTTCTTCCAATACTTTACTGAAATGTCCAAACAATTTAAATGATTTTTGTTAGCACAAAAGAACATGAGCATAAACATTACTTAACAGAAGATGATTTTCAAAGTGTCTTCATTACCAAGATAGGTAATACGGGAATACGAGAGATGAAGCTGAGGATAGGGGATTGTCACTGAATGGGATTTCACAAAAAACATCACAGATTTTAAGCGCTCAGATGACTCAAGTAGTCAACAGAAAGTGCTTCTGACGAGTATTACAAATGTCATAACGAATGTCATAATTCCATGATTCTTATTCTGTGCCAGTGGGATGCCATAGCTCTAAATCCTATTCCAAAGGGAAATGCCTAAAATCCTGATTTTAAAGAACAGGATCAAATCTCTCTAAGGATTGGAGAAAGGAGTGCTTCTCTACTCAATTCCTTGTTATTAAATATCTCAAGGAATGCAGTAGGCAGTGAAGTGTGGGGATATGCTCTGGTGGCGTGTGAAAGGGAGCCTAACTCGAATGAGAAAAAGGAGAACCTTCCTAATAGCACCTAGCCACGTACCTCAGGAGACCTAGCATATTTCTGGGGCAAAAATCATCAGGCTTGCTGACAAATGATGGGATACACCTGTCCCCAAGGGATAAAATTATGCTTAACAAGACATCAGAAACACTAATCAAACAGCTTCAAACTAGATATGAAGGGGAAGGGGGGAAAAACCAGGCTTGCTAAGAAAGAGCCTGGGAATGGCACTCCAGTGTATGAGGGATGGTGCGCTAGTGAGGCCCTTTGGGATAGCACTCCAAGTGGTAGCAAAGTTGCAAATGTAATTGATGGGTTAGAAATGACAGTGAGTTGTCACTTAGAAATTAAGACTATTCCCCTCAGGATACTGGCAGGACCAACAGCTCAACTGAATTGCATCTACACTAAAGCACACAGCATGGGTAACACACAGGAGGAACCAGAAATCACTGTACAGCAAAACTACTCACATAAGTGGAGTGATGTCATGGTTGGCTATAAACTCTTCAAGTGCGATAGGAAGGAAGGAGAGGTGGTAGTGTAGCCCTGTATATCAGAGAGTGCTTTGATTTCTTTCAGCTCAATGATGGTGATAACAGGGTTGAGTGTCTATGGGTAAAAATCAGCAGAATGATCAATAAGACAGATAACATAGTGAGAGTTTGCTATAGACCTCCTAGACAAGAAGAAGGGACTGATGAGATATTCTACAAACAACTGTGAGAAGTCTCACAACCTCTAGTGCCTGTACTGCAGGGGGACTTCAACTTACCAGATGTCTGCTGGAAGTATAATACAGCAGAAAGGA
Organism: Tapera naevia; assembly: GCA_033556795.1. Classification (NCBI taxonomy): domain Eukaryota; kingdom Metazoa; phylum Chordata; class Aves; order Cuculiformes; family Neomorphidae; genus Tapera; species Tapera naevia. Next base: position 4,256,547 of record JAUMJJ010000092.1, read on the forward strand.
AGTAGTCTAGGAGGATCCTGGAACGTGTGGAAAACAACTTCCTGATGCAAATGGTGAGTGAACTGATCAGGAAGGCTCCCTGCTGGACCTGTTGTTTGTGAACAGGGAAGGCCTTGTGGTAGATGTAACGGCTGGAGAATACCTGTGGCATGGGGATCACAAAATGATAGAATTCTCAGTTTTTTGGAGAAGTAAGGAGAGGAAGGAGAGGCATAAACAGAGGTGCCACCTTGGACTTTCCAAGGGCAAACTCTGGATTGTTTAGAAGGCTGGCTGATAAAATTCCTTGGGAGGCAGTCCTAAAGGGCTCTTGAACTCCAGCCTGGAGGCACCAGCTTAACATCAAGCAGAAAATTTATGGTGGAGCAGGGAATCAAGCAGAGGCTACCAGCGTATCTTCCTGTTTGAATTTCTTCCATGCATTTAATGCTTTTGTAACTTGTATTCTAGCAGTGTAAAAAAAAGTGACTTTTTCTCTCTGACTAATTTCAGGAATTTCCTATGGCTACAAGATGACATTTTTAACAGATATTCCAACTTTTATTGATATTTTTAAGCAATCGAATGATTCTTGAGGTTGTTGAGAGATATAACCAGAAGATGGTCAGAAAGTACTCCAGTGAGGCTATCATTTTAAACAGTTTATAAAATATCTAGAAAGAAAAAAAAGTAAAGAAATATCCTCCAAACAAAGCTTAGCTCCATTCCAGGACTTACCTGCAGTACTCACTTTTTATTTGCTGTGTAGTCATCTCTCTATTTAATACAGTTATTGCTTCAGGATTTGAGATCAGATAAGGCTGAAGCTGGAAACAGTGCAGGAAGGAAGCACACAGGCATCCCAGAGACATTTTGATTTCTGAATAATGATGATAATTAATAATTATTCTGTGCCATTGGATAATTCTTCTAATTGGTAGTCTCCTGCATAAAAAGTCCTGATATTTTATTTCTGCTTATTGCTAACTACGAAGTAGAATATTAATGGAAATACGGGCTAGTGATATTTTAATAATCTAACTGCAATAGTGTCAATTCTTATACAGCTAACCTTTAATTACAATACCGGGTGTAGAAAACTGGTCACAGTCAAAACCATAAGTTATAGTGGGAGTTAGAATCTAGGCTTCTAATATTTTGTAAGGAATAGGTATATCAGTTTTTTTCTTTGAAAAAGATATTTGTGATTTTGAGATGGTGGGTGCTGTGTTAATGCAAGGGGTAGGGTTAGTTGTGAATGAGTGAAAAAGAAAGGATGTAAATTATTACATTTACAAAATATATAATCTAGGAATCAAGTAGCCAGCTACTCTTATTGCTTGATTTAAATAGCAATAGTTAAGTCAAATAGATGCTTTGAAAATTTTACTCAAGTAATTTGGTAAATGGATTGCCTACTCAATTTCACTTGGGATCAGGTCTTCAAATGGAGATCACATATCTGGATGTGAAAGTCCTTTTGTATTTTCTTGTTTAGGGCTAGTTGCATCAAACCCAAGCATCTCATGTAGTCATTTTTGCAGGGATATTTATCGTCACTGATGTATTTTAACACTAGATCAAAACTGCTTATGTTTACTCTTCTGTCCATTTGAGGTAATTTCTAAAACAGCTAATACTTTTTGTCCTCACAGCATACTGTTTATAAATGAAAGAAAAATCTTTTTTTTCCTTGTAATGTTGTCCTTTATGTTAACTCTTTCACATAAATACTACAGAAAGATTTTAGGTGCCATATCTGTGAAAGGTTTCTTGGCAACTTTTAAGTATTTAATAGCAACTGGCTATACATTGTTTCTGTATCAACATGATTTGGAACATTTACCACTCCTTGTAACAACCCATGCCTTGTTGTACATGATGTTATTGATTAAAGGCCACTCACTAGGAGCTATAAAGAAATAGAAGGGTTAGTAAGTTAGGAAAGAATTGGAAAATTAGAAAAAGTATCAGTGATTTCATAATCAAAATGTGGGGCATAAGACTGACTAGATAGTTGGATGGAAATTTTGGAAACGATGACACCTTCACAAAGTAGACATTCCTGTATGTTGCTAAAAACCATCTGTGAAGTTTTAATCTTCCTGCTCTCCTCACTTGTAATGTCTCATTTTGAGGCAGCTCTTTATTTTAACCCTGGAGACCATGCTGAAATAAACTGCCAAACACCCCTTACACCTCCATGCCATCTAATTATAGCCTGTAACACTCAAGAATGCTGACAGTGCCGAGCTATTGCCTCTTGACACTCTTTAAAGCACTTAATTATCTTTTCACACAAGCCCCTTTCAGACCTGTCAACTTCTTTGTATTGTTTATGAAAAAAGTTGCATATTAAGATTCCAGGATTACACACCTGAAGTCAAACTTGCTCTTATGCATGGACCATTAAAAGAGAATTTAATAAATGACAGGAGGAGAGATAAAAGAATTTGACTTGATAAGACTTCTCTAATAAACAAAGGAAGAAAAATTTGGCCTTTTAGAAAGATTCCTGGGATAAATTGAAAGAATTTGAGGCAAAGAAAAGCACACCAACAGGTAAGTAGTTTGTATTATTCGCTCTTATTCCATGAGATTAGGAGCCTTATAATCTTGCCTCTTTTTAATGAAAACTGCATCTAAGCATCCCAGGCAAAAAAAAAGGAAAAAAGAAGCTAAATTTGTCAAGATCTCCTGTGTTCCCTGAAACTAAAGTACTACTAAAATCTAAAGAAAGATTCCTCAGTTGAATGAAATACAATTGGAAGCCCTTCTATCTCAAACTACTGAGGTTATTCTTTAAGTGTCATTGGCAAACAAGATGTTAATCTTGATGTCTAAAATAAGAAGTAATAATTGATCCAATAAATTTTGGTCACTTAATATTAATGTAAGACAGCCTTCAACTGCAATGACTTGATGACTAAATACATGGAAGACAGATTTTGCAACAGCTCCTGTAAAATGTGAAGGTTCAAACTCATTCATGTAATTCAACATGATTCTACAAGCTACATGAAAACAAGTTAAGTTTCTTAACTTCAAATACTTATCCTTAGAAAAAAGGAAACCAATAAATTTGAAATATCAGTGTAACTATTTCTAAGACAAATGCTTCTCTGTGTACTTCATGCTCTTCCATATATTTGCACTGAACATGGGACAAAAGACCAGGTACGGATATAATTCTAATATAACATTCTAATTATACAAAAAAATCCAAAGCATGACTACTACAGCACCATCAGTAATTACAATTTCTGCCTTTATCCCTATTTTAAATGTGTTTTGATAGGACGACTTAATGGAATCATATGTGCTCAAAAAATTAATTCAATCGCTATATGTTACAGTGGCCTTGTTCTTGATCATGCACTCTCGCAGAAGCTTTCTATCTTTCCAATCTACTTTTCCCTCATATTTTCTGCAAGCACTTCTTAAACTGCTTTGGTGACTTGGAAGGCTGCTCCTCTAACTGCTCTAACGATTGCTCTTTAGCACTGTTTCATAGATTTACTCTACTATTCCAGTGACTTTTTTTTCCCCTTCAGCAACACTGCTGTGGTTTTACCCTTTGTTAGCATCAGCGATTTCTTGAAGTGTGTGTGGTGGCACACCACTGAACTATGAGATTTGCTCTACCTGGTTTGTCAGTGATACCTCGTCAGTCAGAGGTCCTGAATTCCTGGACATTCCAGGTTATAACAAGCAGCAATCTGTACAGAACATGGATATCTGTGTTTATATAGAAATAGAAATAGAATCATCAGGTTGGAAAAGACCTCTGAGATCATCAAGTCCAACCGTACCTGTCCCCTTCCTAAACCATATCCCGAAGAAATCTAGGGATTTTAAACACCGTCAGGGATGGTGAATCAAACACCTTCCTGGGTAGCTGTTTCAAAAACTGACCACACTTTCAGTGAAAAAATTTTCCCTGACGTCTAGTCTAAACCTCCCCTGGTGCAACTTGCAACCATTTCCTCTCATCCCGTCACTTGTGAGAAGAGACCTGCCCCCACCTCACTACAACCTCCTCTCAGGGAGTTGAATGCGATGGACATACTTATTGCTTTTTTCAAATCATTATCCCATCTAGGTGAAACTTGATTAGTTGCCCAAGTAAACACAGAAATTAAGATGGAGAGAAGGAATTGGGAAAACTTCATTCAGTGTACCATTTTTTCTTTGCAAAAATTTCATTGTAATGTAGTTATATTATACGCATTTGAGGCTATCCTGGGTTTCAGTAGCCAAAATAACACTTCTCAGTACTCTTCAAAAGAACAAAAATCTACTTTCAACAGCTTTTCACATTATTTTTTATATTTTTTAATTTCTTGTGGTCATTTCAAAACAAAAACTCTGAATGCAATATGTTCCCCAAGCTCAAAAGACTCACTAATGTATTATATTTATCTCAGTAAGATTTTTACTATGGGTTTAGTAAAATGAAGGCAGAAGACAGAAGTTTTCATTGGTATTTCTAATAATAATTCATAAAGAGAAATGCATATTTAGGAACATGAGTCCTGTCCTGTGCTGTATGATAGAAAAGAGACAGAGGAGAAAAAATATGGAATGAAAATTGTCTGCACATCTGTGTAAGAATTACGTAAGTTTAAAGTCAGAATTATGTTAGGAAGGCAACTACAAATAATTAGCTTTGCCCGGTTTTCTTACAATTTCATTCTCACTTGCTTCTAAGAACAAGATAATCTCAACATTATAGGCAAAGTGAATAGAAGGAAAAAGATGCACCTTTTCCTTGCATCCAACAGATATTTCTCCAAAGCCAGCACAACGAAGCACTTGTCTTCCCTACAGTTCTCTACAAGAAGCACTCCATCTTAAGCATGCTTACTCTCACTTTGCTGCTTTCGTAGCCCTTTTCTTTATGGTTGCAACCATCTGGTGTAGAACAAGAAACACTGCACTCTCATATAAATCTTAAAGCCCCAGTTTGATCTGTGTGTCAAGAGACATTCAGCTTTTTTGTAGATTTACATGCTGTCCTGATTTTACAGTCTGTCATCCTCTGGTAGACTGTTGAGCTGCTCATACTTAAAAAAAAATAGTGTTGGTAACTGGAAAGAATTAAAAGAAATACAATATAGGGATGAATTTAGGAAAATCTGTCTCACAGTAAAAGACTAGAGAAGCTACATCAATTTGAGATCACTACGAGCAGAAATGCCAATTCAGATCCAAGTAATCTATAAGAAAAAATATTGATTTTTTAAAAAAACATAACTGCCAAAGGCATAACAGGAAGTGGAAACTGGAAGCTAAAACTGCTGTAAAGATAACATTTATATAGCGGATGTAACTAAACAGCAGAACATTTTGCATTCTTTGTCAGCTGATATCTTTTTACTAAGCCAAGATGCCTCTTCTGAAAGTCATGCTCTGGTCGAACAGGAAATCACAGACTTGAAACAGAAACCTCTTGAGAAAATTTTGCAGTTTATCACCGTAGCATCTTCTGGCCTTGAAACCCATTACTTCACTTACCATCCTCTTCCCTTAACTATATTAAGCTGCTACGCTTGGGAGAGCTAAACAATACCTTTAATGGAAAGATATCATTAGCAATGTATCAGATGCATTACACATAGTTTAGTATAACCATGGTGAAAGGAAAGGAGTTAGCAAATCTTGAACAAATACTTCATAGATTATATACAGGCTGTTCTCAGGTGTTACAATATTCCACATTTCGTGATTATGACTGCACAATGGAGTTTAGGTGACTTTATAGAGGTTATGAGATCTGTATTTAGACTATGTCTGCATTTTCTACAGGACATCTATCTACAAGCAGAAAATAAATCTCATGAGAAACTTTATGTTTCCCGGATTAACCTTTGCCCTCTGACAATGAGTACATATTTTCACATAAATTAAACAAAAAAAAAAGAAACAAAAGACCTTTTGCATAAACAGTAAGTCTGCATGATTTTCTGATACATTTTGTTGTGTTTTTCTTCCTTTGATTACCTCAAGCACTCAAGAAAATGCCCAAGAAAAATAAAATAAAAATGAATCCTAAAAGAAAAAATATGAAGACCAGACTCTAAGCATTGCCTTGGTTTGCAGTTCAATGAACTTATGAAGACGATAATTGCCTATTTCATCTGGGGTCTGTTGCTTTTACCTTATATTTAAATTCGTTACATATGGAAATACTGTTACTCCAAGACACAACTGTGATTTTCCTAGAACAAATCTAATACAAACTCAAGCTTTACTAGTAAAGACATGGGGACATTTTTTTCTCAGTTTTGCTCCAAATATTTAACTCAGAAAAGAAAGCACTGTGACATATTTTGTGCAAGTCAAATTCTTAAGAACACATGTACATATGTATATCTTTGAGAAGCTTTGATTCTCTTTATTTTTGTCTTATGTTTTAGTAAGGAAATGAACTCACCGTGTTTTCTAGAATTAATTCTTTTCAGTCTTCTAATTTGGTAATGACACTGCATAAGCATGTCCTCAATTTTAATACAAAAAAAAGAGCCAAGTAAGCTTTTTGATTAGTGTAGAGATATTAGCAAAGGATGAAATTATTGAATAGTGTTACAAGCAATAGCAATTTTCAAGGGAATTAAACATACAGTAAGACGGTAGCATGCAAGCAAGTGAAGATCATTATTATATACCTTTTCTGTAGTATATATATATGTTTATCTTACTTTGAGTGAAATTCTGCCTGAAAACCTGAGAGAAGTGCACTAACTGTAGAGTATTCTTACTATTCTATGATTTACTAATATTTTGGTATTTTCAGTTATGCTAATTCTTAATAGCAAATAAGCATTCATTTTTTTTCTCTTGTCACTCTGTCTGAAATCTGATATTCCGAAAAATTCAGCGTTTGTGTGTCAAAATAAGGACTTCAAAGGGTCCAGAATGATATTCCTAAAATCTTGCAGTTTAAGAGCTGAAAAGCCTCATTTTCAATAAAGGTACCTCAAATTTTGAATATACTGGTTCTTAAAATAATGTACTAAATATAATAAGTGAAATAAATTGGAAGAAAAATCTGCTCTGAATACCATGTGTAGTTGCTATTAGTAACTACAATTCACATCATTTTTTCAATAGTATGACCCATCAAAAACAAATGAAAATCTCTATACATAAAATATTTTGTAACAGATCGCCACAAATACATCAATTTAATACCACCTGCTTTTGAAAACCCTTTACATTAAATGTAAGTTATTTATTGCTTTTAAATACTGTAATTAAGTTTGACACTTCAGAAATATATATTTATATTTTGAAGCCATCTCATATGGCCACTTTCTACAGAAGAACCAAGAATTACATTCATGGGCAGCTCTCTTACTCATAATGTATATAGTGCAATTACACTGAAATATATGAAGTAAAAAAATAATACATTGTTTTAAAGTGTGTTCTTTTAATTAAATTTATTGAAGTAGTATTTGAAAATACACAACGCTGCAAGAATCAGCTTCACATTTTGTTCTAGTTGCATAATTTGTACATGGAAATGCTGTGGAAAAAAAAGGAAGAACATCTTTAATAGGAAATTTGTGACACTGACAAAAACTGTTGCAGTAAATTGGTATTAAGAAGGCCTGATTCTTATTTGTAGTATTAGTATTAGTATTAATGAGTCACTCATAGTCTTATACATATAAAATCAATAGAAGGAAATCTCTCCATCAACTTTGAGATAAATTGCAGTAAATTCTCTGACCTGAAGTAGTTACATCTTCTTTAGAATCACTTGTACAGCTGTCCGTATCATTATTCAAAATGTGAAACTGAAATGTTCTGCACATCTCACTTTGTTATCTTGCACACTAAGATGACAAAGACTTTGCTTCTCTTTACTACATAATGACAAACTACAGCTAATGTTAATCTTGGTTTGTGCATTTGGCAGTACGTAATTGTTGTGTGAGCATTTGATTAAAACAACTATCAACCAAAATCGCTTTTTAAAATATATTTGACCTGTAACATCATGGTTTGTTTGCTTAACTGTGCCTTCCGCCCTATTTTCTTGAAAAGGTGTCTCCTCTCCAGTTTCTGTGGCCCTGATGCACCTAAAACACCAGGAAATGGACACAAAGCAGCCTGGTACTGCTCCTACTCCTGCATTTGTCTTTAGCAGACGTGTACTGCTACTATGATAAATTTGCTGCTTTATTTGAAAGTACAAGGTATTTAGTATGATTTAAACAGTTCTTGAAAACGTGATCCACAAGAAGAATATATAAGAGGCTGACTTTTGGTATGTAATTTATGTGTATTTTTGATACGTAAATATCCCAAATATCCTTAATAAATCAATCATTCTTCCACCATCATTAAAGCTTATGTAATGAGATATTTTACGTGTTACTGTTATATATGAATTCAAATGGCAACACTGGATTTAAATAGAAAGATCTGGATTCAAGTTTCAACATTCCTATGGCTCATTAATTTCTTTGACGATGATTTTTACCAGGAAAAACACAACCATGTTGTTTAAAATCTTGTGGATATTTTAATATTAAAACAACGGTGGGCTTGATGTTTTTCCCTCCGACTTCTCGCTTGTATGCGTCCATGGAAATAATCATCTATAGTGAAGTGAGGGAGAGCAGAAAATAAACACTTAGGAATCAATTTGTTTAGCTGAATTACTTCTAGATTGTCTGAGAAACAGTAAAAGGACTACTTCTTTGTATTTATGCTCCCATTTCCTGTTATTGTGCACATGCATCTGGATGGTTCCATGATGATTGCAGAAAAGGACCTTGACCAGTTCATACTGTTTATATTATGTGAAAGAAGCAATTTATTATAACGAGAGTCCTTCAAGAGTTGCTCTAGGTCTTGTTTTATTGATCAAAATATGAATGAGCTTGATTTATATGGAGAGGGCATGTATTTTTAAGGCTACCCTCAAAGCTCATTCCGTTGCTATCCCTAAGAAGATATACAAGGTCATGCAGTTGAATACTAGAAAATTAATTTACAATAAAAATTACTATTTTGCTGTGTGTTTCATGTCATTTATGTTATTTTAACTTCCAGTTCTCTAACAGCAGCAGAAGCAATAAGTGTTTATGTCATTTTTGCATAGGTGGCCTTAATTCCTATGGCTTTAAAGTCCATGGTTCTTTTTCATTTTAAATCAAAATTCAGTAAAAAATATCAGCAAGAAGCAGATAGTTGTCTGTTAAAGCAGATCTTTAATCTATTCTGCTTTGATTTGGTACCAAAAAAAATTCCGAGGAATAATATAAGTCTACTGGCAAAAATTGCCTTGATATATAAAGCCGTATTACTAGAAGGGAAGGTTGAAAAGCATCTATGTTAGGACTTCTTTGGACTTTTCTGAGAAAGGAGTCCTGGGTACATTTTATTAAAAAAAAAGGAGGGGGGAGGAGGAAGGAGGAAATCTCATGCAGATTCACATTCTGGACTTATTTATAAGAGCAGGTCTTTTTGTATGAGCACAGGAGACAAAATTATCCTGTTTTCTTGAGATAATTTCAGTATAGTTTAACAGTACAATAAACTTATTATCTTGGTTTCCTCTCGCAAGTGAAAAGTATCTTATTGCATCTGCCAAAATTTGTTCTTCTTCTGGGACTTTAAAAAATATAAATATATAAAATATTTCATTTAATTCATACTTGAGTAAATTCTACTTTAAAGTATCCTGTCTCCAAATATTTTTGCCAACTTACGGCAATTTTTCATTTAAAGTTTGTGCGAAAAATTATTTCCTAGTTCCTTGCTGGAAGCTTCTCAGACTGAAGTATTTACATGTCACACTGAGTATGGCATACATGTAACATTTGTCACAAATAACAGATGTGCTCAGGATGGTTTTTTAATAGCTATTAATAGATAGTTAAAAAAAGGAAACTTCACTGCTATATATCTATTTTATGTCTTAACTATGGGAAAATATTTTCAGTGGAATGAAATCTGAAACACTTTCTAAGCTGTATTTATTTTTGCAGAGAATGTGTGATCCTTGTTTAAAGCATATAACATATCTGAATAACAACATGAACTAAATACAGTTGTTGGTTCCGTCTTGAGCACTCAAAGCTTTGTTTCTTTGATCTCTCTCTTGGTTTTGATTAAAAAAGAAATAAAAATGCAAAAGCCATCTTCGTTTCTTACCTCCTCAAATCTGTGAAGTTTTCTTATAAAAGAAGTGATTACTACAGAACAATCACTGCGGCTAAAACAGGTTTTGAGAATGTCTTCTGAGAAGTGAAAAGTCTGGCACCTATTTGCTGTCCAGTATGGAAGCTGAGTACATACTATTTATGTAATTACTGCTATGTACCTGGGCAGCTTGTTGTGCCTGACAAAACAGTGAGATTATCTTCAAAAGCATAAAATTACCTGATCATTTCTTTCCTAGGTGAGGGCGATTTGAGGAATTGTAAGAGCTATCTTAGTAGGAAGTAAGGTGGAATAGCACTGATTACACAGACTTCCTGTGTAGAAATAGCTTCATGTGACCTACATATATGGAAAATAAATCTTATGTTAAAGAGTAAGCGATAAAACAGAGTTCGTTCAAATTACAGAATGAATTATGTAGATATGTGAACTTTCAGCTCATCTTGTGATCGGCATATCGTATTATTTCTACCATGAGTTCATGGCCACCTTCCCAATTTATGATCAAGCGCTTTGATTGGGAGAGCCAAGAAGAAGTAGCTAATTGGGATTGCCATGAAGTTGTCACTCAAGACTGACATGTATGAGGAACAACTAGTTTACAAGGAACAGTAGAACACCATGGATGCTGTGTTTATGTGATTACGAATGAATTTTTGTGTTGTAGTACAGACCCAGAGGGCAGATAAAAACCTTGGTGACTACTGCCTCCTCTGGTGGGATGAGAAGGGGAATCAAAAACTTGCGGGCTGGGATTAGGAAAATTTAGTAGAACCACAAAGGAGGAAGAAAATAACACCAATTATAGAATATACAAAACAAGTGCTTAACTGCTTACTAGCCAGAGGAAACCCAATGTTCACATCTGCTCCCTAGTTGCAGTCATGGTGCACTGCCCAAACTGTGAATACAGCTACTCTCCACAACACTCCAACTATCCAATCACCACTTCCTATATACTGGAAATGACATTGATGGAATGGAATAGCTCATTGTCCAGTTTGACCTGGCTGAATCCCTTCCTAGCTTCTTGTGAAAATCAGCCCTTTCCCTGCCAAAACTAGGAAATTAACCCTTTATCAGTTGGAACCAGGTCATTTTGCTAGCTGTAGGGATCTAGGTTGTGATTTCAAGGTGAGAAGAAAGCAAAGCTTTTTACTCTTTTAAGTGTGAGAGCCTCTCAAAGACAGTTAAAGAATGCTAGCACCAGACAGAATGGAAAATAAAATGCAGAGCAAGAAACTTTAATTAAGCCTTCCATCACTTTGAAACTGTGGCATGTTTAGGGATCTTTTTCCTTGTTTAATATTTTATCATGGTTCAATACTATGTCATAAAAACATACAGTAGGAATTAGATAAAAAACAATGAACAAGATGTTGCTTACTTATGTTTTCCAATTTTTAAAACTTTGTTTATCAGGATTCATACAGACATGTTGGATAAGCCAATAAATTTTGCAAACCCCTTCCTGTAGGCATAATCTTGAGATGTCTTTCTAAAATAAGCAGGAATGGATATTTCTGTCTTAAAAAGGTTCACTAAGTGTCTTCCTTAACAAACCTTAGGTAATTTTCCATAATCACCCTGAAGCCTCCCTTTCAGTATGCGTACAAGGCAGTGACACCTACAGCCCACCAGAGAGCCCTTGTGGTTGTGAACAGTAGCTTGTTTGGGAGGTTCAGTCAACATTCTGGCTTCCAAACATTTGCAACCAAGATTCAATAGCTATCTAAAGACCACCATGCAGATTCAGCATGCAGTCCAGTTCCTCCACCCCTCTACCACCATGTCCATTGTACTTGAAAGTATGTAAACAACTGCTGTGTTTAGCCTAACATATAATCTATCAACAGTTTGTTCAATCAAGAAAGTAAACGGAGCTACACTTTAGGGATGGCAGGAGGTGAATTTATTTATTTACCTATATGTACTTCTTAGTTTATTGTTTGTAAACAAAAGGTGTAGCTGTTTTCTGGGAATCCACTTTTCACCTTTATACTCTTTTTATAGTTGTGTGCTTTTTCTTAATTGCAAAAAAATTCCTTGGAGTACTGCATTGCCAAAGAAGAAAATTATCATTTATCATTAAAAAAAGGTTAGTTTTTGGAACAATTAATGATAGAAAAATAAAAATATTTTTCCTTTTGACTACATACAGATGCAAGAAAATCTTAAGATTTATACCAGCTCAGAGATCAAGATGCAATTGATGTTTAATGACTGAAAGCAGTAATCCTCATGTGCCTACAGTAGAATTTATCTTGGAATAAGAACTGTATATTCTGATTGTTTTCACATAATTCACTAGACTATATGAAAATCTACAGGAATGACTACAAAAGAAGACTGTAGTTCAAGCTTAGAGATGAGAAAACTCTTTTTTTATAAGAAATAAATGTTTTCTCAGAAAATACAGTTTTCCCCAATGGCTTTTGACTTAAAATGCAAATAATACATCTGCTTTTATTCACTCCCTAGTTCTTTATAGAGAAGTTTGAAATAGAAATTGTTACATCATAGAACACACGAGACACAGAACATGAGTGCTTTTAATAGGTCTGTTAGTTTGTTTCACATTTCTAGACTAAGATCTGTGTAAAACCTAAAGAGATCTGATAAAATTGTTCTTCAGTGATGGACCAAATGCTTACAGACTGTTTCAAAATAGTTAGAGACTAGGTAGAAGACAGTTCAGAATATGTGCATCCAGCCAATTGATTTTGAATAAATTAAAACCAACTGTGAAGCAGACACAAGAGTTCACAAATTTCAAAGCATAAAAAGAGGTGCTAAAGAAAAGGATTCCTCCAATGCCATGAAAAGGACACTAATCTATATGATCCCTCATTTTATGAAAATACCACATGGAGGAAGGATTAAGCAACTAGGACCCTTTTGTCTAGGGACAAATAATTCTGCATTCGTAGGCCTGAAGAGAATTTCAGTTTCAGATGAAAAATAGTATTTTTGTGAGTTACTTGTGAAAAATTGCACCATTCTCTTGATTTCTATCATGCATCTATCTCTATTCTGTCATTGGTGTGTCTGTGTATGGAGCACAGATGTGTGCATATCTCTGTGAGAAAAAAAGTCTTAAATAGCCTCCTAAAAAAGTTTTCTGTATGCTGAATTGCCATTAAATGACTTAATAGATTGTTGTGAGTTAATTATGTCATTCTTAATCCATTATCTCTGCTTTGACTCCAGACTTTGTTGTTTTATACAGTAAAGAATAAAACTCCAAAGAAAGTTCCATCAATGATGGAAAGTGGCAAGACAGAGTTAGTCTAAGTGCCTGAACTTTTTCCTTAATACGAATCAAGGGATTTTTTTTACTGGGTCGGGTCTTACATCTTCAGGTAAGATGCTATGTGCAGAATGCCTACAGACACACATACATGTCCCTCAGAGGTCTGTACTGGGGTCAGTGTTGTTTAATATTTTAATTGATGATATAGACAGTGAGAACGAGTACACCCTCAGCCAGTTTGCAGATGACACCAAGCTGAGTGGTGCAGTTGTCATACCAGAAGGATAGGAAGCCATCCACAGGGACTTGGACAAGCTGGAGATGTGTGCCTGTGTGAACTCTGCTATGCTTTGGTCGGGCCAATCCACAGTTTCAATACAGGTTGTGGGATGACATGATTGAGAGCAGCCCTGGAGCGAAGATCTTTGGAGTGCTGGTTAATGAGAAGCTCAAAATGAGCTAGCAATGTGCGCTCGCAGCCCAGAAAGCCAAGTGTGCCCTGGGCTGCATCAAAAGAAACATTGACAGCAGGTCAAGGGAGGGGTTTCTACCCCCTCTACACCTCTCCCATGAGACCCCACTTGGAGTTTTGTGTCTGGAATCCTCAACATAAGAAGGGTATGGAACTGCTGGAACAAGTCCAGAAGGGGGCCACAAAGATGATCAGAGGGCTGGAGCCCCTTTGTTAGTAGGACAGGTTCAGAGAGTTGGGGTTGTTCAGCCTGGAGAAGAGAAGGCTCCAGATAGACCTTAGAGTGGCCTTCCAGCGACTGAAGGGGCGACAGGAAAGCTGGGGAGGGACTTTTCACAAGGTCAGCCAGTGATAGGATGAGAGGGAGTGCCGTTAAATTGAAAGAAGGAAGATATGTATTAGGCAGTAGGAAGATATTCTTCAGGTGGTGAGGCACTGGCACAGGTTGCCTAGAGAAGCTGTGGATGCCCCTCCCTGGAAGTGTTCAGGGCCAGGCTGGATGGGGCCTTGAGCAGCCTGGTCCAGTGGGAGGTGTCCCTGCCCATAACGGAGGGGGTTGGAACTCGATGATCTTTAAGGTCCCTTCCAACACAAACCATTCTATGATTCTATGATTCTATTTACTTCACCTAACTTTGTCAACGCAATGGATTGCCTAAAGTACTTCATTTTCAATTGAAAATTTCAAATCCCCCATAATAAGTCTTATTATAAATCTATGCAAAATAATCTGAGCTTCACAGCATGATGAGTTAATTTCACTTGGCTTATTTAATTACTTTGAATGTTTTGATTTATTAATTCAATTTTTAATTGTGGATTTTAATTCTCTAGATTAATCACATGTACGTTTAATTGTCTACTTGGCTTTTAATAAATTCTTGGAAAACACACACGCTGGCTTACTCCACGAAACTGCAACATATGTTATGACCTCTGAAGGCACAAGTTCACTCAGGTACTTGTATCCTTTTAAGTCCTGTTTCCAAATCAATACCAAAGTGCAACTCCGACTAATTTATGGAGAACTCAGGGAAAAGCACTGCTGAATGAACTGGAAAGCCATCGTCACATTTTCCTTCCTTGACTGTAGAAAGAGCTGTTAAATTTTTCAGACACTCATACTGGCTCTTGGGAACCTGAGATGACTTCTTGTCCTAGAAAAAGACATGTGACATTAGGTTTGCACTTGGAAACCTTAAACCTACTCTTACAGTACTGCAATGAATTTTACCAGAGGTCTGATTGTTGAACTTGGCATAGTCTTATGAAATTGCACCAGGTTAGATTTGCTTTAATGTTTCGTTATCTCTGGGAAACATTTTACTTTCCAGTGGTAGGTAAGAGAAACAGTGATGGGTCCACTCAGTCTCCTCATCTCAGAAAATCAGATGACTTTGATGCCAGAGAAGAGTGAGAACTTGCAAATTTTCAGAGATAGAGATTCCTATGTAAAACAAGACAGTCCCAGTCCTTCTCAACCCTATGCTTCTCTTCCCAATGTTGGTGCTGCAGCAATTTCTGTTTAAGGAGGAACACATAGATGCTGAATCCCATCAGCAGCTGCTTCCTTTGACACAAGCCAGTTTGGAGTGGCAAGAGGCTCTGCCGTCTTTGCAGAGCCAGCCCAGCATCAGCCCTAGTCTCTGGCCAGCACTGCTAGAGAGAAGACTCTTTGATTTTAAATCCCATCACCAAATGTTGCCACTGGCACATTTTAACTCTGAGCAATTGGATTACAGGACAAGGCCCAGCTCCAGTCTTTGCTGTCATGCCATTTGCTTAAACACATTGAATCTGAAGTAGGAGATTAGGAGAGAACCTTAGAAAATCTCATGTCCTTAAAAATTGTTTCCTCTCTCTGTCCTTCCTGTCATTCAGAGAGTCAAGAAGACAAAAAGAAACCCACTACCACAAAAAAAACACAAACACATTACCTGAAAAGAAAATATATAAAGTCAGGCTTTGTTCTTAAAAGATAAAGGGAACAGTAGAATTTCTTGAGCTCTCTAATGATTTCTGGGATCAAGGGTAAACCAAAGGGTTTGAACGCAACCAAAGGAATTATAGAATTGCTGGCGGTAAATGTAGGTAGCCAAAACTTTGTCTTTTTCCTTTTGCCATCTGTTCTTAGTCAGAGGAGGGTTGGCTGCTCCTCAGGTGCGCTGGGGAGGAAGGTTGTGTTGCAAAGTGCTGCCTGTGGCTTCTTCTGTGAAATAGCAGTCATTTCTGTCAAGCGAAGTCCATCAATATCTTGACTGATAGCAAGTCTGAGGCAAGTTATGCCAAACATTTTTGGTCACAGTGGAGCTTTGAACAAGCTGTCTTTTGGCTTGAGTTTCTTCTTTTTAGTGTTTCTTTGCCCATTTTGAAAACTGCTTAAAAATGGACCAGTCTATGGAGAAGTGTTCATGTGCAACCTGCTGCCACTTTACCCAAAATGGCACAGCAAGGGATCTAAAACTCAATGGCGGAATTGTAAACTACAGTGTAGTACAGTGTAGTACCTTCAGGATGTCCTACAGACAAGACTTCTTTTAATTTTAAGTATTTAAGAGCGAAGTATAGGGAATTCTGCCAGGTTTTTAACAGACTCCAACAACCTTACACTTGAAACAGGTTAAAAAATTCTTGACAATCTTTCAGGTTTGATGCATATTGAAGGGTTGGGAGGTGACATTTCTGAGACCAGGAAAGCTTCTATGGACCTAAGAATTAAGACTGATTATGTTTTTACAGACTGAAATAAATATCTAAGAGATTTCATCTTTCTGGACCTTACAAGAATCTTTAAAAATATCTTTACTTGTATTCTATCCAGTGTGAATGTGTAAGTTGGCAGATTTCCTTACACTTTTTCACAAACATATGCCTCTTTAAAAATAAGCATTTAAACATATTTAAAACATCAACTAGTGGTTTCTAACTTTTTTCCCTGAAAGTCCATCTCTACCAAGTCATTAACATCCCATAGGATGCAGAAATCAACTCTTTTAATGAAACTGAGTTGCTGAGTTTATCTTCATTTTTCAGTTTTCAACATGATCTTCCTGTTGGCTTTCAGGACTGAATTCCAGGTGACCAAGTTACAACATGATTGCACTGGGAAGCTTTCCAACAAATAAATACTTTTTAGTATCTAGTACTTTTGCACTTTCAGGCAAAAAGTTTGAGGAGGACTCTATGGTTTAAATCTTGTGATAACGAGATAAAAATCTTGTGATGTTTGCTAGATTTATTCTGTATGATTGCTTATTTTCATTATTGTCCAAGTAATAGTAATTTACAACTCTTGTCATTTTTAAGATCTACTTATGTGTTTTAATTTTCATAATTATTCTTTGGAGAGTTAGGTCTTGAATTTAAAAAACTCTGTATTCTATTAATTCTGTTTGTTTCCACCATGTGCAATTTTCAAAATTCACTTATGGCGTTAAATGGATGTTACATTCTCTAGGACGTAATTACCTAGATTGTGAACACAAAAATTGGAATGTGTAAATAGCATAAGGCAATGGAATAATTCAAATATTTAAAAGTACTTTCTTTCTAGAGAGAAATAACCATCCCAGTCCGTTCTCTCTTTCACAACAATTACAACAAATGTGTTTAAACAAAAGTCTTTAAAGTGACATGTTGAGTCTAAAACTATTGACAATACTTTGGATGTGAATTTGCAGTAAATCTCTGTTGTCCACTTTCCTACTTAGGTCAAAAAAAGTATTATTTTTTCTTCTCAATTTTCCACATTTGTTTGCATATGCATTTACACACCCAGACTATCCTTTCCACAACAACTAAATCTGCAACAAAGAAGGTAACACAAAAAGTTACAAGGTTAATTGTTTCCAAATAAGAACTGCAAGCTCTTGGATCAAACCTCCACCTAACCTAGCATTCTGTCTCTTTTGGTAGCAAGTAGAACACACAGAGAGAAAAAAAAAAAAACACAAAGAAAATATGTGTAATGTAGTCCTCTTCTCTGACATATCTTCACTGCTTTGGGTGACTATGATTGACAGACATGCTGGTTCCTGCATTCAGTAGCTATGTTGGACTTATCCACCACAAATTTCTCTAGTATTTTTTGATAAACATGTGCATCCTTAGCCTCTATAAGAACCTGGAGTTTTGAATTCCGCAAAATATTCCTTATCTTCATTATTTTAATCATTATTTAATTAAAACTTTCCTGAGCATATTTTTCAGAACTTCTATTTGTTAATCAAACTGGATTAATATGTTTTACATGTCATTATCTTGTCATAAAACTACTACCCTAACAAAACCCCTCCAACCCACAACCTCATTATTTTATTTTACAGACTTCTGGGACAAAGATAAAAGCAGAGACAACTCAGCAACAAGTAGACCCAATATTTTTCGGTTTCAGCAGTGTCAGGACTTTAACTTAGATCTATCTTTGTTGAACCATTCCTTAGTATATTACAGGGCAATAATATCATCCAAAGTGCTAGACAGGTATCTCATTCTAAAATATCCTGGTTTCTCCCATCACACAGAAATAGTGGAACGGTCTAAATGGTTGCACTTTCAATTTCTTTCTGCCAAGAATTAGTGTCTTCACAATATCTCGAGAAGATAAGATGATTCAGCCTCTGAAGTATTGTTATCTACTGCCTGAACTAAGATTGACTTACGATTAACTAAGGCTTAAACCATAAGAGTATATTTTCAGCATTCTTCCCACATCGTCGACTGAATTTGAAACCTTCTGAAACTTCAAATAAGTTTTTAGCAATGCAATGTAAGCTATAAGTAATATTTTCTAAAGGAACACAAGGGAAAGATTACTCCAAACCATGTATTGAATAATGTATTTAATAAATTGATTCAGGCAACTTTGCCTTCTATGAATTATGAACAACTACTAAAACTAATGTAGTTTTAGAAAGATTAATTAGTCTGGAAGCATTGCAGGAAATAGAATAAGAGGAAATAGAAGAAGAAAATACACACCTTTGGCACCACAGAAATAAGATGTATAAAAATAACTTATTTACTTACTACTTTTGAGCAGTATCTTCAGAGACCTCTCAGACTACTGAATTATTAATTCCATAGGCACTGCAAAGAATCCCTTTTATCATTCTTTCAAGAGTCCATAACCTCTCAGACTAAGACATTTCAACTTATTGGGTCAAGACTTGTACTGAGAATTTTTACCTTATAGATCACTGATTTGGCAGCCTGTAATAGCTTCAGCCTGACAGGTCAAGGTCAGTGTATCATGCCTCTTTATAACTATTGCTAGGAAAAAAAACCAAACCAAACCAAACCAAACCCACCTATGCCCAGCAACAGAAACATTGTTCTTATCTGGCTATATCCTTCAAGTATTTAAGCACTATTTCAGCCTGATGTTACATTATCTCAGTTCGTTAGATGACAGATCACCAGAATAAAATGAAAAGTCAAATATGGCATTACAGTGTCATATTAATGCCAATACAAGGACAATGGTTTGTTTATAGAAGCAAAGGCAGACAAATATATTGCCTTTGAAAGAACAGATAAAAGACTGCTTACTTTGAGTCATAGAAAGTTGCCTTGTTTAATTTGATACTTCCTAATAAAAGTAGTCAAATGTAATTAAGCCTTACAAATTATTTGGTGATAAACTACCTAGTAGTGAAGGAATGCATTTTCCACTCTCCTCTACAGACATACTTGGTATTCCCATTTGCTAAACGCAACACTAATAAAGCTCTGCTTTTAGGGTAATGGGAAATATTTACTCTCATAGGCTCTTTGTTGTGCTCTACCAGGACAGTTATCTAAGGCAGTAAGCAGCTGTGAGACCTTTACGTAGCTTTCTCCTACCTCACTCCGGAAGTCACTGATTGCCAGACATGAATTTAGAGAGCCTCTGATGCTTTCTACCAGCCAGATCTGGCTAGTGGAGAATCATCTTTGCAGAGTATAGCCATGTTCCTGAGTCCTGCAAACATCAGGACAGCTTTCAGTCTTTTGTTAAATATTTTACAAATAAACTGGCCTAGAAAATATGCCTGTGTATCCATTACATATTTGCCCTCTAAGCACAAATATGTATATAGCTGCATCTTCTGTGGATTCAAGTGATTTTTATTTAAGAAATTATTCTCGTGCTTCTTTCCAATTTCCCAACCTGTACAAGATCGTTTCTTGATATCAGTAAGTGTTTGAAGAAGAAAAATAAAGTAGAGCAGCACGCTAAATCATTCAGCAAACACTCCAGCTCTATTCATAGTCAAACATATGTTGTCAGTAATGCAGATAAATATAGATTCATAAAAATATACACACAGACTTTGAGAAGATATGCCTCTAGACAGAAACATATTGTGCATATGCAAATAACTGTCTGGCACTGAAGTTTTGCCCTTTAGCATTCATTTAACTGTATCTCTTTCGTACGCCTGCTACCTTTCATTTTTTCCATCTGTTTATTTTTTTCTAACCTTCGCTTAAGAATACGGTGTAAGCTCTCAAAAATCAAGAAATATGGACCTGGAAATATAACTGGCAAGTAAAACATACAATATTGCTATGGGAGGGAAAAAAATTCTAGAGGAGGCTACATTCAAATTTTTCTGCAAAGGTTACAGGAAATTAATTTTATCCATTTCGTCCAAACGATATTCATTCCTGGTTAGATTTCAGGTCTGCTTGCTATACTTTAAAGCAATTGTATAATCCAGGACTTGTGATCAGTTTTCTTAATTTATTTCCCTGAAATGACAGGCCTGGCAAAGGCTGGCTGGCCTCTCAGATGTCTGGATTACACTGTAGCTATGGAAACAGGTGCTAAAGTGCTATGAATTTCAAGTTACATTGATATCCTGCACATCACATTCTGTACTGACAAAAGGTTATTTTACATGCTGACCAATACAAAAGAATCAATCTTACTGATTTATAGGAGACCACCTGGTGTAAGAGAGCTTTCCCCAGGTTTTATGCTCTGTGTGTTCCTGTGTGTTTAAAGGCTAACATAAGCAGATGCAAGAGCAGTACCTGCTACTCTGCACTTTCCAAAAGCTTCGGGCAAAGAAGTACAGGCACCTGAAGCTGACATGCAATGGCCTTTCCGTAAATACTTGACAAAGTATTTATGTCTTTTTTATTTCTAAAAGGAAACCAGCTTACTCTCCATCCTCATACGGAGCATTAATTCAGAGCTGAAGCCATGGAATTATATGAAGCTGTACAGAAAAAAAAAAAAGCTGGGATGGAGGAGGGGAACATAAAAAAATAAATGCCTTTTGCTTTGATACATAATTGCCTGGGCTAATTGTGATTGCCCTCTCTGTCTCCTTCTGTGACTTCTGTAGCAACAGCACAATGAGGGACAGGATATGACCTTACTGCCACTTCCTGTTGACCTGCAAAAAATTTAACACAAAAAAGCAGTATATTGTGTTGCTAACCTTCCTCAGCTCAAACGATGAAGTCAAAAAAAAAATAATTTCTGTAGAAGTTTGCATCCAGATTAATAGATACAGAAGTCATAAGTTTTCAAAAAAATGTGGCTGGTCGCCCTCAGGCTTGATCTCATCATCTTTTATTTTGGCACATTCCATGTTGTCATTTGCCTTCTCCCTCACAGTCATGTTATTTTGGTGAGATATTTATGTTTCTCATGTGTATAGACATTCCTCAAGCAGCTTAACCCCTGCTTCCTCCTTTGTGCCACACTGTCAGTCTATTCCCTCCTGAATCTGCCTTCATTGTCAGCAGGGCCTTTCTTTCTTTCCTGATATTTATTATCAGCTCTGTTTTTCTTATTAATAGAAAAGCAATGGAAGTTTTGTAAACTGAAAAGTTTTTTTTCTTGTAAGAGCTGGGAAAACTCTTTAAAACTAAGATTATGTCAGTTGAAAATGTACACTACTTTTTTTTATCTTGTCAAAGTGTAGTCTTATATTATTTCCTAAAGCATGGTGAAGAAATAATCACCCTGAAGAATTTAAGAAATGTGATGATTTTGCTATGAAACTATACAAATCATAAATAAAAATATCAGTGTGAAAATCTAAGTGAAATCAGTCAAGAAGAAATAAAATTTATCACAAATAAGGCAGCAAAACATGTGAACTACATTGTCAGTGATTATATGAGTGACAGTCTGAAAACCCTATCCAAGAAACCAAACAGAATATGTATTCTTTAGAGCCGTGAACTGCCATACCACTTCATATCAGTTCCAAGAATTCATACTGCTGGAACAGTTCAGTTGTCTCTTTTACATAAACTAAAATGAAAAAAAAGAGGTAGTTTTTTTTGTAGGGTGAGTCCTTCTTCCAGAGGAACAGAAATAAGCCCAAAGGCTTTTGTATGTGGCATAGCTTGACTATTATGTGAAAATATTTGCAGGTATTAATGACCTTGAACTTACTTCAAGGTGAAGGAAAAAGTCTGCACACCAACAGAGAAATTCAAAGTTATGTCGTTTTATAAATCTGTGCACGAAAGTCAAAGTTAAGGCGAGGATAGTCATCATATTTCAGTTTCTAATTTCTAGAAGGATAATATATAAGCTGAAATCAGAATGAGAGCAAAAGGCTCTTGGGGCCTTTTGCTCCTGCAGGCAGCATTATGCAAGAAAATTGAATAGATAATTATTGAATTTCAATACTGTTTACATTCACATTTGCATTATTAGATGAAAGATGTTTAAAGGCTTTTTTTGTTTTGCCTCCCTTTTAAACCCTCTCTGTTTTTATGTCAACAGGGTCATCCACTTTATTACAACAAAACCAGAACGTAAATCTTCCTTACTGCATTAACTGAAAATGAGCTAATGAAACACAAGATTTAGCAGTCACAAACTTCTCTGGTGACACCTGTGAGCTCTCTAAGCTAATGATATTGGTTTTTCAGAGCTATTCAAATTTTAAAAACATTACCCACATGACACAGTGGGGTCTAATTTGACTGATCACAGTAGAAACAAGCATTAAAAGGCCAGTTCAGTTTTCAGACTCTCTTCCCCATCCAAGGTCTTAAGAGCTGATGTTTCAAAAGATTGCCATGTGCAGACAAAAGATCTTAGATCCACTGCCTCTATGGCAACTGAAGTCTTGAAAAGCACTTATTTCTTCTAGATATAATCCATCTGAATGGCACTTTTTGCATTATTATATCAAATCAAGCCTTTCCCGAAGGAAAACCTGATTTTGTTACATCCAGTCAAAATAACTACACCACATGACACATGGCTTGCTTCAATAACTTCCCATTAATCAGCCTACATTGGTTTTAGGCTCAGGTCCCAGAGGCTAATAAATGGATCATTAAATCTACTGTGCAACTATTCCCCCAGAGCTTGTCCATTCTTTGCAGCATTATGTGTTTAAGGAAGCATTCTGCTTAATGGCCAAGGCAGAAATTATAAGCTTGGGATGATGCAAGCAAATCAACTGCTCTTTCGAAAATCTTCTCTGCAAGTATTTGGTGACAAGATGAAGAGTTTGGAGGAGGAGGAGGACGAGAACAAAAGTCAAGGAAGAATGATTTTTCAAGCTGTATCATAAACAATTTTTTTTTTAAATGAGTTACTTGATCTCCCTCAAACACTCACACCCATTCCCTGTAGGAAACTAGAGATGGCCTTCTGGGTTGTGAGAGATTTAACACACATATGAAATCTTAAGTATCCCTGGCTCCTGCACTGAAAACGTCATCATTTCCACCTCCCAGCTGGCATCTTTAAATAGCTCACTTTATTTATGGTGTACATAGTGTTAATGTCCTTCAGTTACTCTGTTTTCAAGGATGGAAAAGCAGTTGCTAAGCATTTCTAAATGACAGCCCCAGGGTTCATTAAAAATATGGCAAACATTTGCTAAGCTCATTAAGTGCAATTTTTGTGTGTGTGTATCAGATTCCTCCTCTGCATGTTATGCGTGACCAAACATCTATTAACCCTAATCCCATTGATGAGTCTGATACATTCAAACCAGCAATTAGACAAAACGAAAGCAATATTTATTGAAAGACTCTTAAATGGGCTTTCATATTGGTCTAAGCTGTTGCAAAATGACAGTTTAATTCCCTTCTGTTAATCCCTACCTACTAGAGTACTTGCTTTGTTTGATTATAGGTTGTCAGATTTAGGGATTCTGATTGAATCAAAATTTGAAGTAAACTAGAAATACACAATAATTACGCTTGCTAAGCTACTGTTTAAGCAGAGTAAATGCAACACAAGTAAAAAAAAATCAAAGTCAGCTAGTTACAAAAATAAAGGTATATTTACTACATGTAAATACACAAAAAAAATCATTTATATTTTCCCTTTGTATAACACCTTTTGATACTACCTCCTGCTAAACAAAATTTACCTAGAACCAAGAGTGTTGCTGCACAGCCACACTGGAGGCGTCTCACCGTTCATAAACAGAATGACCTTTCTAGCCCACAGGCATGCCCTTCTCACAATGTCTTTTCAACACAGTGAAGTACAGATGTTATCATGAACTCTGCAAAATATTTCCAGAATAAACTGTAAGGCAGAGAGTCCTGTATGGAAAAAATTGGAAACATTTTTAAAGAAAACATCTGCCTGTTTATAAAGTAGTGCTTACCACACTATTGCAAGTCTTGTTAGTAATGTTTAGGGTGCAGGAGTGGGTGCTGATCTATAAACCATGAACTGGGCTGCTGTGAGTTATTAAGGAGGGAACATAATTTATGTTGTGACAAAGTAATAGCGAAGTTTTCACAGCACAATGACAGTGCTTTGCAAGTGAATACCTCTGAATTTACACAATACAAAACAGAAAAAAAAAGGTAAGAAAACTCATTCAAATATCTTTTTCTCAAATTTTTCTCAAGAAAAAGACTGCTTTCTACCAAAGGGATGTTTCTTGAGGGCAAAAATGTTATGGCCGAATTTTATGTCTACAAGAAGAATGATCTCAAATTATCTCCTCTGGTTTTCTAGCAATCCCACTTCTTGCTAATCAAAGGCTTCTAAAAAGTGATTGTACAGACAAGCTTCAGAGACAAATATGTAAAATCAGCAAAGATTTTTAGTGAATAATTCTAGGTCATATTAAAAAAAGGAGAAAAGCAGCTTCTCATTTCAGAAGAACAGTAATAAATGCATACATTAAAAATATTTTTGTATTTTATAAATTAACACAGAGATTATATCAATCAAGTATTTTCAATTGTATTGTAAAAAAAAATTTTCCCCCAAAATTTGCAATGAAGAGGAAAGCAAATTTTTTTCTAGAATCTCCAGAAGATGTTGTTTCTACAAGATATAACGTTTTAAAGTAGTCCCTTCAATCTACTAGTGTGTTCTACTGTCCTAAATCTTCTATACACTTATTCCAAAGATGTCGAACAGAAAACCACCACCAGACATTTCTGTTACCCATTCTGTATTGTCAAACCCATTAATTTATCCCCTCTCTGATGCTGATAGTTCTGTGATTCCAACAAATCACCTGTATGAGTACATCTTCCACGTATTTGCAAGTTTCTCTTTCCCTCAATGTAAAGAGCATATTACCATTTCATCAACATATTTTCAGTAAATATAGTAAAACTTTACTACATAACAAAGGTAGTAGAACTCTCTGCATTGCAAAGGGGCTCCCTGGTACTAAAGTCTGTGTATGCTTGGATATATTTCAGATTTTAAAAAATTCTACCTTCCAATTGCTGCACTTTGTAATTCAGCAGAAAGAAAAACAAAACATCATGGATTTTTTAATCATCTAAAATCAATAAGATGCAATGAGCATTAATGCCTTAACATTTACTACATTAGGTAGTATATTTTGTGGCAGAAGAGTCTTATAATGAAACAGTGATTAGGAAAAAGCTCATTAAAACCAAAATAATTTTTAAGTCACAGATGTTTAGAACTCAGAATATTTTTTTCACTAATTCAGCACTTATTGATAACTTACTCACTATTCCTTGCCTAAGGGTTTAAAAATTTTCTGGGTGTTCTTTGCATTAACAGGTACTAAGCTTTTCACAAATGCAAACACATTGTACTTTTTAGGGCTGGAGAGTATACTTGAACATATTTAGGTCTGAAGATGACAAAGATGATACCATTTTCTGTTCTTGTAATGGTATGTGCTACTGCTCTAATCTGCTGCTCAGAAAATTTGTCTTTGACGTAACTCCCAGTACAATAGAGAAGGTACTGACCACTCCTGAAGAGGTGACAAGGGTGATAAAGATCTCAAAGGCTATTAAATTATTTTATCTTGTACTTTCAGTTTTTTATTTCTGGAGTTTTAAAACAAAACTGGAAGTAGAAACCTCACTGAGTATCCTTTACTGTACTTTACCAATAGTTTATGCTGTTATCTTAGGTAGTAGTTTCAAGCCAAGGTAAATTATTTCCTAAGTGGATTATTGCAAGGTAATAGAGGCATGTACAAGTAAGGTCAAGTCAGTAGCACTGAGAACAGGATACATAATTGCTGTCAAATATTCAGATTATAATTTAAAACTTAAATATCTTCTGTTTTAAAGCTTAAGTAGTCTTATCCACATACCTTTTTTTTTTTTTAAGCTTTGTCATTTTATGAATTGATGAAGCTTGGCAAAAATGAAAGAATCCCTCAGTCATACAAAATTACCTATGTGCAAATTTCAAATAACATAACAGCATCTGTATTCATTTAAACAAGTTATTTTTCAAACTGGTTACATGTACAATTAGACTTTTGAGTTAGTAGGCAGTGAGAGGCAAGAAAACCATCCAGATGCTACACATTTCAGCAGGCAGAAAAGAAATGATGACATTTTAAAAGCAGAAAGAAGAGAAAGCAGACAGGTTATTTGTGCAGAACTTTCCTTTTAACTTACTCTTTAGCCACAAGCAAAATATTCCAGTAAGAAAAAAGAAAATAAGATTCTGTGTCCATCTTTACCTGGAGGCATCTGACAACCTCAGTTGTCTCTTCTGACAAAAGCATGCAGAACAGAGAACAGCACCGAGCCATGGTAGTAATTGAATAACTCACTTACTGAATGTAGTAAATAATTAATTGGCCTAAATTAACTTATCACAAAATTGTCCTACGAGGAGATAGCATATATAATCAAATGGAAAAGAAAAAAGCAGCTTTCCCCTGTTTTCACTTCCTCTTCCTAATATTTATTTTAAAAATAAACTTGTAAGGATATGTAAAAATTAGATCATAAGATTGTTGTCTCTTAGATGCCAGAAAATTATTTATGCCATAAAACTTAAGAAAATGATGCCTTTATGGGCATTATCAAAATCTAAATCTGAAGGTATACTACTGCAGATAGCTTCTCAGAACTAAATATTTAAAAAGTCTGGGTTAATGCATTGGATGTCCCTTCCTTTCCTACTGAAGTTTCTATTCATAATATTTAAAAAATATTGTGAACTTGCTTTCAAATATTTTTGAAATATCTAAAGTTCTATTCTTAATCTTTTAAGAGAAATAAGATTCAAAATATAAGATTCTGTGCCTTTCTCAGCAAAGAGAATAGTGTTCACTAGGTTATTATACAGCTTTCTCAAGATAATCGTTGCCATGTAATGTTGGTTTTGACACATTAACTCAGTTACATTTCAGTAATAGAAGATTTTAAATAGGATTTTTAAGTTCTTTTTGACCTACAGTTTTATGCCCTACTGAAGTGACTTTTCAATAACAAAAGGTAAACATTAGTAAAAACACAGTAGAGAGCAAACGTTCCACATGCAGATCAGTCATCTCAAAAGGGCAACATACTGTGATATGGGAAAGATCTTTTTTGCATCTTCATACTGTTGTGTCCATAATCTACCACCACATAAAATCTAGCTGTTAACATCTTTTTCCTTTCCTGCAAATTTTTTGGTTTCCTAATGAAATCTAGCCAAATAAGAATTTTTCCCTAACCAAAAAAAAAGTATTGCCCTAACATAGCAAAGCATTGCCTAATATTTACATGTATTTATTAAAATAAAGCCTCTTAATTTTACTTCCTACAATATCTTACGTTACGATGTATGTAAGCTTTTCTTCTAAGAATTGTGTCTGTAGTTGTTCTTCAACAAGTTAGTTTGTACAGAGATCTTTGAAATTCTCCTTGACATTAATGTGATACAACCTGCTATTTCACAGCACCTCTAAGCCAGTGCTACTCATCCTGAGGCACCTCACAATCTCAAAGTAAAAAAAAAAAGTATTTTGAGCATGTCTGGCTTTAATTATATGACAGAGTTGATGACAGAGTTGGGAGGTTTTTCAAGAGAAAAAGTCTCTTGAAAAATTCAGATTTAGACACAGAATCTAAAGATAAAATAAGTAGCATTTCAACAGCTATGCTGTAAATGGTAATCCACCTTTTTTTTATATGATAAAACTTTAACAAAATTTTAACAACAAAAAAAAAACACTAAAAATCCACCCCAAAAAATACAAAAAAAAAACCCCAAAACAACAGTGAGATGGGCGTCATCCAAGAAATGTTAAGCTTTAAACTCAAACTTTGGAAATAATATCTTTCTGAAATCGTGTGGAAATAATATTTTAGAAAGGAAAGAAAAATAATTGTATATATTTGTAATGTTTTACTCCTTATTGTGTAAACAAAATAACTATATAGAACACCTGGCGTTCTTTGCCAGCCTCCAGCCAGCCTCTAAAACCTTTACGCCCAGCCATTCAAGCAGAGTTTGCAGATTTTCCACTGTATTACTGAAATGGTAACACAAGTATCCTTCAGTTCACAGAGCTCAACTTAAATACATATCCTCTTAAAATGGACACAGCAAGTTTCTGTATCTCCATCATGTTGGCATTTGCTCCAGAAAAGACAGAACAAAATGGTCCATAAGGTCCCATTCACATTAAACTGGCTCCTGCTGAACCCACAAGTGCCTTTTTAGTCACTGAGTTACAGTGGTAAGCACACAGCCAACATGCTTAGACTGCACCAGTGTGTGCCAGGACCACACCTTTAAATCTTCCGGTAGGTACTCTAGAAGCGTCTGTTAATCTAGTAAATTTATTAATATTAATTAATTAATTAATTAGTTAATAATAAAAAAACCCCATACTTTTTATAAAAAGATAAAAAGCTAAAATCAAACATAGAAGCAGAGCAGGCATTGAGTACACTTGTTGTTTAGATACAGATGTAACTTTTCATGTGTACACATCTCATCCTAATTTTTCTCTCAAAAGCATGGACAAATTAACAACCAGTCCCAGTTACTCTTGATGGGATTTGTGCACCCTGCTTTGAAACCGTATCCCTTTAGCCTGCTATAGGCCTAGCATACCACGTAGCTGCCACAAACGGCCAGGAAGACTGAATACACAGTTAAATAACTGTGTTTTCTGAATCAATAAGAATTGATTGAAAAATAAACACTTGAGCTTAATCTATTGCTGTCGTATAAAACTGGCCTTCCTCCTAAGTGGCATTATGAAATTTGGCCTAACCTTTGATGTCTACATGGATAAGTGTATTTCAAATAAACAAAAATCTGCAAATTCTATATCCCCCAGTGTAGAACAATGACAAAAATTTCATCATTTGACTGAATCCAGTTCTGTATTACTAAGTATATTGCAACCATTGGTAGACTTCTCTTGACTGTGAGCCCCAACAGTGTTTCACTAGGAACAATATATTATCTCTACAAGCCCATCGAGATAAAAGCCCCCTACTGTCTGAAATTTGTATAGCCCGTGGGCTATTCATGTGGTGTTCGTACCTATGCTACAGAGCCAATGGCAATGCAACCATCAGCAAAACAAAACAAAACAAACAAAAAAACCCCAAAGAATCACTATGAATTTGTTTGAAACAAGATCTAGTACACATAGCAAAGGACAAGTACCCCTCCTAGATGCACTGAAATGCACAGCAGTTTCTGTACTAGTTTCTGTGCTCTTAACCATACAAAAACATCCAAAGAAAATCCAAAATGAACCTGGGATCTTTGAGGTTGCAAAAGGGTAGGAAATGAACCAACTTTTCTTTCTTCAAAAGTTTCAAGAGAAATGCTCTAATTGCACTATATACCCACATAGCATTCTTTTATCTGTGTATATAGAATAAAAGGGGAATGATAGTGCATTAAATATTGTCTGGCTTAGGGGGAACAGGGCATGCCAACATCCAGAAAACAAATTCTACAATGGATACATTTTGAGTGGAACAAAACTGTAATCACAAAACTAAAAATTGGGTCAAAGCAGATGAAGACACACTAGCCTTTGGAATAGTTTTAAGGCCTGTGAGCGAGGTCAGTAGTAAGCAGGAATTGTTTCACTGAAAGTTGGAGGATTTTTTCATAGTTACAGCATTCAGATATAGAGTACACATAGCCTAGGAAAAAAAAACTTTGCCATCTGACTAGTAACTGATGACACCAAGCCCAGACTGCAGTCCTCATGGTGGCTGATAAAAAAAGAGTATTCTGCCTCCTAAAAGGGACTTTTTCCCCTGTTCTCACAGGTCAGTCCCAACAAAAAAGATTGCATCCCAGGTGGGGCAGCATTCAACTACCTATCATACCTGTGAGCCAAAAGATTTGTTTTGTGGCACAAATTGCAAGCTGCTTTCTCACTGGATCAATAGAATTTCAGAGGCACTATACTACTATTGTTGAATTGAAGCCATAAATTTAAAGTAAAAATTAAATCATGGCTACTGCCCTTTTATTCTTAAAAATCATCAACAATTATATTCAGGAGAAAAATTACATTATTTTATATATTTCTATAGAAGCTTTCCAGTATTTTAAGCCTTTCTTGATTTAGTGGCAGAGACTTGGGATTTCACTGCTTGAAGTTTAGTAATACACGCTTCTATTCTTATTTATACTTTACGGAAAAGAGATTTATAGATTGAAATTAAAACTAGATTTATTTTTTTAGAACAAAATAGCACTTCTACTCATTCAATCCAGTGCCTCTATTCAAATGGGAATAAAAACATTGCTAGACTCAAGCCTTCACCCAAAATAAAATTTTAAATTATTGGAAGTGTGTGTGATAGTTTGGGCAGTCTGCTTTTCAGCTGGATAGGAGATTCCAAAACAGAGTAGTGATAAGTTATGTTTATTGCGGTTACCTTTTTCAAATAAGCTGACGGGTCTCAATGGATTCATTACTTCTCTAACTTCATAAACTCCTATCTAGTTTTAAATGCTTATATTAAATGCTTATTAACACATTCAGTTTCAATAAAACTTCTGACTTTAGATGACTAAAATAAAAATACAGTATTAGCTAATAATAGAGTAATAAGAAATATAAGCATGGAGAAGTAGCTGGTTTTCAGGCTTCAGAGAGTTTTTCATACTTTCATGTAAATTATACAGAGAGTCAAGGCTCAATATTTACAGTATAAAACAAATTATTTTTTGGATCACCAGAGAGACACCAAGAAGGATCGGGGAAAATGGGGTGAGGCAGAGGGAGGTATGTGGATTAAAAGAAAAAAAAAGACAAACTTAAATCTGAAATCAATAAAATTTCATTTTTAATTTTTATTTTCTGCAAAACAAAATGCTCAGTAATGTCATTTGTAGAAGTTCATGGAACATGAACTTCCAAAGAAAACTGCCTCTCCCTTCCTGTTTGCATTTAAATATTGCAGACTGCTCTTACATCATACAAGCAGACACTTTGTAAGCATGAAATTTCATTATATATATGCCAGGCTTGAGCACAAGTTCCTCTTAATTGTTCTGCCACCACAATTCCTTGAGCTGTTGAGAAGTTTTCCTGTATGTTGCAAGGAAATAAGCAGGGCCAAGTACCAGCGTGCATGCAATAAAAAATAGGGGATGAAATTCACTAAAATGCCTTGCAATTCTGCATAAGGAAACCTCCTGTATCCTCATTCAAATGAATTCCCATTGAACAAATTTGCATTTTGCAAGTCAGAGACATTACTGTACTGGGGATAAACCAGAATGCAAGCAGCTTGTGGCCTCCACTCTGAGAACACCAGACAGGATCTTCACCCTTAGGACTGTCCCTTACACCAGCCTGTGTGATACTGGAAAGAGAATGTGGAAGGGCCACTCTCCACATGGTGTCTCAAACTAACTGGGGATTTGAGCTTCAAGAATTTGTGACTTTTTTTTTTTAGTAGAAAAATCGAAGTTCGTTTTGCAATTTTTTAAGTATCAATATAATTTGAAGAATACCATGATCAGGGATGATTTACTACTGCACCAAAAGTACAGATGACACACAAATCTGAAAGAAGAGAATAATTATTTGTTAATTTATAAAGAAAACAGAGAAGTAGCATTTTAAATACTGAAGCACGAGGAAACATCTGTATGACCACCTGCATGACTTGAATGAAAAGAAATATTTAGGAAGGGTGTGAAATTCCATGGTCAGGCCAGAAATGTTTTAACGTAATCACACAAAGCCCAATAATTGTAAGGGACAGTAGGGATGACTACATTTTTTTGTCAACTGAGGGAAATCTTCAGGACTGCTCAAGGGAGTGCTGGAGCAAGTTCAGTGCTTTGGGCTCAGAGGAGAAATATGTGTGTTCTAATGTAAACATGATCTTACACAGTCAGTTGCTCTGTGTTACTAGCTTGCACTAGGTAGAGGGCTCTTGCCAGATGCCCTCTTCACCTTCTGAAACTGAAGTTTTGACCTTTTTTTTTGGCTTTTCTCTCATACAGAGACTTCCCCAGCACCCTCTTCCAAAGACCTACATGAAAAACTCCTCATTTTTAGTAACTCAATTATGTTTTCCCTTATAAGGATTATTTTGAAAGAAATTTTACTAATTAAACATGAGCACAATAAGAATTTATGTTGTTTTATTCCATAATTAGAAACTAATGTTTATGTACACAGGGGCAAATGTGGTGCATACTGGCATTCCTTGAGTAAAAGATGTTACCAGGAATATTAAGATGTCTTCAGTGTGTTTGGAGTATATAGATCAAAAAAGAGAAATGCTCAGGAAAGACAAAGTTTCAAGGAGTAAGTAACTTCCTGTTGAAAAAGAAATAAATGGAAAGACCACATGCAAATAAAGGATTACCAACATCATCAAAAGATCAAACACAACATTTTCAATTAACAAAAATATAGGAGAAAATATATACGAAGTACTAAAATGACTGCTATATCAGATAAATTATAGTTTCACAATTTTCAATTATAACTTTACGCCAAGAAGAAATTCTCCAATGTTGAACTGATAGCAAATTTGCCAGTCTGAACATTCCATTTCCCTGAGAGACACCATGGAAAGTACAATTGTGTAATGATGACAACTTTTTACCAAGACAAAAGTATTTGTGGTTCTCCGTGACACAGGATGCTTTCTGACTCTTATAAATCTTAGAATAATAGAGTTGTTTGGGTTGAAAAAGAGCTTCAAAGATCATATAGTTCAAGACCTCTGCCATAGGCAGGAACATCTTTCGTCAGATCAGGTTGCTCAAAGCCCCATCTAGCTTGAACTTGAAAACTTCCACAAGGTGGGACACTGGGCAACCTATTGCATCGTGTCACACTCATGTCTTTAGAAAGGTCTTCCTTATGTCCAATCTAAACTATCCTCTTTCAATTTATCCCTTGTCATTACAAGCCTTAATAAAAAATATATACCTTTCTTACAAGTCCCATTTACATATTGAAATATCACAACAAGATCTCCCTGGACCTTTCTCACAGATGAGGAACCCCAGCTCCCTAAGCCTGTCTTCAAAGGAGAGGTGTTCCTGCCCTCTGATCATTTTTGTGGCCCTCATCTAGACTCTACATATCAAGTCTACGTTTTCTTGTACTGGGGATTCCAGAACTGGATGTAGTATCCAGGTAGTGTCTCAGGGAGAACTACCTGCTGGCCATGCTCCTCCTATTGCAACACAGGATACAATTGACTGGCTTTCTGGACTGCAAATGTACATTGCTGGCTTACGTCTGGTTTTTAATCTACCAATATTTCAAAGATCCACAAGGCTGCTGTCAATGCATTTGTCCCCCAGCCTATATTGACACTGTAGGCTGCTCCAACCCAGGTGTAGGACCTTCCACTTGGCCTTGCTGGATCTCATGAGGTTCTCATAAGCCCTCTTCTCAAGCCTGTCAAGGTAGCTCTGGATGGCATCCCCTTCCATCAAGCAAATCAACTGCATCGCTCAGCTTTCTGTCACCTGCAAACTCGCTGAGAGAGCACCCACTAGCTGAATCATTGATAAAGATGTGAAATTGTATTTGCCCCAGTATGGTCCCCTGAGGGACAACACTGGTCACTGATTTCCACAGTGACACTGAGCCATTGATTGTAAGTCTTTGGACATAGCCATCCAGCCCATTCCTTATCCACCTGATACTCCATCCATCAAACTGGTATCTCTCCAATTTATAGGCAAGAATATTGTGGGGGATGGTATCACAGGCCTTACAGAATTCCAGATAGGTGAAATCAGTTTCTCTTTCCTTGTTTACTGATGGAGCCACTCAGTTGTAGAAGACCTGATTTATCTTTAGTAAAGCCATGCTGACTGTCTCTCTAAAGACTTCCCTGTCTTGTATTTGTTTTGACATGTCTTCCAGAGGGATTTGTTCCATGATCCTCCACAGAGGTGACTCTGAAAGGTTGGTCTTCATTTTTACCCTTTTTAAAAATGGATGTGAAGTTTCCTTTTCTCCAGACACAAGGTACTTTAACTGGCTGTTATGACTTTTCAAATATGTGGAAAATACCTTCACAACTGCATCAGCCAGTTTCCTCAGGACCCTGGGTTTTATCTTGTTGGGTCTCGTGACGTGTGTATGTTCAAATTCTTCAAATGGCCTCAACCTAATCTTTGGAGTGGAAAGACCTGGAGCTCTGTGGAGAAGGATGTGAGAATCCTGATGGACAACAAGTTGATGACGAACCAGTAATGTGCCATCATGACCAAGAAGGTAAATTGTATCCTGGGGGTTATTTAAGAATAGTGCAGCCAGGAGGTCAAGGGATGTTATCCTGCACATCTACTCTGCCCTAGCGAAACTGTATTTAAAATACTATGTCCAGTTCTTGGTTCCCCAGTGCAAGACAGACAAGGAACCACTGGAAAGAGTCTAGCAGAGGGCCACAAAAATGATCATGGAGTTGGAGCATCTCTCTTATGAGCTTGGTCTGTTTAGCCTGGAAAAGAAGATTGAGTGGGGATCTTATCAGTTCTGATAAATATCTAAGGGACAGGTGTCAAAAGAATGAGGCCAGACTCTTCTCAGTGGTTTCTAGTACTAGGACAAAGAGTAATGAGTACAAACTAGAACACAGGAAGTTCTACCTTAACATGAGGAAAACCTTCTTTATCGTGAAGGTAACAGATCACTGAAACAGGCTAATGGAGTACCCTTCTCTGGAGATATTCAAAATCCACCTGGAGATATTCCTGTACAATCTGCTGTAAGTGAACCTACTTTACCAAGAAATTTGGACAAGATGATCTCCAGAAGTCTCTTCCAACCCCTACCATCTGTGATTCTGTGATTCTCCTGTGATGGAAGAGGTTTCATGCGCTCAGTCTGTCTTGAGGTTCAGGGGCTTGAGAGTGTGGCAACAGAGATTATCATTAAAAACTGAGGCAAAAAAGTTTGTTGAGGACTTCAGCTTCCTCCATGTCCATTGTCACCAGCTCTCCTGTCTTCTTTACCAAGAAGGCTACATTTTCTTCGATCTTCCTTTCTCACCAACATACTTGTAAAAACTATTATTATTATTATTATTATTATTATTATTATTATTATTATTGCTGTTGCATTTGGGTTTGGTTTTGTTGTTGTAGTTGTTATTACCATGCATCACCAAATCCAGCTCCAGCTGTTCCTTAGTTTTTCTAATCCCATCCCTATACATTTAGGCAATGTCCTAATATTCTTTCCAGGAGACACATCCTTGTTTCTGCTGCCTGTGCAACTCCATCTCATATGTTATTTTGACCAGAAGGTCCTAACTGACCCATGCTGGTCTCCTGCCTTCCTTGTCCAGTTTCTTACATGTGAAAATTGATAGCTCTTGTCCTTTAAGAAAACTGCCTTTAAAGATCTGCCAGCTCTGTAGATTTCCTGTGTTCTTGAAGGTAGCTTCCTGTGGCTCGATCCACTAATTCCTTAAAAACTGGAAATTTGCTGTGCTCAGATTTAGCACCTTGACTCTACTCTTCATCTAGCCCATTTCCCTCACACTTGTGAATCCCACTAATGCATGATCACTGCAGTCCAGGTTACCACCCATCTTGTTGTCCCTTTTTCTTCCATGCTGGTGAGCAATAAGTCTATTTATGCTTGTCTAGTGGCCAGGCTGTGGTAAGGTCTTCAAAACTGAGGTCTTCATTGCTAAAAATGTGTGTAAGCAGTTAAGGGTACACTTTTAGAAAGATTTCAGATGGGTCACATTTTATAATAGAGAGTTTATAAGATGGAGTAGATAAGGAAAATTTGGGGGTTTTTTTTCAGTGGAACTCTATGTGCAAAATGACCTGCAAAAGATGATACTGAGTTAATTGTCTGCAGTTTAAGTAAAAAAACTAATACTTTACTGTCCATTTTCAAGTTAATGGACATTGTAAATCTAAACTTTGGGATGGCAGGTTTCCTTGGTCTTACAACAGCTGTTATTCACAGGCTTTTTGTGCTGACTGATACCTGATTTGCTGAGTTACAGGGCCTTTTCTAACTACCTTGCTGCTGCAGAATACCCTCCTGAAAAGTACAGCCTCGGGGCACATACCCTGAATGTTTCAGTCCTCTAAAAGATGGAAGTGCTACCACCTTCAAATTGACGATCTTCTGGCAACAGAATCAAGATAAAAGCAAATAATTTTTTTCAACAAGTTTTTTCTTGCGGCAGTGCAACTGCCTCCATGAACAATAAAGGCACAGAATCAAAGTCAGGTTCAATCAGCTTACAAGAATAAAGTACTTCACAGTCTTACAATGACTTTTCTTATTTTTCAATGCCTGTAAAGACCTACTTGCTCTAATGCTAATCTTCATGAGATATCCTACAGGTCAGAAATGGTGTTGCAGGGAGAGGAAGACAGAACTGTGACTGCAGGAAGAGTACAGAGGCAACAGCTACAAAACAGTCTTTCAAGAGAAATCGTCTTAAAAGGTAAGCATTTCACTACAGTTTGAAGTCCCACTTAAAGGACTTCACAGAGCTGTTGAACAAAGGTAATTATTCCTAAATATCGCCACAGAATTCCTGAGTTATGAAAGAGTGGCAAGAAAGATCAAGTTTTAAACTAGAGGAATCAAAAATTTGCTCTTTTTTGTATTGATTTGCTTCTTCCATGTCTTGAAAATATTTTTTATTTCATCCATCTTGTTTATTTCTACAGTAAATAACCAGGCATATTTTGAAAATTATGAACATGTGTGTTTGGATTGAAATTAGAAGAAGAGAATAAAACAAAAAATATATAAAATTGTAGTTATTGTAAAATCTATCTCATTATGTTTGCCTGTTTCTCAAGTCTGGGAGTATTTCCATGTTCACTGGATATTCTCCAAGTAGGTAATTACAAAACTTAGACCTATCTGTGAGCAGCAAGTCATCTAAAAATGGAAATATGACATTAAGTCTGAGAATCACATGTATGATGCTCCCATTAAAAAAAAAAATCACACCTCCAGAGGTTTGCCTCCAAATATATTTCTCCCTTTAAATCATTTCTAGGAAAATCAGCTGTAGAAAACATTGCTATGAAAGAGACTCCTTCCTCTTTCTCTTTATTTCCTGATGCTATTTGGAGTTTTGCTTCTGGTTTTGTTTTGAGGGATGGGACAAGCTGCATCTGCGGAGCAGAAGTTGTTGGGGATATTCTGCCCATTTGGGATGGATGATGGCAAGACATTTTGGAGAATGATCAGGGAGGATGTGACACCCTCTCTCACTGTCTCTTGCTTCGTAAAGTACATCGAAGCAGTCAGTTGATAAGTAACAAACAGAGGAGGTTGGTCATGGCTCTAGAGGTCAGGAGCCTCCAGGTCAGTCTGAGAGCTCTGCATATTGACTTCTTTGTCACATCATACACAGCAATTTTCTTGTATGTACCTTTTCTCCTCTGTCAAGTTATTCTTTTTTCAGTAGGATAAACAAAGTTTATATTGAATTTTGGTCTAAGTTTAAATACCTTCAGGAAAAAAAAAAAGAAAAACAAAGAAGAGAATCTGTTATATGACCATTGTTACATATCCTAAGCAAAATATTTCCACTTCTTAAATTTGAAACCAGTTTTCAAAGTCAAATTACATTTATTTTTAAAAAGTCTTAAAAATGCAGAAATACGAAGCCTCATTTTAATTCAGATTAAATAAAACTTTGCTGTTTGGTGACTAAATGTCTCTGTGGCTTCAATTGTTTGTTTATATTGCTTCAGTCTACATCACAAATAAATAAATAACTGTCTTTGCATGGGTCTTGAACTCGCCATGACTGATCTCAAAAAGAAAATGTCTTTGGCAACTGTATTTTAGAGTAGGCAGGCTACATGCCACAAATGCACAGATACAGCTTGTACCTGATTTAAATAACAAAAAATGCATAGCATTTAGAAATAATAAATGGTCTCGCTATGGCTGTGACAGACTAAATATAAAAATGACAAAGGGTTTATAGCATCAGTGGCAGAGGTGGTGGAGGAATGGGTACAGTTCGCTTCTGTGTCTGCTCCTTCCACAACCCAAGAAGCCCCCAGCTCCACCATACCATCTCAAAGACCACAGCAACCTGGGTATCTTTGAAAGCACTTACCAGGGCAGCTTTGTGCAGATTAAATGCAGGTGCCTGGCTGAGCTGACAGCCTGGCCACGCCTCATATTGGTCTGTAGTGCACAGTTACACCAGGGCACCTTCAGTTTTGGAATCCCTGGTACTACTAACCCCCTACTAAGATTCTCTCACTGCAATTTTAATTTCAGTGATAAATCTGTTTTTCATTAATAAGAGAATTAGCAAGAGAAACAAGCTCATTTCAGACCTATTAAAAACAAAATTAGGTATATGAAACAAGGTATATAAAGTGCTATGGGAAAATTTTTCACGAACAACCATGACTACACCCAGAGTAATCCAATGTAAATTGGTATTGAAAAACTGCATCCCACGGTTTTCTTATTTCTGAAGTTCACAGGTACCTCCAGCCTAGCCTTACCTTAATTTCAGTTGCATTACTTTTGCAACAGCACAAGGAAATGGCCTTTGAGAGACTTACTTCTTTCGTAAACTCATTTTAATAAAATCAGGATCTGGGTAAGCAGTTTTAATCACACACATGCAGGTCTTGTGTCATGATTCTGGTTGAAGTTCATGGTGTAAACCAATCAAAGAAAAATCAGAATCAGCACCTCTGCTTGTACTGTGGTGCAAAACATGCCTGATCATGCTGAAAGGTCTTGTAGTTTAGGTAGGAAATATAGATTGCGAGCAGAATATTATGTCTAAACATGACATGTAACTCATTACACTTTCCCATATTTCACCCACATCTATTGTCAACTCACTTTTTTTTCATTTTTTCCTAGTTACAATAAGGAATAAAGATGTGGTAAAAGTCAAAAGGTTGAATTTTAAGTTATAGTTCTTATGCAGATGTGCTCATTTGTTAAAGCTTAACATTTAACCATAGGCCATGACTGGAATTTATTAACTTACTGAGAAATGATAGTATTAAGTCCTCAGTCATTGTGTAGTGACTGCTTGCTTAATTGTCCATATCTAAAGAGTTAAAATAGTGGCTCTTGCTGATTTGATATTCTTCCAACTTTCTGCTAGTGTGCAGTGTACTGTGTATTAACAACACAGGTCATTGAGTACCCACTGAAAGCTCACTCTTGAAATACTTGAAGGACACACTGAACTCTTCAGAAATCTGTGTCATAATACTTCAAGTGTTAACAGAATATGTGGCACAGTAATGCATAGCGAAGGATCAGCACAGGTGGGCATCTGAAGTGTTCTGTCTTGCTGTTGAATGCTAGAGTGAAGCATTGTAATTTTATTCCAATTACACTTTTAGAGCCATGATGTCACAGCATAAATTTATACTTTTGCATGCAGCTCATGCTGGTGTGATGACAGCTCTTAAAATATTGAGTGATTGTGAGCCCGTCAGCATAAAATTATTCTAACATGGTGCCTTTATTAATGCTTCAATAAATGCCTTTCTTCTTGTATTCCAAGGTGGCATTTGCAAATGAGCTAATTTCTCAGCAGTAAAATAATTGTGTTGCATTTATTTTGTGAGGTGGGGGTGGAGGAGGGAGAAGGAAAATGCTGTTACATAAAAGGGGTTCTTTTGCCATCAAAACTGCATTCACCGTAGTTAGGCAAGTTTAAAAAAGAACACATTAACTAAATGACTGTACAATTATTTAAATGAGCTCGACATTTTATAAAGCCATAGAGGGGTATAAACACTTTTTCAAGCCATATAACAAAAGATGTGACAGCCCTCTCATGAGAAACATTTCCTAAAGTGAAGCACAAACTGTGTTTTCTGACTGGTGACAGATATTTTGGGGTTCAGAATGCATCTCTTTCAGCAAACTAAATCCAAACGATGTCAGCTAACCTATTGGCAAAAAACAGCTAACCTGGACAAAACAGATAAGAAGATAAGAGGAGATGCAGGTTTTAAATTGTACATATTGTATCTTACTGTCTAGGTAATAGAGAAAATAGACAAAATGATGCAGAGAAAATTACACATAAATGGAACTGTACAATCAGTTATAACTTAACAGGAAAGCTCTGTATTCCCTGTTTGTTTGATGCACACGTCCAACAATTTCTTTGAGAAGATTTTGTGACATGGTATTATTCTTATTTCTTGTTCAGTTATTTAGCCTCAGAAATAGAACTGACTTCCCAAAGTGGCGGTCAGCATACATCACTCAGTGTTCACAAATTTGAAATCAGTTCAGTTACTAAAAGTACTTAATTTAAAGCATTGTGTTTAAAAAGGTCTCAACATGTATTTTGAAAGCAATTATTCCATGGGCTAAGCAACAACTATTTTCAATGCTGTAAGTACCCCTTATTTTCCTTCCTACATTTCCAACTAAAACCAAAAAAGGTTATTAAACTTACTACTTCTTCAAAGTCATTAAAATCTTCTCTTAAATAAAAAGTAAAAAGTTTTGAAAATCCTTTAGTAGAAAGAGACCATTATCTAGCATTTGGAATTGAAATATCTAACAGTACCTGCTTAGCTGTCCTAAGGGTCTGAATTTCAAGGTTCTCAGTATTTTTGAGCCACAACTACTCAGAACATACCTGCAGTAAATGCACAACAAATGCCTCAAATTGAATACAACTTAAAAATAATAACCTCATTAAAACACGTTAAAGAAGAAAGTGGAAGTTCAGCAAGAACAGAGGTCTGTTTTCTCTTAATGAGACTTAAGATGTGTGTCTTTAATTAAAACACCATATGCTGAATAGGCTTGGATTTAACCAAGACCTTTACCACTATTTTTTGCTCTGTGAGAGTCAATTATGTTTAGACACAACCAAGCACAGGCATGAAAATCAGAGAAATAGAAAGAAAACCAACATAGTACATCTGCTGTGGAGGTGTCAAACTCATTTTCACTGAGAGCCACATCAATCTGTCCGTGCAGCCTAGCATGCGTCATTCACTGCACACGTGACCAGCGCTGGCAGGAGCACAGGGGCAAGGAGCTCGGTGCAGCCGCTGGGGAGAAACAAGGTGCCAGACTGGAGAAAACAAGGTGGAGGGCTGGATTCGGCCTCCAGGCCATGAGTTTGTTACTTGTGATCTATTGCATAATCCCAAAACTGCAGGAGGGATTTTGTGGATGAGCATAGAAGTCAGTTGTCACATTTTAAATGCATTTCTTTAGCTATCTAGCATATCTAGCTAAAGCTAGATATCAGAATACTATGCATCCTGTGGGTACTATAACTGTGAGAGTAAACCAATCAGGAACTTACATTACTGTTCAATTAAGTTGTGAGTCTTTTGCTACTAAACCTGCAATACCACAGGATGTTAATAACATATTTTCTAAAGAATTTAGAATTGAAATAAGTGTTTCTGTTTCATAAACAGCTGAAGCAATCTGGTTGCCTTCATAGGATACAATTGGCCATGAAGGAGTTTCTCAGAACTGATGATTCATGACTGATTTGACTCTATAAATCTGGAAACGTTTTTAGAGTCCTAGCTAAAAACCAGCAGAAATGTCAATAAAGAGTGACCTTTCCTATTAAACACAGCGAGTAAAAATACTTAGGTAACTATCAGTCAGTTCAAATGAATCTGTCGGAGTTGCTATAGCATTGAAAATATTCCTACGTAAAAAGGATAATCTTCCTAAATAAAATGTAGGCAACCACACTATACAAAATATAAAGCTACTCAGAAAATCTCTTGACAAACCAATGAAATAGCAGGTCATACCACATCAAAGATATCACTTTAGATGCCTCCCAAATTATTTTTTGTTGATTTCCTTCTACATTTAAC
This sequence comes from Tapera naevia, assembly GCA_033556795.1. NCBI lineage: Eukaryota > Metazoa > Chordata > Aves > Cuculiformes > Neomorphidae > Tapera > Tapera naevia. The sequence goes on from JAUMJJ010000092.1 coordinate 4,298,931, forward strand.
AATATTTAATAGCTGGGCTTATGTACAGGTGTTTTAGTATTCACACTGACGAATTATCTGGGAACAAGGGACAAGGAAGAAAACAAATGTGTAGCATACGTGATTGGCAAGGCAGAAATATAGAAGATTAATAAAATCACACATACTGGCATTGCAGTAACCCAAAACTTAAGCACAGTGCATAATAATGGTGCATATAGAGTTGACGAATAAATGAGAGCTTTTTTAATAAAAGAAAACTAGTAAACGTTAACATTTTTCTGGGCATTGGAAGGAAAATATGAAAAAAAATCTTCAGATGAAATTTGATATTTTAATCAACTCCAAAATAAATGTTTCATTTGGCTTTCCTTTTTTAAATTTTTTATTCATAAATAATATCTTCTCAAATTTTATTTGAAAAACTTTGACGATTGGTTCTGTAAATGCTAAAGTGAGATATCCTGACTTTTTCAAAAGAAAGTCAAAGCAATTAAAATTATTTGTATTAAGTACAAACATATTTTCTGTGAACTTGAATCCATATTTTTTGTTAAATGAGTTGTTTTGATGAAAATGTCAGTCAGAGTTTGTTGATAGAATTAAAAACTGTAGCAGAAAGTGCACAAGACTGAGAGACCTGGCACTATTCAGTCCGGAGAAAAGAAGTCTCAGGAAAGGATCTTATCAATGTACACAAATATCTGAAGACAGGGTGTAAAGAAGACACTAGGTTGCCCCGCCTAAGCAGGAGGTTTTTAGCAGATGACTTCCAGAGGTCCCTTCCAGCCCCAGTCATCCTGTGGTTCTGTGGTTCTGTGAAGACTGGAAAAGGGAGTGAAGTTTTACATGACAATATTTACCCGGAAAGATTTCTGTTCCAATAAGTTTTTAAAAGAATATGTAAATTTGTGACTTTCAGATGTTAGATTTGAAGTATGAGGGTTCCTGTAATCACAAATTAAGTCTTTTTAGCTCCAGGGTTGAAGATATTTTTAAGAAGTTAGAGGGAACTGTAGAATCCATCCACGTATTTCTTACAGAAACCTCATGCTTTGAAAATTTCCCTATGCTTTGAAAGACTGAATTTTCTTACAATTCAGGAGGAAGAGATGACCCAATATCAGAGAAGTAAGATGACCACCAAAGGCCTTAGTGAAGAAATGATGATCATTTGAGACCAGGTCAGGCCATTTGCAAGCCTCCTTGGTGTGAGGGAGGCTGGAGCTGTGACCAAAAAACATCAGTGGAATAGCAGGGGACTCCTTTGGGGAAAACTGCACAGTGGGGAAGGTATAAGGCTAAGTAATAATCTTTAGAAATTGGAGACTCCTTGCTGGTTACTGCCAGCTAAGACATACATTCAGGATAGTGCTGATCTGTGACGAACTGTGGGCACTTATAATTGACCAAAAAATGCCTGATGGAGAAGATTACTAGGCCTGCAGTTTAGGAAGAAGAACAGTGTGAGTCCAAAGAAGAATGGATGTTTACAAACCAAGGAAAGGGTGTTATGAAATCCTGGGTTTGTAAGCATCTAAGCACCTTAGCTTGGAAGAGAATGGAAATATTAGTTTTAAAAGCTTAAGTAAAACAAAAAGAACCAGCACGCAAAAACATTATTGCATCTTGGACATGAAACACCATCCCAAGCTAGGAGGGAGACTCTAGAATAGACTTCACCCATAAGCCACAGCTAACTGCAACTTACACTTACAGTCCTGCATTGCAACTGACTTATTGCGTATTAGTGACTTACCAATGTCACTTAGTGAAAGGAAATAAACAGCTACATCATAAGGCACACGGGTCAAGCTTCCTTTCTGCTGTCTCAAAAGCCACAGAGACACTGTCTATTTTGAAGACAATATGATACAGTCCAGCTAAATTTTTCTCAAATGAGTATTGTTGGCCTACTTTTTCTAGCAAAGTATAAATTAAAATAACTTGATATTGAAAACAGTAGTAGAATCAGCAGAAGCTGATTCTCAATCAAATTCATAATCTCATCTTTGCACCACAATCTCTTCAGAATCCACAAGTCTCTTCTTTCCTGAACTACTATATTTAATCCTTAATATATTTTTCATTTAAATGGCAATTATTATCCTCTAGTACAGCTATGAAGGATCATCTTCACAGCAGTGTTGTGCATTTCTAATTTTTTCTCCCATCCAGCAAGTAGAACTTGCACACCTAAATACAAGTAGAATACAGGAAAGTCACTTTCTTTCATGCTACCAAATTACACTCCTTTCACTAAGCACATAAACTGAGCTACTTGAATGTTGACATCTCCAGTATTTTCCCAGAGTTTCCTGTCTACTTTTCTCCCCAGAAAAACAAACCCATTCTCCCATGACTCAAAAGGAAAAAACATCATAGGAGCAACTGAAGCAGGTCAGATCAAAGATTCTTTAACCTAGTAAAATGTGTCTGGCAACAACCCATATTGGATGTCTAACAAGAATTTCAAGAATGGGTCAAATATACATCATTACAATAATTCCCTAATTCCTACTGATTTAAAATCTCAGGACTTCTTCATCAAAGACAAAAATTTAGTCTTACTCTTTGATAACCCATATTGGATATTTTAATGTACAGGTACTGCAAAAGTACTCAGGGAGTTACTCAACTTACTATATCATCACAATTCAAGAGGTATGTCCCTCATAATTACAATAAACTAAACTAAACTAAACTAAACTAAACTAAAATAAAATAAAATAAAATAAAAATAAAGTAAAATAAAATAAAGTAAAATAAAATAAATATAAAAGTCACCTCCCTCAAAAAATCTGAGAAAACAGGAAAAAGGGGGAAAAAAACTCCAAGAGCATAAGGTCAATGAGAAAAATATAATTGAGATACGGTTTCTTATATGGAGGCTGAATTGTTTTGACAGGTGACTACTCATCTCTACCATGTAAGGCAGATACAAACTTTTGGCAGGCACCGCTAAATAAATTAATAATTGTGGTATTATAACAGTGGCATGCATTCAAGGCTTGATTTTCAAAACGTGGAACATTTGTAAATACCATCACTATGATCCACAGTTTTCAATAATTACAGAATAAAAGGATCTCTACCCCTTCAGTTTTCCAGACCAGAGGTTAAAAAAATCTAGCAAACAAAATGCAGACAGCAGTGTGCAGAAGCTATTTGAAGAAGCAAGAACCATAGTTTCACAGTTTCACAGTATCATAAGGTTGGAAAGGACCTCCGAGATCATCGAGTCCAACCTATAACCCAACACTAACACCAACACTAACACCATCCCATCATCTAAACCATGGTGCTCAGTGCCTCATCCAGTCTCCCCTTAAACACCTCCAGGGTCGGCAACTCCACCACCTCCCTGGGCAGCCCATTCCAATGGACAACCGCCCTTTCAGTGAAGAACTTTTTCCTAACCAGTAGCAGGTGAAGAGGAATCTGACTATTAATTTACTAATGAAAATCTTTGATGTGTTTTCTCAGAATCTATTCCAGTTCTGTCTTTTGAGCAGTTTTCCTTTCCTAGCTACCAAGTGGCCTCCATCTTCTTTTTAAAATTTCTCCTGGCACATACCTCTTTGTGTAGTTCTTACTTCTTAATTTAAATCATGAATAATAATCCTTACATGCTACCTTTCCTGAACTGTTGTATTGTGTTTTCCTGTGAATTTCTCATATCTCATTTAGACCATAAGCTTTTCAGATAGGGCATGCATCTTGTAAATTTATGATGCTGCATGTGTGTTTAATGCTAATGATGCGCAGTGACAGGGTAGGGCAGATTCATAAGCAATGCCTTGAAAAAGAGGTAGCTATTAAATACATAATCTGGCACTTCATATTCACAAGAGAAGAAAAAGCTGTCATTTCAGAATAGGGAATCTTCTACAAAAGGAATGTTTTTTTGCACTAACGGTTATCAAGAATTCTTACACTTCCCTTCATTATTACTTCCATAGAGTAGTGACTATTTCTAAACGTTCCTACTGCCATAAAGCTGTTGTTTAAGTCCATTTTATCACTCTTATTTGTTAAAAGAAAAGTTTCCCAAATAAAAGTAAATTAGACCCAAGGCATATGAACATAACACCTACGCATTCCTGCCCGTCAAACTTCATAGAGCAAGGAACAAAACAACTTGGTATGTAAAATGGGGTAGACAAGATCTGCAGTGACACTTAAGAAGCAATACCTGAGTTGTACAAAGCAGGAGAAGGGAAGCAGAGTGGGCTGCTGAGTGGACTAAGCAAGGAAAATACTTGGGACCTGTAGTTTTGAAAGTAAGATGAAAGACTTCATCAAACAGAAGAAGGATTTGTGGGGAAAGTATTCTCTGTTTACAAAATTGTTGTGGACCAAAGTACAATTTTTGAAAAGCACATTTAATTATAGATCTGAACTTACCGTAAGGTGTGTGCTCCTGGCAAAACACTTTTTTGCTCTTTTTTCAGTAGGATAGGCAGCACCATGTGACTTGCCTTTTCTACGGGCAATCTAAGAAATTACTTCAGGGTACTGGGATGCCTTGCTGAGTATGCTCAGATGTTTCTTAAAAATCAGTAACTAAAGATAACATTAAAATGAATGATTCCAGGAAAAAAAATTAAAAAAGGAAGAACAGAAGCTTGCATTGATCCAGTATAACATAAACCACAGACAGAATTTATGTGCAGACTCCGTAGCAAAGCACATGAAACTTGGCATGAAAAATATCCCCAGCCACTCTGTGTTTCTTGCTTCTCCAGGAGCACTTGCAGGCTTGCATGCTGGGCCCAGGGGCAGCAGATACAGTGATACCAGCATCTGCCAGCTTGAGCACCTTCTTACAAGTTCACAGGAAGCCTTCCTCCAGGCTCCCCACTCATACCACCCTTCCTTGCTGCTTCTTGAAGGAAGAGAACTTGTGGGAGGCCCACACAGACCACACTTCCTTCAGCCCTTCTCCCTAATAATTTCATGACATGGATCCTGAGACTAAGACTGCCAGTAGACAAAGCCATGGTAATTGTATTGGACATCAGATCTGTGGTCTTAACATAATCTTTTTTTTTTCCCATTTCTTTTCATTCCTTTCCACTTTGCGAACAGCCATCCCTCTGGAGAAATGAAGTTGCAGCCAACTGAAGTTTTTGTGTTATGGGATAGTGCAAACTTAGAGAAACACAAAATCAGTACAGTTTGTCTTTTGTATGTTTTTGGGGGACAGAAGGGAGATGGGGGAGAGCTCTCTCTCAGATATAAGTCTAGCATAAAGCTAAAGAATTTATGGTGTTTATAGTCAAGGTTTTACCCTTGCCCTTAGATGAAGCTCATACTTTGAATGTTTAAAGAACCCAAAGACAGTAATTCCAACGCGATCAGTTAATTTGCGTCACTAACCAGTTTAGATTATACTTTACCTCATAGGCACAGTTTTTATTCCCATTACATTCCATATGTTTTCTAAGGAAAAAAAATTATACAAGGTTGACAACAACAAGAGGGAGGGATAGGGTATAATACTAAAAAAGATACAGCAACACAATAGGAATAAAAGCACTGTATTGCTAGGGAAAAAGAATTAATTTTCATATTTCTGGTAACAATTTTATATTTCCTTAGATATCCCTCAGGCTTTCCGTAGTGAGTGTGGTAGTCAATTACACATAGTAAAATACAAGTCTGTCTGTTGTTCCCTGTCTGTACTGTGTTTGGTACAAGGAGACTTCACTCTCAGTTCTTGCTTGGGTGTCATAGTAATAAACATTACAAGTACATGTAGTAAGTAAGTACCTAGTCAAATCTTCACCATTGATAATATGTTCTTCATGCAATATGCAAACTACATCATTTAGTTGTAAAGGTATAACAGAACGTGAGCAGAATTCGGTTTCAAAATATATCTTCAGGAAGTAATTATATTATCAAAAACAGGCACCACAATTAGACTTTACAGAAAATAATTGACCTGTCTTATCCTTGTGGGTCAAATTCAGCATCATACAATGGCTCTATAAAAGTGTCTTTGTATATCCCATGGAAAAATGTCCATCAATAACTTTGATTACAGGTGTTGACAAGGTCAAAAAAATTAAAATCCTAAAAACCTGGTTTTCCTTGAAATAGGGACTACATATAAATGTTCACAATAAAAGCTTCAATTACAGAAAAGTATATTAAAAAGTGAAGGAAAAAATTTTTGAAAATATTCTCCCTAACCCAAATAAACAAAATATCAAAAAATGTTTTTATGCTGAAAAACAGACCCACATACAACAAGAAGATTAAAACATTTTTTTCAAAATATTTTAAAGTACTATTTTTTCACAAGCTAAGTTAATAAGCTCATGTCTACAGTACTAAAAGAAGTACAGAAGTCTTCTCCAAAAGAAGGAACAAGTCTGCCATCATCAATTTTTTACTCCTTCCCTAGATTAAATAACGTTCCGGTCCACCATCTCTGTGTCAACTAGGATGGAAATTAAATTTCCCAAAGACCACACCAAAATGCAAATACTCAAAGTCAAAGTTATTTTATCTGTATAGGTGTGCAGAAACTAAGGTTGTACCTATGCAGAAGACAACTTGTTGCTTTTCTAACTGTCGCACAATAAGATCTGTGCTAATTGATAACTAAGGCTTGAAGCTACACTAGGAACAATTCTGTCTCTCAGTTGAGCACAGCCAGATAATACTTGAGCATAACAAGAATAAATTTACAGTGCAGCATAAACGTAGGTAAAGAGTGAGGTATAAAAAGAGCTTATTGGTTGAAGAGAAGTCATAAAAGATAGTTTTTTCAAAAGGAGTCATTAACCTTTCCTTGGCTGGAAGTTTAGAGAAGGCCAATGAAGTGCTTTGTGAGAAAAAAAATACAGCAGGCAGTGGAGAGGGCCTTGGACAAATCCCAGCTTATGAGATATGTCTCTTTAAATGGGCCAAAGCTGAAGGACACGTTTTAGAGTATGTTTAGGAAATGCACTAAGAGAAGTCTCTAGCACTGGTAAGCAGAGATTTGTGGTGTGACGTATAAATGAGTCTTAATGAGGACTTTTCACATACTAGCTTTCTTCTTTTGAAGAATAAATGGAGGTAAAACAGCTGAGGTTTAGCACGTGTGACAACAGCTATAGGCATTTTTACTGCTGAAACTTCTATGGCCCTACTCGCACTAAGGGCCTTTTTTTTTCTAGGTTGTGGTTAAGAAGTAACCATGCAGTTTCAGTTAATGTCAGTGGGAGCTGAGCAACTTCTAGTGGTTTCCGGTTAGTTGTCAATAAAAATTCCTTCTGTGGGAGCCGCTTCCCTCTGCAGGAGACCACAGAATAAGAAAGTTCCTTTTCAGCTACTGTAGAACAGGAAATGCTAATTTGTTTTCCTCTTTTTGTGGAATTGACTTCTCTCATAAAGTTAAAGAAGAGTGAAGGTTTCTTGACAATGTATTTTTCTTCTCTGTTAAGACTCAATATGTAATTATGTGACATTTTATGCCCTCATATGGGAACAAAACCCTCTACCATTATGAGAAGGGTAGGGCTGAATATCTTGCACTGTTTTTCCTTTCCATTCTTTTTACTAATTCATTCCTCTTCTCTGCAGTCCTACCTGTTTTAGTATAAGATATGCCTCTATGAGCTCATCACAGGATTAAGATTGTGCCTCTGTGAATAACTGGGAATCATATTAACAGGTATTCGACAGCAGTGTTGATTCAAACTCTAAACTTCCCTGCAGCCCCAACTACAACATTCCTGTGTGGCCCCCAGGTCAAAGCATCGTATTTCTCATCTTTCTAATTACATCAGGAGGAATCTTCAAACACCTAAGGCTAGTTTGCTAACTTGATGATGGAGATGAACGGTATAATACAGACTGTAATACTGCATTAATCTAAAGAGATGCCATCTAGCAATTTTTTCCCCAAAGGTAAGTGTGCCGTCAATGAACCTGCCCCAGCGATGCTCTGCTGTTGCACCACAACAAAGCTTGAACCACAGATCCAAAGCATAATCTTCAACTCATACCTACTAAAGACCATGTTTGTGGTCAGTACGGTGCTGCCTTGCTGCCACTGGAAAGGCCTACTTTTCTCTTTCCTGTGCAGTCTTCTCACAAACTGTTAAAAAAGAAAAAAATGCATGTATTGCACAACTACCTGGAAATTAAGCATTTTTCCAGTGTGGTAGAGCAGATTGCACCTGAAATTATATCTGGATTTAAATCGTAGGAGTTGAGCCTTGACAATACGAAGTCTCTATTCAGTTATTTGTTACACGCCTCTTTTTTATCCTGTTTGAGTGGAAGGGTTAGTATTGAAATGTGTTGTCTCCTGCTATTATCACTCACTGCTGTTGTATTCCACTGAACTATCTTAATTGTTAAAAACTTGCATTTCAGTTCCTCATAAATACTAAGATCAATCCGTTGTCAGGCAACATCCTCAAGGTTCAATGTAACTGGTTCCCAGAAAACCAGTTAATTCTGAAAAATGTTAATAACTTCAGCATTCAATTGAAAGATTTAATAACCAAAATTTTAATTCACTCCCCCATCCACCCCCAAAAAGTTTTAATATAGGTTAACCTGTCAAAAGCAGCTTTGCTACTGATCCATCTGCGGCAGAAAAGGAAGCTGTATATCCTCATTATTACTGTAATTGGCATCTGAAATCTGTTCAAGAATTCTGATTTACTTTGTAACAGAGGATTATGGCTGAATTTGGAGTTCTTTATGGTCTGCAGAGGCTTGTGAAATTCAAATATAAAAACTGTCAGTTATACATTTCATGAAAAGCCCCACTTTCTACTAATCCAAAGAAACATGAACAAGTGCTTGAGGGGATGAAAATCCACAGTATGTTTTGGTAGCTAACCACGTACAGAAACATTAACATTCTTGGACAGGGTCGCTTTTTCAGCTTCTGAAGTAACTTAGGAGCCAGCAGGATTCAGTTCTTAGCAGACTTCCAACAACCTGAAAAAAAATAGTTATTCAGAAGCTTCTAGTATTTATGAATTATTTATGCTTGCTTTCTCATTTTTTCCTTAGTTTTGCTTTTGTGTGCATGTTCAGCTGAGTAATTCAATAAAGTGGTAGAGACATGAATAGATATGCTAACTAGCATCAAAGCTAACCTTTAAAGTTTGTTAAAGCTGTCAGTTTTCAATGAAATATTTTATCTTTTCTTCTTTTTATGAACTAGAATACAAACATTATTTGTACACTTTGTGCCAGCAGGGACCCAAGAATCAGCTTTTAAGATTATTTTTTTCAGTTTATAAAACAGGTTCAAGAAAGGTGTCAGTTTTACAATATTCATTTACAGTCCCTGTCACAAGAATATGTTCATGTTGTGCCAGTAGCTTCTCTGAGTTCTCATTACAATCATTGTCATCTAAACAGGGTATAGAGATTTAAATATCTCACACATTGTTTTCCTGAAATAGTGAGATCTGAGGGAAAACGATAGGGAAAGGATACCTGAGTTGCTGCACATTATAGGTATTGTAAGTGGAAGGAAAATTTCTTACATTTAAGCAACAATTACAAAATCTTTTTGACTAACTGAAGAAAACACAAATTTAGTTTGCAGCCCTCACTTAACACTTCTGTTAAGTTGTTCCTTTCAAAGATTTTAATGTGTAAAAAAAAGAAAAAGAATATTGACAATCTAAAATTTACTGTGTTGCATCTTTACTACTCGTTGCTAAACAATAAATACAGATAGCCACAAAATATTTGAACTTAGAATCTAAAGAAATCCATGTATTATTCCCATTTGACGAAGTCAGACGCCAAAATACGAGTGGACGCAATGGGAGCAAAGTTATAAGCACCGAATTCCAGTCTCTGGTGAGACATGACTGATGTCTTTTCCTCTTGTCTAATTTTTTCCCTTTTTCCTTCTCATTACATTTGAGTAAGAAGTATTACCAAATTTCTCCAAAGTTCAGCACTGTGATTTCTACATTCCTTTTCAAACAAAGAAGTACTCCCAATCTGCTTTGAGATCTGAAGTCTCTCAGACCTGTGAGGGACTTAGACTAAACTGTTTTAATAACACCAATAGCTTAGGTCCATCTCAAATTGCAATGCTTGAAACTTAAATATTTTTTTATAAACCTATGCTTCTGGCCAGTTTCACAGATATACTGCCTGAAGTAGCTACAGCCTGAATCTGTTTTACTTGATTTTGGCATAACATTTTACTCTTTATGAAATAGAGGGTTTGCACTCAATCACTCAATCATGGTGATAAAAATTGTGGAGTTTTTTTTTCTTTTTTCAATAGTAATTAATATTATCCAGGCAGGGTACCTACACCAGAAAATTAACTACTTGAAATTAAATGGTTAGATTTTTAACGACTAACTTCCTTGATTTTGATCATAGTTAGGCACAACAATTAAACCTCCTATGGTCAGGTGTTGTAAAGACTTCACACACCAACATATCAGGCAAGCACTAAAGGTCAAGATCTGAAGCAATAAGTATTATAAACATAACAGACAGGTCAGCAAAGTGCAGGGTAACAGTAAGCCTTCACTGACCCCATTATAACCTGTGTGTGGTTCAGCTGTTGCAAATATTTTATTTTGGTTTCTGAGAAAATAGTTCAATTTGAAAGCAATTTTTGTCTGTCTTTGATAACCAATCGGTATATTTTACAGGGAAAAAAAGTTTTCTTTACTACTCTGTGTGACACAGCAGTCTCATCCTCATAAAAGCCTTTCAATTCAGGAGCTGAGTTATGACATGGAAATGCAAAATGTACCATATTACATAGAAAAGAGAATCTCAGGGAAAAAGAATACTTGTGATACCAAATCTATTAAAGACATCCTCCAAGTCTGAAGAGGCATTGGGACAGGCCCCAAAGAAATGAAGGTTCTTCTTACACTCAGGCAACAAATTTATGTCACCCTCACTGCTATTCCTTACAAACTGACCACTGCAGCGAAACAAAGATTTTTAAGTGAAAGTTACAGAAAAGCCAGCTGGCTTCTTTCCCCATTTTACTTGTATCACAAAGTCTCCTCTTTCTCAGCATACCTTGCATTTTACCAATTTGCTGCTCAGGTCTAGTTTGAGTCATAGTTTGTTCTTGACCTTTCCTCCCAAGCTATGAAGAAATATTCTTTCCTAGTCAAGGATGTCATTTTCCTAGATGCAGGGCAGTTTCTCCTGACAGGGTGTTTGTGAATGATTTCCAGACCTTCATTTTTCTCATGTTTGCTGTGGTTAATTGAATCAACCTGAAAAATCTGGGAAAAAGAGCTGTATTTTCCTAAGTGGTGTCTAGTGAACAGCATGCCTGTCTGTAATATGTAAGATCAGTCATCTAGTTCAGCAAAATAAATTTCCTTCCTTTTCTCACATATTTCCTCTACATCTGCATGAAAAAGTCAGTCCAAACCCCAGCCTATTTTGACTGCTGGCACTTCTTAGGTAGTAAACCTGGGTTGCACCATATACGCTTTCTAAGGATAGTCAGCCATTGCATTAGTCTTTTTTTACTTATGCTTTAATGAATACTATTTAATCCATGCTATCTGCCAGCATACGAAATATCTAAAAATATTGGATGTTACTGGATCAGCTGACTGATTTGCAATAGTATCTAGGTAATGATCTCTTCTTGTCCCTTAATTTAATTTTTTTCTTTTACACAGAGGGAAAATCAAAACAAAACAAAATGAAACAAAAAAAAAAAAAGGAAAACAAAAGCCATCATATTTTTAGTAATTCTATCCTAAAGATTCTTATTTTTATAATAACCTGAGCATCTCAGTGTTTTGGCCAAATTTGTCTCTCAACTTTATTTATTATTAATATTTCCAACAAACAAATGACATTTTGCATTATGTTCTTTCATTCAAACAGTCACACCAGACTGGGAAAAAATATTACTCTTTGAAATATTACAAACATTTCTGCAAATCCCCCACTGGGCAGAAGATCCAGCAAGGTCTTTAAAACTCCTTCAGGTCCCAGGGAGGTGAGAAAGATTAGGATGGAACTGGAGAGTCCAACTAAGATCTATCACAGTGCAACATACATTTGTGCACAGGTAGAATATAACCACATTTGAATATAAATGCTACAACTTTTTTACCCTTATCAATCCACAACATTAAAAGAGATGATTTGCAAGACTCCTAAAACAGAAGACTTCCACAAAGACAGGAAAACAGTTTGACCAAGACCTCATACTAGACAACTGCAAAGCCAGGAACACTAAACAAGCTTCAAATCAAACTTCTCCATTGCAACCATTTATAGCCTCTATTTCAGATAGTCAGACATGAAATACATTTAAAATCCCCACACCCCGAAGAAAAGTGCAAAAGCCTATGCATTTCCTTCACAAAATACAAATGTAAAGTTATTCTTCATGTAAAATGATGAAGTTCAAAATCTAGATGGTACAAGTTGCTGTTTTTCTAAGTTAAGCAAGATCAAAGACTATATCATGTCCTTATTTATTATTTTAATTTAGTTAACTACTATGGGTTTCACTACCAATTTATACAAACGATGAGAATTTTTATCTTGAAGCAAGGAATAACTCATACTTCCTATATCTGTGTGATATAGTTACATGAAAATCTTGTTATTTTTATATTAATGGCCACTCGTACCCATAATCTCTTTTGGAGAAAGGGTCCCATACATACAGTCATATACCTACAGTTATTTCTAATTCTGTAATGTGACTTGGACTCCTGGCCCTCCAGAGAAGAGCGGAATAGTGAGATTATTAAGTCACAAAGTCATAAAAGTCATTACTGTTTTGGGGTGTGGCAAAGTCACATAGATACATGCAGTCACAAACAAAAACAAAAAAAAAGGAAAAAAGATTGTGCTTGTTAAGTTTTATTTAAAAAATTGAGAAAATCAGCTATGATCACCATCAAAATAGTTGTTCTCTCCTGAGTTGACACAAAGCTGCTTATGATGCTGCCAATGTTCCAAGAAATTCCACAAATCGTTTTCTGAAGGTCTGTTGAGGATCTCTGTTGATTTTGTTTTCTTATATTCTGCTGACAAAGAATGGTTTCCTTGGAGCACCATCAGGATCTTTGGGAAGAGACAGAAATCACAGGGAGCCAGGTCTGGCTAATAGGGTGAGGAGTTAAGCAAAGTGGTGTTATTATTTAGAAACTGCTTCACAAAGTATTGCAGGTTGGCACATTGCCTCAGTGCAAAATCCACCTGTTTCTCCACAATTCTCACAAGTCCATGAAACTTTGTCAAGATTTCAATGTAATATTGCTGATTTGCCTCCTGATTGCTGGGAACTCACTCTGACATTAAAATACCCTGAACATCAAAGAAAACAAGCAGCATGGCCATGAACTTCAAAAAAAATCATGTATGCTTTTTTTGGTCTTGGATATTTTACTGGCTTCCACTGTGTGAATGGCCATTTGATTTCCAGATTGTGCATAAATATCCAAGTTTCATCACAGGTAATTACTAAATTCAAGAAATCTGGTTCATCTCCAATGCATCACAAAAGATCCAAACACAATTCCTTGCAAAATTCTTCTTGTTCATCTGAACAATTTTTGCACAAACATCTTTCACGTCAAATTCTTCCTTTAAAATGGGTCAAATACTTTCCTTGTCCAAATGAATTTTCTCAGCTACTGCTCAAACAACCAACCTTCTGTCTTTTTGAATCACATCTTGCACGTTTTCAGTATTGTCGTCAGTAACAGCTGTGCATGGATGGCCTGGGCAATCATGATCTTTCACACTTTCTCTGACTTCTGAAAAACGTTTGTGTCATTCAAAAATGCATGCATGAGACCTGCACTCTTCACTGTAAGCCTCAGTCAATATTTGAAAAGTTTCCATCATGGATTTCTTCAGTTTCACAGGAAACTTGATGTTAACTCACTGTTTTCCCTAGCACTCCAATATTTTCCACCCAAGGATAAGAAAATTTCTGTATTTGAGCACTTATCCACTGAGTGAAGCAATCGAGTTGAGCCTTGTCTCAGTGTGACAGGTTGGAACATGTTCTGTAACCATCTTTTTGTCTCTCCTCTCTTACTCTTGGTTCCCCAGCTGTAGGATCAGTCTCAGGGTTTTTTTTTTGTGTCAGATCTTATACGTAGGATTCAAGTTGTCTCTCTCCTGTCCTGTTGCATCCCTGGTAGCCTCTAGACCATTTTGGTCACCAAAGACATAATTTTAAAGGGCTGCATACCCTTGAACAATGAGTCTGAGCAGTTTGCTCATTCTCTAGCCCAGTATGGAATAATTTGCTCTGTTCTGTAGAATTTACACAGGACATTATGTCAATTGAGGATGTATTTGTCAACACTGAATAATCCCTTCCTGCTTTCCTCTTCTCAACTCTTTCGTGTGTGCTCATGTCTAGGAGGGTCCACCAATTGTTCCAGATTTTGGTTTCTCATCTCCCAAGGAAACACTGAGATTTGCGAGTTTGTTCTTCCTGCTGGAAATGTTATTGAAGAGAAATCAGAGTTCAGTTCTGTGGTTTCTGACCAGAAACTTGTGTTCAAGTAGAATAATCTAAAATAGAAATTTCTAGTTGGTTATGCATAGTTATGAGCAATAATTTTCAGACCCTAGTAATACTCTTCTACAAATTCCAGATGGGCACACAATGTTGCAACTTTGTGGCTGAAATATAAAATTTGTCAAGTTTGTAAATCATCGTAAAACCCTGCACATACTGAGTTCTGTGAAAACCCTCTGATTATTACCCGCTTCTGGTGGTACAGGCTGGTGGGGATGAGCTAGCAAAAAGAGGGTCAAGGGTAGTTAAGAAGGAATTCCAGGAGCTGGGACGGTCAACAGATAGGGCAGGAGCACAGGTGGTGTTCTGCTCGGTTCCTCCAGTGGCAGAGATGTATACAGATAGGAATAAGAGAATATATGCAGTTAATAAATGGCTTAGGGGCTGGTGCTGGCAGAGGAATTTTGGGTTCTTTGATCATGGGGAAACCTTTACAGCACCTGGCCTGCTTGACCCAGATGAGTCTCGTCTAACTCCGAAGGGTAAGAGGATTCTAGCTCAGGAGCTGGCAGGGCTTGTTGAGAGGGCTTTAAACTAGGCATGAAGGGGGAGGGGGGAGTTACTAGGCTTACCAATGATGTTCCTGTGAAGGATGAGCCATCTCAAAGGGTGTTGTCAGTAACCCAACTGAAGTGCATGTACACAAACGCACGCAGTATGGGAAAAAAACAGGAGGAGCTGGAAGTCCTGGTCCAGCGGGAGAGCTATGATATAGTTGCTATCACGGAAATGTGGTGGAATGACTGTCATAACTGGAGTGCTGCCATGGAAGGCCACAGGCTCTTCAGGAGAGACAGGCATGAGAAGAGGGGTGGAGGGGTGGCCCTCTACACTAGGGAAACCCTGGATGCTGTTGAAGTCGAGATCGGTGATGACCAGGTTGAGTGCCTATGGGTAAGGGTCAGAGGGGCAGTCAGGTCTGACCTCCTGGTTGGAGTGTGCTACAGACCGCCTGACCAGGAGGAGGACTTGGATCTTCTATTGTTTAAACAGCTGGAGGCTGCCTCTAGATCGGCTGCCCTTGTTCTTTTAGGAGACTTTAACCTTCCGGATATCTGCTGGGAATTTAACACTGCAGAGAGGAGGCAGTCCAGGATGTTCTTAGAATGTATTGAGGACTGCTTTCTGTCACAGCTGGTGAGTGAGCCCACCAGGGGTGAGGCTCTGCTTGACCTGCTGTTTACGAACAAAGAAGGGCTGGTGAGTGATGTTGTTGTCGGAGGCTGTCTGGGGTGTAGTAATCATGATATAATTGAGTTCTCTCTAAAAAACGTAGTAAGAAAAGCCAGGAACAGAACATTGATGCTGGACTTTAGGCGGGCAGATTTTGGATTATTTAAGGAACTGGTCAGGAAAGTGCCCTGGGAAATAGCTCTTAGTGGCAAGGGGGTCCAGGAAGGCCGGATGCACTTCAAGAATGAAATCTTGAAGGTGCAGGAGCGGGCTGTCCCCATGTGTTGTAAGAAGAGTCGTAGGGGCAGATGGCTGGCCTGGATGAGCAGGGAGCTTCTGAAGGAACTAAGTAAGAAAAAGAGGATTTATCGTCGATGGAAAGAAGGGGATGTAGGCCATGTCGTGTTCAAAGATGTTGTTAAGTCGTGTAGGAGGAAAATCAGGGAAGCAAAAGCCCAGCTGGAGCTCAAATTGGCCACTTCCGTCAAGGATAATAAGAAGAGTTTTTGTAAACATATCAATGGTAGAAAGAAGGGTGGCAGCGACCTCCACTCCTTGTTGAATGTGGAGGGAAATATAGTAACCAAAGATGCAGAGAAGGCTGAGGTACTTAATGCTTTCTTTGCCTCGGTTTTTAACAGCAAGGATGTCAGCTCGCTTGACAGTTGGACCTCTGAAGTGGCTGATGGGGGCAGGGTGAAATATGGCCCTCCTGCAATCCATGAGGAGGAAGTTAGAGACCTGCTGAGCTGCTTGGACCCTCATAAGTCTATGGGGCCGGATGGGATCCATCCTAGGGTGTTGAGAGAGCTGGCGGATGAGCTTGCTAAGCCGTTCTCCATCATCTTTCAGCAGTCCTGGCTCTCTGGAGAGGTCCCAGAAGATTGGAAGTTGGCCAATGTGACGCCCATCCACAAGAAGGGCCGTAAGGATGATCCAGGTAATTACAGACCTATCAGCCTGACCTTGGTCCCAGGTAAAATCATGGAACAGATAATCCTGGGTGAAATCATGCGCCACCTGCAGAACGGTCAAGAGATCAGGCCCAGCCAGCATGGGTTTAGAAGGGGTAGGTCCTGCCTGACGAACCTGATCTCCTTTTAGGACCATGTGACTCGCCTGGTGGATGAGAGGAAGGCTGTGGATGTGGTATACCTGGACTTTAGCAAGGCCTTTGACACTGTCTCCCACAGTAGACTCCTAGGGAAGCTGGCAGCCCGTGGCTTAGATGGGAGCACTCTGTGCTGGGTTAGGAATTGGCTGGATGGCCGAGCCCAGAGAGTGGTGGTCAATGGTGTTTCATCCAGTTGGCGGCCCGTCACCAGTGGTGTCCCCCAGGGATCAGTGTTGGGTCCCGTCCTTTTTAATATCTTTATTGATGATCTGGATGAGGGGATTGAGTCCGTCATCAGCAAGTTTGCAGATGATACCAAGCTGGGAGGAAGGGTTGATCTGTTAGAGGATAGGATGGCCCTACAGAGGGACCTGGACAGATTGGAGAGATGGGCTGATTCTAATGGGATGATGTTTAATAAGTCCAAATGTCGGGTGTTTCATTTTGGACACAACAATCCCATGCAGAGCTATAGACTGGGGACAGAGTGGCTGGAGAGTAGTCAAGCAGAAAAGGACCTGGGAGTGCTGGTTGACAGGAAGCTCAACATGAGCCAGCAGTGTGCCCAGATGGCCAAGAAGGCCAATGGCATTCTGGCCTGCATCAGGAATAGTGTAGTGAGCAGGACTAGAGATGTTATTTTCTCCCTGTACTCAGAACTGGTCAGGCCTCATCTTGAATATTGTGTCCAGTTCTGGGCCCCCCAGTTTGGGAAAGATGTTAGGATACTGGAATGTGTTCAGAGGAGGGCAACGAAGATGGTGAAGGGGCTGGAGCACAAGCCCTATGAGGGGCGACTGAGGGAGTTGGGGCTGTTTAGTCTAGAGAAGAGGAGGCTCAGGGGAGACCTCATTGCTCTCTACAACTACCTAAAAGGAGGTTGTAGTCAGGCAGGGGTTGGTCTCTTCTCTCAGGTGGCCAGTGGCAGAACTAGAGGGCATGGACTTAAGCTTCGTCAGGGAAAGTTTAGACTTGATGTGAGGAAAAAGTTCTTCACTGAAAGGGTGATTGGCCATTGGAATGGGCTGCCCAGGGAGGTGGTGGAGTCGCCGACCCTGGAGGTGTTTAAGGGGAGAGTGGATGAGGCACTGAGTGCCATGGTTTAGATGATGGGTTGGTGTTAGTGTTGGTGTTAGTGTAGGGTTATAGGTTGGACTCGATGATCTCAGAGGTCCTTTCCAACCTTGTGATACTGTGATACTGTGATACTGTGATACTGTGATATGGTATTAGAGGGAAGACAACATATAAATAAATGGATTATACATATACTACATCACAGCTGTGAGACTGCATATAGTAGGTCACAAGAGTGAGCAAAATGTTTGATTGGTAGAATACTGCTAGCACTGGAGTTGTTCAAGGAATTGCCTGTTCACTCATCTGTCTCACTAACTCTGATCTTCCAGACGCTCATTTCAAATCAAATTGTGTTATTCCAATCATGCTATTAACATCAATACTGTTATTAAAAGAAATGTCATTAGTTTGACAAGATCTCTGCATTAAGATCTCCAGTCACAAATGCTTTGTAGCCCTGTAATTTGTAAAATGATATGATTTGTTATCATTCATGTTATATATAACTGTTATACTTTGCAATTGGTATGGATGTGGTTGCAATAGATAAGATGGATGAGGTTAAAGGATGGAAGTGTTCCAGTATCAGTAATTGAATAAAAGTAAAATTAGAAAAAAATATACCTTTTTCCTCTTCCCAAAACCTGCAGATTCATAATTCTTTCTCTAATGAAATCTTCTTTTGCTTGTATTAGACAGCCATGAAACAAGATGGAGCAAAAACATAGGAAGAGCCTACCAATTAAGAAAGTGAATAGGTTATTTGTCCAAGGAGGGATGTACTGGCAAGAAGAGAGATTTAGTGCTTAGTTCTTTAAATTAAAAACTGCTTAACTTCAGAAGAAGGCTTCTAAATATGGACCAAGAGGAAGCTAGTTTGTACTTCTAAAAAAAAAAAAAAAAGAAAAGAAAAGAAAGAAAAAGAGTAAGTTGCAGGAAGACATCATCAAAAGGTGCAGTCTCATTGAATGAGAATCAGAGTCAGATCAGAGCCTCTGCAACAAAAGGGGTAACCTCTGCTAGTCAACCTAACAGAGCTTTCTCCTTGGAAAAGGCTACAGAAGTTGGACTGAGGTTACACCAAAAAAGCTATATTTTGCTCTTTACATATTCTCTGGTAATGTTTGCATTAGAAGGTACACAAAATTCAGTCTGAATAATTTCTATCTTTCTAAAATCCTCAGACTGTAATTTAGATTAAATATGATATCAATATGGTGCAGAGTACGCTAGTGAACATCTACTCTGTTCCACCCAAGCAACAGTTGCATTTAACTGATCAGTAAAAGGAATTGCTTAATGTTTCTTAGGTTTTCCAGAGGGTTTTTCTAACATTTAAGTTAGTCTTGTAAACCTCTTTGAAGTCACAGTATCACAGTATCACAGTATCACAAGGTTGGAAAGGACCTCTGAGATCATCGAGTCCAACCTATAACCTAACACTAACACCAACACTAACACCAACCCATCATCTAAACCATGGCACTCAGTGCCTCATCCAGTCTCCCCTTAAACACCTCCAGGGTCGGTGACTCCACCACCTCCCTGGGCAGCCCATTCCAATGGCCAATCACCCTTTCAGTGAAGAATTTTTTCCTCATATCAAGTCTAAACTTTCCCTGACGAAGCTTAAGTCCATGCCCTCTGGTTCTGCCACTGGTCACCTGAGAGAAGAGACCAACCCCTGCCTGACTACAACCTCCTTTTAGGTAGTTGTAGAGAGCAATGAGGTCTCCCCTGAGCCTCCTCTTCTCTAGACTAAACAGCCCCAACTCCCTCAGTCGCCCCTCATAGGGCTTGTGCTCCAGCCCCTTCACCATCTTCGTTGCCCTCCTCTGAACACATTCCAGTATCCTAACATCCTTCCCAAATTGGGGAGCCCAGAACCGTACACAGTCCTACCTATAAAATGCAACACTTTAACGTAAAGTAACATATATATATTGGTTAAATACAATTAAGAACAAAAATGTTGTTGGTGACAGCATAGATTCATTTATATTATTATTCAGTTTGAAACTACTAGACGTAAAGAAAGTATAAATAACTTAATAAATTAAAATTACATATAAACAACATAATTAATGTTACATATCTACTGATCGTAGTCCATTTATCCATAGAAATCTCTCAGTATACTAGTAAATTGCCTTACAAGAACAGCATAATTCATACGTATTTCAATTCTTTTATTTTCTTTTCCACACTCCTTTTGGATGGGGCAACAAGAAACTAAATGTACAGAGATCAATTTAGATAACAATTACCACAATTCACAATTGTATTAGCATTTATTAAGGCTCATTGTTCTGTGGAAATTTTAATGATATATTCCTGAGTGAATGAAAGCAGAAGATGATTAGGAATAAAGTTGTTTCTACGTATGCTGACAGAACTGCTGAGCATAATTACACATTTCTAGAGAAACCTGTTTGGAGTTTACTCCATAATTTTATGTAAATTTCGAATAACTTCATTTTTTCAGGTTAAATGCTAAGACGTTACTTCATTGCAGATTTGAGCTGCATGAGTACGGATGGACACGTTTTGCAATTGATGGAACAAACAACAGATAAAAGTCTAGAACATTTCAGAAAGACAGACTTGTAGTTCATGACTTTCTTCTGCCACATTCTTGGTCCTGAACCAGCTGCCAGCAATTTCAATCAGTTACTGAATATTAGCTATATTATCTCTATTCAGAGCAAATATAATAATAAAAAAAAATGTTGTTAAGGGTTTCTTTTTTATTTTTTCCCTCCTTTTCCTCATTTATTCACTGCATTATGCAGGCTTAAATCAGCTTATGTAGCTTCATGTAATACACTTGCAGTAAGCTGTGCAGCATAGAAAGACAAGCAGAAAAAAAAGTAAAATGCACTGAAAACAGTGCAGGATCAGGGCTGTGCAAAATCTGCCTATTTAGATTTGCCAAGGTTTCAGTGAACTATACAGCAGAAATCTTGGGAGAACTGGTTGATCCTCTTTGAGGTTCACAGTAGAAGCCAAACTGAAAGCGAAGTTCAAGATATGAAAACAAAAGGAGAAAGAATAAAGGAAAAAGAATAAACAAACAAATAAAAGAGTAAACACTCTATTTTGCACCTATTTTCTAAGATTCTTTTTTAACTCCTCGCTTCATCTTCAGACTTTTGTTCAGTCTCCTCCATACTGAGCTTAAATATGCTCCAGCTGGGCATGGAAGCCCACTATCCACAGCCTGACAGGACGATCACACTCTTATCTCCCTGTGGAAGAGATGTGTAAATTTTTTTAATGATAGTTGTCGTTCTTGTTTCTCCTTATCTACATCATCTTGCTCACCTTGTACAGCTGCTTTCAGGAATGGAGAGGGAAAGGAAATATACAGCAGTACACATGATTTTCTCCATTATTACTTGATATGAGTATGTTCCAGATGAAGTGCAACGACATTGTTCGGATCCTTGTAACCTGAATTCTTTGTTAGACGTTACGAATTAAGACAAAGTCCTTCCAGCAACATGAATTTCACTGCAATGAGTAAACATAAGGGAACTAAGTTATAGCTTGACAAAAAGCTGAGGCCAGGAAAACAAGATTTTTAAAACTGTAAAATATTAACACATGAAAAGACACCATGCGAAGTTTCCCCAGCAAGATGCTGGAGAGAAAACACCAGTCAGCGGCTCTTTAGGCTTTGTGAAGAAATATTTGCTCAAAGCCACTGGACAAGGAGGCTATTCAGAAGCATTCTTCTGTTGAAACTCAGTGATTTCTTTACATGATTTCACCTTACAAGCTGTAAGCTTCTAATGTCTCCCAACTATGCGCTTGTCTTTTTGCTACAAATGAATCCAAGAAGCTTACCTGTCCCAGTAGCAAACAGGCAAAGGTGTGGGGTTTTTTATGACTCTCTAGGTGAATATGATGCCTACTACAGGCATCTATATCCTCTTAGCAAAGGGAAAAGAGAAATCAGCAGCTTAGTCAGCAATGACTGAAACTGTTTATTAAACAGAAAAGTGGTTTTGGTTCCTGAAACCATTTTTTTTTTTTGCCATATAACACAGAGTGGGTCTGCAGCTAAAGTTCAAATTTGAAATCTAGCGTTCCGTAGCTATTACTTTCAAACTACCTGCCACCCACATGATCCTAAGAGTTTATCATCACAAGTGCTTAATATGGCTAAAAGAGGTCATCTGAAACTGAAAAAATAAAAAATAAAAGGAAAACAAAATTTTCTGTGCTTGCTCCAGCGCTTGTTCAAACAATGTTCAATACAGTAAGATAAGATACTAAGTAGAGGATAATATTGTTCATCTTGGAATCTTCTTTCAAGGGAATAAATTTCAATTTAATCACTAAATTTTGAATAATTTCTCGTTCTAAAAGTTATGTTTACCAATATTGCAGTATGACAGGAAATTTCAGCTAAAATTCCTAATTCTACTCCTTCCTGTTATCCACTTGCAATTGTCCTTTTTCTTTAATTTCATGTCAACTATACTCCATAGACCATTTTATTCTAAGTAGTAAAGTGTATTTACTGGCTCTGAGGGTTCTTAGAGATAATTTGATTTTATATTTAGTCACAAACCAAACATCTTCATTGGTATGGTAGTGTCTTGGTTTAACCTCAGCTGGCATCTAAGGACCACACAGCCGCTCCTTCACCTCCCCAACATCCCAGTGGGATGAGAAGCAGCATCATGAAAAAAAATAAAAGTAGTGTGTTGAGACAGAACTATTTTAATAGGATAGCAAAAGGCAGAGAGAATAATAACAAAAATAGTAGTAGCAGTAGTAGTAGTAGCAATAGGAACAAGACAAAGAAGATACACAAAACAAGTGATGTACAATATAATTACTCACCACCCAATGACCAATGCCCAGTCCTGAGCAGCAACTGCTGGCTCCTGGCCAACTCCCCAGTTCATGTACCGAGCATGACATTATGTGGCACAAAATATCCCTTTGGCCAGATTTATTCAGCTGTTCTTGCTACAGTCCCTCCCAGCTTCTTGTGTATCTGCCCGCTGGCAAAGAACGGGAAGCTGACAAGTCCTTGACTTAGTATAAATGTTACTTAGCAACAACCAAAAAATCAGTGTGTTATCAACATTGTTCTTATACTAAATCCAAAACATAATGCTATACTAGGTACCAGGAAGAAAATTAACTGTATTCCAGCTGAAACCAAGACAGGTAGTAATCATTGACCTTGGAAAATCGATTGTCAGTGAAACTGTTGGTGGAGCAGTTCAAAGTTCCAATGAACAAAGAAGAAATCATCAGAGAGTGCTAGTTAGATATTCACAAGTCTGTTGGGCTGGATGGGATCCCCCCACGGGTGTTATGGGAGCTGGCAGATGTCCTTGTCAAGCTCCTTGCCATCATCTACCGACAGTCCTGGCTGACTGGGGAAGTTGAGCTTGATTGGAGTTTGGCAAAAGATACGCCCATATACAAGAAGGGTCGGAGGGAGAATATGGGGAACTACGAGGCTGTCAGTATGACCTCGGTGCAAAGGCCTTTTCCAATCAAGTGATTCTATAATTCTGTGTTTCTATGCAACATCAAAGCTTATTTGTGAACCACTTAAACAGTGTCTTTTATTTAATTTTGGTGTTCAAAGTATGTTGAGAGAAACTGATGTCAATCATTTAATTTCTGTATAATATTTTTATCCTCTTTTTTCCTTTTCCCTCTTCATTCCTGAACCCTTATGGTAATACAAATTAAAATAAAGTTCTTGGATCCATTTTAATTTCATAAACCCTTTCTCTGCATTTGCCAGTTTGATCATTCCTTCTTTTCAACCTTTTTTGGCCTCTAGGCACAGTCATTAAACAATCCCAGCATACAGACCCCAAGGACTTTCTAGTCCACCCCTCTTCCTGATGATAGAATAGTCAGCAAAATTTCAGTGTCAATAGTACAAACAGTTTTTTTCTGACATTCAACCTTAATCTTCCTTATTGGATGGTGGCACTCAAAGGGTTGTGTTCAATGTCCAGATGGAGGCTGGTGACAGGATGTTGCTCAGGGGTTAATATTGGGACCAGTGTTGTTTAACACCTTTCTTGCAGACCTGGACAGTGGCATTGAGGGCTCTTTCAGCAGATTTGCTGATGAAACCAAGCTGTGTGGTACAGTCAACACACTGGAGGGAAGAGATGTCACCCAGAGAGACCTTGATAGGCTTGAGAGGTGGGCCTGTGTGAACTGCATGAAGTTCAACAAGGCCACGTACAAGGTTCTGCATCTGGGTCAGGACAATCCCAAACACAATTACAGGTTTGGCGGAGAATAGATTGACACTAGCCTTGAAGAGAAGGACTTGGGTTGCCGGTGGATGAGTAGTTGTGATCGGTTATAACCCCAAAATTCTTCTGTTTAACGATTGCACTCTGCAACTTTTCCCATCTTGCATGTGTAAAGTTGATCACACCTGCCTGTTTATTTTCACCTTATATTTTCTAACTGTTCTTCCACATCGACAGAGGTGTATTGGTCTCAGATCATGGTTTCCCAGAAAAGTATACATCTTCATTCACCAGTGTCAGCTTGGCCATGGGTACCCAACTGCTTTGTTAAAATATGATGTAAAATGTCCGAAGTCTCATGATCTCATTTTCTATCTGGAGTTAAGATCAAATCTTTTTGATAGCTATTCTCTCCAGACAGGCAGAATCAAAGGCTAGCAGCTGTGTTTGTAGCATGATTTAAAAAAGGGAATCAAAATCATTTTTGTAAGACAAGCAAAAAGTAGATCAGGGAGAGTGGGTACAATATTACACAATAGAAGTGAATACTAATTATGGGATGGTGGTGTGGAGAAGAGGTAATGTAGATAGTTAAAAACTCTGGTTTCTCTTTGTAGAACTTTATCTCACAATATATTTCTTGAACATCTTGATAGGACAATGTGTTGGCAAGATGTTACATAAAAAGGACTTAAATGAAGAAGAAAAATCACAGGACAAGTTTGCCGTTTAACTGCAAGTTCGGGAAAAAATATTTTAAAACCTTTAGAAATATGCAAATGCACTACAATAAAACCACTACTGCTAAATGCTGTAAATAAAATTAGGTAAATAAACTATAAGCTGCACATGCTGTCCTTGCTGTTGTTCTGATCCTGTCATAATTTCTGCTTCCTCTGCATTGTTTGGATGTGCCATACCCCCAGAGCTGAAATGTGGCACACAGACTGCCAGCCAGCACACCGTTTTCCTTAGAAAAGTCCAGTGGATTTGTTATAATGGTCATACCCTGAGGGAAAGCTCTGTTCATGCTGAAAGTGTACAATGAAATTGTTAAAAAAGTATTCACTCGTGGGCAAGTGTTCAGAATAAACCTGCTACCAAGTAAAAACCTATAACAGAACACAGTAGCAGAGGATTTCAGTAACAGATAGTTATGTGTAGAACCTCAGCATCTCCTGTGAAGGCTTGTCTCTATACCGCTTTTTTCTTGACTATATACAGAGACTGGATGAAAGATTATCTGTGAGTATGTGATCACCATACGGGTGCAGCTACTACTACACAATATTCTGTAATATTTGTAGTAATCCAGCCCTAGATTCATGAAAAGGATGGATCATTTTTTTATGGTGGTATGTAATACTTACTGCAAAGGAGCAATGTTGTAAATATACTTCAGCAGATTCAGACTCAGATAGCTGCCAAACATCATTTGTGTTGTGGTACTGTGGAAATTTTGCCAAAACTGAACCTCCATGGATTTAAGCTGGTTCTATTAGGTTCCTTTCATGTCTAGCTCGACTACATAAACCTGCACGTTTCTGTGTACAGACCATCGCACTTCAGATGTGGAGACAGGCATTTGTTGTTTTTTCCAAAGAACCTTGTAATACGGTTTTTCAGACTGCCTCTGGACCAAACCCATTGATTTTGACAAATACTTCACAAGCAGTTATATTGTAAAGTAAAGCAAACACTTTCTAGTATTACAGTACGTATTTAAATAGCCAGGCCATCTGAAATGCAAGTACACATAGAAACTGGTGCTTTCCAAATGTAACATGCATGAATCTGAGAGGGTGTGAATAAAGGAGATCAATTATCCTCTATCAACTCCATGTGCATTAAAAAGAATGAGAAGCCTCCAGTCATTGTAGAAAGAAGACCTTCCAAAACAGTAATATAAGCCATCCAACTCACTTTGTAAAGAGGTTGAATCAGTAACCCTCAAACACAAACTTTCAAGTTAATTTCACCAAGTCTTAGCACAAATATAATTGCCTCACATCATCAGTGTTAACTACACAGCTGTTTAAAGCATGGCAGTGAAAAGGCCTGTATTATATTGTCACTTGTGGAAAAACTGCAATGGACATATTATGGAGAAAAGTGAGAAGATATAAATTATGCTGACTAGAGCCTCAGTGACTAGTAGGGTGTAAGAGAAGAACAGCTTCACTTTTCACAAGCTTGAAGAGGTCAGGAATGAAATATATTTCAGCTAATATTTCCTACTACAAGAGGGCAGTGCATCACCATCAGGTTTGGCACTGCAGCGTGCCCTACCCCACACTGCCTCGTAGATAACAGTTCCTGGTAGTCAAGATATTTCAGTGACATATTCTTGCATGAGTTTCTTCGTGGGAGGTGAATCACTCCCTGATCCTTGAAGCAGAGCAGCTAATACCATTTAATGAAGACTACAAACACACTGGTTAGCATTTGGGGATTCAGTTATTTCAGAGTGAGGGGAACAACGAATACACTAGAGTTTCCCAGTGGCACAGGTCTTTGCACTTCCATCTAATTTGCATTCCTGGTAGCTGAACCTTGTAAGAGCCAAAGAAAACATTATAGCTTGACTTTGCCCACACTGGAGTTCAGGGTGAACAACCCAAAGAAAGAAAGGGCTAAGCTGGACGGTTGTTCTGTATAAAGAGCCAAGGGATTGAAATCTGCCTCGTGTTTTCACAGTGTCATTCAAATTTTCCCTAAGAAAGAATTTCTGGAAGAAATGAGTGAAATGTGTATTGACAGTTTTTGCAACTCTGATACTACTCCAGAGCCTGAACAGTCCTCTTTTGGTCCCTTTCTGATACTGTTTTCTTTACTTAATGATGATAGGGGAATGTCCGTCCTGTGCGTGAATCAGAGGAAGGCCCCTCATTCCCTTTACCCTGACCTAACATGCACAAACCCTTGAGCAACCCGACAGGTCCCTGCCTATGGCAGACAGGTTGGAACTAGATGGTCTTTAAGGTCCCTTCCAACACAAATCATTCTCTGATTCTGTGATTCTGTGATTCTTTGATTCTATGATTCTATGAATACAAAATGTTAATAAATAAAAAAGCAATTATGACCTCATTTCCTTGCCAGTTGTCTTTGTATTGGCTGTGGCTCAGGGAAGTGAATGGAAAAGACTAGGCTGAAAGTGGATTCTAGAGCAGGTAGTTTTTGCTGTAGATGGTATGCATTGACAGAAGCAGTGCATCATTCCTCCAGTAATGGGAAAAGGGGTGAAATGGCATATCAGATTTCCTTCTACAAGCCTTTTAATAAATAGACTTTCCGTTGTGCTGTCAACCAGCAGTAAACAACCACTTTCCCCACTTCTTAAAGGGCTTTATTATGTTAAAATAATTTAAGCAAATGACTAGGATTTTAGTTTTGTTTTGTCTTGTTTTGTTTTGAAGAACAATGCTGAACAAAACAAAACAGAAAAGCGACAGAAAGACAAGAGCCTTCTTGTGGGCACCACAAGCAGTGCAAAACACAACAAGAGTATCAATAAAGTCTCACTTAGGTTGTTGTATCTGCGTTTGGTAACAGACAAACTTTATGAAACCAGTTCAATAAGGATGTGAATGGAGAGTTTTAAAATCCGCCCATTTCAAACAGCTCTATCTTTTTGTCTGTCTAAGGATTATGGTACTTTAATCTTAACATCACATAGATGAAAAGTAATAAATTCATCATCTTCATACAGGTCCAATCTATTCTACGAGGATGTTTTCTATGAGGAAATTTTACTGAGGTTAGAATCAGAATTTACTGGTGAAAATAACTGAATAACCTAAATAAGAAAGGATGCTGTGGCTTTTTTTCTGGGAAACTAATCTCACAGAAGCAGAAAATCAACTGTCATCTACACAATGGGGGGGGGGGGGGGGGGGGGAAGGAAAAAAATCCCACAAAACAAGAAAAGCAGAAATGGAAAACAATTATTAGATTTCATCATTGCTCTGTGCAACTCTTCTCTAGATTATACCTTGTATTTTTTATTATCAATGTTATACACAAAATATTACATGCTGTATATCTTGAGGCTCTAAATGTGTGCCTCGACAGGATGACTATGTCTATTGAGACTCCTAGATTACTCCTATTAGTGGGCGAATGTCATGCTATTTGTCATCCAAACGGTAATTTTCCCTAGACTTACATTAAGGTCTCATATTTTATTATAACCTCTGTATTATGTTGATCTGAACATTTTTCATGTACCCATTTATCAGGCAGGTATCTCCAGTGGTAAATACAGTCTTGCAAAATTTTATTTGCTTTCAGATTGAATAAAATACTCTTTTTTTCAGCTTCATCAGAGATACCAAAAGAGCCTTTGAGTCCCTGTGAGCATGCCAGTAAAATTCCAGGACAAGCTTTGTACATATAAAGAAGTATGTATGTAGGAGTTAATTTATTCATCTTAGAAAATACTGTATCAGAAGGGAATCAAATTCTGCCTGGACTAAATGTTATTATCTGGCAGCTGTCTTGTAACCACTGATCTCTGACTGGCCCAGAATTCAATGTCAATACAGTCAAACAGTTAAGAGGCACAGTGTCTGGGATTTTTGATGCTATTCACTGTGATAATTTGTACATGGGTGAGCGAGCAACTGTGTGAGAAGGATGACTGGCTTTGAATTAACTGCAAATCTGCTTTACACCTGGTATAGCATGAGGAGGAGACCCACTGAAAGAAAAGAGTTTGCATATTCTAATTAATAAGCATTAAAACAATTTGCAAAATGTTATATACTGTTTAGAAATTGTAACAAAGCTTCACAGGATAAAGGTCAGAGACTGGTTCCAAGGATGGCATACTCAATGATAATTAACCTTTTGGATTCCTCCTAGGTTTTGAAACGACTTGTGATCCTAATTGAAACTAAATTGAGGGAGACAAAGAGAGACTGCTCTTGCCAAAATATAAACTGCAATAAAACTCAGCAGATTTAGCTGTCTGCACTAATTTCTTCTCATGGAGCACTCTGAAGAACTGATACAGACACTAAATCAAATCCACAGCTTTATCTGACTAGGTGAGGTCTCAGCAAACCAGTCAAGAAGCAAAATAGATGCAGATCCTTTCACCAAGAGCATGCATTTCCCGTGGATTAAGGGAGCAATTTTCTATTCCCTCAGGTGCTGCTCTATGTTAGCATTCAGTGGATCTAACAAAAAAAAAAAAACAGCTGCTCTCACCTCAGAGGAAAGAAACACCAACAACTCTAAACAAATCAATCTAACATTTCCTATAGAACTCTAATGCAGCCTAATGCAGACCACAGTTAATTCTTTTCTGTCTCGTCCCCTTTGTATTACGTAACAAAAATCTACAGATCCCATTGTCCCCAATATGTCTGAAGCCAGCAAATGTAAATGCTGTCATTTGTATAATTTGAACGATAATCAAAATAAATGGAAAGGGAGGATAAATTTATCCAACTTGTGAGACTATCCTAGGAAAAAAAGAATTTCCTGAGGTAACTGTCCTTGACCTGGCTCTTTAATCGAGTGAAATTTCATCACTTTATCTAATATCATGCTTCATGCTTCAGGCTCCCAGCAATTCTATTTTAGTGTGGTCTAATGGGCAGCTGACACATCTACTCAACACCAGACTGCATAATATGTGCTGACACACTGTGTGGTGAGCACCCTATTGAGAGCTGTTTATTTGTGCCTGGCAAGGAAAAATTTAATCCAGTAAAGTCTCTTCATAACAATTTCAGTCTCAGTTTTCAGGGGCTCCGTGAACTCCACATTTTACAAGGTTCAGAGGCACTTGCAGGGAAATTCAGTGGCTTATTTGGGTAGCTATACATTATCTGACTTTAGGTGAGAGGTTGTGAAAGCACTGGTTATGGTTGCCTGAAATCTGAATCTAGATAGTGTAATGAAGAGTGTCATTCTAACTGCTTTGGAGCCAGTTCTTCTCAGAACCCCTGATTCAATTTGATATTCTGAGGTTAGCACACTCTGTGGGGACTGAAAATAGGAATGCACAGGAAAAGCTTTTATATTTATTCAGCTCAGTAAGCATGGCAAACTCATCAACAGCTATTTGTACACTGTAGCATGGTGGGACTTGCTTTGATGTTCTGATTTATGCTTGCTATTTTTCTTGCAGTGTTGCTTTAGAATAGAAATGGACTAAAAAAAATGACATGGCTATAGACATAATAATGAAGGACATTAGCATAAACAAAGCAATATGATAAAATAAAAGAATGACACAGTCACAAAATTTTGCCTCTCAGCCTCATGTAGAAATAAAATTCACTACATAGAGATCAAGGAATACATCTCCTCTACACATACAAAGAGCTAACATATTAAGACAGTTCTCTTATTAGCTATGGAGAAATAAGCAGTCCATAGACCTTATATACACACAGAGATAACAAAAGTATATGTGCACACAGATAGAATTGACTAAAATCTGTATCTCATCAACCCATCCACACTGAAAATCATACTCCAATTATATCTAGACATAAAATTACTTATCGTCTCCGCACTTGGAGTGGAAACAAAATTTATTTTGAAATCATTGTGAGAAAATGGTTCTATGACTCTATTAAAAGTATTTCCAATCTTTTATCTAATTTTAATCGTATCACTTAACACATACATTTGCTACAACAAAATATATGATGAGCACATAGCAAATATATGTGCATTATACACAAGTAGATCTTGCATGGACTTTTTATCAGGAAGTGTAGTGATAGGACAAGGGGTAATGGTTTTAAGATGAAAGACAGTAACCTTAAATTAGGTATTAGGAAGAAATTTTTTTATTGTGAGGATGCTAAGGCACTGGAATACATTGCCTAGAGAAGTTGTGGATGCCCCATCCCTGGAGTTGTTCAAGGGCAGATTGGATGAGGCTTTGAGCAACCTGATCTAGTGGACGATAGCCGGGGAGTTGGAATGAGATGATTTTTGTGGCCCTTTCCAACCCAAACCATTCCATGACTCTATGATTCTGTTTTGACATTGATAGAGTTATGAAAGAAGCCTTGGCTTTTTCAGTCTCTTTCTTTAGAATACTCAAAGTCAGAATCTTTAATAACCAGTTATTTGGGAGAAAATCACTAAAAAATTCTTCAGAAAAGATAAAAGTCAAGCCTTATAATGAACTTGCCAACATAAGTTATATTGGGCACAGATATATATGTATTTCTAGAATCAGAAGTGTTCGGTTTAAAAGCTATTTTACTAGAAACTATCCAGAGCCTTTTGGTGAAAAGTCTCAGTATGTTACTTAAAGTTTAGAATTGCAGTTAGCAGGGCATCAAATGTAGAGAGACTGACTCTTTAATTTTTATTTTGAGAAAAGAAACTCTGAATCCAATTTTCAGTGTTTCTAATTTTAACACATTCGGATTCATTACTGTCTGTACCAAATTTTTTTGTTTTGCACAACTGAGCACTTTCTTTAAATAGTTTTCTTTAAATTCTCTTTTTTCCCTAAGTAGAAAATGGAAGCCAAGAAAGCTATTTGTACCAACACAATGTTTGTCCAAATTTCCACAATGTCCTATGTTTCAAAGTATTGATGTGTAAGAAAAGATTGCATAACCAAAGGCTGAATTTTCTTTTACAAGACATTAGTATGTATCATTTTCTACCAATATTCTTGATATATGCACTCAATAAATATGTGCTCATTTACTAGCATGCACGCACACACATATGTGTATGCATAAGTAGATGTATGTTTATCTAGCCACCTGTATGTATGTAGGCTAGTACATGTACAAGCATATAAGTCTCTATCAGGAAAAATATTAAGCAAATCTCTTAAAAATAAGAAAACAAAAGAAATGCAGCTCTTCCAGTCCCTATAAGAGCATTAATTTTGGCGCCTTGTAGAGACGAGGAACTATGTTTTCATTGCATGTAAAATAACTTGCCAGGTTTTACCACCAAATAGGCAGATTGCACTATGAGATAAATAGTTACGTCAAGAACTAGGTCTCTCAATTTCTAGATGTTTTATTTTACCTGTGTCACCTTTGTTGCAAATTAGTACAATTTAATTTCAGTGTAATCTCCAATTATAAACAATGTTCTTGTGGGGTAGCTGCAGGAAGGATGACCAGGTTTTAATGAAGAATGAGACCATATGTCATGAGTTCTGTGGCAGATTTTCTGCATGAGCTGTGGAGATAAGCTACCTCTCTTGCCACAGTCTCATAGCTGTCATGCATCAACTACTGCAGCATCAGTATGGCAATCAGTATGTTGCTGAGTTAGTAGAGCAAAATGAGGAAAAAAGCCAAAATTATGACCCAGAAAGAGGATTCTGGGCCATTTCTGAGAACCCTCGCTCCTTCCAAGCATGCATGTCTTTATCTGCAAAAGAGGGGAATGGCTTAGTGCAGCCCTGGGGGCCAAGCCATTCTTTCAAATTAGAGGCAACTCTGTTCCACCTCAGCAGCCTCAGAACAGCAGCGAGGGATTTCACACACTCATGCTGCAGTGTCGTTTCCCAGACAATATTCCCAAACACTGGGATAAATCTCAGAAGGCATGAAAAGCAGAGAACAGAAGTGAAGATGTAACAGTTGTACACAACTTCAGTGCCAAACAAGGAGACTGACCTTGAGTTCGCCAAGTGGAGCAATACAGTGATGAGTGCAGGACACTGCCACTTCCTAAAAAGAGAAAGAATGAGAGAAAGTACTGCCTGTGTGCATTTTCAGCTCTACAAAGGAACCACCAGTGTTATCAAGCTACCATCTCAAGCAAGCTTTGCCTTTCCACCTGCGTGTGTCTAGAAGCAGCCTTTTGCACTGTACTTCAGGTTCCCCAAAACCACAAGCTACAAAAGGAACTGGTTTTACCTCTGAAGTGATCGTTTCACAGTTGTTCACAGACTTATGCAAACTGACCAGATCCTACCAGGAGAATACAAAGAAAATTTCAGAAGATTCCTCAATTGCTTTCCATTAGAGGAAAGGTACATTTGGTTCATAACTCTGAATCTGTAAAGGTGAGTCAGAGCACACTTCATTCTCTG
Source organism: Tapera naevia (assembly GCA_033556795.1). Taxonomy (NCBI): domain Eukaryota; kingdom Metazoa; phylum Chordata; class Aves; order Cuculiformes; family Neomorphidae; genus Tapera; species Tapera naevia. The sequence continues at coordinate 4,332,104 of JAUMJJ010000092.1, forward strand.
CTCTAATAATATATTGATCTTCACCACTCAGCCAAAGTAAGTATTTGGCAGTAGATTCCAGTTTCTAGGTAGAGAACAGCAATTTTGCACCCATGGCATGCTCTTTGGAGGGTGAAGTGGTGTGGAAATGTCTTTTAATGTGCTTGGAGCAGGAAAGAGAAACTCAGAGAAGGTAAGGGAGTTATTATGGTTCAACAGCAAGCCCTATTTATGTGCAGAACCCTAATAAAATCTGCATATCATTTATTGAAGTGTAAGAAATAGAAACATAAAAGATGTGGAAGGAGAAAAATCTAAAACAACAAAACTGTTTCTAGCCTCCTATGAACGTCTTTCTTTATGTCAGCATCCAAACAAAAACTAATGAGAAAAAATTGTAACAGTATCTTCATGTGAGAGAGTATGTGAGAAAAAAAAAATGGAAATGCTGCTAGCATTAATATACTACCAGGAGTGCTTGCACAGAAATTTATTTTGATATATGTGTATTAGTGTGTGTATACCTGCATGCATGTATTTTATATGTATGTGTCGTGTATGTATGTATTACATTTCGTTGTCGGGTAGAATTTCTCCTAGGTTAGAACTATACCCATATCTAGTAATTTAAAATGTTTTACATAAAGCAATTTCTGATACCTGATTAACCTTGAAATTACAACATTTCTCTTGCCATTGCTACAGAACTTATAACCAGCATACAGTCTGGACAGCAGTTCCCGAATTCTAGTCATAAACAGACACTCGCAAAGCTACACCTGTTTCTTCCAAAAACATTTAATAAAGTAAAAACATTAATAAAGCAAGTAGGACCTTCTTAAAGGAATATACAGCTTAAAAAGCACCAGTGAAAAATTCATTTCTTTGTTGTTGAAAGCATGTTTCATAGCAACACACACATATTTTATTTCTTCTGATTTTTGGCTAACTAATTCCATAAATAATGAATTTAAATTACATAATTAATTACCAAGTCCTAAGGTTCAATGTGGAATCAATAACAATCTTTCTGTAATGCGTTAGGTTAAGATCTCCAAATAAACATTTAATTTAGACTTCCATAACGGAGTTACTGTGTATATACCAAATGATTATTACATGTTTTTACAGAATGAGAGATTATAATAGGTAGAACATCTGTTAAGTAAGTTCTAATTCCAATATCTATTTCTCTTAACTTTTAATTCTAATATCTATTTCTAGACCTATTTAACAGGAGATATATATTTCGCTTGCATAAGTAATTGTAAACAACTGTTTTACTATATGTTTAGTAGCAGCCTTATATGAATGAGGCTATGTGGATAAACATAATGTTGGTAGAGAAGCATGCAGAGAAGTACTAGACACTCATGTAAAACATACCAGAGGATGGTGATAAGGTGTGTGATCTGCTTTACATGACGTAGGCTGGAGGCAAGTCTGTATGTGCTCTTCAGCCTTATCCCCTTGGAATCTTTTCAGGAGGGTACACACAGGAAAAAGAGAACAGCATTAGGCCAGGCCATGGAGAGCAAAGACACTTCACAAGTTGTTTTGGCCACTCGCACTTTCACTCAAGGTAAACAGCTCTGAATAGTGGGATAGGATTTTGTTTGCAAAAACAAAATAAATTAGACAGAAATATGATTGTATATTTCCCTGGAAGGCTGAAGAAAGCTGCATTTTAGTAGCTGTCCCTCTTTGTCCTTTAAGATAACACAGCACTATTGCTCCTCCCCTAACAAGAAGTTACGTGTTAAAGATTTCTGAGTATTGCTGGCAAATGGTGGAAAAACGATTAAAAAGGACAGATATCACATGATTTCACAACTGAAGAAGCTGATTTTTTTCGGTGTGGAGAGGGGAGGAACAAATCATCTTCTAGAAAGAATCAAACTACAGATCTCCAGAAAACATTTAACCTTTCTTGCGTTAAATTGATTATTAAAGATGTGGAAGGAATTTGTGTTAAATAAAAACATTTGGACATGGGTCATGGGTCTGACTGCCCTAGTCAAATGTTTATTTCATAACTATCCACTGTGAGATTTCTTGCACTTTCACTGAAGCACCTGGTACTACTTGTTGTCCATTGTAGAATACAGGGTTGAGCTAATATTCTTGTTAGGTGTGGTCATTTTTCTGTGCTAAATGAAATTATGTTTTTTTATTGAAATTAATTTGAACCCTTTACTTCCATTTGCACCTAAAATTTGCTCGGCTTTTCTGAAAAGTTTAGTACAGTCTAGTAGCTCAGGCAAGGTATTAAAGCTAGGAATCTCTAGCATTTTGGATGAGAAACAACCCATCAGCCTGAATGTTTCTAGCAATCTAGAGGGATATCAAAATCTGTTTGATATGGAAATGTGATACCTTTCTTAGTGTAAGTGCAGGACATAAAATCTTGACCTAACTGAATGCAATAGAATTACTTCTTTTACTTTATCACAGGATTTACCTAGGAAAGACAAACAATTTGCTCAGAATATTATAGTGAGCCCATGACAGAGACCCAAACAGTTCACAGATACAAAAAATCCCAGTGCAATGCCTGAATGACAAGGACATATTTCCTAGCTCTGGGCAAAGTCCTGGTTCTCCAGGTTTTATCTTACACTGAATCAGGAAAATACACCTATCTTTCAAAGGCTTGAGGGACTTAATTAATGAATGTTCGTAAAGTACCTCAAATACCTTTACAGAAAGACACTAGAGAAGCATGAGGGATTACTATTTCCCATGTGCATTGTGAATGAACACAAGTGCTTTTGTGGAAAATGACATTTCTGCGTAAATACTGAATTGCTGAAAAAAATCCTAGCTTCATTGTATTAAATATTTAGCAGGGATTTCTTTTCTGTTTTTTTTTCTTTTCTGCAAAATTTCAGTATACATATGAAAATGTCAGCTTTCACAAAAGCATTTCTGTTCATTTTTCGACAGATGTTTACCATATTGTGAGAAACAAAGGAAAGGGTCAAAGTCCAGGAAAAAATATTTTATTTGGTATGAGCTCTGTGAGTTACAGTATTCTAAAGCTAAAAGGAGTTTCATTCCTCAGTTAAGCTCCTGAGCTAATCTATAAGTCTCACACTGATAGGGTTTTATAGAAAATCAGAACTCAAATCTGTATTTAGGAACCCCAACACTATGGGAATAAGGAGGACTTGCCAATGGTTCAGATTGCAATCCTGTTTACATCTGTTTTCCAGTACAACAGTAAAGGCACATAAACTGGCCTTATAACATGGAAGTGCTCTGAAGATCATTCTCTGTAGTGAGATATATTATTGTAGGTTGTCACTCTTTTTTCATGATACAAATTCCATCTTTCCCTATCACCTAGGAAGACACATCTTTGAAAATCTTACTTGAACCTATGTCTGACGGGGGTATGGGGAGAGGAGTGAAGCCCATTGCTTTGCTTCTGTAAAGATTCTAATCTACATCTCCCAAGAAATTTCCTAACCAAGACACGTTGAAAGGACAGTGGTGACTCTGCTCCATTTACGTCAAATGCAAGGGGTTCACGGGGAACAGAAACTTCTGTGACTCAGTGGCTCTTTGGTACCTGCAGGCTTCAGGATGTCTGGATTTTTATGAATATACCATATTTTAGATGAAGGTGAATAAGTCAAAGCAGATCACCTAGATCAGCAAGTTCTGACTCAGGGCAATGTCTTCTGAAAAAATAAGTATCCAAAACCCCTCAGTCAAGGAGGAACTAATCCTGCATCTCCTGGTTTCCTCAAAAGCTCCTGTCATTTTTTAACACTCATCTAAGTGGCCAACATCACCTGTTTGCTAAACGACCTTCTTTTTTATTTTCAGTTAGAAAAAAAATGTTCAAAAAACATAACCTTTGAGATAAAAAGCGAAGTGAATGACACTGAAACATAACTATGAAGTAGTTCATTTAAAGAATCAAAAAAAATCAGGTTATCTAGACCATGAAGCTACAAAACAGATACAAGTCTCCCCAAATTCCATTTCCTCAGCCTAGTTCCATTCTTCTCATGTATCAAATGTGGGGGGAAAAAACATCCCAACTAAGTTTGTTATCTTCACAAAGCCCTTCCTAAGTTTGTTTAGCTTCCCCATCCATGGTTGCTGAGGATGGTTGAGGAGTTAGATAGACTTTTAGAGGACCTGGCATATAAAAGGCACATGCAGAGACATTTGTGGGACCAAAAAGAGAAACCAAACCTGTGATTCTGTGTTCCATGGTCATTAATATCTTTACTGGCCTATAATAATTAAAATAAAATTATTTTTAAAAGTGGAGAAAATGCATTATCCTACCATTTGTTAATATTTTGAAATTTCTCTTTCAGAGTTAGGACTTTTGTTATAGCTTACTCCAAATATCTTAATTTGTGTATGTATGTTTAGAGACATACCTTGACCTACAAAATTGATAAAATGTGTGAAGCTTTAGAAAGAACATGTGCAGAAGAGAGGGAAGACAGATTATGTCAAGAAATAATGCTTGTGTTCTGAGAGTTCCTAATGTGTAAATGATTTTACATGACAGGGAAGGAAGTGGAGGATAGGCATAGAAGAGAATTCACCCTTTTCTCATATGCTTATAGTCTCTTTTTAAAAAGATGGATTAAAGCACCCAAGAGTTTACCCCATGAGAATAAGAGCTTATAAGTGTCATAGAATCATAGAATCATAGAATCATCTGGGTTGAAAGAGACCTCCAAGATCACCAAGTCCAACCCTTTGTCCAACGTCCTCGTGATGTAGTTTAAGAATTCTTCAGAACAATTCTTAGAAATGTCCATTGTATTTTGAACCACTAGATTCACCATGGGTAAAAGTCTGACATCTTCAGTCCAGACAAATTACAAAGCCATCAAAGAAACCTATAGTCTCCAGCAGGGTTGAATAAAGCAAAACTGAGGATCTTCGTTCTACTAAATGTACACAAAAAAGGTAGGAGTAGATAGATAACATTGCATCCCTGCTATTTCCTTTTCTCTCCTCAAAATATTTCAGTGCTCATCATGGCTCTTTTCATGCTAAAATAATAACAATAAACAGAAGACATGACCAGTTACGGTGGCATTTCACGCCACCCATCAGTTACAGAGCCCAAAACAGGAAGCACCATTTTCCGAATTGAAAATGTTTGAATGGGCTGTCAAAAAGCTTCTCGGTAAATGTATTCCATCCAATGCAAACAAACCCTGTGCAAACAAATCAAGTGGTGCAGAAATCCTTTGCACAAGATGATAGGCAACGCCTCCATGCTGACACTGTATGCAAGCCAAGTTTTCATGTACTTTGATGGCTGACCTCCAGCTCCTGACATATTCATTATATTCCAGCATGTTGGGCGCAGATTGCATTGAAGTGATGACAGCTACAAGACAGCCAACAAGGAACACGGGCATTCTGGCAACAGGTGGCCTTTCATTTGTACTGGGAAAGTTAATCTAGTTTATCATCAAGGTATATTATGTTCAAGGAGTGTCATGTTTTGAGAAGTCTAGTGACAGATCAAACAGAGGAAGCGTTCTTCCATATACTGTGACATTTTTTTTAGACCAAACCTTTCAAACTGCTCTATTGTTTATGCTTGATTTAGGTCACTTAAAAGTTATTCTATTGTCTTGGGGTTTACAGTACTGGCTCCAAATTACAGTTTCTGTCCTATGTCAAAGGTTGATGGAGGCGTGCCATAAAGTATGCAGCCCTGAGACTACCATCAGCCATACACTGAGGAACGCTTTGTTACCTTGCAAAAGATGTTTTTAGAAAGATGATACTCCTCAAGGGAAAATAACAGACAGAAATACTTCTTGAAATGTGCATGTCTTTAGCTCCGACAACTATATTAGCTGTGAAGCCAGTCCTGGAAAATCTTACACACACACACATCCGCCCCCACTTTGCTTATCTATTTCAACAGACTGAGGAAAACTGTGTGTAAAATTGAAATCATGTCAAAGCCTCATAACTCAAGTGATTGATGTGAACTCTTGGTTTAATTTCATTTTTGCTTTTGGAGAAAGGTCAGAGAAATACTGCACCACAGTTAAATAGTTGATTTTACAAATGAGTATATAGCCAAAGAGCTGACATCTGTTTTTCTATTGAAACTGTTTTGAGGTAACAAAATATCTTTCAACTAGGCAAAGATTTTGAACAAGTATATCCACTTTTCATGGAAATCACAAATAAGTGTAACCAGAAAATATAAAGGAGCAAGTAGGCCTAAACCCCAAAATACTTAGACTGGAAATGCAAACATGGAAATCTTGGTGCAGTCTCAAGATATTGCATCTGTAATACCCTAAATCACTTTTTTGTTCTCTACGGACTAGAATACAGACTTACCTGAGGATCTTGGAAGTAAAACTAGACAGATCAAGAGAAAAGTGACGTTAGGGAAACTAAGTCACCAACACAGCCAGCAGACTATCAGCATTCAAACAACTGCTCCTAAGGTTAACTTGTTAATGTTTCCAAATCAAAATATAAGGCTTTTAGTTGAAATATTTTTTTATGAATATCTATCAAATATAGAATCTTAATGGAAAATGTAGAGAAGGGACTTCATAAAATAAGGTTTGTCAAATATCAGGAAAAAAATCTTTTACTGTTGTTTATTGATAACAGTGTAGTTAAGCTCAAACTATTGCTGAATAAGGATCCAAATGTAGTTCAACAGTAAAGCAGTCTGAAAAATCCACACATGTATGCAAATATTATTTTTGTAAAGGTCAATGTTAATCAGGAATCTCATAAGAATATTTGGCTTTTGTATTTATTGAACAAAATATTGGGTGTTTTAGCTGGAGTGAAGCATGTGTTCCCTGAAGTCATCCCCACCTCCTGCACTCTTGCTTTCACCACGGAGTTGTCTTCGAGCATATGAACTAAACTAATTTGAGGTGGAACTCCATGAGAAAATACTCCAGAAGAGCACAGGCCAACTACATCCTTTAGTCCTTGAAACCAGACCAGAGCTAATCCAAAGACATTTAAAACAAGTTTCTAGATTTCCAAGCAAATAATTTACTGGCATATATATATATATATATTTTAACTGAAAGATATTAAGGAGGTAATTTCTCAGATAACAGTGCACTGTAGCATAAGTATATAATGTTTCTGACTCTACCAATAAGAAATTTGATTATCTTCTCATATGGCTTTCATTCATATATTTGTTAAAATGTAAAATATTTTCAGATGAGTCTTGAGAAAGTATTGGAGACTGATAAATAAGGAGACCTCTTTCAAAGCAGGAATGGCAAAAGTATGTATCATCTTGAAAGGTAAAGCCAACTAGGAAAAAAAAAAAAGTAGAAAATAAATTACAGAGGTTTGCAGAATGTAACAGAGGAAACGGATCTCAGGGTGTCATCTAATAAGGAAAAACAGACAAATGAACTACAAGAATCCAGCTTTTCTTAGATTAACATGCCCAGATCATCACCTCTTGCTGTTACAATGGCCCATTAGTTGACACCTGTGAATATCTTTATTTCTGTCAATCTTTTCCTGCCATACATAAGGGTGCTCCTTGTTCATCAGCTGCTTGCCCTAACCTATCTAGTGAATTTACAGCTTCTGAATATGATCAACTTTACAATGTTGTACCGTTAATTAAAATATATGTGCACTCTTCTCCTTGTGTGACTGAGAGCAGAATTGTGACTACAGGCACTGATTTCTTTCACTTTACCACAAAACGTATTTCTATCATTTTTGTGAAGAGGTGCCTGGTTTTGCTTCTTATTCTCTGCCTATTGCTCATGTTGGCCTAACTCCTTACAACTGATATAACAAATCACTTTTAATTAAAAAATATTATGCAGCTTCTTTTGCTGCTCTCTTATCTCTCCCCCGTGATTCAAGTTGTCAGAAACAATATTTTTGAATTTTAATTTAATTTTATTACAAACTTCTCCCCAATTTTTTGCTTAATCCCTGAGGCCAGTTATTGAGTTGCTAAAAGCTAGAAATAACATGTTATTTTTTTAACCAGGTGATATTGCAAGTCTCCTGCATCAAAGAACACATAGCAGAACCATGCCATACAGTGATGACTGAGCGAGAGGTTAAATAGTAAGCACTTGAAATAATTTTTTGTCTGCTGTTTCTTAGACACTTCCCCTTCTCCACTTTTATAGTTTTACAGTTAGTCTGTGAAAGCAGATGTATGGAAAATAGGCTTTGTAATGGTTTCCTGCACCTAGGAAAGGGGTAACGAGTGGGCCTAGATATAAAGTTTTAATGTCAGAAGCTCAGCGTGCCTGCTCTGCTTAAGGAAAAAGGAAGATATAAATCTAATTTGATGTGTGCCTCCTTCAGCCAAAGTGGAGTTTGAGTCTTGATCTACAATATTTCAAGAAGAAACTTCAAGACTAAATTTGTTTTTTTCTTCATAATTGTTGTCCCTCTAAATATTTGGATTGTTAGGCCAAGGTGAGAGAAGATTGGAACAGGAAATTTTGCAGCCTTACTTAACCTAGGAACAGTGCTGTGTTTGACTGTTGCATACAAGCATATTATATTTCTGTGCATATCTAGGCTCTACATTGCACTTACTTTTGCAAGGTCTTCCACCAGAAACAAGACTGAGAAAAGTATATTTTGGTATACATATCACACAAGTTTATGACTTCTAACACTTTTATACATTCACTAATGGAATGGGATTCTGATTCACAAAGGAACTTTGTTGACACAGTTCTAATAAAAACAATAATAATACTAAAAGAAAGAGGTTTATTTGCAAACAGACAAAATAATCACGACAAGTTCTCAAGAGAAAAGCACTGCTAGAGTCAATATGGTTGCTCTTTCTGTGACATTTGATTGAAAATATTTGATCATCGCACTGATTTATAACTGCCTTAGATGAATTTATCTTTTTCCTAAATTATACTCTCTAAGAATAATGATAATTTGTAAAGGTAAACAATAAGGCTTATTCAGGACTGATGCAAAGCTATTGTTTTTCTATACATAGATAACAAAAAAAGCAGTGTTATCTCACTCAAAAATCCCAATAGTAGAAAAAAGTTCATACACTGTTTCCACTGAAGTACCCAGGTAAGGCCAGATTTGTTATCCTACTCCTGTAGTTGACCTCATCTGATTGACTCTGACAGTTGTCTGTTCATGCTGCTATTTTTTGGCCGTTGTCAGTTAATGCATAGTAATTATCCAGACTTCTTTGCCATGTAAGTCAACTACTGAAAAAGGAACTACTATGACTCATCCACTGACTGTCCCAAGAGCATGTCTGTGTGTTAGACAATCATACTTGTCTATCCCATTTTGCTGTTGCTGTAGAGAGGGTGTCAACAGAAACACAACTATCATTGCAAGACTACACGCCAGAAAAAGTAAAAACAAACTCTTCAAACTATACTGTGAGATAAAAATCCAGCATGGTCTGCTTTCCCAGTCACAGAAGCAGAGTGGATAATGGAGAAACGATTTCTTTTCCCTGCAGAAATTTGTGATGTATTTGGCTTACAAAGGCACCAATTTGCATCCTTACACTGACACACTACCTGTCCTGCAGGTGACCTATGGTAGATATTCATTCTCTAGCACAGTCTTTCACATGTTCAGACATCTGTAACATACATCTCAAAAACTTATATTGCAGCCTTCTGTCAATGTTGTCACACGTCAAGTAGTCAGGACACTGAACACATTAGCAAAACATATTTAACAAAATGTCTTTTATAGAATATCAGTTCAGAAAAAGAGGAACAACAAGCTGTTCATCTTGAAGTGTATGTACATCTTGTTTATAAATTGCAATACATGTATCCAAATGCACATTAAAGTATCGAAAACCTGCAGTGATTTTTGTGGTATGAACTTCCAATAAGCTTCTGTGACATGGCCACTAATTTTTCCTATTAAGAATAATTATTTCTACATTCCACCTTGCCAATTTCTGGAGGCACATACTAAGAAACTAGTGTACAGTAACTCAAATTAGATACAATATCTCTGTTTAATTTACTTCATGCTGTTAATTACCCATCTAGAGGGATTTTAATGATGCCACACTTAATAATCAAGATCTGTCTATGTGTAAGCACACATTTAAACCTATTTTGTTTTGGTAAATGACTGGCAACAATAACCTGGGAGTTTCATGTGAGAGGATGTTGAATAAGCCGATTTTTACTAGTCCTCTTATCAATAACACTTTGGCAGTGTAGAAGGCCTCCCTAGGCGACACTTTTTCCTGTCAAGGCTCCTGTGTGGAGAGCAAAATCATTTAATCCCTATGTCATTTTATTTTGCAGTTCAGAACAAAGTGTCCATTTGCACAGAGTCATGGACTTGGTATGTACTCTGCAAAGAGCTATGCTGCAGAGGCAGCTCATACACTTTTCTCACAGCTCACCGTTGACTATATTTCACTGTCCCTTACTGGAAAAAGACACTCAATCAGACTAAAAGGTGCCCCCTGGCGAAAGAGTACTGGCAAGATACAAGGGGTCTGGCTGAGGCGAGATTTCGCTGCCTAAAATGCAGAGTAGAAAGAGGTACACGTAAACCTTTTCAAACTGTGTTTCTATGTGTAGATGAAGTTCTAAGTTGACTGTTCACATGTTTTGAGTTAAATACATATTCTGGTACTTGCTTAATTAGAGCTAAGGATGTTGTTTGTCTATAAGCTGTTTTGAAAATTCACATGTTGGTGATTTCATTCATCTTTCAGCTAATTTACTTGCACCTCATGTTCTACTGCAGTGCTATGGATGCAATAAGGGTTCCTACTTCAGTCTGTGCTCTCCACACCCAAGAACTGCATTCCTGGACATATTTCTTCATCTCACTGGTCATGGCCAACATGGTCTGTTGCCCTCCATATGTGTTCTGTAGACTAGGGATGCATAGTTAAGTAATAACTCCTGGTACTTTCTGTCACACTGCAGGATTTCAACCTATTGGGATATTTTTAAAAGCTGAAACAAAGCAATTATAAATATAGATAAACTGCCCTTAAATGGAGAAGATAAGCATCCATCTGTGTTTATAGGGGCTTAGTCTGACAGGGGCAGAAAAATTGTTGGCTTTCTTTATGCTATGTTTCATATGTCGTGATGATGAAGGTGAAGACTGTACAGAGAACAGTATTTTAACTACTGCAGGAGGAAATGTGCTCAACTTTTTATTTAGGTGCAAATAAGCAAGCAGTAGGAAGACTTGCAAATGATTTTAAAAATTTCACAAATAACTTCATTAACTATTCATTTTTCCTCTTATCATGCCGTGCACTTCAGAGTTTTATCTATTGTCTAAAATTCATAGGGATAATGAAGTGTTTGAGCTGGGGAAAAAACATGTTTGGAGTTTAAACTGAAATCATATCAGAATACAATATTGTTGTGCAGGACACGAATAAATCATTGTCATTTCTTTATTCAAAGTATTGGCATTGCAAACATCTTGCAGCACAAAATATGTACTTTTTGAAAACAACAAGAATGCTTTATTGGAACTCTTCAACTCTTATTGATCATAACCTGACCACAGAAACTGACTGTCCAAAAGAATGCAACTGTTTACATAATAATCTCTCACAATACTTGAAAAGTAAAAACCACAGTCTGATCAGTCTTACAACTAATTAGATTCCTCAATTCCTTTATCTATGTGTTAGGGGATAGTTTCTGCTCCTTTATTATCAAATAATATTCAACAGCTTTGATTTTATACTTCTAAGGTAACAGTTTGGCTTACATCAGTTTTGAGATATTTAATTTTTCCTTTTACATGAGTTGAAGTATCTCCCTTTTAGTTCCTCTGTGATGACAATTTTTTGGTCTCCTGAGGACATGAAACAGAATTTTTATTCACATACTTCCTCTTTTGAAAGAATGTGTCTGTCTTTATTTTTCTTAGCAATGAGCACTCAGTAACCTGTTCTTAATGAACCAGGTTCAGTTTCAGATGCAATAATAGTCCATTGTGTTGTTCCTGACCTTGCCTACTGAAGTGTCCGTTAAAAACACAGACAAAATTTAACTGGTCAATGAACAAGGTGATGTACTGTCCTCCATAGCCTTTTTTTAAGGTTTTAATTCAGCATTTATTTCAAGACCTCTTTGACTGCTATGTTCACACATTTGAGCAATAAAGAGAAGTTCTTTTATAGATTGCACCACTCATACTTGAGTGGTACTCTAACTCTCTGGAAGTCAGCAGGAATTCATTGTCTCTTACTAGCATTTAGATGACCTTTCTTTTTTTTGAGAGGAAGAGTGAAAATAAAATCCAGCTAAATAAAGCCCAGACCATTATGCAGGAAATTAAGTGGCAATTCTTGTGCTAGGAAAAGATTGAACCAATAGGATGCATATTTTAGAATTAGGCTCCTCCACAGTTATAACACAGTGTGAAGTTCTTAGAAAGACTGAAATATGTTCTAACATGTCCATATTTACTTTCATACCTGAAAATACTTGAAAGTAACATAAATCATGTAATGTACTCTTTTAGCCTCTAATTCATTTAACAAAATTAAAAGTGTAAAATTTTGTTACTAGGTCTTGCAGTAGCTTGGTGTTATGATTTCTTTCAGAGGTACAAAAATAAGACTGAGTAATGTTACATAACTGTAGAGAACAGATACATATTTTATTTGCAAGAAAGTGCTTGACATATAACCTCGCTCTTAAATTCACCAGACTTCATCATATAACAAAAAAAAACCTTTTGTAACTATTACTCCAACTGAGAAGCTTGTACCAGAGTCTCACTTCTCTGGTGAAAAACTCAACTGAAGTAAGCAGAGAGAGAAGTTTGAATCATATATTTTCTTAGCAGTATATCTTATACATTAAGGGCAATATTTTTAAGAAAATCTTCCTTTAAATTTAATATGGGCACAATTTCACAAAAAAGAACAACCACCTAACAAAATTCTTAATTCTTGTAATTGTTTATTTTACACCCAGACTCCACTTAACTAATTGGTTTTTACCATACATCTGAAAATGTCACATATTTAATCATTTATACCTCAGCATCCAAGGGACTTGACTAGATTGAGATATCAATGTCTTAGACATCATGTTAAGATACATTAAAAGAGAGTCATTGCCAAAAAGAACTTAGCCTTTTACATCACAGTTACAAAAGAGTCTGAAACATTTACTATTCTGAGATTTGTAGAACCTTCAGATAAATATATTTGATTCTGTGTGGACTATAGACCCAAGAGACTGGGGATGTCTACCTCTGTCAGGCTGGCAGGAATTAATTTATTCTGATAGATGTGAAAATGTTTACTTTTTAAGTCTTCAAGGCTATAGTACTGTCAGGATGTTTTCCTTTGATCCGATATAAAAGAAGATACTATTCAGAGGAGTAGCAAAATTTAATTATTTACTCATTCCTTGCTTTCCCATTAAAGGGCTGTTATGAAAATATGGTATTTTTGAAAAAAAAGACCTTTATATTCAATATAATGGATCTTTTTTTATGAAGAACTTTCTTACTTTGAATATAGTGAAATATCGTTCATGATTTTCTAAAAGCATGCAACCTGTGAGAGAGAAGCTATCGCTGTAAGAACGTTCACACTCACTACTTACACCAGGAGCAGCTGACTGACCACCCTGAAGGACAGGAGTTGGTTGACATCTTGCGGTGTCAGGATATATGGACCATATGGGCCACATTTCAAAAAGGCATCTATACCAAACAGGTTTTCTGTAGTGGTTGGTACAGCAGAGAGTAGACTTCAAGTTCTGTGATTATGAGAGACAGATCTCCTCCACTTTTCTGCACCTCCTTTCACATTCTGCTCTGCTGTCAGAACCCACTAAATTGTGAGGTAGGGAATAAAGACCTTCTGTAAATCATGAGTGCTAAAGAGAGAAGTTTTGCCTTTCCTCATGCAATACTATCTATTGCATAAGAATCAGAATTCACAGCCAAAACTCATCAAATAAAAATTTCATTATGCAGGAACTTCTCTCCAAGGCACTTGTAGCCTAATTATTATCTCTTTCTGCCAAACTACTGAAAAGTTTTGACCTACTGTTTTTTCTACGCCTTTCAAAACAAAGAAACAAACCCCACAGAAACAAAAGTGCATTAGTAGAATATGGAAGATGTGTATTGCTTGTTTTTAACATAACAGGTCTTTTTTTTATTTGAGTGGCAAGAATTACAAATTATTTGCAATCACAGCATGCAACAAAAATCTTAAAGAGAATAACAAACTTGCTCACAGCATACAAAACAAACGAGAAAAATCACTAGGTTTATGGTTTACTACAAGCTTCTCAGATGTTTCACATAAAAGAGCTGCTAAGCTGGTCTATATCATGCTGATATTATGCATCTGTAATGGTTTCTCAAGAATGGGAGAGCAGAAAAAACTCAGCACTGGCAGGTCTGACATTCAAAATGCAAGTTATGGGAAAGAAATCCATTCCTCCACAACTCAAAGAAAATGTTTGTACCAGTTTTTGGGTCCTGAAGCTTCTGAGTTATGCCTAGCCTGATTCAAAGTCCATTACTTTTTTCACGTCAACCCTACTTAAGGTTTTGATTCAACACTGCTGTCACGGAGAATATGTCATTCACAAGTCTTTCCTTCTCAGTCAGCTATTTAAAACAGCATGTAAAATGGGTTTTGAAAACGGATGTTATATCCCAGTTCAAGCAATAACCCAAAGGCAGGTCATTTATTTTAACCAACAAACAAAAAAACGTAAACCTTGTTGTAGTAGTTTTGGGAAAGGGTGTTTCCAGTAGATAAAGTGAAATAGGTTGAATGGTACCGGGGAAAACAAGGTAAATTCATTCCAGCCTCTTCTTGTCTTCAAGACACCCTCCCCTTTAAGCCAGAACAGTCTCTCTCATTCAACCACCTTCTGGAACTCTCCCAGCGATCCTACCACAAAATTCCTGGGGAGAAGGGTGCGTACAGTTGTATGAGTTTTTGCCAGTGGTTCAGAGGGGCTCGAAAATGTGGGTGTCTCTCTGCCACTCTTGTTTTTCAACAAGCTCTTCTATCCACTGTTTATTTGTTCCTTGATGGATGATTCTTCACTCATTGTGTGAGCTGCCTGTGACTGTCAAGTTTGCTGCTTTTGTTCCAGAAATGGGGCAGGTGAAACAAGTTGGAAGTATAGGGACCAGGGCTGTTTCACAGCCATCAGCACGTCTGAGCTCATTTTATACACACGACTTACAGATCCTCAGTTGTCTTATGCCCTACGCAGCAAAACGTCAGCAGAAAAGTCAACTTCTAACTAATGCTCCATGTAGACATAAGAGAACTTTTTATTATGAAGGAAAACTCCGTATTTGACCTGAGCCAAAACAGGTCACAAAACCTCCTTAAGAAGTAATTACAGCAAGCCAGAACAAAAAGTTCTGTTTATAGTGAGATAATAAATCAAACTCAATGCAATAATGAAAGTTCTTTTCATTGATAAATTGCATTATTGTTTTGCTGCCTATATAGAAGTATATTTTTAACCGTGGTTGTTTCATGTATGTAACAGGTTAGTGGAGAGTTTAACTTGTCTACTTTTTAGAGACATCTATGTCAACATATTGCAACCATATGTTCCAACTCAGTTTGTTTCTTCAGTGTTATAACACGGATTTCACACTTCATCTGCTGCACTGGATGATTTTCTCATTTATAAATTTTTAACTTTATTTGCCCATTAACACTGACCATTCCACACACAAAAAAAGTTTAAAACATAACTGATAAATTGTAACTTGGACAATCAGAAAAAATATTAATTTTTACTAATTTGTTAAGACAGTGCTATAATCCTGCTGAGATTCTGCAATGGATTTTTAACTCAGTTTTTACTTGTAAACAAATAAAACTAAAATCCATAATTTTCAAAGATGTCATACCTAATTTCAACATTACCAAAATGCAAGTTTTTCACATCAGTTTTTCAGACATATTTTGAGAGAGTCTTTAAAATATTTTGACAATCTTGATCATCTAACAGATCAGTGGGGAAAGAGGGAAAAAAAAACCCTATTCCTACTTCATAGCTATGTTTTATTTCTTTTCTCTTGTAGATACTGAAGAGCATTAAGTCCAGCAAGAAAACCATTCTGAACAGAAGAGTGAGCAATGACTCACAGACCATAACATGATCTTCTGCGACAGCTTTGATGTCAACTTGACCTAAAAAAATGACATAATTTTTAAAAGTCTTTCCTCTTCTGTTGTTATAGAATCTTATCCTTTGGACTACTGCACATTCATGCTTCAAGCCATTGTGTGCTTTTTAAGTGCCTGGTTTAGACAATAACTTCCTCACATAACTAAAAAATACTTATTTCCAAGTCTTTCTGGAACTTGTTTTTGCTACTGAAGAGAAACAATGAGTTCAGACTACTATAGATGTAAACAAAAAAATGGGGTTTGTGACAATTAATATACCCCTTTTGTGTACAAAACACATACTTAGAAATAACTATAACATCTTTTGAAAAGGCAAGAATTATTATTCTGTATTCAGTAGTTAAAGTTAAAATCACGGCACAGATTGCTATTGCTAAGATTATTTTTTTTTAATTTAAAAATTTGCAGTTCATTCCCATTACTTACAGCTCTACTAGGCATTTGAAATTGAGGTAAATTGAGAATGAATAAATTCATTGATTGTTTGTGAGAATTTAAGCTGACTCCCCTTCTCTACAATAGGACACCTGACTCCACAGAAGATCACCTCCCTCAGTACAACATGAGCTCTTTTGTTTAATGATGGCCTTACTTGTATAAACAGACAATTTAGGGATTTCAGTAAAAGAAAGTATACTTTAAGAAAAAGTCAGTAAGGATCAGACCTACTCTGAAATCTATATAAGGCACTAACACTGAAATAAAATTGTCTACAAGGGGATGTCTTTAGCAGAACTTCTTTCCACTCAGATGGAGCAATTATGCACCTTTGACAATAACAAATCCTAAGTAATGCTGCTTTGCAGTTTACAAAATAATGAAGAAATAGAAATTTAACAGATCATATTCCTGATATAGAGAAAACATGACTAGATTATTATTTCTGTAATATTTAGTTAGTCTTGATGCATAAAAGTAAGGTAAAACATTTCCATTTATACTAATAACAAAAAGGAATTTTTAAATATTTTCACATTTTTCTTGACCTTAACTGTGTTCTCTGTTTTTAATCTCATTTCTGAAAACTGGCATATATTTTCCTTTCACTTTCATTTTGCACCATATTCTTACAAAGCATTGTTGAGTCAAATCTAAAAGATTAACATTACCGGAATATCTGGAACAATGTATTTCCTGCAGCTCCCCTCCTACTTATTGGTAATTAGTAAATTTCATATTGCAGTTTATTTCAAGAATTCAAGTTTTTCATGAATTTGGACCTTCAATACTGTAGTTTAAATTATAAATACAATTCTGTATCTCTTTCAGTTTTTCAGTTATTGTACCTAATTTAGTAATTTCACTAAAGACACAGTATTTCCTGAGGAAGGAAGAGAACTCAGATCAAGTTTCAGCTATTGAACTGTAAGTCACTCATCTTACAAAACCTACTTGTACAGATTAATCTACGTAACAGGTTTACATACATCAGTCCTTTCTACAAGGTCCTACAGTTTTAGACAGAAATGATAATATTCTGCCATACTTTTACCATCAGGTCAAAAATTAATCAAGTTCAAAAATTGCTTAGTCTGTATAATCAGATTCTCCTATGATAGATAAGCTAAAAACACTGGTCATTCAGATGCCAAGCTGTGAAAAGCCACTCCCATTATACAGGTAACCTAGACCATTAACTCTCTTCCAGTGATTCAGAAAATTCTAGTTTCAAGGATGTAGAGGCAAAGATTGTGCTTCAGGATACAATGAGAAGGGTTACTGCAGAGGTAACCACATCATCTTTCAGTATAAATACTTCCAGAGCAGCTCAGAAATGCAAGAATTCCTGTTGTATTTAAAAACAATGAAACAAGAATTGCAGTGAGTTGTTGAGTTTATTTACACATAAACGCAATGGAATTTTTACACACTCCAGAGTAAGATCTTATTTTAAATCACCTAATGCTATTTATTCACTAAACTGTTGAATTTATTTGGGATTATATAAAACTTCCTATTCATAGACTCACTGAATCATAGAATGCTTTGGGTTGGAAAGGTCCATAAAGATCATCTAGTTTTAAGCTCTCTGTCATGGGCAAGGACACCACCCATCAGACCAGGCTGCTCAAGGCCCAATCCAGCCTGACCTTGAACACTTCCAGGAAGTGGCAACCACAACCTCCCTGGGCAACCTGCGCCAGGGTGTCACCACCCTCACCGTAAAGAATTTCTTCCTAAGGTCTAACCTAAATCTTCCCCCTTCCAGTTTAAAGCCATTCACCCTCGTTCTGTTACTACATGATTTTGTATAATATCCCTCCCCAGCTTTCTCGTAGGCCCCTTTCAGGTAGCAGAAGGCCACTATGAGATCCCCCCAGAGCCTTTTTTTCTCCAGGCTGAACAACCCCAGCTCTCTCAGCCTGTCCTCCTAGAAGAAGTTCTCCCACCCACTGATCATCTTCATGGCCCTCCTCTGGACCTGTTCCAACAGCTCCGTATCCTTCTTGTGCTGGGAATTTCAGAACTGGAAACAGCACTCCAGGTGAGGTCTCACAAGACCTGAGTAGAGGGGGAGGATCTTCTCTCTTGACCTGCTGGCAGTGCTTCTGATGCAGCTCAGGACATGGTCGGCCTTCTGGGCTGCAAGCACACCCTGCCAACTCATTTCAAGCTTCTCATCAAGCAGCACCCCCAAGTCCTTCTCTACAGCGTTTCTCTCAATCACATGATACCAGGGGTTCTCCTGATCCAGGTGTAGGACCTTGCACTTTGCCTTGTTGAACCTTATGAGATTCACACAGGCCCACTTCTCCAGCTTGTCCAGGTCCCTCTGGATGACATTGCATCCTTCTGGTGTGACAACTGCCCCACTCAGCTTGGTGCCATCTGCAAACTTGGTGAGGGTGCACTCAATCTCACTGACTCTATCATTAATTAAAATATTAAACAGCTCTGGGCCCAGTACAGAACTCTGAGGAACATGGGTTGTCATGGTGTCTGTGTGGACATCGAGCCATTGACCACTACTCTCTGAATGTGCCCATCCAATCAATTCCTTATCCCCCGAATAGTTCACTCATCAAATCCATATCCCTCCAATTTAGAGGGAAGGATATTATACGGGACCATGCCAAAAGCTATACAGAATTCCAGATAGATTGCACCCATTGCTTTTCTCGTGTCCACTATAGTCACTGCATCATAGAAAACCACTAGGCTAGTCAGGCAAGAGTTACCCCTGGAAAAGCCACGTTGGCTGTCTCCAGTCACCTCCCTGTCCTCCATGTGCTTTAGCAGAGCTTCTAGGAAGATCTGTTCCGTGATCATGTTCCATATTCTGATTCTGTGAAAGTCTTGGACCCAAAGACCTGGGTGAAGTGTTGAACTTCATGACTTCCATCTCTTATTTTTCAACACATATTTGAAATACGTGATAAAGAAAATTGTGAAAATGACAAAAACCTTAAGTATGTTAGTATGAAGGCACTGCCGTGCAGGATTTATAATCTATGGCAATCACAATTTAGACAAAAAGATTAACAATAGAATGTTTTTTCCAGTTAATATTGGATGAAACTTAACATTAATACTGATTTTGAATGAGTATGACACTACAGTAACTGTAAATATACGGCAAGGAACCTTATTAGAGAGTGATTCAATATACCTGTTTACAAACATTTCTTTTCTAGGTACTTTCCTGAGAAACTTAAGAATTGGTCATAACAAGTGTGTTTCAAATGGAAATTAAAATTCAAGAATTTTATCTAACAAATCTTATAATGTGTCATTTTTATTATTGTTACAAAGTTTTCCTTTATTTTATGTAAAGGTGCTGGAAAAAAAGTAAATTTTTATTTGTGGACATACATCACACTGTCCCACCGATGTTTCAAGCCTGGTTCTGTACTTTTTCATTGATTAATGTATGACTCCAAAAAAGAAGCAGCACTTTTTGCAATATTAGGAAATTGCTGTCGGGAAAGCTGGACTCCATATTCTTTTTTTTTCTGGAAATATAGTTTTTGTGTCTGTTTGTGAGAAATATAACTCTTAAAAAAAAAAATAACAGCTCAATATGATGCTTTCACTGTAAAGCACTATTATTTACAGCAGATGTACACAAGCCAATATTTTTCTCGATGTTTGTATTTTTTAACAGTCCAGCAGAGATTATCTGAAAGCTCAAAAATAAAATAACTTTCTCATAAACATGTAGGAATGTTAATGGAAGGCTAAGGTGCATATAAAAGTAGTTTATACAAACTAGTATTAAAACCAAGATTAATATTTTGATCAAAAAATGCTCTAAAAAGGGGAAATCTAACCTTTTTGAAACCATATAAAAAGTGAACAATGTTCTGTGTGTTCTAAGGCTTTGAGGGAACAACATTGGGACAAGCAGAGAATTTGTCTATAATGAGAATTTCTCCAGAAATATTGTCACAATGGTGAATATATATACCCATGGTTGATACAGCCCAATATAAAATAGTATACACTGGTGTAATTTATTCCTGTTTAAAACCAGGATTATTAATTCTAAAACAAATGACTTCTTATCTTACAGAAATTTACCTACTATGTAAGAATTAGTACAGTCATGTTTTTTACAGTTATAGCTTATCTCCTGTTTCAGGATCATCTTTATTTTATAACAAATTTTCCTCTAAAGCCAGCTTTTACTGAATGCAAGCTAAAATCGTAAGACTGAAAATATAGTAGCTAACATTGCAAGCTCTCAAAAAATGTTGTTGAGGTGGAAATTCTCACAGTTGAAAAGTCACAATATGAGAAAAGGACTTCTACTTCTTAAAAGTTTATGAAAAGTACAAATGTTTAATAGAGGAAAACAAAATGAATGTGGTTTTGTGAGCTACATAAAAGGAAAACATTAAAAAAAGGATTATTCATCAAGTAAATATACTTATGAGTGTGCATCGTGAAGCAGATTCAATAAACAGTAGACAACATTTAAATTTAAGCACTGACTCCAGTGTCTTAGTTACATACTGAAGTGTTATGCTGAACAAAGATTTTGCAAGTGAAGTTATGTTTGTCTCCTTCACTGACTCATAATCTGTTATATTTTCTGCAAAGAATAAGAAAATCTTACTTATGTTTTACACAGATACTTTTCTCATTGCTGTCATTCCTTTTTAACGGTGGAAATAAATGATTACAAAGAAAATATCCTTGACACAGATGAAACATATTTGGTCATGGCATCCTGTCATGTTGTGTTGGAAAAAAACTAAATGAAGACAGTAACAGCAGCACTATACAGCTCTGTAATGATTAACAAGGTTAAAACGATTAACATTTAGTATTCATTTTATAACGGACACAATGGTAGTCTAGAAGATCACATAGAGAAATCACTTGCAAAAAATTCTGGATTTTTTGACAAATGAAGGGTTCAGTTAGCAGTATTTGTAATTTCAGAGCATATGACTGTTGGCAAGCATTGAAAAATGACATCATCTTTGACCCCAGAAATACATATGATAAATATAAGAGGATTATAAACCATTTTGCATAGTGCTTTAATGCCACTTCTTAGCTTGTCAGAAAAGATTGCCTTAGAAGCAAAGTAGTAAATATTTAAAAGCCTTCGTTGTTGGCAGATTTAGCTTGTTAACTGTGTAGGCAACATTAGCATAAATATCTTCTAAATAGTACCATTATCTTTCCCTGGCTGTTCATATGACCAGGGCATAGGTAAGCCAAGCCAAACTCGCCACCATCCACCACTGGAAAAGGGTTTGGTACAAATTTTGGAAACCACTTCTTTTCCACCACCATGGTTGATCTTCACGGCTTCTTTTTTTCTCTAGGCTAACATTCCTACCCTCGTGTGTCCAAAGCCTCACAGCTGTGAGACAGTTTACACTCAATCATAATGAAACACAAGCCTCTTTCTCTTGAGAGTTCTGCCTCAGTTGCCCCTGGAGCCACAACTCTTCCATGAAGCCATGCCTCACACACACTGGCTCGATGGTGCAAAGTGCTTTAGCTCCACAGATGACAAACATTAAGGAAGACCTGAATATCTCCATCTTCCAACTCAAAGTGTTTTGAGAAGGCAAGCAGTGGGTTTTATGAATTGGCCAGAAATCCTAGCATTTTGTCCATCTCCTGCGAGTTGTAGAGAAGAAACAGCAGCAACACTAGAAAACGATAGTTGCCTGTCATAGTTTGATTTACTAGTTCATGACACTAATGTCATGTCACAAACTGTTATGCAGAACTACCAGGTGCACAGAATGACCAAGATCATGAATAAAGAAATAGTGTACTTAATATGTTTTTATAATATACATAGTACATATAAGCCTCTCATTTATTTTCCTTTTTATAGGGTGTTAGCAGTAAAACAAGAGGTACTTTAGAAATACAGCAGAAGGGTATTTACATTAAAGCACATTTTCTCCTGGGGAAAAGGAGAGATAATTTTGTTCTTGTATAACCTACTGTGCTTATTTATTTGATTATTTATTTATTTATTTTGGCTGCAGAATCAAACCTCAGATTTCTTCACTGTACTTGGATACCGTATATTTCATTAGCTACATGGCTGCACAGTACAGGGACTGTAATTTAAACCAGGGTATCTATTACATACTCTAAGTGTGGAGTACTAGAAAAAATTTCACAAGGAGGACTTATTCATTTGGAGTTCAAAGAGTGCCTTAGAACACTGGCATCATTCACATGAAAGTAAGAGCAGGATTAAGGTTCATATCCAGACAAACCTAGGCAATGTATTTGTGTATCTACTCAGGCACATGTACACTGCTGAATTCAAAACTAATATACATTGCTAAAGCACCTTATGGAGTGGACTCTCTACAAAAAAAACATCTGCCCTGTGTAAGGATAATTTGCATAAGTAAAGTTGTATAAGGCTGAATAGTTATAAATCCAAGACAAAAAAGTACTCACCCAATGCTCTCCAGGAGATGAAAAGGATCAACATCTAGCCTTTGTATTCCCACCAAGCCAGTTCAAAATAAATAAATTCACTACCACTGAGTGAAAGGAGCTTCCACAAAGATTAATTTTAACTAGGAAGCATACTGCTCAAAATCCAGTTTCAGGTGAAGGTGATTTGGGATAACTAATTTTTTCACAATTCTTGTTTGAAACCGATAAGGAATTGCAGTTTTCGACAGAATTATTTTAAATAATTAATGACTGTTTACCACTGTCAGCTTACTCTTTGATGTTTGTCAAATTATTTTTCTTTTAGAAAGGACTTATAGCTGCATATGATGATTGTTTTATAATCAATCATCTGACATTTCATGGATTATTTCTTACAGAGAGCTCCACTCCTGATTTTACTAGATAAACAGGAAACATCACATTAAGTTTAATAACACCGAGATAAACATTTTCATCTTCTTTCAACTTTCTGGTCAGAAAGCATACAGAATCCCCATATCCACATTCACACAGCCCTGGGCAAGTCAAACACTCCATTGCAATTAAAAATACATCCTCCTACCTATTATGGGGAAGGGAAAACTCACACTGATGGAACCACTATTGCTGTGCTATTAATCACACTTGTATCAAAAGAACTGGTGACTCAGATGTCAAAAAGTCAAGCAATCAACTAATCTGTGTTTCCAACTTTTCTGCCAAGGGAGTTAATACTAGAGACTTCTTTGCCAATAAGTTGGTTTGATTTTTAACTCAACATACCCAGCATCAGTCATTGGATAAAAGCTCACCTCATGTTTATGAGAAATACATAATTCTAATCATATTTTTACATGGGCAACAAGTGTTCAGAAACCAGAAAAGAAGTAAAAAGCAGTCAGTATCAATTACTCATCTTTTATCACGTTGTACTTTGGGGTCTAGCTGTTTAATTTGTTTACTCTTTGAGAATATCTGTGCACTGGTTTTATCTAAAATATTCCTCAAGTCTTACTTTTTTTTTTCTTTTCAGAAAAGTAAAAGAGTTTGTGGAAAGGAGAAAAAATCGAAAAAAATATTCTGCTTGCATGAGGTTGTCTTTTCTCAAAAGAGATAATTAAGTTACAGGGACAACCCAAGTTCCACCTGTGTTGAAGGGAAAGTTATTGGGCTCAGCTTTCCCTGGCTAACCCTCATCTCCTCCCACTGAAATTTTCTATCCCTGCAAGTTCATTTAGCTGAGCTTCCTAATGTTTAATTTCAAACATGAATCAAATTAGCTCATTTTGAACTATTCTTTGTATTGTTTTAGCCAACCTGATGCATTTGGATCCAAGAAGTTTGCAGAACATTCATATAGACAGGTTTTCTGGCAATATGGGAGATGCCAACGTTCAAAGAAAGGGAAAAGAGAGACACAGACTGCACACAGGCAAGGAGACAACGTCTCTCTCTGTTAAAGCCTCTTACAGAACCCTCACATTTGTCCTCCTCTGTCTTTCACTCTTGTCCCACTTCATGTACAGCTTCTCGGAAAACTAAAATTCTAGGGTTTTTATTTAGAATAACCCCTTCAGTGGATAATAAGATAGTAAAATGTTGAAGAAAATGGCAAATATTTTGAGAGTCTGAAATAACAGTTGAGGAGAAACTAACTTGCATTAATACCTGTCAAGTTAGTTCCTAGTGTGGAAAATATATATGGAAGTGATCCTTTAGATGGCTGAAAATGATTTATTAGCATTGATATAACACTTTGAACGGGAATAGATCAATCTTTGACACTATGTGTGATGTACCCAAGCAAGATCACACACTTGAGTACATGTTTGTGTCTCCATGGTCAGCCTTTGTGATACAGAGAAACTGCAGACTGGAACAGATTGGAAACCACCAGATGCAGAGGAATAGCTAAGGGATTCGAAATTTACATATGCTACATTATGTAAAGATTGGGAAACTTCACAAAGAACAACAGAGTATGCAAAATATAATACCCATTTAAAGGAATCAAAATAAAAATTTATCCCTCAATATTAAGAAAAATAGCCTGGATTTATGTCTGTTCATAAGTGGTAAGAAAACCAAAAACTGTAATGGGAACAAGATAAAAACAAGTTCAACTCTCAAAAAAATCTAAACAGAACCAAACCCCAACAGCAAAGAATGCATCAAGACAAGTGAGAAAGATCTGACGGAGATGCCTGGTCTAAACTAAAAGCTAAACTAGAAATATGCAACAGGAATGCCTTGTCAACACTAAAACAGAATATGGAGCAAAATGCACAGAGATAATTAGAGGTTTTCAACACCTCTTGCCTAAAGATGATTTTCAGTTGTCAATACCAAAAAGGCTATAGTGATAGCCAACTAGGCCTATGTATAGATCACCATCTGGAATGTTAGGACTGGTAGAAAACTTGAGAGCAGATGACTACAGTCGGATCTTATGTAGCAACTTGATAAGCAAGAAGCAAGAATGTTACGGACCTTGTCTATTATAAGCTCAAAAACATCAGTAGTCTTCAAACTAATTCCTACAAAGAGCTTCAGCTGGAGAATGAGATAAGAGTCTGGCTTAGGACAGATGGAGTGAATGAAAGAAACCAAGACCTACCTGTTCACAACAACTCCTAGAAATACATCATGTAGTTTACTCTCTCATTTCAAGGGCTAATGAGGCAAATAAGAATGCAAATGAAGATCCACATGAAAAGGAAATCCTAGATCTCAGTGTAACTACTACAAGAAATGTTAATGCGTTGAGATCTCTTGCATGCTGCATTTAGCTTTCCAAACTTTTCAGAACACAATCATGCAACCTTACTTACATGAACTACATTTTTGAATGCTAAAGTAGAAAGCTAGCAAGACTGAAAATGTAATACTACTATCTTGGAAGAGGGATTGGCAGCTTCAGCCATGGAAATAAAATTCTAGCATTTCTGACATTTTTGTTTTGATTGACTGACAAATAACTTCTTATGACTTTAAAGTAGAAAATTATATGTATGTTTTTGAGATATAAAATACCCTGGCTAGGTGTTCAAAAATAACAAACATAGAACTATGCCAAAATCTCACACATCCAGTTATAATGCATACTGTAAACAAATGACTCCCCTACACACATTCAAAGAGAAATCCAAAGATTTAATAAATGCAATAAATAAAACTAAGACTAGTTTACTAATCTAATGACCAACCAACCATTAGGATAGAAAGCATGATGGACTTTTCTACAGCTATACTATTTGAGGATCTCCTCACAAAGACCTGCACTGTGTTTATCTTGTCTACAGGAGAGCTCTGGACCCGTAAAACACTATGGATAAAACCACTCTCTGCTTCTCACTATTATATGGTGCTAGATGACATTGCTGCTCCTGGATGACCATTTCATCTAAGCCTAAATTACAGAAATTAACTGCAGAAAACAGGCTCAATAGTAGGTATTTCTGTCATTTGGCTGAAACAGGTTAGAGAATATTCACACAGGAAGATGTGCAAAGAAAATTATGTGAGAGATATGATGGTGGCAGTTGATAACATGAACCAATTCACCTGGCAGAGATGCATTACCAAGAGGATGCATTTCTACAGGGAGGGCTATTTTATAAAAGCTGCTCCAGTAGTATGCAGTGTTTTGAGGGTATGTTATGTGAACATAAACTAAATAAAATAAAGAAAAAAGAGACTAATCAAAGAATATGCCTATCCACATCTACACTAAGAATTATGAAGTCTATTTATTTATTTATCTAAATATTTAGAAGCTTTTTCTCAAGATACAATCCATGCCTTTTCATTTAGAAATACTACATTATCCGCGAGAACTAGGCAGAAGCACGTTCAATGTTAGCCAATTCTTGGTCTGGCAAGGAAAAGTAACATCTGTTTCATGCCCGTGTATTTCATTCTTGTTTTAACAGTCATGAACACTTTCTCAAACTGAAAAAGAACAGGGCTGCAATTCAGATAAATTAAGATTTCTGAACTCCAAAAGCTGCACTTAGAATTATTCACCAAATCAGGAGAAAACTGATCTGATTCCCAGAATGTTGCACTCTATATAAGTACTAGACAAGGTTCCAGCAGTTTTGCACATTCATTTTCTTTTGAGTTTTGCAATCCCAAGAACACCAGTGATGATAAGCATTCAGGACCATAAAGTTTAATTACCTCAGCCTCCTATATCACATAAGTACTCTAAAGAGATGTTGAAAATAAAGACGACTTCATACTAAGAAAGTTAACAATATTATGTTGATCACTGATATCTTGGGAGTAGAGGACCTTCAGGAAACTAACATAATCCTGAGTATATCTTGTCTTAATACTCACGCTGTAGAATGTCATAAATTCAGATATGTTTGCAAATATAAAGGAGCAAAGTAAAATCTCTTTTTTCAGTTTCAGGAGATTTTTATATCTCATATTCTCCCACTCTGAGAAATGATTACATAAGTACTTACATAGAGTATACAAGCACTGCAATACACTAATAAGGAACAAATATATTTGTCAGGCAAATGAAGTGTTATATAAAAGGACAAGTTATATAGAACATATAGAACTTCTCTTCACATACAAATACAGACCTTCCCTGGGCAGAAAAAGATCAAAATATATGCTTGCACAATTTCCTGAAGTGAAGCTTTAGATGATTCTTATTAAAAAAAATCAACCAAACAACAATAATTACAAACCCTCTTCTATTCCAACAGATGCAATACCAAAAATATATTTTTTCCAAAGTAAAGAGATTTATTCCCTCCTTTATCCAAGATAACACAAAAGTCCTGATACTTTGCAATTCTCATTAAGATTGGACTTTTGTTTAAAGAACTGTAATCACTTCAGTCTCACTTGAACTTTGTTATCACATTATGGGACTGAGATATCTAAGACACAATTCTTCTCTGAAATGTTTCACTTGCTTTTCCATTTTGCAACAGATGGAGAGGAAAGATTGAACCAGAGAACCAGGCAAAAGTCCTAGGAAATCTAAAAATGTTACACATAGCTGAAATACACATGCACGCACACACACACAATCTTTCTGTCAACAATACGAAAACTACATGCTCTCATATAAATTACAGCAATGAAAACAAAGGTGAATTAAAAAGGAATAGACATAACATTTGCTGAATAAAATTGATGTACATTAAATCTCACCCAGACTATAAATGTGTCCTGTAATGGATCTTTTTAAGCAACTGAAATGTTCCGGATGTAGTTTGGAAACCTCAGTTTAAATGAGAATGGCCAGCAGAAATCTCTCCCAGACCCATGTCCTTCTTCATATAGCTCCATTCTATCTGCTGTAGTAAACCTAATGTTAGTCAAGATTTGAATCAGGAAAAATGGGATGGAAAGAGTGAAAAAAAAGAAGTTTCATGAACAGGGTATATGATATGCACAGTACAGAGAACTCACAAGACAATGAAACCACACCATTGCATACATAAACTGGATGAACAAGGATTAGGTGGTAGAGATTAGTCATATCAGTAAATTCTTAAAAAACCTTTAGTGACTTTTGCCAATAGCAAAAGCAAAACCAGCCATCAGAAAGGCTGAAAAATAGGTATAACTTGATTAGCTAA
Source organism: Tapera naevia (assembly GCA_033556795.1). Taxonomy (NCBI): domain Eukaryota; kingdom Metazoa; phylum Chordata; class Aves; order Cuculiformes; family Neomorphidae; genus Tapera; species Tapera naevia. Next base: position 4,360,742 of record JAUMJJ010000092.1, read on the forward strand.
AACTGACACCTAAAAAAAAAAAAATATAACTGATAAAATAATATTATAAAATAATAATAAAACTGAGACACAAAAAAAAAATAATCAGAATCTTTAGGGAATCTCTGCAGACTGGGGACATGCCTGACATGAGGTGCCCGCAAAGAACACTCATCCTTCCGTGGAGTGAAAAGTCCATGCTCTCTAATCTGTTCCTTTAAGGCTGCAGTCAGAAGGACTATCACCGCCATCAAGAAATGCTCATGGCTGTATTTATCGCCATACAGTCTATATCCATAATAGAACCTGTTTGACAGACCTGTTAAACATTTAAAGATGCTTACTTTTGATGAAAACATGGTTTCAGACTACACAACTGGTCTGACAAAGTTCAGCTTTCTAATGATAGCAAAGTCAACTGTCAGCTTTATGGAAATATCTAATAATTCTCTTCTGGACTGCAAGAGAAGTTCAACAGTGTGCTCCAGCAATACAGAATACAGCTCAGGAAAACAAACAAACAAAAAAACCAAACAAGCCAAAATCAACCCTATTTGGTAAAAAAATCTATTGGCCTGATTAAAGTCAACACCTAAGGCATGCTGGAAGCCTCTGCAGCCTAAGCTATTTCAGATCTCTAATGTTCAAAATGTTTGAGACGCTCAAGTGAAGACATCCACCCTTTCACTTTTATCCTGGTTCTGGAAAAAGAGTGAGGGAGAAAGTCTTAAAGCACAATTTAGTAAGGTACTCTAGCTCCCAGATTTTCCATTGTAAGCTGATGGAACTGAGGTGGCCAAGTGCCTTTGAAAGTCCCCTCTAACTGCTCCTTTTAAATTGTATTTTGTAGTGAGTAGTACTTCTAATGTCTTACAAGTGACTAATACTTGTTATAAAACTAGTGAGAATCTGAGCTCAGGTGAAGGATTTTTTTCTTTATTTCACTTCTAGAGTATATTTTAAATATTTTTACAGAATGTGAACGTCATAAAACAACCTACAGTAAGTCTGAAGAATCTCATTACTTCACAATAGCCAAAATAAAATTATTACACTTTGAAAAGTTGTTAACGTAATTCATGCAAATAAAACAAAATAAAGAAAACAGAAGATTAGAAGGATCCACTGACTGTATTTAATTGATTTTCTACAAACCAGGATATATTTGCAGAGGCAAATGCAAGCACTAGTCTTTCTCATGGTAATAGAGTTCTTTTCATAGAATCATAGAATCATAGAATCATAGAATCATAGAATCATAGAATCAACCTGAGTTGGAAGGGAAGCACAAGGATCATTGAGTCCAGCTCCTATGCCTGCATAGAAAACCCCAACGTTCATGCCCTGTGTCTGAGTGCATTGACTGCTTCCCTGGGGAGCTCTTCCGGTGCTCCACCACCCTCTGGGTGAAGAACCTTTTCCTAATATCCTAATACCTTCTCTGCCACATCTTCCTGCCACTCCCTTGAGTCCTATCGTTGTTCACCAGACAAGAGATCAGTGCCTGCTCCTCTTCCAGCCCTTGTGTGACCAAGTGACTTCAGCCGCTCCTCATGAGACTTCCCCTCTAAACCCTTCACCAGCTTTGTGGCCTCCTCTGGACACTCTGCAGTAGTTTGATGTCCTTTTTATCTTGTGATACCCAAAACTGCACACAATACTCAAAGTGGGGCCGCACCAATGCAGAGCAGAACAATGCCCTCCCTCGACCGGCTGGCAATGCTGTGCTTGATGCACCCCAGGACACAGTTGACCCTCTTGGCTGCCAGGGCATGCTGTTGGCTCATGTTCAACTTACCATTGACCAGAACCCCCACGTCCTTCTCCGCAGGGCTGCTATCCAGACTGTCATTCTCCAGTCTGTAAGTGTATCCAGGGTTGTGTGTCCCAAGTGCAAAACATAGCACTTGCCCTTATTAAACTCAGGTGGCTGGTGACTGCCCAGCTTTCCAATTTGTTCAGATCCCTCTGCAGGGCCTCTTTGCCCTCAAGAGCATCAACAGCTCTCCCCAGTTTTGTGTCATCAGCAAACTTGGATGAATCCCATCGGGCCCCATCAACTTTTAGGGATCCAGCTGGAGCAGCAAACCCACACAAGTTGGGGGTTGATTGGGAGATAATCATTTGCACAGTCCTGGTCACCTAGCCCAGGGCTCTGGTGGGAGGGTTTGAGTCCATCATCAGTATTGAAGACAGAGCTGAAAAGCATTAAACTTTTCTGCTTTGTCTATATCCCTGTTTATGAGGTTCTTACCAAGTACTTATCAAATAATGGGCCAATATAATTTCTGGCTTGCCTTTTGTTATTAACACATTTGAAAAAGCCCTTTTTATTATCCTTCACAGTGCTGGCCAGCTTCAACTCTAATTGAGCTTTGGCCACCCAAATTTCTGCCCTACAGTGGTGAACAGCATCCCTGTAGTCCTCCCATGTCACCTGTCCTTGTTTCCACTGGCCATACACATTCTTTCATGTCTCAGTTTGAGTAGGAGATCGTTACTCATCTAGGCTGCCCTTCTGCCTTGCCTGCTTGACTTCTGGTGTTTTGGAATTACCTGGTGCTGCGCTCTTAGGAGGTGGTATTTAAAAAATGACCATCACTGATGGACCCCAGCACCTCCAAAAGCTTTTTCCCAGAGGACCTCACTAAGCAGTTCTCTGAGCAATCTGGAGTCTGCTTTCCTTATGTCCGGAGTTGAGGCCTTGCCAACAGTTTTCCTGCTGCCATAGAGGTTAAACTTGACTGTTTTGTGGTCTCTGTGACCAACGCAGCCTGCAGTTGTCACTTCTCCCACAAGACCTCTGTTAAATAGCAACAAACGAAAAAAAGGCACATTTCCTGGATTTTTTTTCCTGGATCCTTTCCTGAGCTGCCAAAAATATTTACCCCCTGACAGGCAGCCAGCACTAATTTTAAGCCTTTAGCACAAACCACTCTCTAACATGGTTGCTTTCACTGAGAGGAGCTTTCTCAGCGTTGTACTGGTGGTTTCTGCAACAATCAGCACATTCTTGGAAACATGATTTAGGTCTAAATTAGGGATGAGGTGCTGTAATGCATTGATCTAAATTTTGCACACCTGTCAGCAGTAGCTTTTGAAGCTTTGAAAATGCTGCAAGATGAACCTCCTTCTCCATTGCCTTCCTGTAATTCAAGGTCTCCTTGAAAGCAGCAGTAAATGCACCAAGGCCTGGTAACCACTGACCCTGTCCATCTTCTCGGTAGAATCCCTCTTCCCACTCCCACATCGCATTTGCCTTAACAGTCTCTCCCAGCAAGCAATACTGACTGAAAATCAAAATGTTGAGCGATTTTCACCACCACAGAGGATTAGTAATGAGTAGACTTCAGAATATTTTTTTTTTTAAATGCAGGAGAAATATGAAGTCGTAGTAAGTTGAGCTAGGGAAACGAGATACTTTCCCTTGTGGTTAATAGATATTTGAGACAGAAAATATGTTTTACGGTTGCTTATTGCTCTTCCAGTGTGCACATTACTGCTGCAACACATTACCCGGTGTCTGGCAACATCTGGCAAGAGCCTTATATGCCCATAATACTTGTGATTTAAGAAGAGAGGTTACCGGGATTTCAGTGTGACTTCTAAAGCACAATTTTGGGAAGATTGCTCAACATTTCTTCACGACCACTCAAGCTCATCTAATCATGTATCACCAGCAATTACTAGGTCCCTGTTGTCCCAGTACAAGAAAAGTACAAGAAAATTTTTGAATTATCCTTTTGTTAATAAGTGTAGTTACAACCAAGTTAAATTCTCTTAAGGTCTGGCCAATTGTACCAGAACTGTGGTTTTGCATGTCTTAGTTCTTGATCTTCTGCTGCTTTGGTGAATTTCTTGATTTGACCTATAATCATTTCAGGTCAAGTTTATTGGTGAGTGTACACAACAAAACACCATATCATAATCAATAAGTAGATGTCTCAATGTTGAGAAAAACTTCAAACTACTATCTTCAAGACCTTTGTCAGGAATTCTCAGGGAATAAGATCAGATAAGTGGAGTTTATCCATTATCCTTCTGCTGAAGAAAAGATCACATCTGTGAAATCCTTTAGAGAACCGTTATTCATATTCCTCTTTCTCTTCCTCTGTTTTCATCACCATAAAAAGAAAATAAAATAGCTTATTATTAAATTACTGTTTACAATACTGCAGTGAGAACTGACCAAATGAAGCCTTCATCCACTTGGGCTTGTCTACAGTATTTATTTTTAAAAATGAATGTTTAGGAAAGAAAGGCAGCTTCAAAACAAAATTCATTTGACAGTTTTCTTTGGACATTAGAATGAGAAAGCAGATATAATCCTATGGCAATTTTATTTTGCTTAAACAAGAAGCTCCTTCTTTAACTCTGAGTGTCCTTTTGTATTCTGTATTTAAAGGATTTCACAGCGAGTTATACAGATCAAACTACCTTAAAGACAGTTGATTTCCTTACAGCTGGTGCAATTATAATATTTTTAAAACCATTAATCTAGACTCTTTGTTGATGGCAATGAAATAGTCACTAATTTTCTGAAGAGTGCAGACCTAGCCCTATGTATACAGGTATTATATATATATTTGTATATGTGCATTTCCAGACATATATTTACATAATATATGGATTATACTTTTGAGTACTCCTTTCAACAACCTATTATTAATAAGATAAAAAGACTCTTTGCCATCATTTTTCTCACCTGCACTCAACTTCACATTTGACTAGTTTCTAAAGAAAATAAACCAAAGGTTAGAGTCAGTTTTCTAACATATTTTATTCTGTGAAGATGAGAACAGGTTGGGTTGCGGGGCTATTTTTTTTTTGGTTTTGAGGTTTTTTGATGGTTTGTATTAGAATTAAAAGAAGGCACTTTTCAAAAGTATTTTCATATGCTAAATATTAGCTACAGAGCTATATGAGTAAATCTGTTTAAAAGTGCAACTACAAAGCCTAACTGTATACCTTAACCTCAGCTATAGACTTGTTGCTTTCTCCCTAAGCAAAACCACATGGAAGTAAAAGGTTATTTGCCCAATGAAATGTCTGTCCCCTTAAGAAACATTTATCATCATTATAGCTCTCCTACCTTTGTGCTTCAGTTGAACAAGTTACAGATATTAAACAGAATGGCACATCACAATAAGACATGAAATGAATTATAACATAATGAGTGAACACACTACTGTATTATTATACATAGTCACCTTTTATGGATTATGCAAAAGGAGCCAATTTGAGAGATCTAGCTCATCTTTAATTTCAAAAGAATTTTGTAGAGAACAGTAATAGTGCCAATCTTCAATATCAAACAACAGGGTTTTTTGAAAGCTGTAAGGTGCAGGAGGGCAAAGAGGAGGTAAGTAGATCACCAGTCACTTGGACAGCACTGATCTTAGTACACAGCAACAAATAACAGCAGCAACAAATTGGAAACCTGTTTTGCTATTCAGCAGCATAACTGATTTGCTTGGGATAAATTACAGCATAGTGTCAGGACTCTGACAGACTACACAGAGGTCTTACCAGTGTCTTGGGAGGATCTTCTTAATTATACCCACCATCCCATTTTACAAGTATCTGTCTGCACTGCTGAGGGGCTTTATTAAGTAAAACTGATGTCCTTGCAGAAAATAAGGCAAAGCAAAGTGGAACAAAACATTCCTTTCCAGGAAGAAGTACCATTCCCAGCAGTAGCTTCCAAAAATAAGGTTGCTTGCAACAAAGAGGAGGCAGGTTAAAACTTATTGCATCTTTAGAAAGAGATTACCATGGTTTTGGAGTTTTGTTACTTCTTCTCAGCACAAAGGAGCATCAGATTCTTTGGCTATTAGACACTTTCAAGCTAATGCCAACACCACACAGAGACCAACCAACCTAGGTCAATCAAAATTTACAGATGCTTATACAGAAAATATTTTACCTTAAATTCTTGAATTAGAATGGCTCAAATGACATTATGAGCTTTCATCTATTACAAAAAGGAACTCAGCCATAAACAAGCAATCAGAAAAACATAACAAACAATGGAAACCATATGCTACACATTTGATGTCTCCAAATGAAGGTTATTTTTCTTTTGTTCAAAATAAAATATTTGTTTTACACACCCCATTCATTTGTAGCTTACCTGCGTGGAACCAAAATGACTTCTGGGTAGCAGAAACACTTAAACAGGCTAATCATTTTTATACAACTGATAGTAGTTTAAAAACTGCAAGAAATATAGTTCTCTTTTAAGGAATAACTTCAAAATCTTTTATGCACTGAAAACCAAATCCATTTCAAGGAAATTATAACTATTCCTTTTATTTTACCATGATAAAGAGATTTGCTGCCAACATTAACGTACCTATTCACCACACATAATTTATAACAGAGGGAGAGTTTGAAATGCTTTTATGTAAACAAGCATAGATTTTTCAATGGTTACTAAAAGGCTGTTAAAAACTCAGTAGCAGGCAATCTTGAAAAACACTATCTAGCAAATCTCAGTGTTTTCTTCAACTTTTGCAAAATATTTACCCCGCTAACACTCTTTTTGTCTCAAATCCTTACATAAACAATGTCTGTAATAAAAGCAAATATATTTTTAAAAGTTTCATATAAAGCAGGCCTTGGAATAGAAATGGAAACAAAGATACTGGTGTAAAGGAATGGAAGCATCTTCCAGCTACTAGAGCTCATCAAGTACGTTCAGCCATCTCCACTTACTGGAAATGCCACATTTACCCTAACTGACACAACAGAAAATATAGAAGGCTCTAAATATCATAGAACAACCACACTCCTGTAACTACCACCACCTGTTATTCCAACTGATGAGCAAGGATGCACTTGAAAGAAAAAAAAAAATAGAGTTATACACTTGTTCTATGCCCTCTATTCACATAACAGTGTCTAGAGAAGGCTTTCAACTACAATGCAGTTTTTTGTCCAAGTTCACCAATCCAGAAACTGCGTTCAGAAAAGCAGAAATGAGACTTCAGTTGTGATAATCTATTTATTAGTAGGATGTTTAGAGACTCAAAGCAAGCTTAAAGTTTTAAGTTGCTGGTCTGCCTGGGAAACCACTACAAACCTCCCTGTTACATTAAGTCTTCATAAGAGTACAGTGCCTCCAAGAGTAACATCATAGTGTGCACTAAACACCAACTGACAGACACGATATCCCTCAGGGACATATATGATTCTGCATAGTAAGACACAACATGCAAGTGTTCTGGATTGTGGAATATCGATACATGTGTCAGGTTTTCAGACCAGCCTGTCTTTTGATCTTAAATTTCCTGAAGCAGATATGTTCAAAATATATTTCTATCCTTCATGTAACCTTATGAAATAATGTAACATAGTGTATGAATGAATCTTTCTGTAAAATAGCTACACTTCCCACTTCAAATACATAAATACCAAAATGTCTCATAAAGAAGCATATTTATCAGCTATCTTTTAATAATGGATAAAAGCTGAGTTAAAGTAGCTTCATAGAAAAAATTCCACAGGTTCCAAAGGAGAATATTATGAGAATATTTGATTAGGAGCCACTCTGGAATAATTGATTCATTATGGTCATTAAAGAAAAACCTTATGATTTACATTGGAGTCTAATATCCAATACTCCAACTGAAGTCACAGTTGTAGGAACATATAATGTAACATAAAACATGCTTTTAAGACTTTCTAGCTTGTCCAGAAGAGTGCAGGAGTTGATATTACACCTTCTAACCCTTAAGCCAGCAAAAAAATCCCAGACTCACTGTAACCAATTGATGTGAAAGTTTTTCATAACAATCAACTGTGAAACAGATTAAAATTTGGCAATCAGTTAAAGATACCATTAGGCACATGGTTCAGCCTAGACCTCTAGAACCAAGAACCAGAACACAATTTGTGTTCTGGTAAAGCACAGAGATCTCAGAGAGGCCTAAGTTCTGTACACACGGGAGACAAAGCAATCCTCACACCCAAAGAGGCTGCACTCTAGGAAGCAAGATAAGAAGATGCAGATTCACGGATACTCATCTGGTAACTAGGGTCAACATCCTGGGGTGCTGGCGGCAGCCAGCACGCAAGCTATTGCTCTGATTTCAGCAGGGCTGGGCACGGAACATGACCCAATCATCTCACCTAGGGCCGTCCACAGGGTGCCCTCATGCCGAAAGGGAGCTCGTCTTTTCAGCAGAAACTGAGCTCTGAGTCTTGAGAAAGTTTGCAGATGAGTTTTCACCTAAAATATAAATTTTAATTTAAAAAAGTGAATTAGTATCATTATCTGAGGTTTTCCATGAAGGAAAATGGTAACACTTTTTTTTAGGTACTTTAGTTAGTTTGGGGGCATTGTTATTTTCTTTTGTAAGTGTTTACCTAGCTGTAATTTAGAATCAGAAAATCAGAGAATATGCCTGTTAGGACTTTTTGAACAGAAAAGCAGCATCAGGAAGTGATACAAAAGACAAAATTTCTTTCCCAAAAGATTCGCTGAGACTACAGCTCAGAGAAAGGGTATATCTAAGATAAGCTGGAGATGGCTGAGAAAAAAAAACATTTGTAAAGACACAAAATGCTCTCATTTTACAAAAAATCCAGAGCTAAACTATTCTAGATGCTAGGGAAGAGGTAGACTTCTGTGCCTCTAATGCCATTTCCGACAGCATGGAAATTTCCCTAAGGCTGGAAGTCACAGAGTTGCAGGTGAGATGCAGTGGGAGGAGATCACCAGATTGCGTGAGGCGGAAAGCGATAGAGTATGGCCCTGAAGTGGGAGTCCCTCTGTACCCAGACAAGACCACCAGGCAAAAAAGGCTGATGCTCCCTAAGCCTTATATGCTTCAGTGCCACCAAGGTGAAGCAATATTTCAATAAAAGACAAGTAAATGTTTCACAAGCATTTCATGTCCTTCCTTCTCAAGAAATCTTTCTGCCACAGTGTGAATGACTGGGGTGGAAAACACACGATAATCACAAGGAATTATCAAACCTACTCAGATGATCAAGTGCATCCCAGAACACATCCCTAGTAACAACAAGAAGTAGCTATCGTATATTTTCAAAAGAATATGGAGTTACTTAATCCTTAGTGTGTATGCTTCCTCTGCTAAGTAGCTGCCTCCCACCACTGCAGAAATGGCTGGAATTCAGCAATAAATAAAATTCTCCCTGGACTGTGTCTCTCATTTGTCAGGTACACTGGGCAAAGTTGCTATAAAAATGTCACTTGTTATTTTAGGTGGTTCCCTGAGGGAAAGCTGCTATAAAGGATGTCAGGAATAAGTGTTACTACATAGCTAGCAATAGTTAAATTATCCTTTTAGGTCCCCAGAAAAGTATTCAGCAGTATCCTCTCGTAAGCCGTTGCAACACAGTCAAGAAAAGTTACACAGAATATACCAAGCACTGGTGCCTGTGCTCTGCTGTATACATTCAAGGTGCAGAAAAACAGAGGGTTGTTCTTGTATTCTGATCTCTTTATTTGTTTTGTTGTTATTGTTGGGTTTTTTTGTTGGGCTATTTTTCAGTATGGCAGATACAGTCAGCATCATGGCTATTTTCTGCATCAGAAAATTCAGCCATCCATTTCCTTAATTTATTCTGGGTGTTCTTCCTCCAACCTACTGCAATCTAGTTGGGTGACATTCCAGTTACTCAGCTTGAATTGCATGACTCCTTTTTATTTCATATCTAAAACTCGTGTGAAGCCAAACAAAACTCAGTGCACAATCTTCTTGTGTTGTTACCGTCTCACATTGGTACATTAAACAATTCATTTGAAAACCTATACAGGATGGCCACCAGATGTTCAGCTTCTGAAAATACTATGTTTGAAAAGGATTTTTTTTTAAAGGAAAAAAAAGAAAAAAAAAAGAAGCTAGTTGATATGAAATAACTCTCACAGCGATCCAACAAGCCTGTACATGCATGTTCCAAATTATAATGGCTGCAGACTTGCCCAGTCTGAAGTATAAAAATACTTGTGGCAGCATCAGAAATTTTATTTTTGGTAGGCATTAAGAAAAGAAATGCCTGATCTAGAAGACAAGGCTGGTAACAGTCTGGTGTGAGAAGGCTGCCTGTGTTTCACATGGACAACTTGTCTTTTAATGCCATTTTCTCTACTCTTCCTGACACGGTAAGTGAAGGGATTCTTGGCAACTCTTGTCCTCAAGCCACATCTCTCACAGCAGTGCTCAGTAGCAGCCAGTAACAACTGACAATGCTGAGCTGTACTGATCTTGCCTCCCTCCTGTGCAGCCAAAAACATCTTCCCTCTCTTCCCTTGCTGTTATAGTGAGCAGCTTACAACTCTTAGCCTGCGTAGCTGCAGTCTGGGATACTCCACTGATTCCAGGTGTTACTGATCCCAAGTACCAAGACATGACCAGCAACAGACATGGAGGAGCAGCATCTGCTCTATCTCCAAGCTCAAAAAACAACAAAACAATTTAACTTAGAAAAGAAACCAGAACACCTGTCTGGACTGATATAGTGGGGTTTTTTTCAGTGCTCTTTAGACTGCAAACCAGCTCCAGGGCCTCCATACTCTAACGGGAGTTTCTTTAATTCCAGGCTACGTTTTTTCTCACTTGTTCTTCATACTAGCACTATCTTTCTGTTGCAATAAATTTTCACCCTTGATGAACAGACATTTGAAGAATTTTTAGATGACATTTGTATTTGCAGTCAGTCTGCCACTTTGTCAGATTAAAAGGATGTAGGATTTTCTTATATGACATATTCTCCATACCCTTGATTTTCCAGTTTGCAGGGTAGGTCCTTCTCCCTATCATCAGTCCCATATTCAACTAAGATTTTTGAACACAAGTGACCACATTTGTACTCCCTATTCCAGGAAAGGCCTCATTAGTGCCTTGTACAATGGCAGTGATACTTCCCTATCTCTGCTGTAAATGCCTCTCCTGACACATCCTAGTCTACATTTGCATTTTTCATGATCATCTCACACTGGCACGCTGAGCCCAGCTTGGACTCCCAGCTCTTTCTCCTCCATCATTTCCATCTGTTGAGCACCTGTGAAACTTGGTAAAGCAGAAGGGTCAGCTGGACAGAGGACTGCTCCCACTGTATCTCTATTCAAGATTACTAAGAGGAATAAAGAGGAATAAATGAATCTGTAAAAGCTGTCATAACAGTTGTTATGACCCTGTGAATGCTTTCCATTCCTATTCACTGACTAGTCCCCAAGATAAAAACCAAGCCACAAAAAAACCGCATCTCTCGAGCACTGAATGCAATTTTCAGAAAGGATCTCAGTGGGGGAGGAAGGAGTGAGAAAAGAGAAGCAACAGAACTGCAAACGACCCCCAAAACCCTGTAACTGATATGACCTAGAGAAGTTGTTTTGTTTGTTTCTTAAAGGGTTGAATGAATTAAGATAATCTGCAGCAGAGGCAGGGATTTTTTAATCAGGCAAAGATGCGTGCACAGGTAAACTGGAGGATAACATAAATGTTGTTTTGGAAAAAAATTTCATTGTAATATTAACATCACTGTTCACACTTAAGAGATTGTACTGCAAAATAAGGAGAACTTTTTTGCAAAATATTGCTTCATGTTTTGTAGAGGAGAAAGCTTGGTAGCTATCTTCATTCTTTCAACATCTCTGTTTTCTGTAAGATGACTAGCCATGCTATCCTTAATATCACAAGAGGGTTTGTGTTTATTTATTCAAAAATGAATGTAAATCGGACTTCTTATCTAATACCTTAAAGCCATACTGAAGCACAAGGAAGTCTATTATAATCTTTACATTGTGTATTTAGGATTTCTTTTTCTCCCCACTCCAGCAGAAGACTGACAGTTTGGTAACGCAGTGGTGCAAGTACCTCATTTGCACATTTACAGTGCTTGATAAGGGGTTGAAATGCTTCATTCCCCAGATGTCATCCTCGTTCTTTGTGCAGCAGAAAATGTCTCCCTGTATTTCAATAAATGGATGGCAATTTTTTCTAAATAACGTATATCTAGCATTTAGGTGTTGCCTTTCATGCAGAAGAACATAAAACCAGACAAATCATTTCACTACCTGTAAGACAGCATAGAGCAGAACCTGGAATCAGAAGCAGAGCAGCTTGTTGTGTATGGTACCTCCTGCCTGTGGCCTTGGGACTCCAATCATCCCTATGCACCATTTCTTAGATCAAATGCATCCTAAATTACAGTAAAAAAATCAAGGCAGAATTTTTGAAACCTCTCAAAGTTTCCTTAAGCCATGCTAGACAGACATTCAAATGCATTCCAACAGTGCCAAAAATTCATATTGCTTTTGCTCAGGACATGAGGCAATACCTTCCAGCTCCAAGTCACGCTGGCCTTTTTTTTTTTCATTTTAATAGCACTATTTAAAATCTGGCTATTAGTAGTAGCTGTATTGCCTATCCCCATTTATAACTACCATGGATTGTGCCACAGCTCATTTGTTATGAAATTCTTGCAGAATTACAGTAAAACCAAGACAATTGCTCCTTCAAGCACTAGAGCTGAGGTACATTTTAAAGAACAGACCTGATTGAAAGGTAAAGACTAGCTTTAAATGCATCCACCCCTTCTTTTATTTGAATACAAAAAGAAGGTGTAATAAAGATGTTTATATTGATATGACAGTAAAAGACTGTTTGGGTCAATATAATTACTGTAGAACAGCAGATTTTTTAAAAAAACCCTTAAATATTTGTACTTACTGATTTTACCCTTCAGACACATTTTAGCATTCTGGGGTAATCGACTAAGTCCGAACCACGAATGCAGAATAACAGCTAGACAGTCCCTCCGTTAATGGGTATGCTATGCATTCTGGGGTAATCGACTAAGTCCGAACCACGAATGCAGAATAACAGCTAGACAGTCCCTCCGTTAATGGGTATGCTATGCATACAATATCACAAGTTAATCCCCCCCAAAACAAGAAAAAGGTACTTCTGCAACAACAGTTTAGAACACAACCATGTGAGTCAAAGTGACCTCCCAGAAGAGCTTCTTTGCACTTGATGGCAGGTTTATGGACATGTTGTAAATGTCAGACTACACCATTTTTAATAATAAAAAAGACACTGTAATACTGTTTCCTTGTAACCAGGACAGAAAATCATTTGGTAAGAGTAAGAACATTTATTGGTTTTGACACAAAAATTTCTTGTTATGAGGCGGAAACGCTGTACGCCAAATACTGGAAGAAATCTGAAATCTCAAGGGTTACCTTCAGTAACTCTTGGTTCAAAAGCAGACACGGCAGGTGCATTATTTAAGAGCTTGTCAAAGATGATCTTCTACAGCACACTACTCCAGGATTCATCTCCTGCTATGACTGGGAAGCGATGTCTCATATAAATACCTCGCAGCACTGGTTGGCTGCACATCAAGCCCTCTTCAGTATAACTGTTGCCACCACAAAATGGTAGTATCAGCAAAAGGTCCTCAGTACTGAGTACAACTACTCCTCCCACACACCCCACAGAAGAGTACCTCTTTTGCTGAGCTCCTCAGAGTTTATTTGTTCTGAAAAATTCAAAGTGACTTTCCAGTAGTCATACTTGATTTTCTGAAGTGTTTTTTTATTACTTTATTCAATGCTAATTTGGTGCCACAAAGATGTAGTATATCCAATCCAAATGAGAAACAGCTGCAGCTCAAGCTACCATTTTGAATTTCCTGACTCCTGCACATCCAAAACTTGAACATGTTTTAATATTTTTTTTTTTCAATTTTCATTCTTTCAGAGCATAAAACCTTGAGTAGAAGCCAGGTACAGGCTTTCAGTAGGAATGATAAACATGCTAGTAGAAAAACAGAAGAGACTCAAAGGATCAAACTGACAAAACCAAGCCAAATCAAAACAAAAAAAAATCCAGGCCAAATGAGTTGATTGGGTCCTCTATGCCTATGGCAGTGAGGTAGGTTTTTGGCTGTGTAAGCCATGGGAGCATTGCTGTCTACAGCACAGATAATCTGATGTGCGGAAAGGATCCGACTTGTGTTTCCGTAGAAGATATACCAAACATATGTAGACCTGCACAGCTACCTCCCTGTGTCTCTCAACACTTCAGGAAGAAGGAATTTCCTATGTGTTTCAGATGCCAGAGTGAAAATAAACATAAAATTGAACTATTCTAATACACACTTAAAAATCCTTCTTTTACAAAATTCAGCCCGCAAAATACATCTTTAGGTAACTGAGTAGCTTAAAAAAATAGGAGAAAAAAAATCACTTTTCAACTAAGAACAAGCAGGAGAAATATAATTTAAAAGTATTTTCAGAAAACTATTTTGATGGAAAATGCTCCCCTTAGACATGTCTATACCTACCTGCCAGCCAGAAAGGATACAAAGATTAGAAGAAATGGCTTTCCTAATGTATCACTAAATAATATTTGACAGGGGAAGAATAATTAAGAGAAAGCAATAGTTTTACCTTGAATATGGAGTATACTGGGCACATACTTGTGGCACAACAAACATCTGTAACCAAATATTTTGCATAAAATTGTGCTCTGCAGTGACAAGAGTAACTAAAGAATGAAAAAAGAAGGTGACTTTATGTATGCTTAACTGAAAAACAGAAAGTAGCTTTATAACATCTCTCACTTGCACTGAACCCTGAAGGGGAAAAAAGTTAGGATGATTATACATTTAACTGCAGTAATCCTGGATTAAAGCATTTAATTCCTAGACTATTTACAAGCCATCAATACAAGTATTAATAAGCAGATATATGGCAGTTGCTTTCAAAGTATATTACTTTGCTGTCAAAACTTGCTCTGGCACAAATTCAGGAGTATGCAATGTTTTATTCTTTTGAAAGGAAGTTTTTATCTTAGGGGGTTTAAGTAATCTCTTATGCCTGAACTACTACATAAAAATATAACATTCTTTGCAAACCTTAAGTAGGTGGTTTCTCTTTTGACAGCAAATGGGGTACATCCTAGATTTTTAAATTTTTGAATGCTTTTGAAAATAAAAGTTGCCTCCAAAATAATAACAGGTAAATTATATCTCTTCAGACAAGAGTTAACAATTAACAAAAAGTATCTGTACCATGTTTATTTTGTACTTTTGTACTAAGCAGTACAGAACATCTCAATAGGAGTAAAGATTTACATTATTCTAGAGAAAATCTGGAAAACTCTTTACTGTTAACTCTAAGGAAACTGATAGCTCTGAGGGAAACTTGCATCTACGCTCTCCTCCATCAACAAGTATTAATTATCCAATCACTCACAGTATAGGTAAATGACCACATCAACCTAAGTCTTGGTTTGGCATTTCAAAAACAAACAAGCAAAAAACAAAACACCCCAAAATTTCTCAGCCTGGCAATTTCCAACACACAATATTGCTTTTCAGAAATGGGCTATGTGAGAAAGATTTTAATTCCAATTTCCCCTTGGATTTTTTCCATTTCCATTTATTCTGTTATGAACAGCACAGCACCTCCCACCCCAATACTGTACAAATAAATCTCCCTTGGCTCACATTAACCTGTGTCTTAACACAATGAAAACTGGGTTACATTCTTGATCTAAAACCTATGGTGACAAGGAGCCTTTCCACAGTCACAAACAGGCTGTAGCTCTGGACTGGAAAATCCATGTGTGATGCCGCAGTGCAACACCACTCCCCATATTCTGCTGAGCTCTGCAGGCTCACTAGGCATGGCAGCAGGAATCATCCCTAATTTCACTCTCTCCAAGGTACGGGATAACATAAAGCTTTGTATCAGATGGGAAACCACAAACAGGAGGTGGCAAACTCCAACATGATATAGCCAAAGTTTTGTGGCTGATGCCTCCAAGAGTTCAGAATCAAATCACTGCAATCAGGTAGCTTGGGGCATTATAAATTAATTGATTCTGTTTGCACAGGGAAATTTTGTGAAACTGTACACTGTCAATGACAAAACTGCAAAGTTGCTGCAGTGACAGCCTCTGCCACTTGAATTTCTGTTGTCCTTATGCACAGCATTCTGCATACATAACAGATTATCAAACACAGAAAGAATGATGGAAAAAATAATTGAAAAAGGCATCTTAGAAGTTACTTATGTTTAATGCTTAAAAGTCTGAATCCACAAACAATAATCTACCATTATAGAAGTACTGGTGGCGAATACAATGCATTAGAACTATGTACAATGACACAGTTTAGTATCAAAATCTTTCTACAATGTAGAGTATTACGAAACTGTTAATGACATCAAACACTAAGCACTTAAGACACCATTTTTTGCTACCACATTTGGAACTTCAATGAACAGTCCATTTTAACTTGCAGCATCAATCCATTTCTAGTATGAAATTAAGTAATTTTCTACTTATACAATAAGATTTATCTACACGGGTCTTTTGATTTTGATCCATAGCAGCAAAGGCACTGTACATCAGCAGATCCACAGACTTAAAAGATTTTTTTTAAAGCATTCAAAAAAAAAAAAAAAAGGTCACAGATCATAGTTTAACAGCAACAACAACAACATAAAAAGATAACACGTTGTCTCTGGCACAATGGCTCAGTCTGCGTCCATTCTAGGGACATCCAATCAAGACTTGGATTGAACTGCTGGCAAACAAAGCAAGTCCTTATCCCAAGGAGAATCCATTCCTTTTTTTATGTCGGAATGAGTACTCTTGTAAATCCTACCTCAGAGGTCATTGCTTTTGTAGTTTGTACATCGGTAGGTATCCATACTTATTTCAGTGCAGTTTCCAAAGAACATATCAAATATTTTTCATAATCTCTTGTAATTGAAAAATTGCCCAAAGACACATATCCCCATTTTCAAGGAAACATTGCAAAAGTTTCCAGAAGTAACAAAGGTGATTCTTTGAGGCAACTTATTGTACTCTCTACAATATAACAAAGAGAGGTGTTTATATTAAAAAACCTAGCTTGACACCAAAATGCTTTATGTTTATCAACAGAAAAGCATTGAGAACAAATCTGTACACAAGATGCTATATTAACATTGCAAATATATAAATTAGCACATTCTTACTTAAAGTGAATTTAATTTAGATGTGAACTGAATTTGCCATTCATCACAGGCATGTATATTACTGGCTACAGTTTGCAATTTCCTAAGTTTCCAAGACTGTCTAAAATAGTTAAGATACAGCATCTTCCCACCAAATAATTATACTGTAATAACACTTAGAGGTCTCATCCAAGAACAGGACTAAAAAATATAACAAAGTTTTTTTTCTTAAATAGAAACTACAAGTCTATTTAGTGTAACTTTAACTATATCCTGAACATCCTTCTCCAAGATCCCCAATGCATTCACCTGCAAAAACACAAAGTATACAATGCACCTTTCAAACTAAAGCCAGGTCAGACAGCTTTATTTAGTCAATTCATTGTTAGAAAGCCCCCATTAAACAAAATAAATACATTACAGCTATAATACATAATTAAAGAGTCAAATTTACTTAAGTACGCTTATTCCATCTTCTTCCAAGTAGATATCTGACAACTTGGTATCACAAGTTCTTAATGAGCATTACAAATCAACAGCAAGGTAAGAAGGTAAAAATAAATCTAACAACTGTGATGAGCATTTAAGTTTTCGGTTTAGAAATTAAAAAAAATAAAGGAATATACAGCAAAGTGCTAGGAGAAGGAGATCTGTCCGCATTCAGATTTGGGTCTAATAAATAACTTCATAGACTGTAGCTTTCTTGTCCCCAGAGCCAGTGACAATGTATTTGTCATCCACAGAGATATCACAGCTAAGCACAGATGAGGATTCTTTGGACTGCAAGAAAGCAAAAAGAAAAAAGAAAATTGCATTTTTCCAATCCTTCAATCTAGAAGAGCTTTAAGATTAAATGGAAGAGTTTATAGAGAGGGAATTCACCAAAAGCTCATTTAAATATCAGTACTGTAGTGGCAGCTTTTGTTACAACACTTTTTCCAAACTTATTCCATGTAAACCTCAATGGTTGCAAAAACCAGCAGATAAAAGAGAATTGAATGTTATAGACCTAGAGATAACCTATCCATCAAACAAAAAGAAGCAGTCCTCTCAACAGATTTTACAAGCACTGAGGATTTATCAATATTTTATACCTTAACTTTCGCATAAAAATGAATTAAAGGCCACCTTCTTCTTCTTCACTCAATTTCTTTTATAAACCAAAAATTCGGATGGAAAAGCAATACAAAGCCCTATCTACCCACAGGTATGCAACAAACAGACTCCACAGAAGTAACTGGATTTTCTCACACTATCTCCTCAACACAGAAGACAAAAGCCTTGCACAAAGGAATTCACATTATCAAGAAGGATGCAAATATGAAAATATAATGTGGTAGAACTAGATGAATAACAGTGTAGAGCCAGTAAATGGGAGACAGGATATATACCAGGATGCAGTAGCTTTGTCTCTCCTAGATTTCCCTCTTTTCTGAGATGACGTCTAAGTTTTGTCACATTCTACTTATTGTTTTAGTGCATGTTTTCTTTACACAATATATGACCACATTCTTTTCTGTCTGTCTTGTATGAGCTAAACGCTTCCCAGACATGCTAAGTTTTTGCCAAGAAACCTCTGCTGCACTGTGCTGGAAGTTTCTTTCCCTACCCCTCATTAACAAATCTACACTGACAAATTTTAACAACACTTTTAAGGGAAATATGTTCTTATTAGGATGATTTAGGTGAATAGCTTCCACTAATAAAACTGAGATCTCAGGCTCTCTCATGTTAAGGCATACTATGCTGCCCCCAACGGCAAAGACACAGCAGGTATCAGTTACAAGTGAGACCTGACCATTTAAACTGGAACACCAGCTAACTTAAATGAAAAAAAATTTCAGCCTAGAGATACTAGTAGGTGAAAAAAGAGGACATGCCAAAAATTTCACTTTTTTTAACAGCACTGAACTGTCATTAAAATTGGGCAGGATTAAAGACTACAGAAAGGTTCCAGCTCCCAGTTACATTCCACAGGAGTCTCCAAAAGGACAGTGTTCAGCTCAGGAGTCTGTCCCACCCTCTGACTTTATGCATCTCATCCAAGAAAAATACACATGTTGAATATGACTTTGACTGAGTTAGTTATATTTTGGACCTTCAGCTAACCCCCACCTAATGCCATAACCTGGGTACTGCATTGCAGCAATATGCACATGAAGGTGAGAAAGAAGGGTACTAAAACCAGTTTCAGATTAAAGGGCTACTTTACTGTAAAAGTTATGTTACTCAAATGTTACAAAGGACAAAAGCATACATCTCTTTAATAACAGACAAAGTATTGAAGGAACACAGTAATTAGCCAAGAACTTCCATTTAAAAACTCCTTAAGCTAATGACAGCTGAACTGTGCAGTGGTACTGCACTCTAATGCATGTACAAAATAACTCTTAGGAGATTATTACCTGGAATATACTGGCTCCATAAGGTGTTCTCCAAGCATTAAGAAGATTATCTTTTCCAGTGCTCACAAACCATTTGCCTGCAACAGATTGTTTAAATGTTATTGTTGCATTTTGTTTTCAAGAAATGCACCGCAAGAAACATTAATCATAAAAACAATTCATTCACACATTAACGGAAAACACATTCAAGTAACAGTCCCATTTTTCATGTGGTCACACTGCAATGTTAGATCACAACATAAGCAGTTCACACAAAAATAGCAGTCACAGATTTTTTTAAAATAATTTTAATGCTTAAACTAAAGACCTAATTTTAACCTATACTCCTACTTTCATTTAAGGGTAATCCTGAAAGAATTTTCAGGAGGAAAAACACTGACATAGAAAGATTTGCTTACCACAGTGAGCAAATTTGAGTGACAACACACAGCTCTCATGAAGATGCAGTTGATACTTGTCTGGCTTAGTAACATGCAGCACCTCAACGTTACTGTTCTCCATTCCTACTGCCAACCACTCACCAGTTGGACAATAGCCCAGTGAAAAGATCTGGAATTAGCACAGCACATGCTTCAATCAGCAAAGGAATGAGCCTGAGATGTTCAAAATTGACTCTTGCTATGCTGTTAACACTATGCAAACCCATATTTTGATTTATCAGTTTTAAAAACATGATAATCCAATTACTACAGTAATCAAGATAAATTAATGCATGTAAACAAACCTCAATGAAAACTGCAACAGTAAAGCACTGAATCATAATGTCCTAGTTTATCTGACAGCATATAAAAATATTTTCGTAAAATATTTTTGTACAAGAATCTACAGAAATAGGAACACACTGAACACAAGAACACTTAATCTGGCAAATCTTTTATAAAAAGGCTTCTCCACTACTCTCATGGGAGAAGTACTAATCTCTAAAATAGTCATAATCCAGAAAGATGTTTAGCTGTCACATTCAAAAAAAAAGTGTGTGAGACTAAGTGAAAACTGTTTGGAATTCTCCTTGAGCCTGTTTTTTTTCCTTAAAATAAACCATCAACAACAAACAAATAGAAAACAAAAGCGCTTGTTTTAGAAAAACACAACCGACTTTTTTTTAACATGCCAAAGCTGCTGAGGTTGGACCTGTGATGTGAAATCATGTTGCTGTAGCTGTCTCCCTTCTCTGAGATCCCAGGATCTGACTGTATTGTCCAAGCCTCCTGTCCATAGTTTGGTGCCATCATTAGAAATGTCAATACAGCTTGCTCCATCTGTGTGGCCCTGAAATTGCCTGAAAATATTGAAAGAAAATACGTATTTTCTCACACTGCAAAGAGTTGGTTCTGAGCATGTATACAAAACATCTCCTTTTTCTTTCAGTGCCTGACAGCAGCCATTAAAGACAACAGAAACATAAGTTCCAATAGCTAAGTCAGGGATGATCATATCAGGCCAGACAGACAAGTGCTAATCTGATTTCAAAACCCACACTTTACATGTTAGATACTCCTGGGATCTTTGCTGCTGTTTGATGTCCACTACTTGACTGAAAATAACCAACTGCCCTCAAACAAATGCCTTGTCAAAATTCACTTAGTTTAAGACGAATCTGCAGGTCACCAACAAAGCTGGAAAACAAAAAGAGCAATCTAAATGGGAACATCAGGGAGTAAATACCTGCCTTTATATGCAATACTGATATATTACATATAACAACATACAGATAGCGCAGTGCACAGAGAAGCTCTGTATGACTGGTTCAGAGCTTACTGTACACTATCGTTGAGCTGCAACTCCTACTCCTAAAATGCTAAGTCTGCAATGTGGTAATTTAGACATATTTTTACCCAAGACATTTGTGGGAACACAGATTAAAGAGACTAGAGTGTGAGCACGATGTATTGCATGGAAACAAAGAAAACCAAAGAACCTATAGCAGTGTCAGCACCAGCTATCTTAGGAAATCATAGTTACGGGTTGCTCAACAGCAGCACAAAACTCTCAAAGCCTATAAGCAATTATATAGGATTTTGTCAAGGTATTACCATGGTTATTGCCCAGCAATGAAATACTGAAAGCAGCTATGCAGGCATCATGGTGAAAATAGCATATGTACACAGAAGAGCACATAAGACTGCCTGTAATTAATTTTTGACAACCTGATGATCCAGTTCTATCAACCTACCTTACTAAAGTCTGGTTATGCAGATCCCACACTGCAATGTTTCCATCACTACAGCAAGAGAAGCAGACCTTTGAATCGGGGCTGATAGCTAGGGCATAGCAAGCTGGAGCAGATGATGTCAGCTCTGCTTTGATGCGAGGAGTGGGAGCTGCCAAGTCCCAAATGGATAATGTGCTGGCTTCCCCACCAACAATTAGGGTGCGGCCGTCAGGGAGCAATCTGCAGGAACGGATGTAGTTATCTCTGTTCTGTGGAGACAGAAGCCATCAAGAGATTACTCATGAGGAAAGGAAAACAGCATTAACATGAGAGCAGAAATCCATAAAAGTATTGTATTCCCTCCTGGTTTTAATGAGCCATTTATAGCTATGACAATGATAAAGTGTATTAATGCCAGAAAATTACATGACATTAGGGAAGTACTTAAACTTGATCTACAAAATTCAGCAGTGAGAGATATTTAATCTTAATTAGCATCAAAACACAAAGACCTGAATCTAGCCCAAAATAATTCAAGATAGCTGTATTTGAGAACTTGCGCAGAAAGTTACATTTTCATATTCTTGTTTATTTCACCACATTAACCTCTCGGCAAGGTTCCTTACACACTTGCCCCTATCCTGTTCCAGTGAGTCTTGCTGCCACCATCTAGGAGACATCCGAGGAAAATATTTAGGCAATTTTCTTCCTTGGTGTAGCAATTCACGACATGCCTACATGAGCTGCACAAGCTTCTTTTGATTTGTTTTGGGTTCTTTTACTATTTCTGTAACAAGAAGCAACACCTTACTAAGAACTGGTAAATGACAAGAAAAGCTGCTAACAATGGTTCATCCTGTTAGCACATTCAAACAATTTGAGAGTAACACTCAGGGATGTTTCTAATTGTCACATTAAAACAAGGCAACACATTCACACACGTACAGAGGCATAAAATATTTGACACAATATTTAATTATTCTCAGAGAACATAGCTGCAGGATAGTAATTTTTAGCATGATAGGATATCAAATTTTAAGATTGCCAACAAATGTCTAAGTTTATAAAAGATTTTTGATCTTTGATCTTTTCCCCTACCAATACAATTTTAGGATATTAAAGACATTTTCATTCACTGGGGGAAAAAAACCAGAAGTATGACAAAGAATGTACTTCAAACTCAGTTTTAAAAGAAACAACAAAACAAATACCAAGCTTTGATACCATTGACATCACTCAAATAGCTACTGTTTTTTGTACCTTAATGGTATCATTTCAGTCTTAACACAACCTGCTATCTTCTTCCACTGATATATGCCACAATTCACCTACCAGACAGTCCAGCTGAGAGACAGGGCTCTTGTTACCAGGGTGGCTGATGTCCCAGACTTTTACGCACCCCTTCCCACCCGTGTACACGTGTCTTGTCGGGTTGCTGATGGTAACGGCACACACAACTTCTCCATGGTTCAGAGTGTTGATCTGACGGGCATGGCGAGGGATTCCTGGACCAATGAGGGCATCAGGAGGAAAAGGAACCGGCTGCATCTGACCATCTGCACTTACATGAAATGAGTATGCTCTGACAGGAAAAAAAAGACAGAGATTGATTTAAGAAGTCTGTCTTCAAGTCTGTTTAGAAAACAGAATTAAAGGTGTGTTTCCACTGCTTGCATTCAGATTGTGCACTCAGTTCCTCTTCCAATCTTTCTACTCATGTGAAGAAGAAATTATTTATCCATAGCATGGCCCTCAGAGCATAACTTAGGTAACCTTCTTTTAATGTGGAAAGTCAAGCACCACCTACTGATCAAACAAGCTTTTACAACTCATGCAATGACGACTGCTGGCATGAGTGATGATACACAATGGTACTCTTAAATCTAGTGCAGGGGGAGACTGCCACAGGAAGAGAAGGGAAGGAAGTGTGGGCTAAGGCCTGCTGGACGACAGAAGTAGTTGGCTGGCTGCTGCAGAGCATGGCAGGCAGCTGAGTGCCAGGGGGACATTTGGTAGCTCCCTTATGGATTCTGACACGCAAACTTCACTTGGACCGCTGCCAAGCTGTCCCAAACACACTGCCAGTCCCATGTCCCTCGAGGAAAATTGCCCAGCACTGTACCTAAAGGTGCAGTGAAACAGTGAAACCTCTAGTGCCAAGGTCCTAAGTCCTCAAAGCACAATTGCTGACATCTCACATGACAGACCAGCAAAATTGCACTGGAATTTTCTCCTTCTTTGGGGCTTGCTGTCTTTTTTTTTTCTTCCTCCCCTCTCCCCCTGTTTTTGTTTGTTATTGTTCATGGATCTTACACCACAACTACAAATCCCAATTTCGCCTGCCAGAATCAGGGTTCTCACTGGGAAAGAATGTATTGGCTGACTGCCAGTTGTGCCACCTGTGACCAACCTATCAACAGCTTCATCTCAAAGTCTTTTCCATGGAGAACAGTTAGGTTGTGAAATTTTCTTGTTCTGAGATGCTACCTGACATACCACATCTATTACAAGAGCACAAATTTTATGTGAGGGTTCACCTATACATACCAAGATATGGTTAATGGATGGCTTTAATTTCCCTAGACCTAAAAAAATATGGTGGGATGAGAAGAGCTCACAAAAAAAAGATATTTTATGAGCACACTTAGGAAGATCACTTCCTTAATTGCTGCTTCAAAGTCACTAAAGAGGGTAGTCTTCAGAATTCAACTACTGAATTTGTTATTTAAGATTCACAGTGAGTTAACACCAGAACAATAATTTTCAGTAGGACAAAATGCAACCACATTTTCACCTTTCTTGCCTGTTCCAAGAGCTTTATATGCTTTTCTCATCCTGTGCTCAGTTTCTTGTTCTGGCAGGTCTGAGTGACAGATCATACTGTAAGTCTCCAATTTTTGACATTAAATACATTCAGGAAAGGGTAGGACAGATTTCTGTCATTGTTGGAAGCAGCAAACTGCCTATATAAGTAGAACTAATTTTCAACTATCACCACAGAAATGTGAAATATTTTCCTTGTTATCACCCCGATTCTTGTTTCCTGCAGTAAGGAACTGAAAAAAACAGCTGATAGTCACTCTAACAAAACAAGTGGATCTTCTGTATGCAGTCACTCTCTCCAGAGCCATGTTGAGCATTGAATGTATGAGCCAAGGTGATTTTTAACAGGCTTATAAACTACACAAGGAATACATTTAAACATTACAGAAATAAGTTTAGATCTGGAGTGACCTGTGACTACAGCATTCTCACTTTCTTCATTACTTCATACCAGCACGTGTGATTAAACTGTTGCTTTTTTGCTTGGTTTGGTTTTGTAGTAGTTGAGTGGATTTCAGTTTTTTTTTTCACTCTGAGAACTAACAACATACGTTGCTTATTTGAAGTACTCTAAATATCTTATAAATACCTGACACTATGAAAACCTGTTGAGCCCATTTTTCTTCTTTTCCCATTAGCTACCTTTTCTATTTTTATATTGTACTATGCTCAGCGTTTTGATATATCTCCAAAGTGAAAACAGTTGTTAGGGGCCAGATCCCTGATGTGCCAGATGCTGTCTGCTCCATTTCAACACACTCAAAAGCGTGAAAAACTTACACAACTTCAGCTCTAAAGGAAAAGGAAGAGTAAATGAGAAACTAACAATCCTAAATGACAGCTGTGAAAAGATCACTTCAGATGAAGAAAAATCAAAGCAATCATGCTAAAACAGATTTCAATGGTTTCAGGTCCTATAGCAGACAGAATTATATTGAAATGTTAGAACAGTCATCAACAACATTCAAAAACCTTGAAGATGCACCAAAAATGAACCAGTTTGATTTCAGTTTGCCTCATATTTCATTCTGTCCCTCCCTAACACTTGTGAGAGGTGAGCAGGGAGGTCTCTACACTGCTGGTATTCCTGCTTCTCAAACCACAGCAAACAAAGCGTAGTAAAATCAGTCACCCTTCCTTCTCAGTGACCAACTCCAAAGATGAACTTGAACCCATTAAACTTTTGAATGTTACGTGAAGATATTTCTAAGTGCAGCTGCACTGTAGGATGAAGATCTGTGCCCTACAGAATTTTTAATGCAAGCAGCTGATCTGGCAGCTGCTGCACACCAATTTCTATATTCACCTTTTGCAGCATCTAGCAGGGTGGTGCAATGAGCAGAGAAGTCAGCTTGAAGTGGTAATTAGCGTGTGACGTCTGAGAGAGCTGGACATGGTTTATAATTTGTGTGACACGTGTACAAGAGGACTTACATGCACTAGGTCTGATCACTTGTCACCATGATACGTTATTAATCCCGTGCGTCCACAAACTCACTAGCAGATAACGATATGCATTTACTCACACGTATGAAAGTGTGTGACTACATCCCGATCACTCCTCCAAAAACACGTTCATACATACAAGAGTTGGAGAAGGAATGGCATAAGCATCCCCTGGCCCTTCAAACTTCAGCATTAGTTGGTCACGGTTTCCCACAAGTGTCACACAAGAAGTGGAATGGGAGGAGCCTTATATAAAATCTGGATTAATATGGTTTGCATCACTTTTTTTTTTTCCCCTCTCTAACTCAAGAGGGATGTGAGTAGAGAGTTCTTCATATCTGTGTAATCATTTTTCTGAGGCTCACAACAAGTGAAGCCTGGTAGAGCAGGTCACCTTTTACGGTCAGTTCCATTAAGGATGAATTTGAACATTATGATACAATAAGTCTTTTCAGTATTTCCAATCAAACAAAACATTTCAGTGTTCCTTTCTCTGCACACCGCTGTTTATAGAAGCTGCAAAGTTTGCAAGTAATTTCAAGGCTTTTGTGAACAAAGAAACCATCTTTTTAGACTGAGAAGCAGAGAACAGAGGTGCAAAGCTGAGATCCTGTTCCAGTTTGCATCTCCATAAAGACCAACCAGTTAGATTCAGCATGTAACACCTCAAATTTCAGCTCCTTTTCCATTTATTTCTGTCTCCTTTACTTTGTATCACCCAGCCCTTGTCGTCTGCTATTTGTCTTCAAAACACATTTACAAATGCAACTTTAAGATCAAGCAGATTTTCTCCTGCCCTTGCCAAATAGCTGTATCTACCTCTATTCATATAATAGTTTTCAGCAGCAAAGGGGAATTCCAGCCAGCAAGGGAATGCAACTTCAACAGATGACTGGCTTTTAAAATCGAATGTTTGATACTCACGGCTTTCCTCCTGGGATGCCTGTGAGATTCGGAGGGATGCCTGGGACTCGCATATGATGATGTGGATCAAAACCAACCTATAGTTTTCCCCAAGCAAAACAAAAAGGTGTAGTGAAGATGGAGTTAGGCAAAGGAAGACTGTTTAATTGATATCCTCTACAGCATACTCCCCAAATTACAGAGACTGAATTAGATTTAACCCTGCAGGTCTTAGATTTAATGTAAACTCTCAACACCAAATATATTAGTTGCAATCACTTACCACTGGAGATCTCCCATAAGCTGCTGCTGCTGCTGCTGCAGCTGCTGCACTCATTTGTGGGGAAATATTGTGTAGACCAGCATAGGCAGCTCCAGGGCTGGTCAGCTCCCCATTCATACCAGCATGTGGCACAATTCCAAATGGAGTTGGATAAGGACACGGCACTGCCATAGGTGTCCTTAAACCTGAAGCTATTGGAAAAAGAAGAAAAAAGAAGTCACGCAGCCAGCCCAGAGCCATCAAGTGAAATATGAGTTAAGACAAACAGTGATACACACACGCTCTGTATTAAAGTGCTGAAGAACCAGCTCAGCATGCAGTTTAAGCAGTTGTAATACACTGCCTCATCACTGTAGATTTAAAGGCAGTCTGGTTAGGTACAATTGGCCACTGTTTCACACCATCAAAATATACAGACACTAACCTAGCGGGTCCACACCTTGGGGTTTGCCGGGCACTGGCCTCAGCCCAGGAGCGGAGTTGCTGCCTGGAGTTGGGGCATCAGTCCGTGGAGTTGGGGTATTTGATTTAGACACAGGAGTGGTAGATTTCTCGTTCTAATCACCAAAAAGGAAAAAAGAGCACAGTTCGTTAGTTACTTTACTTTTTTAGCTAGTGTTGGAAAGAGAGCCGGTGATAATCAAAGAATGTGTGTTTAGGGATATTTAGCTTTTGGGTTTGGGTCTCTATAGTCCCTTGCAGTGAAGAGAAGACACAGAGACACTGAAAAAGACAAAATGGCAGGAAAAAAACCCACAACTGACCAACAACTCATGCCCGAATGTGATGCTGGAATCACAAGATGGAGACAGTGATGGATATAAAGTCAGGAACTGTTTGTTCAGTGCTTTTCTGTGACAAGCTTGTTCATCAGACAAACCACTGACTCCATGGCCTGAACCTGTCATTCTATCACCTTTCCTGAATGCTACATTCACTTTAAGCTTTCTTTTTATTTGTATTATTTCTTTAAATAATTGCATACCCTGACCTGTGAAGAACAGAGAGGGGAGTCACTGTACAGCTCAGGAAGGTGATTAACTGTGGTCACAAACATGAAAGGAAAGAACACCTTCAACTTGCAGGCAGCTTTTTTTTTGCATTGCGATTTGTGAAGCAAGTCAAGAAAGGCTCTTGTAAATGACAGATTATTTTTTAGATAGAAAATAAAAATTATTGTTGCTGTATATGGCCTGGTAATTCAAACAAAGCTAACAACCTAGCAGGGAACTGAATTTGCTATAAACCACAGCACAGGAAAACAGCTCAAGGAACCCCTGTGTACTTTTATTTATTCTCGGAATGACAGTTTTTCATATAGGGGAGGAGAAAACCATCTCTCAGCACAGCACATCTATCATCTACCCACACCACCAGTGAAAATAACCTCTATCACAAAAAAAGACTGTGTACTTTCTCCTTACTATTCTATTAAATTCTCTTGAAGAGATAAATTAAACAAATTTTAAATTGATGCTTCATAGTGTTTTAGCTGTGGAAATCCAAATTGTGCCCAGAGAGAAATCCAGTATGCGTTATGTTTCAGAATATGATCATGGGTCAGGAGCATTCTAAAGCACTTACAAGGCTAAGTTCTTTGGATTTTGAGGAAGGAGTACTGCTGGAGGATGCAATAGATGCTGGACTAATTGGTGCATCTTTCTTCAATAGTCGAGTCTTGTCCAAGCCATTCTCCCGTGGGGAGTGTGCGGGGCTTCCCCGGGGAGAGGAAGGATCCTAAACATCAGCAACATGGGTTAGTATAGCCACTAGTGCTTGTCTTGAGCAACTGTCACTTTGGAATGAAGATCTGTCATAAAAACTGACACCATCCTTCAGTTCTTAATTGATCTAGCTGATGAAATTGTAAAATAAAGACAAATAATGAAAGACAATTTTTTTTCCCAGAGAGTCTTAAAATTTGATGTCATTAACCATGAAAAATAATGTTAAAAATCTATGGATAGGCAAGTAGATCTCATTTGTGAAGTGACAGATTGAAAAGGTTTGAGGCACTTGGCAGACTTGATAAAGTTCACAAATGAAATCACAGCCAGACTGAAAGCAAACACAGATACCATTACAAGCCCCTGTGCTGTGCTGGCTTCAAATATCTCCAGTAGACTTTTGGTTTATACACGAAACAAAAAGATCCTTTGTAGATATAAGTGTTACAGATCTGATTTGTATTCTAAAGAAGGACTATGTGACTGGATTCCCTCAGGCATTTAAAGCTCCTTTTATGAAGGCAAAGGCTGCAATCTTATTCATATACGCAATAAGCAAAGAAACCACTGAGGACACCACCATTACTATAAGGCAGAAAACCCGCTGTTGTGTACCTCATTGGAAACATCAACTACCAAGTTGTCATCGCTCTTTTCACCATCACTGTCCTGCAATGACAAATCACAATGTGTTAAAAATATTTATTTAATACCCCAACGTCCCATCAGCACCAAGAAAAAAAACAAACAACGAAACTAAGGCTGCTCACAACTATGCAACACAGCATTTACTTCTACCAAGCTTTATGTGATAACACAATCATAATATTTACGTCACCTAGAGTGCTTCTGCCTAACAGGTTATCACAGCTATAGCATTCTTCCCAGTTTTCACAATGTTGAACATGGACACAGGATGAAAATTCTCATCAGAAGTTCCATTGCACTGAGAAGCAGGGCCAAGCTAGAGCCTATATCTATGAATTCCCAGCCTAACTGATGCTCAGTCCTTTGGCAACTTGCCTTCCAGGTGCTTTCTGTTTGTATCGTTAAAAACACTATAAATCCTACACACCAAAACCTTCCACACAGCACAGATGTTAGAGGCAGACAGTAAGAACCTGTTAAAAATTTTACTCTCAATTTTAAAGTTAGTTATGCGGCAAGAATCAGGCAAAATTACAGAGGAATACTTAAGTTTGACAATGCACAATTTAGATAATTTACTCACGTAACGAGCTGCTATTTCCTTCTCTTCTGTTTTCTGTTTTTTACTATCTGAAGAATAATCTGTTGAATTTCTGTGCTTTTCTGCTGTTCTGAAACTAGCTGAGGGAGATACAGAAGAGCTCTGCAGTCAGGAAAGAGATGAAAAAACATCATTAGATGCTCATTCAAAACAGTAGTTCATTTGTCACTACCCCTCAACACAACTTAAACTGATAATGTAATTTGGAGTTGCTCTCACAGACAGCACTTTGGGCTTTAACCAGTGCTGTCTATCCCACAAGTGTCTTGTATTAAAAATGCACAAAGCATTCCAAGAGACAGATAAAGGCGGTCAGCCAATAGATCATCGTTGCTACCTGCAGTGTCAATGGGATGAATGTAGAGCTACTGTGGACCATTTCATGAATACTGTTCACTGGTCTGGGTTTTCGCTTGTTTCCTCTACAATTACGCAGGTTTAAATCAATACTCCTGGAAGAGGAGGATGGGTGTGCATGAGTGTGTATTTGCCTGTGTAAATCAAGAACAAAGTGACTCAAGGTAAGTCACACTTCAGCAAACATTTGAATGATGATTTCTGGCAAAGAAGCAAGTTTCCAAACAGTCTTGAAGCAGGACAGAACAGGGTAAAACATCTAACAATTTTGTTTTGGTGTCTTTTACAATTTCAGGCTGTGCACACAGTAGATGATGAGCTACAGCTATTGTTTCCAAGTCTCTTGCCATTCAGCCCTCACTTAACAATGATCTTTAGCAGAGTAAGGAAGATAATATAAACTTTATGTACTGTCATCCAACAACTCTGCTCCAGTCTTTTAAACAAGGAAGGTGACATTTATAAACTCATACCATATTTCCAAAGCTTGGTAGAGCCTGTACCTTGGTACACAAAAAAGGAAGTAACGGAAGATACAAAATTCCTCCTGGGACTGATTTTAGCACCAGCAGCAGCAGCTTTCAGCCCTAGTTCAAGAAAGCATTTAAGTACACGCTAAACTTTATCTCACATTGAAGTCAATGGCTGAATGTACACATACGTGAGTATGCATTCAGGCATTCTGCGGAATCGCAGCTGACAGGAATGAAGATGGAAGTAATTCTCAGTTGAAACCCTGATGACTGTTTCCATGCCACTGTCCTCCTTATCTAAGGGTGTGAGATGAACAATAATCAAAGTCCTTACTGCTGGATTTTAGATCCTCCCATTCATCCATAAACATTGGTTACAGGGTTCTTCTTCCACGCATTGGGACAGCTGGTGTTCTGCATAAAACTGTACAACACAGCAATTTGGTTTTTCAGGCTTTCAGTGCAAAGCTCCCTAGGTCAATTCTGTAGCTACTACCAAGAATGTAAACCAAGAAATCCGCATTTAGATTGTGCAACTCCTGTCCCATCAGTATTACCAAATTTCCTCTTTTCCTTAACTAATTACACCACAAACTTCTGATAAGGACCAAGAACAGCTAACCACAGAAACTAAACTGCGGTTGCTGCCCAAGCCACGTTGAGAGAACACTTCCCCCTGCTGGGACACTCAAGTCCTCCTCTCAATTTCTCAAAAATTTCCAGTTCTCATCAACAGCACCTCAGATTAATGAGTGGTAGAATTTGCCAAAAATCTTCCATCTTTTTGACTTGTAATTTTTAATTGCCTTCTAAGTACATTGAATGGAAATAAAAATTTTGGAACAAAGCTAGTGCTGAACACAGCCTGTGGCTTTCCTGTTTCCCAGACTGCCTCTCCTTCTCCCTGGCAGTATAAAATAAGTAGACAAGAACTTCCTGTCCTGAGCAATTACACCTTAAAATACGTTCATTGATTCAGCTTAAAAGCAGCTCATTTATCAGCTATTACAGTAAATGACGCAAACAAACAATGTCATTTTTTGCTCTGAAGAGAAAACACATATTAAAACATCTGAAGACAGTACTGGCAGTAGGCACAGAAGCCCTTAAATAAAGGCCAAGAAGAAATGCAACATTAAATGAACTGATGGCTTGAAAAATGCATTTGTTTACTGCAACAATATTGCATAAGTCTCTTCCAAAAGATTTTAATTCTATGCTCCTATTACATTTATATTCATTCACAATTTGGGAGGCAGTAGCTTGTAATGTGAATTCAATTCATTATTTCTCAACTTCACACTACAGAAAGCAATTTACTTTAAATTGAAGAAAAATAATCACCAGTAAACTACAAATTAGCGTAGTGTCTAAAGAATAAAACTACTGCACTTATTTAAATACATTTATTTTCATAAATTTGAAATCATATAGTTTCATTTTTCACAATCTAGTTAGCTATGTGCTATAGATATCATTTTAATCTTTGATTTCACTGCTTAATAAAGTAATAAATTAAAGCCCCCTAGTAGACTGATGAAGTAGCTAATTATCACTAGAACACCACATCGGGCATTGAAGCAATGTACACTGCTTAATGGTTTTATTGCTTCAAAGATGGATCAGACTTTATATCAATATTAAAAGATCTTGCTATGGTATCTCACCTGTCATTAGCGAAAAAACAGAGACAACTCACCTATTGATAGCAGGCAGAATCTCATTTCTCAAATTGAAATTTGGCCAGTGTACTAGGACTAACATTATTTTGTCTCAGGAGTCAATTACTACAGAACAAATCTAAATTCTCCCACTTTCACCTGTCCTACTCCTTTTCTAGCATGCAGCCAGTCAATCAATGCCCCTGCAACATTATTACTCATGCTGACAGATCTAAATTTATCTCTTACAGTAAATCATAATGACATGTCATGTACACAGACAATGAACTATGGTCTAGATCCTCCCATGGATGTAATGTTTGTCATTTTCAGTGTTTGAGTTCCCACTATTGCTTGTAATAGCTTTTCAGTTCAATAACACTTGTAAGGGTCTACCTTCAGTGAGAAATGCCAGGATATAACAATGTCCTTATGGTTTCACTGTCATCAGATTCCTACATATAATCCTGTACCCACCCACACTTTAATTCCTGACTGTGCAAATCTTGCAAGACATCCAAGAGAGGTACTTTTATTTGCAGACTGTGCAAGAAAACCTCCATCAAAGCACTCCATTTAGCTGTCAGACTCTGCCTGTTCCTTGATTAAAACATCAGTGTTCCCCTAGCAGTTGCCTTTAAGAAGCTGGAATAGGATAGCTACTTAGAGAAATTAAGTGACTGAACATTATGACTCTGCAGGTCATAACTTAATGGGTCAGAGTCCTCATTTTAGTAACTATTAAAATTTATAGAGAAATAGAGTCTTTTCACACTGCTGTTTTCTTCAATAAAATGTGTTAATCTAGTAGAGAGTAGCATTTTCCCCCTAACCAATACTGAGTTTGCTCACGTATAATAATTAAATCAGATACTGGAAAAAATACTCTTCAGTGAAAGTAGGTGATATTTAGTTTCTGTTTTAGGAAAACATACTGTTTTTTCATATTCTGTTTAGGTAGAACATTTTTATTCATCTTAAATACACCACAGAACGCTGACAAAAAAACAACTGAACATACATATTTATAGAAAGGCTGAGCACGTTGCCTTGTTCACATAATTTGCTTAAGAAGTGGAACAGCTGGACTCATAGTATCTTTTGTACTAAGCAGTAAGGCATGTCATGCTATGCTTCAGTCTCTGCTTTCGGCAGTGCTAAGCACAGTGCTAACTGAAAAGATGTCCCACCACAACAACCACTCTGTATTCTCTCCAATGTGGGCATGGCGATGCTGTTCCTGGTAAGAGTACCAGTGCCACCCAGGCACAAATTAAATGAACATCAAAAGGGCCACACAAACCACTCACACAGCCACAAAATTCTTACCAAAAACAGGACAAACATCAGCATGCTTGCTGTCTGTTTGGGTAATTAATAATTCAAATTGCTAGAAATGGCAAGAAAAATTTTCGCCCTAACACAGCAGAAAAGAAATCAGTATGGTCAGATTGCACAGCTATCCAATTGCTTTCAAATCCTGCAAGCCCCATCTCCCCATATGCTAGTTCCTGTAGATGAAGACCTGGTCTAAGCAGAGTAAGTGATAATTAAATGAAATCAGTGTTAAAAGTAATGACTAGAGATGACAGGATGAAAAGTCATTCCATATGATAAAGCTGGTAACTCTTTAAAGCATTCATGGATATGGCCATTCTCCAGCGTACCCTTACTACTATGCCAAAATGATGTATTTGGAGTGTAATAATTAAAACAATAATTCCCAACAAAGTGGGAATTACAAGATAATTGACTGTCCTGAAGTATTAAGCAAACTGCAGTAAAAGCCAAAGATGTTCAACGCTAAGGTCAATTATGGTATAATTATCTGAATGACATTACTGCTTTTACAAAGTCTGTTGAAAGTATAAAAGAAACTATAAAAATGCGCCACAGGGAAATGATCAGTCATTAATGCTGCTTGGTTGGCTGGTGCCAATGGGATGGCCATACCACCTCTGGAGCTTACACCCAGGTACTGGTCCAGGTTTGGGCTTGGTCCAGCACTGAGCTCTCCAAGATGTATGTTTAAATCAGAAAAAAAAAAGAAAAAAAAAAGACTGCTGTGACTTCTGACACACACGGATGAGACAGAGATCTCTCTGCTGAGTGATACAAGGTGGGAGAGGTCATCTCTCACCAGGGAGGTGACAGGACAGGGAGTAAGAAATATCTGGGTAGAAGGGACGGTCCAGCATAGCCCACCAAGGCCACCAAGCCCAGGGAGGAAAAAAAGAGAGTAACAAAGAGCTCCCATACAGCAAACATTCTGCGTGGCTCTAACTATGAGGCTACACCCATCTGTTTAAAAAGAAAAAAATAATTAATTTACACACATTCATAGGCATGAGTACATTAATTTTTTAAACACTGTAGGCTGTCTTACAGACACCACGTGGAATATTCACAGTGGTTGTGCTCCTGAGGTCACCAACACTTACACACTGCTACTACACCTTTTTGTTGTTATTCCTACATCACTATTATTCCTATTTGTACATCCCCCTCTCCACTCCAGTATCACATATTGCTTGCTCTTTGCTTTAGTTTTCAACATCTCAAGCAGGTTTTCCTTACCATGCCTTTCCCCTCAGGTATATCCAGTGGGTCGTGATCAGGCCTACAGAGTCAGGCAGTACAGCCTGGAGCACATCTCTTCCAAAATGGCTCACCAAAGGGAGAGAAGCTGGTAGCCAAGTATTATTCCCACATATATCACTGGTCACAGCAAACAACTTCAATATTTGCACCTCTCCCTTTTCCAGCTTGCTTCTCTCTCTACTTACCCAAACTGAAATCCAACCTCTACTCAGCCACACCATGGTATTTTTTTTTTTTTCATCTCATTTGCTGCCTCTTCCCTGTAGCTGTGTTTTCTGGTACCAGACAAAGTCTCCCTGATTCTTAGCAAAAAGTACTACTAACTAGCTAAGGAAGACCCAGAACAAATATTAAAACCCAGGTTTTAATACTACATGACCCTCTCTGAGCTAACTAGATTGAGTTTAGTAATCAAGTGTGTGCTAATTATTTTTAATACAAACTATGATTAAAATGCAAACTTTGAAGTTTTATATAGCATTTTTACTTACTAATTAACTTCATTAATTGCAAAATTAATGAAGTTAACTAGTGGATAAGAGTGTCATTAAAAACATCAAAGTCTAGATGTGCAGCACTACTGCAAGAGCAACAAGATGGCCACAAAGAAGTCCAGAAAAAAGAGAATGTGTAGGCTCAGCAATTAGTTTTTGAAACGTAAGTGTCTCAAAGCTTTACATGCCCAGCAATACAGATATGTACAAACATTACGCATCTGTGTAATTTCTTCAAAAATACCTGTGTAACTGTTTACACTGGTGATCTGTTTGCCCTGGTGGCTATCACTGCAATATTTAATCTAAGCTAAATAAAAGCATCAAAGTCTAGACGTTATGAAATGGTTGATAAAGAAACAGTAAACCACTACATTGTACAACTTAACTCTAGTCATACATTTCAACATACACATCAATTTGCTGGAAAAGCTAAGCAGGCCACACAGCAGAAACTGGAGATACTTAGCAACTTTGACATATAATTCTATCAGCATGTGCTGTTGTTTCTCCAGCTTCTCCTGGGGAACAGGTGCATGGTGGTGGCAAGAAAAGTAGGTGTTTAAAGCAACGGTGAGAGCTGCTAGCAAGCCTTTCACGGATTTTTGCAATAAATCCTTTAAAATACAGCTTCTCCAGTAATCACTGGCTGAAGAATAACACACATAAGGTCTAATCATTACTGACACTGTGAGGGTCAAAAGACGGAGAAAAGAGCCCATGCAGCTTAAATACAAGCAGTAAAGCTGTAGACGAACACAGCTATGAGGCAAAAAGGTAAGACAACTTCAGGCTCAAGTATATCTTAGCACAGGCACATGAAGGTACTGAAATCAAGGAGTGTGGCAAGAATAACAAGCATCCTTGGGTAGCAAGACAGTTTGAACAAAGGACCTGGTTTCAGCAGGGAACAAAAGAAAAAGAAACAGATGGGCAGGAAAAGGAGCTAAATATTTCTGATAGGTTTACAGAAGCTTTAAAGTTCACAGATTACATTTACCATCAAGTCTGCACTTGTCCACATCTGCCAACTTGTAAATATTGAATTTAATTGACGGTAACACAACTCTGGCATTGTAAAACACTCCCTCCCTTTAATCCACGGAGCAATTCATCCGATCCATTCTCCATTCACCATCCTGCACTGCAATCTCCTTCCCTTTGAACAGACCCCAAACTAAAACCACATGCTTCAATACACAGCAGAACAGGTAATCTAGACAGATTTAAAAGATTTGCAAGAAGGTGTTAAGGCATAAATTGCAACTGGTACAGACAATACAGCGGGTGAGCCCCAGGGCACGTCCAGGCTGCAAATGAATTGTCTCTAACGATCCCAGAAAAGTGTGGAAATGGTACCAAACTCTATTGTTGGCATTTTAGAAGACAAGTGTAAAAACCCTGGGATGATCCAGCATGTTGGCTATCATAGCATATAAACCCTTGAATGTTACTTTAACCAAAATCTGTAACAGAAGGGTCAGAGGCCACCAAGTCACAGAAATTCAGAAGAACTGAGGGTAAATATAACCATCTTTGAAAATCTGAGGAGCAGAGCAGTGCCAAGAAAACGCTGAACTACAGCTCTCCTCAAATATTTATTTGGGGTTCCAATTACTGTCTTTTCATGCCATTTCTTTCAGTAGAGACCTGAAACAGTTTGAGCAGCTCTAACAAAACAGAACCCAAAACACAGAGGAGAGAACTGGGAGTTAACTAGGGAAAAAGAGTGAGGGAAAGCACACAATCACAGGATAAGAGAAAATGCTCAACCAGCCAGAGCATTCAATGCAGCAATTTAATTGTGGGTTCACCAGCATGAAAGCAAGTGAGCAGGAAAACCACCAGTCTGTATTATGGGCTTTGATTCAGCGGCATGTCATGATGTAAGGAAAAGCAGCGGCGCTCTCTGAGTGTTCTTCAAAGGCAATGACAGATGTGCACGGAAAATTCCCAACATCCAACATATCTCCAGAAATTAACACTAATTATATTTTCATAGTGACTGAATTTAAATAGAACACACAAGGTAATTTGGTTCGTTTTCAGAATACAACAAAACTCTAAGGAATGAACGTTTTATGATAGCCACTACACGCCTGCGTCAGTATGCTTTACCCTTTGCTAAAAATACCTTCAAGAATCACAAAATCTCTCTGAATAATAACTGGCTTTTGCTTAGAGCCCTCTTTTCAGACCAAGCCTCATAGTAAAACTGTTAGCCTTTCACTTTGCACAGTGATTAAAATGGACTGTACGGCACTGAGCCAAGCTGAACACAAACACCTTCCTGCAGCAGCTCAAGCCACAGGGGTTATAAAATTCTCGTCAGTACTGGTAACAGAGGTTAGGAGGTAAAAATACAACCACCCACACCCCCTACATTTTCCACGTTAAAGTAGTAATGCTCAGATAAATGTTGCCTTCTCCAGGGATACCTAAGTGGATTCGGTTTCCACGTGACAAGTCCTTACAACTTTCTCCTGGGATTTACGTTCCCCATCTAATTTTTTATTTTGACCAGAAGGATATAGCCTTGCACTAATTAGCCTTTTTGTTTGTTTGTTTTAAAACCACAGAGATACGTCTGGAGTCAGTCCCATGAGATACTACATTTAGTCGCTTTCAATCAGGTACTATGCTTCAGTGCCCCATATTTTTAGTTCTGGTTATATCTAGCGTAGGTATATTCATGGAAAACGCATCAATTTTGAGGTTTCACATTTCTGTTTCTTGCCAATCTATCCATACGTATCAACCCTTTGGGGAAAAACACTTTCATTTTCTTTCCTGCTGTTTATTTGCTTCTAGAGGATTTTATAGTTGTTCTGTGGCAGAGATGACCTAGGAGACCATAAGAAAATAAAGCAAATTATCTTTTTAACTGAATATTTCATTCATAGAGCTGATGATCTCTTTCCGCAATTTCTGACTTTTTCTTTCCCTTCTCCCATTTTCACTCTGTTTCTGACTTGATCAGCAGAAAAGTGATGAGAGAAGATGTAACTTTAAAGAGACAACCATGATTGCAAAAAGCACCCTAAAATTTAATAGAAACCTTCTCTCCACATACCAATTGCTTTAATCAACAGAAACACATTCAAAACACATTCACGTGTTATGATCATATACTAACTAAAAGACTGGTAATTCACTCACCTCTTCCCCTGTCAGATTTTGTGTGGTTTCTGAAAACCTGATACATTTTTTCCTAGCAACCTATACGATTGAGGAAACCCGAGCCACTGCTAAGTGCCCAGTGAAAACAGAATGCATTATCCAACCAGTCTCTTTACTGGGTAGGGAGATAAAGCATGGCTAGGTACTAGCAAATATTTGCACATTCCAGTTCATGCTGATTCTGAAGCAAAATATTTTCTCAACCATCTATAAAAACATCTCCCAGGAAGAAATATTTAAGTACTATTCTGCCCAAATAACATCCAAGCCCATGATATCCACCTCACCTCATCTACACTCACTTACTTGTTGTTCCCAAGATCCTTGTTCAGGAAATTATCCCATTTCCTATTCAGGAAACCACTTCAGCAGATGCCAGATTGGAGGCACACACTTTGATATCACGAAAGTCACAAAGCAGATAAAGAAATCAGAAGAATGTGCATATGTGCTGAACTTACTGCATATTACCCTGTTTCCGCCTGCTGCAAAAACGATTGTCTCCGGTCTCATTCTTCAAATCAAGGACTCTGGTACGTAGAATGGGTAGAAAGGAGGAGTAGCGGGAACACAGATCCTGCATTCTATCTTAAAGAAATTACATCAGTACGTAATAGCACACTATACATCCAACACCTACTTTGAAGACTGAAAAAACAAAACACACATTCCTTTCTGCCAGATTTCTAGATATATTACAACTTCTGAACATCCTACAGCTCTGCCGAGAGAAGCACCAGTAGCTTTTACTTTTCTGGGTTTTTCATTATTTATACTAGACAGGTCACACTGTTAATTTTTTAAACAATAAAAGCACAACCAAATACTAACTTCAGTCTAGCTGGTAATGTATTGATGTCAACAAAGAGCAGCCAATATATTTTTAATTCAGGCTAGAAGAGAGGAAAAGTAAAAATCTCCCTCTTGTACTCCCCCTACACTCTGCCAAGCAGTTAAGTGTGATAACTGGCATACACATACATGACCCTTTGTTCTATTCAAATGAGTTACCTTAGATTATTTGTGAAGACTGTTCTCTCTCATTTAAGTACTTCATAATACGATCCATCTTTCACTTTGCTTTTGTTAAGGGAAGAGTACCGTAATCTCCCTAAAACAGCATTCTGGTAAACGCTCCTAAATTATGCAATTCAGTAGGTTCAACTCTACTGTTACAATCATTTTCAAGGAAGACAAGTATAATTCATTATCGTTAGAGATACACAATCCTGAGTTGAATTTTCCTTAACTGAATTCCTAACACTTTAATGTTGAAATTGATCTGTTTCAAAAACATCCTATGAAAGGTTTTTTAAATACCATACAAACTCAAACTCTTTATTTTAAATGGTTAGGAAATGAGCTGGTGGAAACAGGAGAAAAAAAAAAAAGTTTTATGTTCTCTAGTCTAACATTAAGTACCTTCTAAAGAACAACAGGCTTGTTTCCAAATAAACTACTGCAGTGTACAAATCACCCAGCACGGATGGCGATAACAATACCCATGGTATGAATATAGATCTGAGAAGTTGACATTTCATCAAGGTTGTCTAGGAAACCATTTTTAAAATTTATTTATAAAATGAAATAAGCATTTATAAAATGAAAGATGCTTATTTCCATTTGGGATGCCTCTAGAGACGCTGGCAAGTAACAAGTTTATTAAAAAGAAAAGTTCAAGGTTTTTTTCTTGTTGATTGTAAATAACCTCCTTGTGAGGCAATTAAGATTGTGGAGATCAAAGGCTGAAGCAGCACTATGAAACCAGCAGTTACAGAGTTAAGGGAAAGCCTCCTTCATGTTCCTCGATACAGAAAACTTCTAGCCACCATTCATCCCGGTAGCATAACAGCAAAGATGAGCTTTTTTAGACCTGCTTTGGAGCATGCTAAAAACCAAAACCCATATTTTAATGGACACCTAACCAAGCAGCTTCATTTTATGCACAGTCAGGAATTATTTTAGTTGTACCCAGATGAGACTGAAGGAGCTAGGTGGTGAGAGAAGCTTGGGGAGGACACACGGGATAACTTGTGAAATGGATTTCTCAGTTGGGAAGTGTTATTAAATCCCAGATTGCCGCAGTTTGTCAGCGCATTTCTTCTCCTTAACAGTTGTCAAAACCATGACTTTTCAAGGTAGAAGCCAGAATAGGTAGCAAAGTATTTCCCAATGCAAAGCTTGACTACTATGATGATCTCTGCACACACCATCTTCAAATTTGACATCAATGTAGTGTTTGCTTGTTTGGAAGTGTGAGTGGGGACTTTAACAAAGCACTGCCAGCAAGTCTCTAGTTAGAATTTAAGGGATAAGTTGCAAGTCATATTTAGTAACCATATTCAGTAACAAACATCTGGGCTGCTTAAGCAACAACAGATTCTGTCTCCTTGCAATGCCACCTTGCTTACTCTCAACAATAACTTAAATCCTGCCCTGACAGAGCAAATCTTAAATGTTAAAGTCGGCCTTCTATTATTGCTTCTCACTATGATGGGGATACATCCTGAACCTGTCCTTCCATTTCACTGCCCTTCCCTTCCCCTTATATTATATAGTGGGAGATGAAGTCAGCATTTGTTGTGAATTTTTTAATCACATTTCTTATTGTGTGTAGACTTTAGTTCTGACATAAATGTAAATTTCCATTTAAAGACACCTAGAGCATCAGGTGGACCCCTTACAGTGAGAAGGTTTAACAAGCTCTTTCA
This sequence comes from Tapera naevia, assembly GCA_033556795.1. Classification (NCBI taxonomy): domain Eukaryota; kingdom Metazoa; phylum Chordata; class Aves; order Cuculiformes; family Neomorphidae; genus Tapera; species Tapera naevia. Next base: position 4,402,173 of record JAUMJJ010000092.1, read on the forward strand.
CAGCAGGCACAATTGTATCCAGAATTCCAGCTGTCAAACCGAAATCCTTCTCCCCTGCCTACACTCTTCCCCTTCAGGGCATTTTAACTACTGACAAAAACCGCATTCCCATATTTACCTCCAGGAGTGATCCCTCCACAGCAGCACTGGAGGAAGCTTAGGAGAGTCCTCCAGCTGTGCAGTCGTCCTCACTGAGCACCTTACTACCAGCACCTTACTACCAGCAGGGAAGCACAGTGCAGACAATCCTGATGTGCACCTGAACAATCTTGCTCCATGTAGAGAAAGCAGTAGTCCTGCTAGCATGGCCTCAGGCCAGAGGTAATGTGATAGGAAACAGCTCAGGTACAGTGCTGGGCTGTCCGAGTCACACTGCTGGTGGGTGGTGTGCTACCAAGATAGGTGAGCATTAGCCCCTGGGTTTCAGCGGTGTGCTTTGTGGCACGGTGTATACATGCTGTGTGACAGCTGGTTAGCCCACGGGGTACCATCGCACACGTGTTCCCCTTGGCGTGATCCTCCAACACTGCAGCGGGCTCCTGCCAACTCTGCTACATCTACAACCCCCATGCAGTATGGAAGGATCCACACCACACACAAAAGTAATGTAATCAAACCCCAAGAAGAATAAAAATTCAAAGGTCTCTTCTGAAAAAACATACAGAGATTGCATAGTCAACTGAAATCAGAATTAGCCTGAAAGGACTGAGCTGGCCAACTAGCCCACACAAGTTACCACTAGAAAGAACCACGTATGCACTTGCCATGAATGAGACTCATATTCACTGAAGAATTAGGTGAATTGATTACAAGGTAACACCAATGCTTGAGAAAAAAAATATAAGAGGGAATGATGAAAAATTGTACTCTTATTTGGGAAATCGAGGTTCAATAGTCTGTTCTTTCATCTGATCGTGCAAAGTCAATTAAGCCTCTTCATGCCTCAGTTCATTACCTATAAAATAGGCATAACTTCAGAAGCCTAGAGAGTGTTTCTTTCCCTTACAGTGCTGTTGTGAGGACTGAAGATTTGGAGGCACTCCAGTATCAGAGGGATGGATCCATTAAATATCCTAGATTACAATGGAAACAACGGGCAGCAGAGGAGCTAGGAGGAGGGTTAACAGACTTCCTGGTCTCAGCAAAATCACAACTAGATGACGAGAGCAATACAACTACTGTAACAGAGTGCCTATTCTAAATCCAGAAACTATTATGTTTACAAATAATTATAGGCCATTCTTAGTTTGCACAAATCTGTATCACACAGACAAAGGAAATGTAAAAGGGGATACACTCTGGCACCATACATAAAACTGTCATCAGCTAAATCCACAAGAACCTAAAGCCATTACATCCGAGATGTAACCAACTTCATACTCTTAACAAGATTTCATGAAGAAAATACTGCTGGTGTTTCGTTTTGTTTTTTAAATTACCCATGGGTAACAAAATTAACCAGGAAATGCGCTATCTTCAAGCTTGTCTTTGAAATTATTTTTCTCAAATTAACCTTATGTATTTGAAATGTGAACAAAGCCAAACTTGCAGCTGCCTAACAAACCCAAACCTGTACTTCAGAATGTGTAAGGCCTTCTCAGAGACCGCCAGATGTCAGATAAACCTCCCTGATTTAAAAAATGCAGAGCCAGTCTTCCCATCATCACTCCTTTTACAATAACGCACCAAGCACACAGTCTTTTATTGCTTTGTGCTATGCAGTGTTTGCACTTACAGCACTCCATAAATAAGAAAAACAAACAGGGTATGTGCTTATCTGATTAAAATCCAATGTAAATTATATGCAAAACAGGTGCAGCCCACTGACTCATGGCAAGTTGCCAGCAAAGACCTTCTGTGCTGAAGGTTGTGCACAACTGATTTAGGGCATCATCCCTCTGTCATACTTCTACTTCTGTCTCATTGTATTTCAGTTTCCTATGCTAAATTTTTGAATGGTCCTTCCCATCTCCACTCTTATTCTTACCTGGCCAGTTTAGCACTCCATTATTTCACGATGTGACATCAGACTCTGGAAAAAAATCATGCATCATGATGCATGATCACTTTGTGATTTGGGCAAGCCTTTTCCAATCTCAGCCTATGTAGTACATCGCTTCTCTCTCTCCTTGCTCCTGTAATCATTCAAAACTACTGTTACCCCAATGTAAATGCTTTCCAGAAGTACTTTTGTGCTTCCAGATCTCAGCTGCCTGAATCTTGTGCCTTCTCCAGGCAAAGTACAGCTTGGGGCCCTTCTTACAAGTCTGCAAGCAAAACAGACTAGCCTGAAGAGCAAACTCTGCGCGAAGGCAAGATGCATTTCACATGAAATCAGAAAACGATCCAAGCTTGATTAAAAAGCATCCAGGCAATGCTGCAGAACACTCACAAATTATTTTTTCTGAATTCTTGCACAATGTAGATGATCCAAAACTGGATTTCCCAAATGCTGTGCGGATATGATTATGGAATGTATTTGTTTTGACTGGGCTTGAAGTCCCTACTTTTCAGAGATTTCTCATTTTTCCTTCACTCAAGGTTGAAATTTGCTGTGAGAATTTCTTTTGCTCCCTGTAGAATTGTTCAGGGTATTCCCCAAAGAGGGAGACAAAAAGAATTGGGATTTATCATGCACACGCTGATATTTACAGTAACACCACTCCCAGTACATGTTTGCTGGAAATAGCTTGGTATTTCTTCACTTGCTTTTAATATTTGTAGGATTAATAACAAATTCAGGCTTTGATCCCACATTATTTAACACCTGGGCAAAATGCTGCTTGCTGACGTCCACAGGGCTGTGATTTGGCACAAAAAACTCGCTACATGTTACAAGAAACCTTAGCAAACTCAGCAGTAAAAGGCAGTTTGTTCCTTATCTCTTTTTGTGCTTCCCTTCTTTTCTTACTGTGAAGAGCCTAGGAACAATACCGCAACCACAACAAAGAGGAATAAAGAAGAATCTCATGGATGATTGTTCAAAGTGGGTCCACAAACACCACGACTACTCTGCCACTAGGCATCTGGTTTAAGGACAATCTGAAGCTGCATGAAGGCTGGTGACAAAAAATACCTGCATATGACAACTTTGATGATTCGAAACCCCATGGGTACCTGGTACACCACCAGATGCACATGCTACAGCAGCAGCAAGGAATACCTTTGTATGCCTTCGAACAGCAACATAAAAGCACGTCTTCTGCTTTCATTGTAGTGCTGTCTCTATTCCTGTGAACTCTATTTGCCATTTTCCAGTGGAAATTGCTACAAGAAAACTATAGCCAGAGTAACAAATACTACAGATCTCTTCTGCCAAGTGATAAGACCTTACAGATCATACTAACTTCCTCCACGACTTGCCAAGGTAACCATATTTGACAACATGTTAAATGCCTGAAGGTTCCCAAGTAAACACTGCTCAGGCACAAAACTCAGGAGCCAGAGAAGCTAGAACAAACTTGCAGCTTTCTCCAGGGCCAAAAGCATCTTTACAGCAAAGATATCCTAATGCAACTCTGTTCTTCTGCCTCTATTCTCTGCCATCGTTCGAGTTACACTTGAAAAGAAAGGACAGCTGGCAAAAAAGAAGCAGTGACAAAACCATGAGTCAGACAGAGGTAAAAAGGTTAGTCTCCAGGAGCCAGAAATCACAAGGACAAGCATCTTAGACATGTATCTTTAAATGCGTTTTTTCTCTCTCCCTCTTCTCTTCCTGAAAAACTAAATGCAAAATGAAATCATCTTGCAGAAGGACAGCCGCTCCCCCCTGTGCTCAATCATTCCAGTCACACTATGTTGTCCAGTAACCTGCATTGATAATTCCTCATGAATAAAATGCCAACATTATCATCCACAGCTATGTTGTTGACATGCTTTTGCTATTTCACTAAAAATACCATTAATTTTCTGGCTTCACAACAGCTGAGCTATTCTCCATTTGAATATACAAAAGAGTATTTTGTTTAAACCAAATTAAAAGTGTTCCAGTAAATGACTTCAATTTTTCTGGCTATACTACTTAGTGTATACTGGTCTATTTAATCCTCTTTTTCTCAACTCTACTCCTTCTATCTCCCCCTCCTTTTCTTTCTTTCTTTTTTTTTTTTTTTTTAAATTCCCCTTCCCTTTTTATACTTAATCTTTTCATGCCAGGAACTGGATTTGCCCAGCAAGACCTCCACAGTCAGAAGAAACTTCAAAAAATGTGCTGCCGAAGAGTTAAAGCAATAGTGAAATTACCTCCACTCTGCTTGCACTCACCTGTGTTTGCCGAAACAAATTCAGCAGTAAGGAAAGGATGGGAAAGGGGAGGGGGAAAGCACACAAATGCTGAACACACCTTCCATTTCCCATCCAGACAAGTGTCGACATTCTCCATTTAAGGCGGAATGAAAACCACCATTACTGCCAAGCCCTCCTGGCATCTCACCACTTGCTCCCATTTGTATCTAATGCTTTTGTCAACAGTTCAACTAAAGTCAAAGCAAACAACCCACTACAAACACCAGGGGTAACAGCAACAAGCATGAATCCTTCACAATTATCCACCCCAGCTGCTCAGTGCCTGTCCAGACTGTTTTCATTTACAACAGTGTCAACAAAAGGCTGAAACCCAGTAACTAGGTGGGTCAATACCACCACTGTAAACCCTCCAGAGAAGGAAATGGTGTTCTCTTGCTTAACTGCTTCAGCAAACATGCAGAATAATTCAGTTAGATAGACAACTGCTTGCCTAATGATTTGTTGTGTGAATTATTCAAGGCTTTCCCTTATAAACTACTAAACAATGGTTCTTCAAATACTTCCCAGGAACTGCCAGATGTCCAACAGGAGAAAAGAAAACATCAGGCAAATTCTGACATAACAGAGAAGTAACCTATGATCTTGGCAAGTGTTAATGTTAATGCATCCTTCCTGCATCTCGCTTCTGGTGTCACTGTAAAGAAAGCAGACTGCTTGTAACATGCACAAGCACAACGCATGCATTGGTCTATTAACTGCATGATCTTCACATAGCATAATCAAGGATGTTGCCTATAATATTTCTTCCTCTTTTTTCATGTGAGATGTAAAAGAGTTCTCTCCAGAGAATACATAAAATGTGGAAAAAAATTAAGCATAGAGTTAGTCAGATGGATGCAGAGAGGAAACAAGCATTTATTCTCACATCTCTCTCTCTGCTTCCCGACACTCCCCCGCTCCCCCTGCCCAGTGCTTATTTGATCTCTTTTTAATCACCCAACTTAGCGTTTCTTTCTCTGCAGGCACAAGGCGAATGCTCACTGAGCTTTTCTCCAGAGGTTTCAAAAGGGTTCATGTTTACACTCTCAAGGAGAACTGAAACTAGTCATACAGCAGAGAACCAAGTGCCAAGCATTACATCTTCTACTTCAATTGCTCCTGTAGTGTGGGAAACAGCCACCTCCATATGTCTGCTTCCTCATTTTTGATGGCTTTTGTCACAACCATACCACTACATTAACATATTCTTTTAAAACTTTAAGTAAACTTTAAGAAAATGGGCAAATTAGATAACAAGAGGTGCTTGTTTTGATTTAATCTAACTATTGGCAAGAACAAACCTCTATATGAACAAGTGTTTTTCCTAAGATCAGTTTACATATACATCACAGTGCAGTGTTGGACAGAGACATACCTTGAGCCAAACATAATATCAAATACACTTGTAAATATTTTATTTGTGACATCTACAGTAGCAGTTGTGCATACTAAATAACTAGCACTCCAGAGAGAATCCTGGCAGTTTTATGACTTAGCAATAGAGTAAGAGAAATTCTGTCCGTATGTCAAATTAAAGCACATATTTTTTGTTTTAGTAAGTAGAATCTGTAACATATTTTGTTTGTAAAACAAGCAGTTTTACAGTGTTTCCACGGTAGCAGTCTCTGGAGTTGTGTGCTGTCAACATAAAAAGCATTCTTCAATGAAATAAAGTTTTTTTCCTCTTTCTGTCCAAAACAATTATGTAACACTGCCTACTAAGTAGCTGCACCTCTGTGGCTTTGTGATTGTCACAGCTGTTAGTACCCATTTCAGCTGTACTTCACTTGGTTGGAAACTTCAGTTACATCTACTATTATAAATCAGATTATCGCCACTTGCAACACTGATCTTGTTTATCAGTATTAGCAGGACTGTTACAGTCATTATCAGTATTTGTAAAATGGTTTAAGGTCCATGGAGACCAACAACACAACAGAGGTAATGCAGCACAGAAAACATTTTATATCTAAAGGGTTGTGACTTGCACAGAACAACTGGGAAAAACCTGCACAGATATTGTAAGAATAGGGAAGAGAGAGACACCACACATAAACAGCTCCTCTTCCTCATTCCCTGGAGCAGGAAGAAGGGTCCAAAAGTGGCACCTTTAGCCTCTGCCATGGCTGGAGGCAATGCAGTTACCAGAAAACATTCATGAAGCATGCAAGAGTCCTACAGAAGGTCTGCTAAATACTTAATTGCTTTCCAATACCTGTGGTGTGATATAAAGCTTTTAGGTTACCTAGGTAGTGAGCATACAGTGCTTTATATAAAGGCACCAAACTGCCCCTCGACATGCTGCCTTTTTGCCAAAAGTAGAGTGTCTTTGCTACTCCAATGCCAATTACCCATCCTGACAGGGCACTTGGAAAGACACCATACTTCAAGGGAATGACAGAAAAAGGGTTTCTCTCACCCCACAAAGTTTACTGTAATTGATTTTAAAGGGATTATTTTAAAATTATTCAGACACTGAATTCCTCTCACATTTTGCAGTACAGGACAGCAAAGCTCATTACAAAACAACATTTGCAGGTCACTGCAAGAAACCTTTCTTGAAGCAGGGGAGGAAAAACAAAACATTTAGTACTCAAGGACTAAAACAAGTTGCAGTTTGGTATTTTTAAAATAAATGGGACAGAAATAGAGCATCAACAGGTATGGTTTCAGCAAACGTATCAGGTAGAGTATAAACACACAGCTATAACTACTGCAAGCCAAATACAATGATTTCCTAAAGCCTGGTGTTAAGATCGCAAGGGAGATCTTCATGTTGTTTAGGTCAGCATTGGCTTTTTAACTCAAGGCAAGCAATGATTTCTATACAGTCTGGCCACTTTGTTACTAAAACAAAATCAGCAAAGGACTCAGAAATTCTTCGCTGTAGCTGCCAAGTTTCGTGTTCTGTGTGGTCTAGGACAACCTCACACCACACTCCCCTGCGGACAACTCTTCTTCTTGGGGTAGCTGTGATCCAGAGATACCTCTCCTGGCCCTTCTTCCATACATCTGCGCTGCACCTCCACAGCACACACTAGTCTGACAAAACAGGACACTGCCAGCAAAATCACAGTGAAGAAAATACTGTATGCCTGCTTTCAAAAACACAGTGGCTTGAATTATGCCAGCTTCACTGCATAGAGAAGCTTACGATACACTACTCACCCTGTGAAAGAAAAAAATGAAGTGTCCAAATTTTTCCCTTCTCCCTCCCCTCTGCCCCACTTACTCCTAAGTACGCATTAAGAAATCTCCGGCAGCTTCATTCACTGTGTTTCGAGAGGCAGCGAAATAGAGGTACAGCTGTGCCTGTTAATACTCGTATGCAAACAAGTAGCATCCGGCTGGCTGCAATGCCTCATAAAAGCACCTCAGTACTCTTTGATAAGCTTGCACCTCATAAAAGAGGTGACATAGAGCAATCTGCTGTCCTCTTAATGCAGTTAGCACATTACAGCCGCATCTTACTTCCAAACCTTCATTAAGACACCAAATGCATCCCGCATCTGCTGATGATAGGACACATGCAGTGTTCCCCATACAGTCCTCCCACAGACTAGGTGGGGAGCAGCAAGATGAGCCCTGCACCTGCCTCTGGACATGAAACCCACACCCTAGTGTGCGGTGTCAGGGGCGAGATGAAAGCAAACCCTAGCCCTGGCCCACGCTGTACATGTCTCCATTTTGCAGTGTGTGCGAGATCAGCATCCTTGACTTCTGTTTCCACCATAATCCGGTGGCAGCAAAGCAGGGGAGCAGTGAAGTACAGTAAACTGCACTGTGGACAGAAGCACTTATTTCAGTTTTTCCCCTCAGGTTATTTTTTATTGACCAAGAGGTCAATAACCAGTCAGCTTAGGAGAATTTGTTTTTTAATTCATTCCCACCAGGTGCAGCCAAAAGCAAGCAGAGAGCATCCTGCCCAGAGCACCGTCAGGCTGAGTCTCTCCACCATGGGAAGCGCTGCCAGGAGGGACTTGGCTTCACCCCCTTTGTCGGGTGCTGGGGGACCCTCAAGCTCAGCACCAGCCCCAGCCAGCCAGTGTGGCCCCACTGGTGCCAAGGAAAGAACAAACTAAAAAAGATTAATTCGCAGATGTTCATGCATTTCACACACAGGGTGCCCTGTGGTCTGTTGCCAGGGCAACGGGAGACCACCGGCGCGCGCTTTATTGCCTTTATAAAGTGCGTCTCGGGGGCTGTAGTCCGAGAAATGCTGCATGATAATCACCAGGCTTTTCAGAAGCCTTGTTTTGTGTTTATCCACATTTAACCCTCTGAGTGTTATTAAGCGCATCACTATGCATGTCTGGCACACTGAGAAAAGCAGAGACTGGGAGAGGGGCACATGCAGATAGTTTCTACTTCCAGCCTAGAAAACCTGGAAATGTATCCTCGTCATCGGCTCCCACCTGCCCGGCATTGAAGTTCTCACCCACAGGCTGCAGGTAAATTGGTTGCCAGGCTATAGTAGTGCAGGGGTCTCCACAGCCGGGTGTGGGGACAAAACTGATACCAGCAAGTGCGCAGGCCGTACAAGTGTCACATTAGACTAATGGACTACTGATGGCAGGCACAACTGTTCCTTCATTATCTGGGGAAGGGGAAGGGGAAGGGGAAGGGGAAGGGGAAGGGGAAGGGGAAGGGGAAGGGGAAGGGGAAGGGGAAGGGGAAGGGGAAGGGGAAGGGGAAGGGGAAGGGGAAGGGGAAGGGGAAGGGGAAGGGGAAGGGGAAGGGGAAGGGGAAGGGGAAGGGGAAGGGGAAGGGGAAGGGGAAGGGGAAGGGGAAGGGGAAGGGGAAGGGGAAGGGGAAGGGGAAGGCCCATCAACTTCCTAGATATGCTATGAGAAAAAACACACTCTCATTTTGAATACAAACATGTGACACCAGGAAGCAAGCCATGCAAAAACCTTCACTACAGCCTCTCCAAAGCTGTGGTCTCTGTGAAGAAGGCAAAGGAAAATCTCATGTCCAGGCCATGCTTGGTCTCGCAGTGCCAAAGGCTAAATATCACCTATAAATTCACATAAACAAGCTGCAGTAATAAGCCAACCAGGACTTGGTTGTTCTGTCTCCCCAGTCACCAGCTTCCCACCCTCTCCTTGCTCCAGGCCTTCGTTAGGCTTCTCCTCCAGCTGTCTTCTCACTGGCCAAGACAGGGCTGGGGATGGAGGGGTGGGGGTTAAAACCACAAATGCCAAAACGCCCCAAGCAGCAGCACTCCTCACTGACATCAAGTGCTAATCCAGTAGGAGAGGAGAAAACTAGGGTGGCAGAGGGGATCAACAGAAGAAATGGCTTGCATTCAGGCTGGTAGGAGAAAGAGCACGATGAGACAATAATTTCCTGGGAAAAGCTAAAGCCTAACAAGAATTTACTCTGCCTCCTTTATTCAGAAAGCCAACCCTTTTGTGGCAGGGGCTTCCTGAGTGACAGGAACTCAGGGCCCCTTAATAGGATTTCCATATTATTTCCAACACCTGCCTAGAAGTTATTTGTTTACATTGAAGGAGGCGAGATTCTTAAATCAGACATCTGCTTCTGGTTCAGGCATATCTTAGGAAACCATCTAGAAAGAAGCTTTGTTGCTATGGAGACATTTTTATTTTCTTCCCTTAGTTGGCTGAAAAATATTAGCATTTCCAATTTTTTGTTCTTCGAAAGGCCAAATGTCGCTCAAGAAAACACAGAACTTCTCAAATTGCTATGAAGAAAAGGCTAATCTAGCTTTAGATATTTAATTAATTATTCGACTCAATTAGAGCTGTACCAGAAAGAGCCAGGAGACACAGCATAACTTTATGGCAAATTCCCCTCAATGGCCAATTCCTGCTGGCCGGCCTAATTGCTTCTTCCCTCAAAGCCTAGCTACAACTTTGTAATTCACGATGTACTCAACAATTTTGCATAACAACCTGGGAATTAGTCAGACTACTCATTTCCTTCGACAACTTCTAAAAACAACCTAAGAGACCAGATTTTAACTTGCAACACGATTCTCTCCCAGTGCGAGGGAAGAGACAGGAAGAGCAATGCAAGTATTAATACAAATACTAACCTACTACTAGCATCTGGTGACTTTAGGAAGGGAATAGAAACTTCTAACTCATGTCATCAATGTTGCTGATTCAAGGACATAATCCGTCCTCCTTCCCTTCTTTCAGCAGACAAACAGCATGCCCAAGGAATGCAATGATTTGAATAAAAATGTTTCAAATTACTCTGGATCTAAGTTTTTTAAACACAACTGAAAATCAAAACTAAGTGCTCAATACAACAACAAAAAAAGTATCACAGAGCCAAGAGAAATCTATAAGGCAAAAAGCAGCCACCTAGTTTGTGTCCCACTTTGAGAAAAAAATTGTTCAGTACTGTTGATTTTCTCCCATTACTTTGACTAACACTTATTTAACCCAACCTGCAAATGTATTCTTCATTCCAGACACGTTTACCATGACTAAACCAGTGTACACCATGAATACCAGCATCCAAAGTATGATTTTAATTGCACATTTACAATGAGAAGAACTTCAAAAGAGATAATAAACAAATTTATTCCCTCCCTTCAATTCTTTTCTCCCAGCTATTACATTGTCAAAAGCCTTTGCGCTGGAGAAGACCTTTCCATCCACCTCCTCACCCTAGCAAACTTCCTCTTCCTACTCTATCACGTGAAGTCATAATCCTGTGTTATCAACATCACAGTCTGTTGCCATGGAAATAATTAGACATGACTGCTCAGGTTAAAATTACAGCCCATGTAAGTGTTTGCCTTCTGGGTAAAGGCAGCATCTGGAGAGAGAACATCTGAATTACCCTAAATCACCAAGTGGTAAAATAAAGTTTGATAGTGAGAACCACTGCAGGAGTTTGTCCAAATGTGGGCACACCACCAAATAAGACTCATCCTGTGGTAACTGTCAAAAGGGTGCAAGGCAAGAGGCCAATGTACAGTTAAATCACAGAAGCAGGAAAAAAGATATTGGATAAAGGAGGTGAAGCCATCAAAAAAGGCAGAAGCAGCTCATTTGTCAATACCAAAGTATGTGCTGTTACTTGCATAAGAATGCTCTACATTAAATTAAAATTCCCAGGTGACCTCATCAAAAAGACAAACAACGTGACACTGAATGAAAGAAAGAAATGTAAAACTCAGAGCCAGGGGAGAAGGACAAAGTAAGAAAAAAAACGCCCCAGTGAGATACATACCTGAGATTCAGTTGTCTTCAAACACCACAGGGCTTTCATGGTTAGACTTGTATCACATCATTCAAAGGTTATTAAGAAAAAAAAGCAGTGCCAAAAAAACAGCTCCATAAGACAGACCGAGACAACAAACAGGACCCTGCTAATTAATATTTGTTTTGCTTCAGCAGTTACTGGACGAGACTGTAATAAACAAGCACGTCTCACCCAATCACATCATTAATCCATTCACGTTCACCACCTGAGGACCAGCTATGCCCCACAGATATTTATTCATCTCTTCCACAAACAAACAATTACAACACATTTTCTGGAATTAGGGCACCTGTTACATTCGGCACAGCTTACAGGCCCAGAGGCAGACATCAGCTAATACTGAAAAAATTACTGTATCGCAAGCCAACAGAAGTTACTCATTATATTTTGATAACTCTACCCCCAAAACACCCATGAAGATCAAAAACGCAACTCTGGCAGAGCAAAGTTTAGTTCAAATATGTTCAGTTTAAAACTACCACTTCATCATTACAGAAAGCAAAATACAGGCAATCCCTTGTTTCTGAACAGAGCAAGGCATGAGCAGAATCCATGACATGAGCGCGAAACATGGATTTTAACAAGTCTGTGAAATGCTTTTGAGAAGAATGGTATTAAAGTGGCAAAATAACAATTACCAAGAAACAAATTCTGCAAATTTCTTTAGGTGTGTAACAGGTAATTATGTTTCTTTGGCTTGTTAAATATATACTGTGTGAAAGATATTTGGTGGGACACTCACTCCACAAGTGGAAATTTCATTTAAAAGAAACCTGACAATTAAGACAAAGTCCACAACAGTGCATCATGGCAGTCTACGAGGTATTCCTCTACCAGCAGAATAACAAAGTCTGAGCAATGTGATTACATTTGGTATTACCCAAAACTCTTGTGAAGTCAAAATACCTAACACAAACTGCCTTGCCTTGTTCTTTTAAGAGGCATTACACTCATACAGATTTTTTTTTTTTAAATATCAAATTACAGCTGCAGGGGTATGAGGCTTACTTACATACTAAAGGAACAGAGGTCTAAACAATTGGTAGTGGCTAAAAGCTCAAGAAGCTAAACTGAGAAGCACTGGAAAACCTGCCACCACAAATGTGAAAGGAATATGGAAATCACACCTGCTCACTTTCCCTGTATCTGCCACATGTGTAATTACTACCCTGCACACAGATTAAGGCAAAAGTAAACTTTTTGTTAAACTTACTTGAATTTGCCCTGACAGATGACTTCTAGTTCACTAGCACGTTGGATAGAAATCCACCCCAAACTTGCATTTGATCCGTTATTTCAGATCCTTTCATTTTAAATTCCTTTTTTTTTTTTTTTTGTTTAAAAAATCCCAAACAAGCTATTTTGTTCATGTCAGAAGTCTGTAACTTTCAGCATGAAAATGAAGACAGTCTCCACCACATCAGTAAAGTCTTACTACAGGCATGGTCTTTGCCGCAAATAATATACAACTCAGGTTAAAAGGAAAACAAGAAAGGCAACACACCACATGAGCATAAAGAAAAACAGATTTGGATTAACAACAGATGCAGTAAAAAGTAGGCGAGGCAGTGATTCAGAACACTTGGATTCTCAAATAACATGCTCAAGGACATCCTGGTTATCTCTGGCAGGCCTGCAATTCAGCCAGCATCTGGGGGCTTCTTCACTCCAGCTGCTGCAGCTAGAGCCATGGGAAGAGACTGCTATTGCTAGACTACTTGCTGCCACGTGGTGCTTTCGCACACAAAATACTTCTTTAGCTTCTTCACAAGATACATTTTACAGAAGGGACTTTCTTAGGGACCAGATGAACTTTTGCCACATTTGTCCCAGAGGGGGTAATCGGACCGGAAAGAATGACATGCCTCTTGTATTGTCAGTTCCTGCAGGAAGTGGAAAAATCCTTGAGGGGTGTAAGTAGCAAGCAAGAATCCACTGCAGAATAATCCTTTTTTTTAAAAAAAAAAAATGGAAAAGGTAAGGGGACACACCAAGTCCTCTGTGAAAAACTTCTCAGTTAATTGCAGAGCTGTTTGTCTCTCTGTCTCTCTGTCTAAATAGATCATAGTCCCTCATAGCCCTTACATCAGGGCTGCATTCTGAGCACAGCCCTGGCACCTGCCACCGTTCTCTTCCCTTGTCTGCTCCACAGCACAAAGAAAGAGCGCTCCTGTGACCTAGCTTACCACATCCAGAGTTTTCCCACACTTCAAACTTTGCAAAGGATTTTGAGGACGGAATCCAACACGAAATCAAAGAGCTCCCAAAGCCACCCTTTTCCACGGTGCTTGCTGTGCTGTGATCTGTTATTGAGGAATAGCTCCTGCACAATTTCATGTCATCTAGAAGGTGACTACTCGATTTTGGCAGTGAACCGTTTGCTTCGGGGAGGTGCTGGGAAAGATGTAAGCCTAGTCTGGCTTACCAGGCAGAAAACACCATGTTTAGAAACGTGATGCAAAACTGCCGTTTCCCTGGCCTGAACCAGGAGGAGGTTCAGGACCAACACAGTTAGAGACAGCAAGTTTCACAAAGACAACTCTCTAGCAAACCCAAAGTGCTGGGAAAGGCAGCAAGAAATAGGACATTTCAGCTGAACTCCCTTCTTTGTAGAAATGGGTAGCGTACCTTAGTTATTTGAATTGTACACTAAAGCTTAAATTTACACTTTATGAGCTATTCTAAAATCTGCTCTGCTTAATAATCTGCATCAGCAAGAAAACACTCAAAAGTGTCTCTCACAATTAAACCCAGGCACAACCTTGTATAAATCAAAATTTTGCTACCATATCAAAACGTTACACTGGGGCTGTATAACATTGCCCATATCCTCATTACATGCTACACTAATTACTACCAGCAGATTCAGAACTTTCTGCACATTAGAGGCTTTTAGAGGAGCTATAAAAAATTTCAGGCACCATTAATTTAAATTTGTATTGAAATTTCCTTTTGACAGATGGCCAAAAATTACTTACTATTTAGAGTACCAGAGCTGCCTGTTTGCACATTAGAAGAGGAAAGGGAAAAATTAAAAGCAAGAAGGAAATTTATGTCACGTTCATTACCTGTTAAATGTTAAGGAGCATTATCCTGCATGAATAAATTATTTCATACAAGCACACAGACTCCAGCTGCTGGCAACTGGCACGTTCTGGCTGACAAAAAAAATCTTAAGTCACACAACAGACAATCATAAAAAGCCCTTCTTAAACAGGAACCACTTAAGGGAGGACAGATCAATCGAACAAGCGACTAACTGCTACTCTGGGCATCACTGAAAACATTTAAGGAAATTAGCAAACTATTTCACCTTGCAAAGCTGGCAGCAAGCCCTATAACGCTAGCACACAAGACAACCCACAATCTGAAGACTGTGCAAGACAAACACCTACTTATCATTCCCAAATAAACTGGCACGAAGGAGCACTCTCCTCTCCCTCTAGAAGCTGCATGAATAACAGTGCCTTTAAATCATTCCCAAAGTTAGCCTCTTTAGTACAAACACTCCTCGTAACACCCATGGCAGCCTAAACAACCCAGCTTCCCACAGATATTACAGGAATACTGATTGGCATATACTAGCAGTTCTCCCATTCACTTTCAAGTGAAACGTTCATGGTTCCAACTGCACAGGTATCCTTCTTTCACTGAAGAAACCAGATGAGTTTGTATTCCCACATTTAGGTATCCGCCCTACCTGTACGTGTGTATCTGCAGGCAAAAAGAAAATAGACTAAACCTACGTAGTTCACAGTGAACTGGGGGTGTTCTAGAGAAATCATCATTCATCTGCAGTCAGCCTCGCAGTATAAAGCAATAATCCCAGTTTCTAACCCTCATGACAAGGAAGGTGAAGTGAAATCTGACACGCTGTTGTCCTGTGTCAGCAGATAGACAGCTTCAGTGCCTTTGCTGTTCACAGTAAAAACTGACAGTTCCTGTCAGCTCCTGGTTGTTATGCAGCACCATGTGGGGAACAGCAAAACTGACAAACACCGTTTCAGTTGCACTTGGCTGGGACGTGGCAGAGTTGCCAGTGGCAGAATGGGTGCACTAGGGAAGGCTGCAGAACATGTCCCCACCTGGAGATGCTGGGGAAGCAAATGCACAGCCCCTCGCATGGCTGCCCCAGATAGACAGGCCTCTGGCAGGGGAAAACCTGTGCCTGGCACCGTGTTCCTTCCAACACCATCTAGGAAACACCAGTAACATCCGTCTGGCAAGCTCCTGGTATTCTTGTCTAATGCACCTAAAACTCATGCTGTGAACATTTCTTCTGCCATTTGGCCAGACCCAAGAATAAATTTCATCTGCCTAAAAAAAGCACCACTAAAATCCTGACAAATTGGCTGTAAGTGCTCAGTAAAGTGGGCATTTGTAAGAGAAGCCTATCTTTCATTTCACCAGTCACCAGTACCTAAAAAGGATTCATCGTCTGCTACTGAAAATGGTGCCAACCACTCAGGATCTGCTGTGTAACTACATCCAGCTACCCAGAGCTGGGCATGTAACTACATAGGTAGAAATAACTGGGTCTACTGTGAGTTAGTAAACTGGCAGTAGCAGCAAGGAGAGCTGATCGATCTAGGAGAGGACAGAGACAAGATACACCTCCACACCTTGGAGCGTTAGAACTCTAGAAGCCTCTGAAAGATTCTGGTGGCTATGCAGTGTGGATAAGCATCTAGGCACATGTGCTGAATTGCTGTCATGTGCATCATTGAATGCTCAAAATTACACAAGCCACAAGGTCTATATTACGTCTGTTCATAACCACTACGCATGCACATCCACACAACTGCAGGGTCATTCAGAGCCCAAAAATTAACTTTTGGAAAAGGGAGGCAAGGGTGTCAGTATCACCTTCATCCAACTGCTTTGACAAGGACAGTGGGCAGCACCCTATCTCTTCCCTGCAAGCAACAAAGGCCTCCTTCCTAACCACATTATTAGAATAAACCAGAATTACAGTTTACAGCCTCCCAAATGACTTAAAACTACTGGCTAATTCTTCCTGTCTCATAAGCTTGGCCAGAGACACTGGGCAGCCCTGTACTTATATGCAGGAATAGCCTCAATGCTGTTCCACCAAACCCACTGGAAAGCACGTGCATGCTATCTCAGTGGTGCAACTACCACTCACTGCCTCAAAGAGATACACAGTCTGCATCATGAGCTAATCAACATGAGCGTCACTTTGCGACCTCTTCCACCACTGTGGGCCATACTTCAAAAAACTTCAGCATGCAGCTCTTTTGAGCCATTCCTTACACCTACAAAATAAGAGTCCTACCTTGATGGAGTCTCTGTCTGCACGCAGAGCAGCCCCCATGTGCAAGGAGGGGAAGAGGTGGTGGCAGCAGATGGTAAGGTGGAAGCAGAGAGAAAGAGAAAAGTACTAGTTAGTTTACATAAAATTATATATTTACCATACTCTGAAGAAAGAACCCTGATGTCTACTAAATAATAAATTGCACAGATGTTAACTTTTCTGTACAGTTAATTATTAATACTGTACAGCTAGATTTATAAAACTGGATTTCTTGCATTTCAACCCAATTTCTGGCTATTGCTAGGTAATAAGTATTGAAACAATTAGGCAGAAGCTATTGTGAAAGTTGCTCTTTTTTTGGTCTATTTTCCTTTCAAAACTAAAGGTTTTTTTTTAAAAAAAGGAAAGAAGAAAAGAGAAACAAAGCCACATATTCATCTAGCAGTGCCTACCTCTTTGGTGATCATTATCATGGTGCTTCTTCTCATCTTTAATCGGGAGGTGGGACTGCCCTCCCAGTGCACTGGACAGTGCCAGAAGACCAGCACTGCTGCCAATGGGTGGGATGGTTGGAGGCTGCAAGCCTGAGGGGTGCGGAGTGAGTGGCACGGGAAGACCATGTCCATGTGACAAATGCTGGGCCTGGAGTTGTTGCTGCTGTGAAAAACGAAACTCAGATATTGAATTCGTTCAGGGAGCTAGGGGTTGTCCAATTGATCCTGAACATCAAATGTGACTGACCATATAAACCAATGCATCTCATCAATCCAGATATCAACTCCACAAACATCCTGATGTTTTAAAGATGTCCATATGTTTTGACACAACCCAACTGGTAAACTTCAGGGTGAATTAAAAGAACAACAATAATAAAAATTAAAAAATAATAAAGGAAAGGCACTTTACAGTTTTGGTGAAATTTTTATTTCTCTGACAGAGGTTATTACATTTTACTGTTTCTAGCAGAAATGCACCATGTACACGTCTAATCAAAACATACGTAACTATAAAAGCAGTTTTATAATGAAAAAAAAACCCTGAAAATTGAGAAAATTAGTGTTAAACAGTTCTCCCAGCGCTACTGCACAGCATGCAGTGAGAGTTAATTTGAAAGAGAAAACCTGAATTAACAATCCAGAAAAGGAAACTGGTCGCAGCCACCGTTTTAAGCCCTTTAAGTATCCTCAGCGGTACTTGAGCAAATTACTAAAGAAAATCTAATGTAGCAGGGCTTGGGTCCTCCTGTAGGCTTGCTCAATAATGCTGAAATAATTGGGCACTCTGTGCACGTTTAGTGATGCTCGAATGAAAAGCTAGAGGCCTGCCCTTGTACTCTTCTCTAGCTGCTGACTCTGTGTTGTGACAGGTTTATTTGAGTGGGACTGTGATGCATGCACCAGTAACTGCGCTGACAAGAGTTTAAAGTCATTTTTACCAGTACACTGGCAACACATAGAAAAAGCCCTTGAGAGGTTCGAATTGGACTGCTTGACCTCAACCAGGGCTGCATCAAGCTCTGTGCTGTACTAATCATTGTGGGGTATATAGTTTGTTGCTACTCAGTGGCAAGGTGGGCCCGAGGATGGGTAACACAAGCAAAAACGTTATGTTAAATACATCCCAAGAGAGACCTGTTCAACTCTAAGGCTTGCCCACTAACCACCCAACTCATTTCTGTTCATACAGTAACTATACTAGCTCTGAAATTTTCTTTTCTTTTTTAGGCATCACTGGTCAGGACTCAGAGTAAATCAAATCAGACGTCCTCCAGGACTGCTCTCACTCCCCTGCATATCTGTATACAGGACTTTGGAAGAAGAAGAAATAAACTTATATCTCCTTGCATTAAAAACATTCTGTTTTAAATTCATAATTGCAAAGATTCAAGTCCTAAATTTGTTTATGATTTGAGCCTAAATTCACTTCCACCTCGCAACCCAGCTCTTTAATCGATCAAGATACAATATGCTGTTCACTTGATTCTTCCCTCTCCTCCCCTAGCATGAATCTTTACATTAAGGGAGAGATGAAAGTAAAAGACTGCGAGTCACACACACCACACTAACTAATTCATGCAGCACATTGCACACACACCTCCCTCACCACCCCTCCCCCCAGGAGAAAACACAGATCCTTCTCTCACTCTTGGAAATATAATATAGGCCAGGCAGTGGAATCAGACATGGCAGTGGCATGCACACGTCATCGAACCCAGATCAGTACTAAGGAAAGGAGAGGAACAATCCAAATCGAAGGGAAAAAAAAAAATCAAAAAATAAAGAAGGGCTGGGAGGGGGGAGGACAGGCATGAAAAAAAAATCAGAAAGAATACTCTTCAGGTGGAATAGGGAAGGCTAAATCCTTTTCTTGCTTATGAACCCATGTCATTCCAGCAGGTGCTCCTTCCTGTAGAAAGTATCAAACACATTTTGCTTGCTTGATGCTCTTATGGAAGGATGCTTCATTTCTCAGAATTTTAGAATAACAACAACAAAATGAATCAATAGCTGACAATGTATTGTTAACTTAAGGCTTTAAATAGGGCCACCTTACAGCGATGGAATAATGTGGCATGCCTGATTCGGGAAGGGAGGAGGAGAGCGAGAGAAAGAAAAAGAATGGACAAAATAATGTATGTTCCGGAGTCTCAATTTAAACAAGGAATTTACTGTTCCTGTTTGAGAATGTGCTGTAAACCACTGCAAGAAGATGTCTGCCTGAATCTGTCAGTGGCCTGAGGCAAAGGCACTGAGAAGAGCTTAAGACTATCAAAAGTTGCAAAACTTTCCACTTAATAATTATTTCACTGTTGACCAAAGTGTACCAGGTAACGGACACTCATTGTACCGTACCGCACTACCTGTACATATCTGCCTACTGACTTTGCATTGTATGACGTCCTCTGCAAATACACGACGGATTCAGAAGAGCTTGAAGAAAACTGCACTGCGAATACAAACCCATTTTGTACTGTTTATTGGGAACCTCTCTACATAGCTCAACAAGACAGCAGCACAGACTGCCTGGATGTACTGAATGTTGTTAATGCCTCCCAGACATAACGTGGGCATTAAGAGTAGGATAGTTAGTGACACTTCAGCGCCTAGTGGCTTGAGATCACCCAAGAACAGCATGGCTGGCCCAGGCCCTCTTGGCTGAGAACTGACATGTTTTCATTTCATGTTGAACTGCAGAGAGCTCTGAATATAACTGGAGTGAGCAGGAAACAAACCCCAATCCCATAGCCCTCCTGCCATGAAGAACTTTTCAGAATAAAGGAAACTCCTCCTTGGAAAACAATGGGAAAACAAACCTGCAAAGAACATAAGTGTCATTCACTGATACAGCAGAAATTTGGTGCAATTTAATTACCTTGTAGTAGCACAAAGAAAACACTTTGGTATGAAAACCAGACTTAAATAAATGTAAACTAATACTCAAAATTACATAACAGCTCCACATAGACATGGATAACATTAGGTGTGTTGCTAGATTGGGGTGGGAGTAGGGTCATGGTCTAAGGTTGCATGAGTACAGGAAAGGACTACAAGAACGTCCAACATGATTTTGTACAGCAGAAGTGAGGCACTGGTCTGAAACCAGAAGTGACAAGAACTCAAGTGAAACAGTAGGCAGGCTTTTGCTCTCAAATACAAAAAGTAAAAGAAAATAAGTATACGAGCACATAATTAAGTGCTCTTTGGCATCTGCATACTCCAAAAGGAAAAGACAAAGTGACAGCACATCCCTAACTGCCATTTCCAGACATTTGAAATCTCTTACTATATTCAAATGTCCTCAACATTCACAGTTTGGTTTTGTTTTTCCACTGCCTATGGGTGTAACCGGTAAGCATCACCTATTTGGGTGGCCTGTACTCAGCTTATTGGTTACAGTGGAAGTTATATAATAACACGGACAATTCTTTAACCCACTGTGCATCAGGTCAGTGCTAAAAAGTGGTAAAAAAGGTCATCTCCCCTAGTCATCAAAATTCCAAAGATACAGTGGAGTAAGACAACTGACAGATATTCCTACACAGAAATATTCCATTATGGTAGAAAGTTTACATTATTTTTTGCCTATACCACGTAATAAAAACCTGTAAATGAGCCAACTGAACAACAACCTTTTTTTTTGTCACTATAATGCTTTCACGTCTCACTTCTCCATCTTAGATTTGTTATCTGTAGTCATGTTATTCATGAACTCTTACTATGTGGTTAACTTTAGACAATCCTATCACAGCTGACAACAGTATGCATGAAGTCAAGCACACATTTTCAGCATCAACGCATAACAGGTGGAAACCCGCAAAAGCAGTACACCAGGCTTTATTATAATATTCCAGAACTGCCAGCAACAGTTAGGTACCAAGAAACATGCACTACAGAATTGCAAAATAGACTGCAATGTTTAAAACATCCAACACAAAAAAATAAGAACAAGGGTAAACACAGCAATCACAAAGAAATCAAAAAAGGACACTTCTTCATTATGGTAATAAGTTTAGCAAGTTGATCATTTAAACTGGCTCAGTAGTAAAAAATTAATTATAATTTTCAAGACATATTAACACACGTCAAATAAAGATAACATTTGGTTGCTACTAATCTGGTGTTTGTTGTTTTTTTTTTTAATTTTCTGTATATTCTTATAGGCAATTTACAGTTAGGAATAAAATAACTCCAAAGTCATGACTAAACAAATGCATAAAAAGGCTTTTAAAAGGTTCTTATGTGAGTACCACTATTTTTCACAACTGCAATTCCAAATACTGATGCTTCACTTAATTCCTTTCCCAACACATTGTAAAAGATCAAATTTAAAGTGAAATGTGATAATAGACCCACTAACAAATCAGCTTCTAATTCTGTCTTGTTATAGTCAGCACATTCAAAGCCTGTTTTCCTGGAAAAGGTTCAAGTTTTTACTGGATACTTTCCAAGTAGTTTTGTGTCGCAGTAATCTACCACTTTGTCTTATAGACCCTGAAAGCTCACAGCCATTACCCAAACAACCCAAACACACTCCTCTAACTCCCCTAACCTGAAGACATTTCTAATGTAAACAACCTACTGTCTCGAAAAGATCTTTTACATCTATACACCTCTGTACTGCAATACTGCTAGGAAGGGACCTCCAAAAATCTGGATAAAAGAGCTTTATTAATTGTTTGAGATTTGTTAGATGAAGCAACTAATTGTTTAGAGTGAAGCTTAGTAAGACAGCACAAACACAATAGAGGAAATAAAGACATAAAAAACAATGGCTCAAAAGTACACAATATCATGTCAATGGTTTAAAGACCAGCAAGAAAAGCAAGTCCTTTGGCACACACAATTACAAGTGTGCTTCGGATAATATGAATTTTTATCTATCATACCTATTTGCACCATTGACATGATGTACACTGTACTTCTTTCCTACAGTTTTCTCTCTGCTGGCGTATCATTACAAAAAAAAGGTTTTCTGATGTTAAGATACAACACAGCCTACAAAGAGAGTCATGCTGTAATTCCTCCAGTGGAATGGCCCTGAAACTATATGCACATATATCATATGATTGGTTTGCCATAAAGAGAATGTGGTAATGTTGCAGGGTAGAGTAACCTACCGTCCTCAGTCTTTTAAGGGAGAGTGATCATTTTGCAAATGAATGTGCCCAATGTGAAAGAAAGGTATCAGAGATTGGTGGGAAATCTAAACACTCATATACAGCTGATTTACTGGAAAACACAGACGTTATTTCTGTTCACAAAGGGGAATGAATGCACACATTAGACAAAATCTAGGAAAAAGAATGAAAAACAATAATAAAGGAGAGAATAAAGAGATCAATAAAAATAATAAAAAAAATTTCAAAAATCAAATACCAAGCTTCTTGCTCTCTGAGAATCAGTAATTTCTGCCTTTGAGGACGCTAATTCTATAGGAGGAAAGCAAACTCCACTGAGAAAACTATGTGAGGAAGGAAAAAAAAAATTAATAACTGTCATGAATCAGAAGGCGAACATTTAGAACTCCTACATAAATAACAAAGAAACTATCAGAGTCTTATCTCTACAGATTGCCTCAAAGATCTTTTAAGTGATCTAGGAACAAAAAGCCATCTCCTGAATCATATCGTGGGACGAAAGGCAATATATGCAGAGCACATTTCCGTTCTTAATCATATATATATGAACATCTGTCAGAATACATGTTTCACCATTTGTCCTCCCTTCCCCCCTTATGATTATTTTTCACTCAGTGAAACAGCATAGAGAACAAAAGGAACAGAAAAAAAACCAACAGAACCCACTACCAAACAGACGGTTTGTGGTAAAAAAAGGCCAGCATTTTAACAAAGGAAAAACCTAGCCCCCTGCAAAAGGCCACGTGCACCTTTCCCCAGAATCCTGGAGTTCAGCAGTTCCTTCTTCAGCTTACAGGACTCGTCTCCATCACAGTTTCACATTGGGAGTGGAGGGAGGAAGAATCAGGCTCTTTAAAATCACTTGCTATTATCATTTAACAAAAGGCAAAAAATTCTTGCATAAATCATGCCATTTAAGATCTCTTCTCCTTCCTTCTCCCACATCAATTGCTAGCCACGGAAAAGAAAACCCACATCTCCAGCAAGAGAAGGCAGAAAGCACTAAATGCAAGGAAGTCCAAGGTCTTACTATAAAGAGCATAAGCGGCGTGAAATGTGCCACACATACCAAACCTCCAGTTCAAAATCTTTTCACAAAGACCAACACAGAGAAAAAAAGTAATGACGGCAGGAACTTACTGTCTTCTGTTTCAGGTAAACAGATGGCAAAAATCAGCTCTGGACAGGTATGCGTACACAGTTAAAATACCTTATTTATCAAGTACTCCACTCATGACCTACCCACGCACGCACACTGGGAAGTCAAGCACACTGGGAAGTTCTCCCCCTCTGGATTAACACCACTGCTCCTGTTGTGACCTTGTGAATTTTTCTTTAGAGCTAGAACATGAGAGATGCCTATGCTTTTCCCAGCAGAGTCCTAAATAACCTTTTTCTAGAGCCCTCACATTGAAAATTTTATGAAACCCTGGGCTACAAAAACATTACTGAAAAAGTGAAAAAAGTACCATCCAAGATGCATAATGGATCAAACAATATAAGCTAGAAGAAAAGTTAAGTAATGCCACTGGTCACAGAGACTCGAGTTGCTAAATCTATAAACAATTTTCCTACCAGAGCTTTTAATTTGACGACTATAATTCACTTCTAACCTTCCTCACAAGGCATAGTCTAAGAGCCATGAAGTCATCATAAAACAGATGCATGCTATGCATCTCACACATGCACTTCTTTAATGAATTTTTGAAAGTCAATCCTCAGCAAGCCAAACTACAAGATGGCAATTACTGAGAAGCACAGGCTCCATGACTCTGTAAACACTAACACGATGTTTTGTCGTGTTTAGAAAACACATACACACACACACAGAGTGCTGGATTTCAGCAAACTGCCTTTATTTGGCATAAAAGCCTGGGTTGCTTGGATTGATCCATTCCTCCCACCCCATTATGCCTCTTTACAGGCTGCCGTTTCTGGTGCAGCTCTGGTCCTGTGCTGAGCACTGTAATGCCTGCTCCTCTCGGCGGTCAGCAGCTTCTTCCCACAGGTCAACATCAGGTGTTACAACATGTGGATGCCATTATCTGTCTCCAAGCAGATTTTATTACGAAATGTAGGGTTTTGTTTCTTTAACGTAGCGACCACGGGTCAAATAACTGAAACTTAAAGTGATTTCTTTTGCCTGAGAGCAGTTTCCCAGTTATAGGAACTCTGATAAAGGAAGGTCTTGACAAGAACCAAATCACTTGGATTTAAGTCACAACTCTGAAAATGTGGAAGGATCACTTCTTCTCTTTGCCTCAGCCTCTTCCAAAGACAGAACAGCGAAAGGAGTAGTCCCTTGTTTCAGAAACATTACTGGAGTAGGTTTATCAGTGCTTGCGATGCATTTATATACTCGGAAGTACTACACTAAGGAAGTGTCTGTGAAAAGTTTACAAAACAATTAGCAAGGAATTTTCTCACTAACAAAAGTCAAACACTCTGAAATATCAGACAACTTAAAAGATTTAAGACCTCTTAAATTCCTTCTTCATGGATGAACTTTACATCTGGAAACACTTTCCTTATGCAATACTTTAATGTCCATCCTAGGTAAGCACTAAAGCTCTCTCTTTAGCCTACATTTAAGACTGAAGACACCAAAAGAGCTACCTACATATCTGAAGAAAAGAATACACTTAACTGATCCACTGTATGGAGTCCTGGTCCTCATTCATAGCAGTAGGCAACAGCCTACAGAGCATCGTTGGGACAAAGTCTAGATGACAAATATGCAAACCTGCTTAGGGTTGATAACACAACTCTGCTGCTGATACCACAATAAAACAACAACTGTCCTTAGGCTATACTGTACAGTAAAAATACATATTTACATGGGTTGCATCTCCCTGAGATACTGAGTACATAAATACAATTAAGCAATTTTTTGGTTTTGCAATTAAGCATTTTGGGGAAACTCTTGCCTTCACAATGCTTTAAAAGCAAACATTCCTTCATATACCTTTTCTTCTTTTCCAAAGCACTCGTAGAAGGCCATCACTGAAGACAATAAGTAACACACAACAGACCAAGGGTCTGATGGAGTATAACAAATGTGGATACAATGGAGTACAGAACACTTGGAAACAGTGTTTTCTCCTTCTACTGTGTGTGAAGCGTGAGTGTACAAAAATACGTCGTAAATAAAGCACTGCATATGTTGATGTTGTAGAACATGAAAATTCTCCGTAAGACTCCTCATAACTGCATCTAGCTTTGGTGCTTCTGGAAAATCTTGAAAAACATGGAGGCAGCTCTTCTGCCTGATCAGATACAGTATCTGAGCCATAACACTCATGTCATATGTACTTAAGTATAATGAGCACGGCCTCTGGCATCAGCATTTGGCAGTGAGATGTAATAAGTGGCCTGCACTTCACACTGCAACATTACTGACTGCTCATATAGTAATAGACCAATATAAATTCAGTAGCTACCACAGTCACTGAAAATACGAGGAAAAGAGGAAAACAGTGTCAGTCCATTCCAAGTCTAGCTACAGCATTTAAAATCCATCCTTGCTGTTTTTTCCAGTAAATATGGAATCTGGAAGTATTTACATGCTAACTAATTCCCTCAAAAATCCCTGAAAAGAGCCTGTGCCTCATTTTCAGCTTCTTTAAACTGGAATAATGCAGTATATGGAAGAGATTTATTTAAATTAGGACTCATCTCCAGGGTTCTCTCCGAAGCTGGCACCTGTGAAAAAGGGCATAAGAAAAAAATTCTCTCCAAAATACTTCTTTTCCCCAAAAAAAAACGAGATGTCATCTTGTGCTCACCCAAAAGTCTTCTGTATCTACAATTCAATTTCAGGCACTAGGCAGCATCAAAAAATTTGCAGGACCACATCAATATACAAGTAGGGAACAAAGGTAATTAAACGGGGAAGCACTGATTTCAGCATTTCTTTAGGACACACAAATAAACACAACTCAAACTGCGCACCCTTAAGTCAACATCCTCTGTCATCTTTCTACCGTAACAACCTGCATACAACATACAGCAGGCAGCCAACTTGTTTTACAGCATTTAAGCTTCAACCACCACTTAATACACCTATGAACAGGCAATACAGAAAGGCTGGAGAAAAAAGTGACTGTTAACCACTGTGCTACAACAGACTTGTTTATTCTACTGCCCTTGCCCATCCTCCCTAAAGCTCTCACTTCTGAATGCACACACATGACAGGAACTACTTTGCCATAAAACTGGAATCAAAACATTCCCCCTCGGCTGCATGGGTTCAACCAAAAACTCCTCACTCTTCCTCACAGTGCAAGCATGCTTAAGCAGCAGAAATAACCCACATTCTGCGAGCCTCTGCACATTAAATACCAAAGCAAAAAAGCGCCTTGGCATTTGGTGGCAGGAACCCTGCACCACCAGTGCCATGGCATGCACTGACACCAAGTTTTTATTACAACTTGCATACATTTGTCTGGACTGCACTGTTATTGTTTAAATAGGCATTGTTCTCCACAGCTGTGAAATGGGACTACTTGCTTGAAAGCAACCAGAAATTACACACCTTTTGAAATGGGTCAAACAAGTGCCAGAGCTTCATAAACAGGGTAGAAATTGCCACAAGCAGTGTATTAAAGAAAGAACTTTATCACTTGATGATTATGTGACTTTACAGAAGGAGTCCTCTCTTCCAGTAACTGCCACTTGCTTATTTTTAAAGAAGACAATAAAAGTGACATAATAAACCAAAATGCTTAAAAATTAAACCAAAGCCATTTTTTTCCACTCAGATGTATAGAAAAAGAAAAATCATTTAAATCATTTCCTTAGTAATACAAGTAATATTTAAATAGATTTAATAGTGCTGCTCCAAACCAATGAATTATGAGTTTAAAACCTATTAAAATGTAATGTTTTTTTTCCTGAGCTGAGGGGAGAGAGATTTAAATCCACTGAATTTTAATATTTCAGCTTGAGCTGCAGGAGGTAGAGAAAGTCCAAATGAACTATTCCATCAGCACCATTCAAGCATGAACATTTTAATCAGTTTTACTTCCTTGGAGTTCTCCAACACAGTTTACGCTGTCATTCTGAAAGCACTTAACACAGAGGGTGTGAAAAACCACCAAGGCTTGTTATTGCCTTCACAATTGATGGCAAATAATTTTGCAGACTTCCTATCATTAAAATGTCACTGCTAAAAATTGAAGTTCAGCATTTCTTGTGCTAAACTGCATTTTCTTTGAACACCATCACATACCTGTTCTTAAGTTTTTGGTACATTTATCTCTCTCCATGTGACAAATAGGCACACAAAGCAGTAGCCTCCAATTCTGCTTTACTACCCAACTGCAGTTGAAAACTGACTATTTTAAACACAAGGGAAAAAAAATACTTTGATGAAATTCCTATAAAGTTACAAGTTAATTCCCTGGTTCCTTTATGAAAACGTAACCATATTCACACAGCATGTTCTGATTATATATAAATTATATATATATAAAAAAAACCATTGAGTTAGAGGACTCAATTTAATAATACAGGAAATGAAAACATCATTCCTAATTAGATCATATTGCTGATTTAAGGCTACAACTTGTATATTGTTCCAACAGTGTGATCCTGCAGATTCTAATTTAAAAACATGGCAGCTATGACACACGACAGGATCAACTGGATACATCACACTGTTCATTCCAACATAGCCAACCTCAAAAGAAGCTCTGGATGTGCACTACAAATTGCTCCAAGTAAGAATCCTGTACCACACTGTCCACAGCAAATACCAGATGCCGAGTCTGGATGCCTGCGTATTTATAGCCCTCCTGCAGCATGCTTATGATACCTAGTTTTGGTTTAGTTTTCCTCCCTACATCACTCCAGAAGAAGATAGATGATATTTAACTTGTTTCAGCCCGTCAACAGTTTTAAACTGAACATGACCTGTGAAAGAAGTCATTATAACTGTGTTTCATTCCATTAAACACAACTAGTTTATTGTCAGGAGAACAAGCAGTCTCTCCAGGTTCCAGGCTCACTTCAGTATTTTGCATTTAAACTGCACGGATCAGTGATTTGGTTCATTTACCAATGAAGATAGAATACTGCTAAGTCAAAAGGTGCTTCATCAGATCCCATTAAATCAGAGCAAATTCACACGAAAATATATACATGTGAAACACAGAGAGAGACATGATTTATGCATATTCTGTTTTTTTTCATATGCCATCCTCCATTCTGGTAAAATCCATTTTAAACTCAAAACCACAGTTCCTCTGTTCAGACCAAAGGGGTTTAGCATGAGTTAGGTGAACTGAAGAGAGCCCCCAAAAGCACAGAGAAACTTAAGCTACAGTTGTATTTCAAAAAAACCCAAACATTCCTTCTTTCTTTGCCTGATACACAACTCAAGAGGTAAATAAAAGACGTTTTTAAAAACTGTAAAAATTAAATGGACTTCAGAAGCTTTTAAAACACCACAGAGTTGAACACAAATTCTGTCAGACTTATCAAATAGCAAAATAATATAAGACAACATAATTTGAGAATTTATTTCTAATTTTGTTCTTGGTTTTACTTCCATTCGCACTCACTTAACAAAGTATGACAAGACTTTTTCAGTCCCATGCTACATTTTCAGACTTTAAATCTCTCTAAGTGCAGTCATAAGTTAGTATTCAGGCAACTAGAACTTGGGCTTTTTTGATAACTTGCTAGTCCATTTATTTCATTTTTTAACCAAATCCCTTGAAGACTGGGTTAGATTAGTTCTCTTTAAACTTGATTGAACATAAAAATTTCAATCTATGTTGCTCCTGTTTCTCCAAAACTACAGAGAGGGCCACACAGTAGTTCCCACGTCAATATAAAACAGGAGGGTGAAAAAAGGCAACAGAGCAAGGTTTTTACCTTGTGTTTCCAGTGTTCTGAGAGATGAGAGCTGCCCCATTTTAATGGACAAAACCAAAATTCAGATATTACAAAAATTTGAAGCAATAGAATTTCAATTTACTTGAAGAGATAAATCCAGACAGAAACAAACAAAACAGAATAATTACTTCTCTCTGGAGCAGGGAGAAGAGGAATCCACCAGAAGTTGCTGCCAGGCTCCCAGACAAGCATCTAGCCTGTTTATATTTATTCTGTGTGGTGTAGTGGTTCATGAAAGCAGGATAAACTTAAATAAGGAGTCCAACAGCCAGTATCTACAACATCAGGTTTTACATCAATCAACCTATTCTTTACCAGAAAGCAAATTGCTCTTTGCAGTCCCCCTAATACATACAAAAGCGAATGGCAAAATTTTACACAGGTGCAATGTGAAGTATTCATACACGTATGTATGCACATACACATAAACAAAATGGTACAGGCACAAATACACACATGCTACGTACACACATGCAGCATACACATATAAAAACTTCTTCAACAAAGAAGCCAACCTTTAGCTATTTACTTTTTGGAAAGAATGTTAATAGAAGGCAATATTTTTGGTTAGGCAATGAAAAATAATTGGGAAATTATTCATCTCCCACTCTCCCCACTGGAGCGTAAAAGAGATACAACAAATATTATTCATGATTCTACATGACTCGCTCCGATTCACCCCTTCTTTCTAATGGGCACTTCAGAGGAAATAAAGGTTACTCTTTTCCATTTATAACTTCTAATTGACTACCAGTGTTTCTTGTGGTCAGAGGGATAGAAGATAAGAGTTAGAAACAGCCTATTAAAAACAAGCTACAATCAGACCACTGCTCAAAACTACTGTCAGCAATGATCAGAGAGTCCTGATTTCCTTGTTAAAAGACAGAGGCATAATTGAAGCAATATCTTCACATCAGATTGATTATTCGGCGACCCTTATCCACATCTTCACTCAGCAATTTGAATTTTAATGAAAGTAAATGGAATAATTAGCATTTCAAAGTGTGTTTGATACACTGAATAAAAAAAAGGAAAAGACTTTTATGTATAATCTATACACAAAAGGAAAAGCATTTGGGAGGGCACAGAAGATGGGAAGTACAGTTGTAGGGTCTTCATTAGAATAACTTAAATAACTGCTTGCACCAGCTGCATAATTACACATGTGAATAATGTGCTATTAGGCTATGACTTCTCACCTTTACTTTATATAGCGTGAACAGCCATGGCTTTTGTTGTTATGCCTTTGTCCTCCAGTTGTAAAATGTAAACACTTGTGGCTGCCAACACCCATAAAACTCCACAGGACTGCTACATTGGGCTAATACTGCTGGCAGTAAAGCTTTTACAAGAGGGGCACCACACACCCATATTTTCAGATGACTAGGAGCAGGGTCCCTATGAGTGCACTGGTGATGAATTATTTTGCCATTAATCTTGTTGTCTGTGGTTTTTGGTTTTGATTTTTTTTAAACATGTAACAGCTATTTTCTAATGTAAAAATAAAAAGTGTGATGAATATTCAGTCTTGAGCAACCACCCAGTAAACATGTGGGCAGCAGGGATGAGAAAAAAGTCTCCTAAAGCCCAGCAAGTCATAGGAAGGCTGGCTGTTACCATGTCTGCAGGAGC
This sequence comes from Tapera naevia, assembly GCA_033556795.1. Lineage (NCBI taxonomy): Eukaryota > Metazoa > Chordata > Aves > Cuculiformes > Neomorphidae > Tapera > Tapera naevia. Next base: position 4,433,147 of record JAUMJJ010000092.1, read on the forward strand.
AGACTGGAATGCCATAGGTAAAGGAAGTAATGTTACTTAAGAAGGACAACAAAAAAACAGACACTGACCCAGCTTTGGGGAATGGATACAGAACAGATGTTTAACTACCCTTTAGACTTCTAGGCAGAGTACAAGTAAAAGTTTTCAGGTAGTAATCAGCTTTTATGAAGATCAAGCTACTGAAATTAACTACTGCTCACAACTCTTGCCCACCTGATATTGACAAGTTCATACAGAAGAGAAAGAAAAAGAAAGGCTATTTACAAACACTGTTAGAGCTAAAATGGAAAGACCACATACCCCAATGATTGCGTTCAGTTCTGCCATGGTCACTTGCTTGGCACGCTCCACAGCCTGCACCACTTGTTGCTGGTGCTATAAATCAAGATCAGAAACAGAATAAAATTATTTGTTTTCTAAATTATTAAGCACAAATTGTTTCTTTTACATTTTTCTCATTGCTTTTCAAACACATGCAGGGCTTGAAATAACTGTTCTGTAGTGGTCACATTCTCTGTCGATCTGCAAGAGTATGAGGTATGGGGAAGATTTCGTTATGTCATTACTTGCCAGGAATTAGACTTTTTCTCCCCTAAGAGCTATTTTACAATCTCACTTAGTGGGGAGCTGTCTTCCTTTTGTTCACCAGTACAGTGTGTACTTGAATTTACACGTCAAGTTAAAATGCAAGCCACTTTCCTTACAGCCATGGAAACGTTTTGATCAAAACAAAAAAAAGGGGCATACTGAAAAAGGAACGTATGAATTTTCAATAAGCACATGGCACCCACATCACTGAAGAATACACAGTTTCTCCTTCTAGGTGAATTTCAAAGCAGTGCAACCGTAAGAAAGATATTTAAAATGCCATTCACAATTCTGTCAAACACGTGAAAGAGAACTAATTATTTCAATCCCCAACATGTAAATTTTAATAGCTTTAAAAAGTCCATCAAAAACACATGATCTAATTAACAACACAGTTTACAAGCTTCAGTGGTTATATTATCTCAGTTTGAGTGATACTATATTCCTGCAGTAAATTCAAAATTGCTGTATGCTAAAAAACTGATTGATATTTATTCAAAAACATTAACTACAATTAAAATAAGGTCCTCATCTTGCAACCAGATCCCTGCCTGTTTGGAACTCCACTGCTGCCAAATTCATCTGCACAAGCAGCATCACAAGATCAAGATTACATGCGACAAATGGGTGCAAAGGGAGGTCACAGAGAATGGCAAGTAGGTCCTGTGATCTGCACTGGGAGTGAGTCATCTTTGATTTAACAGTCACAGGCTGAACACAGAGAGGAGTTAGCTCCTGCCTGTATCAAGAGGTGCTGAAACCATAATGATGAAACACCAGCTCTGCATCAAAACCAAGCCTAGATGTTTTTTGACATAAAGTTTATGGAAATGGCTGAGACGATCTGTTTAAAGCCTTCCGTTTTCCCCTCATGGCCGCATACACAGGCATGCAGCAACACCTGCTATGCCTCCTAACCAGGCACAGAAAGCCACATAAAATAAAGCAAGTACCCAAATCAAATCCTCAAGACTTCCTCCAACACAAGAGTAGGAGAGGAGTATCAGAATGACTCCCAAAGCAGCATCCTGAGCCCTACTGGCAGAGGGAGCCATAAGGAAGGGCTCCGCTAGCTCAGGGGTTTGGCAGTCTTAGATTTGCCAGTTCTCAGTGCAATGTAAAACCAAAAATCGCATTTTCACTTATAAAAGCCCTCCGGGTGAGGAAAAGCAAGCCTAAAAATCCACCCATAACTGTAAGAAATGCCGACCTCAGCTACAAAAAAAAAAATGGATAAATGCAAATAATGAAGGAGGTAATTTAGAAGCACTCCTGGCAAGAACAAAATGGTTTTAAGGTTTGTTTGTTTTTAAACAAAGAAGAATTAAATGAAGGAAATGCCAGGAGAGCAAATAACACACTGCTTCAAACAGAATCACAGCAGTCCCATTTAGAATTTTGTAAAGCTACAGTGCTAACGTAAATCAAATCTGTTAGTAATAAGCAGACACTGTAAAGAACAAAAACAGGCTGAACATGAGCAAATATGTTCTTGGCATTCAGAAAAAAAAAATTAAAAATGCAGTGGTATATCACCATCACTGATAAACAGTAAAAAGGAAATTATTCTCAAGCTTCAAGTTCCTGACAATGTATTATCATCTCCAGGTCATTGTATGTTAAGAACAGGTACAGCTTTCAACCATTCCATAGCTGAAAGCCCGGAGACATGTGACTCGATATGGCCAGGAGGTTATTACAAAATTACAGCATCATTTTCTGGTGGAGATCAGCCACATCAAAAAATGAGTCACAGCATTTTTGATCGAGTAATTAGCAAAAAAAATCCACCGAAATGTGGTTTATTTTTTTTTTAATAAAATGATTTACTGTCATATTTGATATGTTACTATTTCCTAGGCAATGCTTTTTGCACTGAGCTGAAGAAAGGGACCTAGCTCTTGACTATATATATATATGAGCAGTTAACTGGAACATCTATTTATTTAAATGCTGTTCCAAGGGCCACAGATAGAAGAAAAAACTTCCGAAGGACCTACAGAAAGCCAGCCAGCCTGAAAATACCAAAGTTATTGTAGAAATTACTCCCATTTTACTGAGGTTTTGTAAAAATAAGACAATTTCAGAGGTCAGATTTTTTCTTTTCCTTTACAGCAAACATAAAAAGAATGGCTCTGAGGAGTATTTGGGAAAAACATTATTTCATTCCCACGTGAGCAGAAGAGAAGGTGGAGGGGCTGAGTACCAAAATCTTACTTTGAGATTTCTGATAGAAAGCCCTGTAAGACAGAAATTCCCTGAACAGCCACATAGGATACAGAATCATAGAATCATAATGATCTGGGTTGGAAGGGCCCATAAAGATCATCCAGTTACAACACCCCTGCAATGGATGTGGACACCGCCCACCAGACCCATCCAATCTCCCTTGAACACTTCCAAGGAGGGGGCAGCCACAGCTTCCCTAAGCAACCTGTGCCAGGGTCTCACCATTCTCATTGTCTTCCCTCTTCCAAATTAAAGCCATTCCCCCTCTTCTTATCACTACATGCCCTTGTAAAAAGCGTCTCCCCAGCTTTCACGTAGGCCTCTTCAGGTACTGGAAAGCTGCTATAAGGTCTCCCTGGAGCCTTTTTTCCTCCAGGCTGAACAACTCCAACTCTCTCAACCTGTCCTCATAGCAGAGGTACTCCTGCCCTCTGATCATCTTCATAGCCCTCCCCTGGACTCATTTCAACAGCTCCATATGCTTCTTATGTCAGGGATTCCAGAACTGGATACAACACTCCAGGTGGGGTCTCACAAAACCTGAGCAGAGGAGAATCCCCTCCCTTGACCTGCTGGCCACGCTTCTTTTGATGCAGCCCCAGACACCATTGGCTTTCTGGGCTGTGAGCGCACACTGCCAGCTCATTTCGAGCCTCTCATCAATCAGCACCCTCAAGTCCTTCTCCGCAGGGCTGCCCTCAGTCATATCATCCCCAGCCTGCCTGTACTGAAACCTCATATTGCGCCAACAGAAGTGCAGAACCTTGCACTTGGCCTTGTTGAACCTCATGAGGTTCACACACACACACTTGTCCAGGTCCCTCTGGATGACATCCCATCCTTCTCGTGTGACAACTGTCCCACTCAGCTTGGTGTCATCTGCAAACTTGATGATACTGCACTCATCTCACTGTCTATACATCATCAATGCAAATATTACACAGCACTGGCCTCAGTATGGACCCCTTGTCATCACTTGTCACAGACTGCCATCTGTAATTGAGCCATTGACCACCACTCTACGAATGTGACCATTCAACCAATTCCTTATCCACCGAACAATCCACCCACCAAATCCATATCCCTCCAATTTAGAGAGAAGGATGTTGTGGGGGACCGCGTCAAAGGTTTTACAGAAGTCCAGATAGATTACATCCATTGCTTTTCCCATGTCCACTTATGTGGTCACCCCATCTTAGAAAACTAGGTTGGCCAGGACTTGCCCTTAGTGAAGCCATGCTGCTGCCTCGAATCACCTCCCTGTCCTCCGTGTGCTTTACCATAGCTTCTAGGAGGATCTGTTCCATGATCTTCCCAGGCACAGAGGTGAGGCGGACAGGTCGGTAGTTCCCAGGGTCAACTTTTCTAACCTTTTCAAAAACAGACATGATGTTGCCTTTCTTCAAGTCACCAGGGACTTCCCCTGACTGCCATCACTTTCCAGGTATCATGGAGAGTGGCTTGGCAGCCACATCAGTCAGTTCCTTCACGACTCTGGGATGCATTTTCTCAGGTCCCATAGACTAATATATGTTCATGTTCCTCATTCTTTCATTGATTCTAATAGGTCTGGGATCAAGCCTTCATGGAGAGGAGAAAACTCACGGGCCTTTTAACACTCAGCCTAAATTAGGTAAGGAAGAGAGAATTATAACTCTCCTATTGATAGCTCTTTAACATTTATTTTATCTTCAGTGGCACAGCATGCAAAAGACCTAAAATAAACCGTCTATAATTAGCCTCTCCATCACTTCTACTTTGTTGCAGCAACCAAGCAGCTCCCTGAAACTCCACAGGGAGCCTTCACCCTGTGACTCCAAGGCTACTTTAAGTCACAGGCACAAACCACACACTCCAGCAGATAAAGACAGAGGAAAGCAGAGTCACCAGGCAGGGTTTGAAGAGCCCACCAGCTGCACCTGAACCTGGCTCTGGTGACAAGTGGAGAGCTGAGAAATTGCAGACAATGAGCCCAGTCAGGCTCCAGGGACCCACTGCAACCCAAAACCAAGATGAGAGCCAGGGAGCAGGACGAGGTGTGACAGAAGAGCAGCTAAACCCAACCCACGTGGGGTACTCAAAGATGGCTCAGAGCTTACCACATCCTTGAACACCTTCAGTGCACCAGGAAAAAGCAGCGTTAAAACCAAGAAGTCACATTAGCCTACCCATCAAGGAATCACATAGCGATTTACAGCCAAGTGAAAACAGCAACAAAAAAAAGTTACTTTTTTCCCAACCAAATATAGATACAGGCTTGCAGCATACACACACATTTAATGCTAGCCTTCCTCTGTGCGCACAAGCAAATGACAGACCCATTTTCTTCAGTTATAGGAAGACAGTATTTCCCATTGCATTTAACAGGCCAGAGCAATGAACTCAATATCCTGCCCCATCTGTCATGCAGACTAGTATCATTCCTCCTTTTTAAGTTCTTCCCTGCCTCTTCTCTTCACCACTTTTTGCTTTCTGTAATGAACAGTGTGTCTGCACTTGCCTTGTATTGGAAGATCACCTCCTCTCAGTCTCATGTTGGGCAGAGACAAGACAGACAAGAAGGATGTAGGTTTTTCTTTTTCACCATACATTGTTCTCACCTCACTGTCTTGTCATCTAGTCTGGCTCCTGCACAGGCATTGCAGCATGGTGGAAAATATCTGGGCTTTTTACACCACATCAGAACTCTCTGCAGCTCCAAATGACCGGAGAGCCATGCTGACAGCAATCGAGCAGCTGCAATTCCCTCTGGCATGCACACACAGATGTTGGTGCTAAAAAATGCCTAATTCCAGTTTGTCTTCAGTACCATCAACAACATCCAAAGCAAAACTCAGTGAACTAGTCACTTTACAGAAGCAAGCAATCTCTCCTATCTTTCAGTCATATTATTTTGTAGTTGTATTATCTGCTTAGAGGGAGTACACACCAGTCCTTGCTTAAGAACTGCAGCAGCACCATTCTAAAAAGCCCTATCTGGAGACAGCATAATGAGACCAGCCCGTGCCAAACGCTCTGGGAAGAAATGAAGACCAAACACGCATTTACGGTGGAGTACAGCAACAGAACTGAAAGGGACCTGCAGGGTCACTTTATCCAGGCACCATAACTCAAACAAGATACAATAAACACTCCAAAAAAGTGTAAGACTATTATAAGCAATATATGCATAATTTGCTAATAAGACACCCTCCTTGACAGAAGGATTACAGATATCTGACACCTTCCTTTTACTTACTGTTTCAGCTCTAGTCTGGGGCAGGGTCTGAGATGGAGGAAAGTAATTTTGTTTTATCAGCCTCTCATATCTCAGACCAGCAACTACGTCCTTTTGAACACCACATAAGGGCTTCTCCTCTATTTCTGTACAACTGATTTCATACTCTCCATCCCAATCTTCCAAACTTTAGAAGCACCTCTAGGGAATGTATGGAAGTACATTATGGTCCATGTCTATCTTGTAAAAGGAAAACTATCAGCTAATATGGAAGCGTTTGAAAGAAAAAGGCTGCATGTAGCATTTCCTTTTTATAAGTTTCTTTGCACATATGTGTGCCAGTGCTTGGCATTTCATTGCATTTCTAAGTACGTTTGACCACCTTATTGTGCATAGGGAACCAAAGATCCCTATTAAAGACCAATCCTTCTAGCTTGTTACTAGCTAGTCCACTGACAGTTCAAACAGAAAGTGCACCTTCCAATAAAGTTTATTACAGCCTGCTCTAGCCTATGTAATGCTTGTAGTGTGGAATGCAAATTTACAGGGGACAATATCATGAAAATTTGTCTCACTTCTCAAGCCGTTTTGTAGGTTGTGCTGAGCTCCAAGTTGCCACAACTACATCATTAGCTGTAAATCAGCCAGCTTGCATGTGCCTCATAAATATAAACATAATCAATATTTACTCAGAAGAAGGTAAACATGATGTATGAGTATCTGTAGACACACTGAACAAATACCACTAATACAGCACATGAGGTCATTCAGCACTCAAAAGCCCACAGGGTTCCACAACAGCCACAGGTTGCAGCCACCCACACATACCACCTTAGACCAGACAGGAACCAGCTCTCACTAGAAAGCCGCAGGGTTGTGCAAGTGTCACACTGTGCTGCAGCTGGTAAATTCAATTGAAAAGTATAAATTAGGAGAGGCATGATCTATGATTTTAGACCTGAAATTAACTGCATCTTACTGGCTAGATCATTCGACCATGTGAGCACTGAACTATCTATACAAGCTGCAGGAGATCAGAACTAAGTTAACTTGAGTGCTAACAACCTCAAACTTATTTACCTCCAAACTTACAGGCACCCCCTTCACCCTATGATATAGGAAGTACTTTGCACAATGGTATGTCAGAACATCACAGGGAGATGGAAAATGATTGCTGCAACACAGGAAGTCTGCAAATGTAGGAGAAATTGAACACACATTGCCCCTAACGTCCATCGCATGCCTCAAACACAAAGTCACTATTTCCTGTCAAAATGGGAAGCTTGTATTTCTGTGCTGTTTTTTTACCATCTGTCAGAGTCAATATAAAAACAAGGTACCACTTGACTGTGTATTCAGGCAGGTTAGGGACTTATTTTCAATGTATGCTTAGATGATCTACAGCACAGTAAAACTGACTGAAGCCTGGAGAATTTCCTGAATACTTTACTGCATTGCTCTCTGAAACAAAGCAGACACTAGTACACAGGAGAGTGATGTATTATAATTGCATACTTTTCACAAGATCTCTAGCGATTTTGGCCACGATTTCTCACTTCTAAGTGAGTTATCACAAGCCATTGATTCCTTACAAAGTTAACAAGCAATAAGACAAGTTAACCTGGTGCTATTATGAGGCAATAATGTTGCCACCAGTGCATGTAAGCACTGTATTTTGTTCATTTTTCCCTCTGGCACAATACAAAGATGCCTGATCACATTTTTCAGCCACTATTACACAATAAGACTGTATGCAAAACGCACAAACAGAAAAAGCATGCTGCAATTCAATTCTCTATTAAACTAGATGATGAAATAAAGAGACTTCCATTAAGACATTCACTTTTTAAAGACACAAATTGGATAGAAACCAAGACTAGCAGAACATTCAAACCTGGAGATGAGTTCTCTTTTGCCTCATCAGCACATGCCAATACAAACTGATCTAAATAAGTGTTTCTAAAAACAGGTCAAACAATTACCAAGATTTTCCTAACCGCAATATGAAAACTATCATGATCAGTGGCATTGCCAAGGTGTGAAATTTTTTTTAGTGCTTCACCTATCAATCCCTCTCTGCTGTCTAGTTCCCTTTCCCTCTTGCTCTTGGTAGGTGAATTATTATAAAAAGCACACTCACCTCCACACAACACAGATGTGTACACAGGCTTTTTGGAAGTGCTCTATTTTGTCTATGTCAATGCATGTAAAAACAAGGAAGTTGTGCAGTTTTTCGACCCCTCCATCTCCTCTGTAACCCAAAGAGCTTTGATACCATGTAATACGCACAGAGGAGGGGCTGTAAAACTTGGTAAAGAAGATACACAAACAGGTGAAGGAAACCTTATGGGTCACAGATTTAAAAAGCAGAGGCTCACTAGCACAGAAGCTGTACGAGAGCTTGTGTTCTGATCTAAAACTGCTTAACTCAAGACTCTGATCTAAAGCCTAACAAAGTAAACAGCAGTCATTAAGCACATCAACACTAGTGCGCTTAAGCCCTCACTAGGTGGTACTGTATTATGACAGAAGTGGGACAAAATTGCTTTCTAAACTTACGATCTGGATCATCTCAGTTGTCTACTTACATAGTTCTTATAACCAGTGGATTAATGACAAGCTACTGCAATGGCTAAGTACAGAATTACTTCAAAATCGCTTTCCATTCTTAGCTCGATGCCAGTTCGCCATTAAACAGTGATCAGGGCCCTTGGCTTATAGTTCAAAAGTTACTGCACGTAAGCACCATGTAGGAGATTCTCCTCAATGGAAGTAAAGTACAATGTGCAACCTTCACAGTGCCTTCTCTCTCTATGACGGACTTAAAATGAACAAATATCAGTTTTCAGGAGAATGACTCCAGGGGGATTTAGCTTCAGGGCAGGGAAACAAGAAGAAGGTCTGTGCTCACTTGAGTTGGATGCCACTAACACCAAAGCTCAAAAAACTACATCCATTTTTTTCCCCTCTTTTCTCTATTCCACATGAGCATGTAGAGGGGGTGGAGGCTAGGATTTCCAAAATCAAAGGTCAAAAAAATCTATCAGGTACTGTAAATCAAACGAATCTTTCTTCAAATGTATTCTAAGCCCATGTAATCCCTTTGCTTGTCTAATTGGCAAGAAACATCTACTTCAAGAAAGCACATGGGCTGGATTTGTGGGAGCAGAGCAAGCAGAGCAGCATGGCTTACTTTTGTATGGTAATAAATTTTTGTTTACCATTTCAGCTGAAAATAGCAGTATCAGTACCAGCAGTAGTATACTGGTACGAAGTTTCTAAACATGATATTACATACTGTAGAAGAGATGCCTCTGTTGTGGAAATGTTAAATCCATGTCTTTGCCAAGATCACAGCTTTGCCTGCCAAGTACTCACCCCTGCCTTTGTTTTAAAATTGTGTTATTTTAGTGCTCACTTTAGCATGGGTATGAATCAGCTTTACATCTCATTTACATATGCTGCTATTCCTGCACAGCAAATAAAACCCTGTAACTAGATTCATACAGAGTCTATAGCAGACAAAGTACAAAACTAACAGCTACTTGGTTTAGAACCATGGCAGGACTTGAATTCTGGTCCCCCAGCAATGTAACGACATCATTACACACCACATAGTTTCCCAAAATCCATGTTTATAAGCAAAGAGTACAGCAGCACTCATGAACTTGTTCAGGTTCTAGTTTTGATAGCATTACTCTCATTTTAAATGCATATAGATGCACACACCCGTGCACACACAGGGTGCATTATCTTGAACGCTAGTATCAAGCATGGCCTCCAGTTTGCAGCAGGATTAGCAGCTCTCTTGAAAAGTAATGGCATTTTATGGAACAACTGAAAGGGTGGGAGAGTCACAGCATGTTCTCAGGCATGATATTTTACAGAGGCAATGCACAGAAAAACGTGCAGTTTTGACTTCACAGCTACCGATTCTATTGAAACGAAACCATGTGTTAAATACACACATGCTCACATGTGCAAGTGGACCCCAGCCTCCAGCCCTTCCTCCACTGCTGTGGGAAGGGGAAACCATTATGCACCCAAAGTCTCCTTTCACGAACCATATTATCATTTTACTCCACACATGCCTGCAGCTCCAGGGCTCCCTTGCCAGCTCCCACCAACTCCCTAAATCCAGGTGCCTCTCCAAGCATCTATAATACACTCAAGATAATACCAGTAAATCACAATTTGAAGAAAATTAGTGCTGAGAGAAATCAGCTCGCAACAAGTTTCAATCTTCTGTCTGTATTTCCCAAATACACAGAAAACATAAAAGGATTTAAGGTAGTAAGTAAACTGGGACGCAGAGAGAAAAAAGACAGGAAAAAAACTACAGTTAATATGCCTACTGTTTTGAACATCACTATTCCGTACACCAAAATAGAAGTTTCTGTTGAACATTAAAGAAAACTGCCAAAAAAGTAGCACAAATCATGCCCTTCTAGCATATCTGCAAGCTGTCCTTTGATTTCAGAACAAGTCTTAACTGTAAGAAAAACTGCATTGTACATGACAGCAAAATACTTAAACAACTAAAATTTTGCTCAGCATATTACAACATGTTCCATTTCATGAATATATTTAAATGCTATTATAATGGACTTGGAGAAGATAATAAAGTTACAGTAATAACAGCACAGTGGAAAGTCATCTACAAGCACCAAGAGATTCAAAAGGAAACATGAAGTCCCACTTTTGTAATAGATACGAGACAATTGTTTAGCTCAGCACCAGTACAAACAACTACCTACCTCCTGGGACAGGAAGGGAATGACTTGTGCACATATAGCATTCAGTCTCTTGACAATTTCTGCCTGCAAGTGACAAGAAGAAAGACATTCAATTATATAAATTCTCAGATGCGATTGTCACCCATGAACACAGAACATAAATTTGTTTGGGTTTTTTTCATCTATAGTCATCTTCTGGCCAGGACAGATTATCAAAATAACAAAGGTATTTGGACACCAATTCAAGAATACCAAGGACGGTAATAATTTCTGCCTAAAAATCTTTCCTTAAAACACACAGTTTCAAACTGACACAAAGAACAGTTAATTCTAATTACGCAAAGAAAAAAATTATCATGAGATGTAACAAAGATAAAACAAAATACTGGTATCGAACTAAACTCTGTTCCAAGAGGCAAAAAGAAGGATAATTTCAAATTACAGCAAGCCACTGTAAGCAAAGGGAACAAATACACCAGTTACTTCTACACAATCATAAGAACACTACCAACACAATATACACATCATTCGTAATCATTCTACCACATTTCAGAGAGGGATACAGGGGTCTTGTATCATATCTAAGCTGTTATCAAACACAAGATTAATTTTAGTTACTTTCATGCTGCAATTGTAATAAAAAATGAACAATACACAGTTTTATTTCCATATCAGAGATCAATTCTTATTCTGTGTATTTAATCTGAAAATATATACACAGACTATTCTGATATATCACAAGAATTACAGCTCCAGAAACAGAATATTTAAAGTCACATCAAATTTCTTATAATAAATCATATCTTTCCTATAATAAATTGCAACTATACAGTTGGACAGAATTCTCTCCCTCTTGCAAAGTGATTAACCCTACAATGAAAACATACAAACTTGTGCAATTTAGGCTTCCTTCTTTTTAACAGCAACCTTTCCAGCTTTTTTGTTACGCTGTCTTCTAAATTGTGAATGCCTAGAAAAGCACCTATAGAACAGAAACGCTCAGAATAAGCAGTAAAAAAGTCAGAACGACATAAAAATAAATCTGGGTTCAATGAATATTACAATTACATAGCTACCTTAACCAAAAGACACAGTATGCTAGAGGTAAGGGTACATGTGAAACTAATTCTGCCCCCTTGTGCATACTGTCATACACTCGAGTTAACACACGTCACTTTGTAATACAGTTTCTCGATTTCTCTGAAATCCACCAAAACTCACATAGGTTATTTATACAGTAATTTTTATGTTATATGGTTCCGGTACCTTCTCACTGGTCTTCACTGTTTATGCAAGTCCTCATTTACTACACCTTTTCTGTTTATTCATCAGTATGGATACCTTAAAAAACACTTGAGAATTACTTTGTCTGTTCATGACAAAACCGAAGCAACTGCTGACTTTAAAGGTCTACATGTCCCTATAGAATCAGATATCCCATAACGCAAAATTTAAATGCTCTTTTAAATAGACAGTTTTTACTACACTAGTTGACGTAGAGGTTTATGAACCACTTGTTACACAGAACAGTACAGGGAGTGACATAATATGTGCATCTAAGCTTCAGCCAGATAGGCAGCATAATCCAACACAGAATTCCTAAAGAAACAATATTTGATTAAGGAATTTAGACCATAATATAATGCACAGCAGCAAAGTACCATTGTTCTAGCGGTTTAAGCACCATTAATTTAGTCATTTCCAAATTTCGTGTCCCAGCTACGCTGCTACATTTTTTTTCTAAAGGAATCTCCTGAGCGCCTTAAAACCAAAGAGAAAACTACGTATCCTGCTCTTTCAGGCTTTCCATATGAAAACTCCGAAGTACACTGTCCAGACTTGAGCTGAATCCCCTCTGACTTTCCATTGTGCCTTCGTTTAAAAAGGCATGTAATGCTTCCGGACTGCAAAACAACTCCACCTATCCACTTTTAAAATACCTGTTGCAACCTCCTGTTCTACACCCAGGGGGAGCTTCTACCTTGCCTGTGCTCAGTAGAATACCACTCTTCCACCACAACTACATTAGATCGATGCCTCTACCACACTGCTTAGGAACGAAGAATAAAAGTCACTTGAAACGCCAAGCAGCAGCTCAGCATGTAATTTTAAAAAGCTTGTAGATCCATTGATTTTAAGGCCAGCAGGGATTGTTACAATTGTCTTATCTGACCTCCTGAGTAACACAGGATGTAAAACTTCATCAGCTTCTCCATCAAACCTGTCATTCAGCTAGAATATAGCTTTGTCAACACAAATAATTTTACTCAACTCACTTTGAAGCATTTATTCTCAATTAATTGCATTTGAAGCTACTTCAGCTATGTTTTTCTTTTGATCCCTTCCCTCCCCCCATGCCAACAGAATCTGGTACGTCTCTCTTCTACTGCTTTGCTGGCCAAAAACTGGTGGAAACATATTTGCTCAGTATTCATATAAAAATTCACCTCCGGCAGATTCTAAGCCTAGAAATGTTAAGATAAAAAGTAAGTAACTGAAAACAGGTGACTGAATATGAACAGTTATACAACTGTAATAAACCTCTTGATATCAATCCCACTGGAATGCAGAACAGTGAGTCTTTTCATGCTGTATGCAGGAAAGTGAGCTGATGGAGACAGCACCAACCTCAACCTATGGAGAAGACAAAAGATCTCACTAACAGCTTCAAGAGATGCTGACACATTCCGCAGTAGCACATCTCAACTACGCAAGTGGCCTGCTAGGCCAGTCACAACAAAACTGAGAAGCTCTCGCTGACTGAAGCAGTTCTCAACAGTATTTCGTTATTAAAACAGTTTTCACTTCCCCTAACAAAGAGTGTCTCCAGATGCATGGTTATGCGTATAGCTACTTTTTATAACCCTCAACACTCGAGCAGCAAGGAAACAGCCCAGATGAGTAGCAGTGGACCACAGAGGCAGAAATGACTCAGACAGGGACTGCCCACCTTTGGAGACCACAGGCAGAAGGAAGGCATGAAGGAAACCACTGTGCATGAGCAGAGATGACAGGCAGGACATCACACATAGTGTACCAAAAAAAATCTTAAACTAGACACTTCCACATAGTAAATACAAAATACCCTCTGCCTTGATGCTGCACCTGTAGAGATAGATCAGTAGATCTATTTCCTACAGCCATTGGAGAGGGCCCAGAAACTCCTTCTTCTTTGCATAAGGTACAAAGTCAGACACAAAAAAAACCCACGGGGACCATTTCACATTTCTAAATTCACAGATTTTTAAAATTCTGTATTTAAAAAAAAATTTAGGATCTTTTCCTTTCTCTTAAACATCAGGCTAATGGGTTTTTCATGATCAACCTGAATCGCAGGAGAAAGAAAAAGTCTGATTTGATAAAACCAGGCAACCGGTTCCTCAGATGGGAAGCCAAAGGTGCATCATAACCATGGCTGCTTCCACGAATATCTCATTTTGCCTTTTTTGTCCCATGGGACCAGGCTTCAGAGAGGCATCATTTATCTAAAGGACTTTCTACAGGGCTTCCGTTACCAGCCAATAACACTGTGGACACATAAAATTCTAACGGCCTATGTTTTGAAACCAGGCCTAATCTGATGGCACAGTGCCCAAACTCCTTTTCCAGCATAGCCATTAAAGGATGTAGGTTATTGCTGTTGTCACCATTGATATTTGTCATTGTAATGTAATTAGGGCCCTAAAATGATGCATTACAGCCCTTGGCACAGCTTCTATTAAAATCTTTCTTCTGCTCACTGAACTGCAACCTGCTTCCTGATGAATAACAGACAGACAGCTTTAGGGTGAGGAGCAGATTCATCAAAGAAGTACTTTTCAGCTCTGGAAATAAAATAAATAAATAAATAATTTACAGAGGGCAACCTAAGAAGAAAAGCACAGGGGGACGGGAAGAGGGGAAGCACACAGGGCATCTGAATTTCATCTGACCACTTCAAATTCTGATTGCATCTGATGAATCTTTCTTAGGACAATATACTGCCAGCCTGTGAATCACATGGTTAATCAGGGCTTTAATCTGCTATCCATCAGCCTGTAACTTCCAATCAAATTTATAGGTTATGTTGGTCACGCATCCCTGAACAACTACATTCAAGAATATCCCATTTAAACCAGCACAGACTCTGAAATACTGTTGTTAGGGTTACTGAATGTTATACTACTATTCAAAGCTTTATGAAAGCTCCTGATAAACAGCTGCTAAATTATTGCCTGTGGATACAGCATGATGCTCTGAAATAGCATTAATGGCCCAATAAAAGGGCAATTGTTCATGCCAAAATAGAAAAAGGATAGCTTTTGCTGCCATAGTTTGTCAAATACACTAACAAACATCAACACTTCTATTACTCCTTTCCCCAAGCACAAAATATGTTTGGTTTTGCATAAAAACACACCAGCATGGAACTACAAAAGAAGAGGGAGAAACAGGTAGGGAACGCTAGGCACGGAATAGTCTTTTTACTTTTCTAATACAGGCTTATATTGTTTGCTTCCTTTGGCAGACATCTGCAAAAGAAAGGATTTAAACAGTTTTGAGCTCTTTTCATAGCCCCTTACATGCCATCTTTTTAAAAAACAAAGATTAAATATTAACTGCATTGTTAATAACATTTTCATTTTGTTATGTATATGAAGGGACAACAATAAAATCACTTTGCCAGAATCTGATCTAAGTAAAGGCATGAAGACATATATCACTTGGCAGCCCCTCAGCATTGCTGCAGGGATACAACACCAGAGCAACAGCTTACGTCCTTGACTGAGCCAACGAAATCTTCCTTGACCAAAGCTGATGGTTAAATGATATTTAATTGCCTAAGTATGCTAAAAAAATGACCTTTAAGTTTGTAAGTGTCTCTAAAGCATTCTGAAAAATGTTCCAAAGATAAGTCTGTAGGCTAGGCTACACAACTGGTCCCTCAGGATAACCCAGCCCCTTGAAGGGTGCTCAACAAAGCTGGTCCTTGGGGTACACCCACAGCCCTGCAGGTACCAGCTGTTCACAGAGGGGAGCATATGGCAGACCATTACACTCCTTAAATCCCTTTGAGGATGGCAACATTGGGGTTTCATTCAATCTACCCTTGCCACACACAGCTAAAGTGGACACAAGCACATGGTAAAATACGGGAATGTGTTTAAGTGCCTTGATAAGTATTCTAGCATATGTCCAAACTCTTAGCACAGATGGGGACTAAAAGAGAAGACTCATATAAACTCCAGATATTAAAATACTCAAAAATATTCTAATACATAGGAAGTTCAGAACCAATTTGTTGCTTAAAAATCTCCATTTGCATTCTTTTTTGGCAGAGGAAAAAAAAAAGAGAACTGGAATTTTTATTTATAGTATATAAACTTCAGGAAAATATTTCCACTATGTTTCACAAAGTTCCACAGTTATTACAATTATAAAAAATTGCTGGTAAAAAAATTACCACTGGAGGCTGTAGGTCTGTCAGTGGAATGGAAGCAAAACTACTAACACATATTATTGAAAAAAAACAGAATAATAAAACACTATTGGGAAACCCATTTCAGCAGCCAGTAGGAAAAAGAATATATGCAATTACACTTTCAGAAAAATAATCTGAAACAACTGTTATTCCAGGTTTAATTTGTTCTACAAAATGCAGCCTTTGCCAAAAAGATCAATCTAGTTTATTAAGTGCTTACCAAGAACACATGCATACACCCATAATATCTAAGCAGGCATTTCACAAATTAGTGAGAACAAAAAAACATTATTATACTGTATGAGACATATCATGATTCTGAAAGAAGCAATCGAAAAAGCCCATCCTAGTATTTCACAGAAAATTAACTCTTCTTTCATAAAGAAGAATGTGTTTTGTTTTAATCACAGGCTATTGTCTGGAAGTGCTTACTCCAATTCAACAAAACTGGAGGAAATACTGTAAGCCCTGAACATAAAATATCTCTCAGCCCTAAAAGAATGGTGTTTGGAAACTGAGCCACAAAGAGTCTAGCCTTCTGGTCAAAGAGAGTGGAGGGACAAGTTCTGTAGTGAGAAGTATACTAAACGGAAAACAACTTCTTCACTAAGCCAACTGCTCACACTTAGGAGATTTAATGTGAGCCATGCATGTACAAGCTGAACAGAAGTGGGACCACCAACTCTGCCCAGTAATCACGGGTATATTCTCCACCTCACTTTCCTATCAACCTTATTTACAACCATCCCAGCTAAGCTCATGAAATACTGTAAACTTGATACTTACCCTTTGTAAGTTAAGTGCTTATTTTGCACAAAATATTGCAAAAGCAACATAAGCAATAAATCAGAGTGGCAGAATTTTCAGAATCAATTTTCTAATGTATATCCCAATCCATGGCTGTTGAAATGAACTGGTAAGACAAGGCTTTCATTTAATGTCTCAAGAACCACATGGAGCTCAACTGAGGAAGAAAGGATACGTATTGAATCATTCATGATTAAGACAATAAAAGCAAGTCAAGTAAGGTGATACATAAACATGCTTCAAGCTTGTCACTCGAGGCAGTCAATGTTTTTTTGTTAATACTAACTTCTACCACCAGGTAAGGAAATAGAAATGCACAGCCTAGACATCTCCACAGTCCTTCAGTTGTTCACGCTGCCACCAAGTAGCAAGCTGCATCCTGCCCCGCTTGCCATAAGCACCCACAGAGAATCCAGAAATATGGGCTGCAAGAGGAATTTAAAATGGCTCCATTTCCCTTCCTAGAAGGTAAAAGGAAAAACTTGCTGAAAAAGCAGAGGGAAACGAATAAGAAGAGGGACACTACCAAGGGAGGTGCTGTTTCCATCAGCAGAGGTTTGAAGTTTACCTACCAGCAATCCTCAGTTTCACAGTAATACTCGTATGAGAAGTTTCCACCCCTCTCCATCAACAGAAGAAATCTGACTTCCAGGTTTTTTTTAAAAAAAAAAAACCACAATTTTTTTTTTCAGCTTATAAACCTGTGGAATCACACCAAGGCAGCTTCAGCTCCAAGTTCAGCCTTTTGCATTTGTCTCCCAGCTGAAATTAGATCAGAACTTCCCATTTCAGTGTTTCATATAAAAGCTGAAACACAGCAGCATATACACGATCATCACTCCCTTACTATTTGATTCCTCCCGACACACCCTTCCCAAGAGTCTGACCACAATTCTTCTCTAGTTGCTGGAAATGGCACAAGCTGATCTAAGCCTGTCCTTGCATACAGTGCATCCATATGCATACAGTGGTTTTACTGAAGTTTGAATTTGATTGGATGCAGAAAGTCCTCTGTTTACTTACATCACAATTTCATACTCTGTTTCTCCATGGTAAAAAAAGTAGTCAGAAAGAAAAACAACAGATCAGTAGTTTCAATGTGTATATCGTAAAGAACTAAACAAAGAGGTGAGAGACAGTCAAAATCGGTTTTCAACAGGCTTATGTTTAAAACTTGAGGTATCCTTAACTGGAAAAATATTAAGGAGCCAGCATCGGAAAAAAATGAAAACCTCTAAGAGGTGAATCTAAAAGAAACTACTCTTTAAAATTTGCATATATAGTGCTTAGAGAAGCAGGTTCTGATGCTCTCTTTAATTGTTACTGCAAAATAAACATTAAAACCATTTTCCCTCTACAAAACAGAGCTGCCCGTGTCCATCTCTCAATTCTGATCCTCCTCAGCACTTACCTCTCATTTGCAAATATACACAAAGGAAGACTTAGAAGTAGCTACAGGCACACAGTATGCTACATCCATTCTCTGCATTATGTCTCCCACGCTTACTCTGGAGAAGTATGCTCCAAATGTCAATCACTGAGAAGCTGATACGCCATCACAGTTGAGAATTGTGAAGACTGTGCTAGACTTCCAGTTATACTTACACATTTGTACCATTCACTCTTGAAACTTACAGAAAACACTACAACCAATAGCAACATGTAACAGACTGACAAAAAAGGAGGAAGAAATTTTTGTTTCTCCAGAAAGTGTTGTTTTGTTCCAGGCTTTAATGAACTACATAAAGTCAATCAATAAACTTACAATTGTAGCAATGGAAAAGTCCCCCATAAAAACAGGAAAAGCCACGTGTCTGCTGAACTCTATTTTTTTCCAGATTCATGTGGAGGCTAGGAATTAGCTCTTCTGCATGAGGAGCAAAGTTCCTTTTTCTCTTCTACCTCTGTTTTCCTTTGCTTACCTGCCTCAGCCCTGCAGGTCATGAAAGGTGGAACCTGTAGCCTGCCTGATTCATTGACAATCACACTTGATTATGCATGCTTCCAGAAAAGAAAAATACTAGGAATCAGCATATTAATCTATTCAGTGGATTTATTAGGTCTGGTTAGAAGAATTCTTACAGTATTTGAAAACTTTGTCATGTTTTGCCTTCAGTCCCTCATGTCTTCTTCCTACCCAGAAATTTCACACCACATGGTGAATAGCTATTACTTAGCTTAAGAAATCCAGCAAAAAAATCTTACAATCTCTTTCAAGGAAAAGTAGTCCATAAACAACATTTTAACTCTATTCCATCGTGACTTCCTGTTTTCTATGAAAATGAGCAATACTCAGATGTAATTTCCACAGATTAAAGGAACAGATTTTTGTGTGTGACGTAATAGATAAACAACTTTCCCCTTTTAAGCCAGTACACAAAAGTGTGATTTTAACAACACTCACATGAAAGAATAGTGCAGTGGATTTTATATCAACGCTATAACAAAGCTTCAGGTTTGGATCCTTGCAACAACAGAGATTCAAGCAAGGCATGTCACTATTTCCATTTTTAAACTAAGTAGAAGTATGATACTTGTTACTTCTTTCCGAAGCTAAATGTTTCATACTCTTTGGTGGCATTTTATCAAGTCTCAATTTCTGGAATAAAGTAGATTACCTAAGAATCAGATTAGACCGAAGATATTTTTCTCCTTTTCCCACCTTTATGCGTGTTTTTTCTTTTCTTTTTTTTAAAATCAACACAAAATACTAAGGGCGTATAACTAGGGCACATCTTCTTATACTCTGAATTTAGATGGAATTGTCTTCTTCAGGTGCTGACTCATGATTTCCTCATGCTTTGAGATGGCAATGCCACACTTCTACTGAAGCATCAGTCATGAACTTCTATACCACAGCACCGTATGGACAAGCAAGCTAGGGTGAACTGTCATCAGCCTTGTCACTTGAGCCTTACACCATACCATATAAAACGATACAGCCAATCAGAAACCAAATTCCTTTTCTCCAGAGCAGGCGGCCCTCAAAGTAGAAGACACTGTACCAAGAAGCTCGCAAACTGAGCACATTCATCTAACAAGGAAAGAATGAAAGTTCCAGCATTTCACACATCTCTGCTGCCACTCAGATGATTCATATTCATATTTTTAAGAGAAACACTTGCCGCAACAACTAGCTCAACGGGAAGGGATTACTGATCCAGCTGAATGCTGCTTTCCCGAGAGCAACAACAAAACAAGAGTCTGTAGCTCCGACTCCTTTTGAGGAGAAAATACTTATATGAAGTGTCACAGCTCATAATTTCAATCACTGTGTACCATAACTACCTCTGCTGAAAATAAACTCCTGCTGCTGGAGTTTCTTGCTATTTTCCCATCTAAGTGATGAAGGAGGACAAGGAAAGAATATGCAATTTTATCTTTTAACATGTGATACATAACAAGTGATAGTTCAACTAGTGAAGTGCATCTACATTAATCAACAAGTTTACATTTCTCTTTTAAACCTTCCTAATAAGACACATTTACAAGCAAATGCTATAGACGGCTGTAAGAAACGCATGCTTAATGTGTTCAGGAAACTCACTCGTCCAGGACAACTGGATACACTGAGTACATCTTGATGTTCAAGTCATTTGAATGGCATTCTCCCTGTCTGCCAGGAGAGATTCTGAGTCAAGCAACACTAAATGGTATTCATCTTTCAAATTCTATGAGCGTTATTGAAGTTTTCAAATCCTCTTCATCCAAGAGGTATTTCAACTTAAAATAACTTCTTAAAGAAACACAAAGTTTAAGAAAATGTCATAAAACAGAACAGGAGGCATGGAGCAAAGGAGAACTCTCTGGTTGGGAAATGCAGATTTCATGAAACCTTTTCCAGTGCTGTAACTCCCTGTGAGATCACACTTTGTGTGGAGAGCTACTATGAACTGCATTAATTTCAGACAAATGCTCAAGATGCACCATATGTTAAGTGCACTCTTCATCATAATGCACCTACACACTTTAATAAAAACATTCAGAATGTGGAAAGCAGGTTTAATGTAAGCAAATGAAAGGGGTAAATAATCAACTCTCTAAAGAGATTAACCATGTGATGATACCAACGCATTTCTCCTTAAATATGTTATTATCAGAAACGGCATCAGTTAAATAAGATTCCTTCACAGAGCCAATCAGTTTCACACCCATGACCACCCTATAAAGATGTCTGTGCCAGAAATACGGATTACGCATCCACCAACCACACCGTATCTGCTCTTTAGACACATAGAAGGCTTTCACTGTAGCTTCACATGCACTTTAAATTGTTATAAAAACAGGCACTGCAGAGTATCTCCCCAATCCAGCTACTCCAGCTCACCCTACTCTTGTGCTGCAGGCACTTTTTGTGGGTATATAGTGAACAAAGAAGGAACTCACCCCAGTTAAAAAACAGTCCTCCCCACAAGTACATTTTTTTTAAATATAAATATCATCACAGATCCACTTTACCATGGGGTGAACCTGAATATGGGATTACTCCTTTCATTATCGATGCCACCTTCTGCCTGCTTGAAGTGCACAGAAAACTCCAGTCTCAGACATAAAACCGCTAAGCTGAGATTTCTTCTGAACACTCCTTTTAGCCAGAAAATAAGAGTATGGTTAAGAGAGTAAACCACACAGGATGAGCTTCTGGCAAGCTGCTCATCTTGTCACAGATAACCGATACTTCTCTGGGCATGGGAAGGCACAACATTCTACTTTCTCCACTGCCCTGCAACCACATTATATTACTATCAAGCACATCCTAAGCTTTTCATCTCTCGGCTTAGTATCACTGCAAGTTTCAACTAGTCTTTACAGGCTCCTGTTATATTGCCTGGTATAACAAATTACCAATACTAAATTGCACAGTGAATTCAAAAGAATCAATCAACAAATAAATAAACAAATAAGCAAAAAAACAAATAATTAAATAAATGGTGTAGAAGTGGCAGACATACTAGCTCAGCAGCAGTTAGATGAAGAAATTAAATGCCATGGTCAAAACTGTGAAAAATATACTCATAAAATAATGTATTGTACTTTGGTTACAGCAGACAGTATGACAGATAGCAAAATCACAACTCCATGTCTTTTTTTCTTTTTTTTGATTTTTAATAGATCGCTGGCTTTTTGCCATGGAGTAATTCTATGGTTTACCAAAATGTAGTCTCTGGGCTTGTTAATTTCCTATTTAGTTTGCTAGGTCTGCAATCTTGTCATCCTTTTAATCAAAAAGGTTTCAGACAAGCATTTATATGAAAAATACTCTTTGAAATCCAAACATTTTACCCACAAAAATACACAGAGGTTGTATCTATTTTGGTTGATGAGAATCTGTTTTGCACAAATTATTATAATGAGTCCTTTTCATAACAGCAGCCTCCCATGACAATTGGGAGACTTAGATGTGCTATTCTCTTCGCATTAGAATACAAGAAAATATTGCATTTGCCAGAATACAAGAAAATATTGCATTTGCCAGAATACAAGAAAAGGAAAGCTTAAGATCATTGAACTACCTGTTCAATGCAAACATTGACTGTTTGCAAACCTGTTTGTGTATAACTACCACCCATTTTTCACAAAGACAGCAAAAATGGCTGAGGGCAGGAGGAAGGGAAATAGGTTTGATGACCACTGGATAGCTCAGACTGTTTCCTTTGTGACAGCTTCAGTGAAGGCAAAATACTAAGTTAGAAAATATAAACTTTTATTATAAAGGTAAGGCAGTTTAAAATGACTGATTCCTTTATTGACACAAGTCAGTTTTCACTTCTGTAACACACCATGTTTCACTGATGAAAGCAAAGTGAGAAAAAGTTTATTTTTTAGGAGTCATCAACAAAGGATACAATGACTTTACCATCACAAGTACAACTTCAGGTCATGAACACAAAACTGAAGTTGGTGTAAATCAGCTGCAGAAATGCCCAAGATGCTAGAGAAATACTCATCACAGTAAAATCTCGCTGACTCCTCAGTTAGCAGGACCTAGGAAGTCTGTTCAACAGTGGTCAAAGCACACCTGTGAGTACTTCAGTCATACTCTTGACTACCACCTATGCGCACCAAAAAGCACTTCATCTTAATTCTGTACTTGTAAACCAAGTTTTAGAAACAGATGCCATTTTCCACCAATACAGTCCAAGGCAGTACAAAATCACTCCCCATATCCACCACAAAACCTGTCTAGAGCTAATTTCCTATGGTTGTAAATTAGGTTTTCTCCAGCTCTTCTGATTAAGCTAGACTATACACTGAGAGATATTATAGTCTTGCTAAATTCACAGCTGTTCTGCCTCCAAAATTGGCACCCATCTGAGGAAGGGTAACCAAGAAAGGTAGCAGCAAAGTGATGCTCGGATAGAGAAAGTGACCTACTTTATCATCTAAATCCCACTGCTTCAACAAAGTGGAAAAGCATAGCAGCATTTTCAGTGTAGACCAACCTTTCTCTTCTATTATTCTGAAGACAGCCCTCAGACTAGTATTTCTTTTCTGAAATCCAACCTGCATTTTTTGCTCCAAATTGCATTTATAGCTTCTGACATGAGTGTGGTATTCACAGGATGAGCAAAGACTCACCCAAAGCTGTAATCCTCACTGTGGAATACTAAGCTGGTTTGCCTCATATTTTGACAACTCACACTGCCAGTCCCTTTCTTCAACCTCTGCTACAAATAATCAAGAAAGCTCCTTGTACAGCTTCATTGTCTAATGGGCAGGTAGAAATTCAAATGAGGTTAAAAAGAATCTGGCAAACTAGTTTTGCATAGAACCAGGAGGCACAGAGAGGCTTAACAAACCCTGTATTTTCCCTAACTTTACAACTCTATTGCTGGCACCAATGACGAAAATGAAGATCCCACTGTGCTGCAACCATGTTTAACATGTATAGTAAAGAGCCACACCTCTGACATTTCCCAACGTTTGGGCACACAGGAAGAAGATAAGGACCCGCTAGCACAATGTAAGAAAGTCTGTTTTGGCTTTGCCCCCAAAATCTCACTCAAGTAAAAAAGCAGTATTATCCCATTTTCCCAATGGAAAACAGAGGCTGAGAAGACAGATTACCAACGGCAAACTTCCTTAATACAAATCAAAGCATTGACTGCATCACTGCTGAAAGGTACATTACTGGTGCATGCTAATTGCAGCTGGGAGGGAAAAGTCGGCAGAATTCACACGGGAGGCAAAACAATGACAAAACTGCATTGGGAAACAGCACCCTGCCCCAAGCATCTTACAGTCCAGAGGGACAAACACAGCCCTTCTAAGTGATTCCCACGCAGTAATACCTCACCTCACATTTTTTAACATACTGCTCTCCAACAACTCCTCTGTGGTAAGAGTTATGTTTCAGAAAATAGTATTACTTCCACTTTCCAGATACGGAGCTGAAGCCGTGAAAGCCAGAGGTGAAGTCACCAGAAGGTATGTAACAGGATTTTCAAAAATGCCTAAGCAGACTAGACATGTAATTCAGGCAGAAAGTCGGTAACAGACAGATGCTCAGGAAGATTTTCAAGAATTCTGAAGGACAGGGGGGCATCTAGCCATACCTACAGATACATAAAGGTACCTTTGCATCTTAAAAAAAGGCATATCAACTACAAAGGCTGAAACACCACAAGAATTTAGGCATTAAAAATCCCAAACTTCAATCTTCATCCCCTTGCCTAACTACTCAGGAATGATGCAGGGCTGAAGTCATCAGAAATGCGTCAGAATCTCCATCTCCAGCAATGAAGCTCCACACTAACCTTCCTGATTTCCCTTTCAGTCATGTTCAGCACAGTCTTTGGCTCAACAGGACCAAGCTGTCCCGCATTTCTGCAAGGTATTTTTACCCAGCAAACACCCTCCTCATGCAACTCCCCCAACTCAATGCTTCTCCAGCCGTGTTCCTCAGGGAGGTGATAACCACTGCCAGTACTATTCCTACTTAAACACATGAGCAGCACATTAGAAACAAAAAAAAAAAAATAGGGGTGGAGAACAGACTGACTTCTATTTAGCAGCTTAGTGTTTAATAAGACCATTATATACAAGACTTTAATTCTTTACTTCTCCTTCCCTCCTCCTAGGAGAACAGCCTAACATGCTTCCATGAAATTTTGGAAGGAAATACTCCGAATTATTCCAATGGAGAAGGAAAATTCCTTTTCCAGTTCCTGCTCAAAATAATGAAAAAACATCACCAGCTAAAACATGTAAATATGTTTGGGGCAGGGAGCAGAATGCAGCACAACTCCTTCCAGCTGGCCAGTCTTTCCAGGGTGACAGCACAGC
Organism: Tapera naevia; assembly: GCA_033556795.1. Lineage (NCBI taxonomy): Eukaryota > Metazoa > Chordata > Aves > Cuculiformes > Neomorphidae > Tapera > Tapera naevia. The sequence goes on from JAUMJJ010000092.1 coordinate 4,458,471, forward strand.
ATGCATTTCTCCTCTTTCAGCTCTACTGAACCATTAAGGATCTCATGCAAACCAGACAGCTTTCTGCTGGGCATCCCAATCGTTCTCTTGGGAGAGAAGAAATGTGAGTGTTCCTAGTAGACAGAAAAATAACTGAACTAAGATGAACCAAGAGTGCTGGCTTCTCCAGCTTTTTTGATTTTATTTTTTTTTAAGAAAGATCCACACTATGCTCACATTTTAAAATCAAGTTAGGAGCTATTCTTCAAAAAAAGGATTCTGAGACTACCAAGCTAAGGCAGCATGTCCTGGCAGCACCGACACTGGTATCTCAGCCTTCAAGCAGTGTGAGATTTAAGACACACCCATGATCTCAACATTTCCCTATGAGTTATCCCCCTCCATACATGACTGATTTTGTTGGCTCCATGCTGAATCATCCAGCTCACCCCACACACCACAAGCATCACTCTGCACTTGTTCATCTGGTCTTGCACACCAGTAGTATAAGAGCACATGCTGCATTGCTCCTGTCTTGCTGCAGTCAGCGAGCAGTCAAAGTGGCTTTTCAGCGGCCTCACAGGAAACCCTTGACAGAACTGTCTAAAAACTTGCACCTGAATCTCCTCCCCAGACGCTGGCAGCTGCATCTCGTCCATCTGGGAGCTCTCTGCTTTGTTTCATATTAATATAGAGAGGTATTTCCTGTGTCTACCGATTTTCAGGCTCCAGGTTCTGTCACAAGCTTAAACAAACCTCATCACCCTTAATGCAGTGCACACTTACAGCAGTATTTTTCTTTGACAGTATGTAAACAAAGATTATCCCAGGATTTCTCTCACCCACTCAAAAAGGTTTGTTAAAAATCAATGCTTTAGAAGAAATACACACGAGTCCCAGGCAGAAAACAGAGCTAAGTAAATAGCAACTAAACAAAAGACAAAATATCATCATTTCATACATTCACATGGCCTATATGTCCATTTAGCTGAAGGCACATTTGAGAAAAAAAATTGCACATGCAAAGAAGCTAAACATTTTTATCTGCAAAGGAAAGTCTTAAATCCTTCTACAGAGACAGATTTTGAAAGCGTGTAATAAGAAGGCTGCTAATGTTAGTTTGAAAAGCGTCTCATATACATGGTTGAAACTTCATCTTCAAGCGTAAACCTATAATCTCATTAAATAAACATCCCATGTGTATGCTCATGGGGGCTCTCTGTTATACGATGTTGTGGTGCAGTTGTTCTTTACAACTCTATATACACGACAGAACTTAAGAACAACTGTCATCTTCAGTCAAATGTGGTTTTCAAAAAAATCACCTGAAACAAACTGTTCCCCAGAAACGTCTAAGATACCACAGGCACAGAAACGTAAGCCTTTTTCTTATGCTGCCAACAAGTCAAACAGGATAGCTGTTTTGGTGTCACTAGTCTGAAGCGACAAAGCAGGGAAATTTGTGAGTGAGAAAAGAACTAAATGTCTTGTAAAGATGAAAAATGTCTTCCTCCTCATGTTGTCCATGTAAAAGACACATTATTAGTTTTTTTCTTTAACAGCCATCCCTAGAAGCACATGGAAGCAGAGGGATGCAAATATCACTCTTGAATGAACTAAATGAGAGCTTAGACACAATTTCAAGAGTAACTCCATACTTACATATGGACAAATACATAACAAGTAACTCTGACATAACAAGTTGTTTGATGTTTGGAGACGTCAGTGTCTCTTCCACGAATAATGTTTTAGAGCAACAAATAAGCAAGAGATGCTCATCTGTGCCTCGATTTTGATGCTGTTATTGTTGTTGTTTAAGACAGGACCGAGAAAGAAAACACACAGTTTGTCCCCAGAAATTAAGAAGTACTGATAAAACTAAATAAGCAACACGCTCAGACTGCAACAGCTTTCTGTAATCAGGACAGAAAGCCTCCTGCTTAAATTTGGTTTAAGAATAAACAAACTTTTCATTTGTCAACATGCAGAAACAAACATACAGGGTGTATTTTACGTAAAGTCTTTCCAATCTTCTTGTATTATTAAACACTATGGACTGATATTTTAAGAAAAAGGCACCTACTTTATAAAGCATATAGTCATATGCTTTATAAAATTACAGAATGCAGACAGTAGTGGCGTTGTAGCTGACTCTCTTTCACATGTCAGTACAGTTGCATCTTTCAAAGGAGTACTGTGAAAGTGGATGGTTGTCATACAAAGTGAATGGTACTGAAGGGAAATAGGAGACGTGAGAAGAAAACCAATTAACAAGCTTCCTCCAGTCGTTCCTTGTTCTCTGCTCCCTCCCTCAAACCAAAAATCCAGCATAAGCACTTTAAGCAGCTTTGGCCTTACTCTTTCCTTTTTCTACAGATTTCATCACAAGACTAGCCACCCCCATTTCCAACTTTTATCTCCAAATACAAGTAACAGAGTAGCAGGCAGGAAGACAATTCAAGTACCTTTAATGCTATCTCCAGGTAACCACTGGAAAGAAAATCCCTCAGCAGTTAAGTTAAGGCTCTGCTGGACCTCATTACACAGCAGACGGGGTTTGGAAGGAGTCCTCTTCCCTCCACAGCAAATATGTATTCACTCAATTTTTTGGTGAGTCTCTAGAGCCTCTCATCTAGTAATGGACATTAACAAATTAAATCTTACATCACTCCCCGTCATGTAAATATTACCATTTCAGAGAGCGAGGCAGCTACACAAAAATGTTGAGACTTTCAAAGAGCTGCAGAGCATGAGCTCAGTGTCAGAGAAACCAGCACTGCCTATTTGTCACATGCTTTAAATTAAAAATGGTCTCTTTCCTAGATCCAATGCAGTCAAGCACTTGGGCAGGCATTTGCAGGTATCCAGAGCAGGAAACAGAACAGGTATCAATGCTAACTTTTCTCTGCAGACCCACAGTGCTTAATAAAGGATACACACAGAATTCACACTCCTTCATCCTGCAACCACCAAAAAATTCTGCAGAGCCCCACTTCTCTCAAAACCAAAAAAGGCTTGGCTCAGCTGCTGGATTCAAATGACCACATGAAGCCTGTGCTGCCACTGCCTACTTGGCTGTTACACATATAGATGGCGGCCTGTCCACCTCAAAACCAACAAAAGACCTTCCAAAGTACACAGGAGGCCAGTCAGAGATGACACAAGAACTACTGACAGAAGCTGAGCCCTGTACATCCCTCAGCTTTTATGACAACACATGGACAAGTATTGCCAGGATCAGGCATACCCGCTTCCCCAATCCTCAGCTGGGCTGCACTGCAGTTATTTTCTCTCCCTTGCATTTCTTAACTGGAAAGCTTAATAGGAAAACATCACTGCGTCTATAAAACAAAGCCCAGAAGCGTTTCAGCTATCAGGCATGTCTGAAAGCTCCTTGTTCATCCTGTGAAAGGTCAGAAATGGGAAAACATGATTGTCCCAAGATAAAAACTTTCCTCAATGAATATTCCACTTTCCCCTGATTTTGAAAAGGTTTGAATCAAATGCTAATTGGTTGAACACTAAACAGAAGTCACCAAGATAGACAGGTTAACTGGATATCCAAATATATTAATCTAGAAGCCCTCAGTCAGCTACCTGCATTACAAAGAATGATCAAAAACGGAAGTTTTTCTCCTACTGAGAAGCAAAGAGGCACAAAAAAGAAAAAGAGTGATCAAAATGCCTTCTTTTGCCTTGACTCCCAGCTAAAAATTCTCTCCAATTTGCCTTACAATTATTTTTAAATAATGCTGTCACATTAACGTGGTAAATGAGTGCTTCAGCCACTGAGCAACTGTCAAAGGAAACATCCTGCAACCCAAACGTTCCAAACACTGTGGTCCATGCACCATCACGCAAGCTTCCTCATAGCTGCTGTAAGGGAGAACCCAAGGATCACATCACCATGCCAGCTAAGTGGGTTTCAGGTTACCTGATCTTCCTCTATTCCCTGCAGAGTCTGTTGTTGGAACCCTGTAACGAGTTTTGAGGAAGCTCTCTGCCTTTAGCATACAACAGACCTGGGCTAGACTGATTTGCTATTGTTCTTCAAGTTAAAATTGTCAGAATTCAATTTCAATAGCATCTGCTGTCACTGCTTACAAGTACCGCAACACTTTACCAAGTATTTGCAGAGAGTATGTGTTGGCCCAGGGTTGATTGCTGATTTAGAGTTCAAAGTTGGAAAAGACAGGGGGAAAGGCACCCTTTGGCTTTTGTAAGTACACTTCATAGTAAATCTGCATCACTTGCTATGCCTGCAATTGAAACTTGTGATATCTTAGCAGGTGCCTCACCATGCCCTCTACACAGTGGTATTCCATCATCAGCTACCCAGGATGGGGTCAGAGGAAGGGGTTGCATTTGCCAGTTCTCCAAACAGCTAAGACACTAAGAGGCACCAGGCGCATAAGCAAAGTAAATTAAATAAGAGAAGTTTATTGTACTTAAGATGGAGGGAAGAACACCTTTTAAAAAAATTAAATGCTCTCAGTGATCATGTACAGTAAGCGCACAGTACGACACATGCCAACCAAAATCTTGTGGACAGGACCTACTGTTATGCGAATTCTTCACAGTATGAAGCGGACAGATTTTGACTTCTCAACTGTGTGACGCTCTGCTGAGGTTTTTAAGCAAACACAAGAAAACAGAAAAGCATACTTTCTTATTGCCAGTGTTCCGCATTCGAAACCTAATAGTGAAAGGTTTTTCTCCTTTGAAGAAGTTGAGACTCATCCTGCAAATGTTAAAAGCCTCTGGTAGTATAAGATTCTTCAGAGAAACCATTTCAGCAGACCAAAAGACAAAGTCCACATCGGAACACTTCCACCCTAAACTAAGTCTTATGTTCCCTCACATCCTCACACAGAAAGAACAATTGCCACCAGCATATCTGTGCTCTCTTTTGACAGATAATCCACAAGAACCGAACATATAACCCACAAAAACTTAACAAGCAATTCCACACAGAATATGTATATGTTTTTAATTCGGTATCTTTTTTTCTTAGGAGAGTACAACTCACATTTTCTGAAAATAGAAAATTATGACAAAAGTTGCCAATTGTATCTCATACCCAGCTCCCCTTACGTTATCGTGAATCTTTGTATGTTTTGCTCCTTACTCACAAAAAAACGATTATGGGAGAATACTGGAGGAAAAACTAAGTAGCAGGAACCCAGTGCAGTTTGACTGCTTAAAATGAGAAAGAAAATAAAAAGAACCCCAAACATTACTTTTATCTCATGATTAATTTTAAGTCAATGTCATGATTTTCTGGAGGCTAGCATGATTTAACATTTGGAGTTGGAAATGCAGCATACCTTACAAATACATAACCGTAAAGAGACCACTTCAAGTTTACTGTGGAGACTACAACTTTGACTTGCCTGACACCTACAAAGTTAAACATCTTACCCATCACATCATACTGTTCAATATCACAGCATTACCTACCTGTCCTGGTCTAGGAAATGCGATTCCTTATGTCTAAATCCTATCCACATAGTCAGGAAAGCACTATTTAGAGTTCTGTTTACTACTTGTGACATAATTCAGTTATTCTTAAAAACATTATTAAAAAATAAAAGTTATGGACACCTGTTTCCAACCCTGTGCCTAAACAGTTCCTGCTATACTGAACTACAGTTTGTGCCATCACTAAGATAAATGATACCAAGGGAAGAAATTGACAGAAGTAGTACTTCAAGGTAGCAGTCAAACTGTAAAAATATCATCTTGAACTAAGACAACACTTGTAAAGACATACAAATAAGCAGAGAAAACAACATGTATTCTAAAAAGACCTTGTATTTCTGCATTTTAAAATAACGATTAACTTATAATCAAAGAATTCACTTTTTTTCATATATTAACATTTCTGGAGTATACTTAGGTTTGGCTTCAGGTATATTGTCATCTCCTAGTTCATGCAAGTATTGAGTTATATCGTGTGCTTGTATCCCATGTTTCACATTATTATCTTTGTTCTGCTCCTGCTGTGCCTTGTGGCTAAACAGGTTTTCTGGAAGTCATTGGTAAGAGACATGCTCAATCTGCAGACAGCAAAAGAAGTGACTTCTGTAACAATTATAATCATACTGTTCACAAACTGGTCCATGTCTCTGATAAATCCAGTTCTCTATTACATCCACAAAGAGTACATTGTATCTTCTGATTTTAAAAAAAGCAAGATCAAAAAGATAACTCTGAATTCTCAACATCTGACAGCCTCAGTGTTAAGAGGCACAAAATCTGTCAGCTTAAATGCACCAAGTCTATGTTATATACTGAGATTGACCTATGTGAGTACTCCCCTCACCTTTTGTAACAGAAAAAAAACAGAATCCCTGCCTTGAGGAGCTTACAATTGCAATTATTTCACATGCCTAAATCCTTATGTTTGAAGTTATTTCAGTTGCTGAGCCAAGCAGCTAAACATCTTCAATCTGCTCTGCAGTCTTAATTCTACTTTCTTAATGTTTATTTTGTGGGCTGAAAGAGGTCCTCTAGGAAAATGGGTAATGAGATCAACAAGCATATAACTAAAAAGTGTACCACAGTGCACTTAAACAATGGGGAAGGATCAAGCTTACCCAAATGCTGTAAAGCTTGGACATCTCAGCATCACGATACCTCACTTTGAAATCTATCTGCTAATTAATGCTTTTTCCTGTGCTGAAAGACTTCAGTACTTCTTTGTTTCTACCACAAGAAAGGCAAATCTCACTGAGCAAAATGGTGCAAAAGTTATAATATGCAAAATGGTGGGGGGCAGTAAGTTCTGACTGTTTAGTAGGAGACTTATGCCAGTCCTATTTTCAGCCACGCTGCCTTCCCTCTCCTCTATTGCTACCCAGAAGAGGCTGGGGGTTCTCACCAGAACATCAAAGATGATGGAGTTTCTGGCTTTGAAAAAAAAAAAAAATCCCAAGGATTTCTTTTTTATAGGGGGAGGTAGGTAACCCTAACCACAGGGTCTCTGCTGACCCCCTTCTGAATTACAAGAATGCCCATAAACTACACAGTCAGAGAGGCAGCAGCACAGCAATTAGCATCTTTCAAAGCAGAAAAATGCTTTTATGTTTAAGCACTGAAGAGCACAGCATTTTGCCAGTAAAAACAGAGTGTATGTCTTAATTTAAAAATTTGCTCAGCATGTTTTGTGCTGCTTCCTGTGTCTTAAGCATCTGTGTGAACTGCCAAAACAAGTGGGGGAAAATGACACTTTCTTTTGCTTATGAAAAGCAAGCCCAGGGTGAAATTTAAGCTCTTGTCCTCGTGCACGTTATTCTGCAGTTGTGGGGGGAAAGGTTATTTCAACAGTAACTGGTGGCAACAGAAAATTTTCCCCAAATTAGCAGGACTTCTCCACAGAAAGGCTGTCTAATATCTGTATAATGAGGAAAATAAAGCATAGCATCTCATTTCAGAACTTAGCAGTTATTACCAAGTAAAAGATTTCTGGTTTAACCGCAGAAAAATATGTTTTCTAACTTTTCATAAGCTTCTAAGCTTTTCTGTTGGCTTCAGAGGCTAAATAACCTAAAATTGGAACAAACAAGCCTCAGTTGTCAAACTGATCTGGCAATCTATTTTTTACATTTTGCAATTTTGATGGAAAAGCCACTTGTTTTTCTCTTTGTCCTTAATAGTCCTGTGTGAGCTGCAGGCTTCAAAATTTCACTTATCTCTCTCATTTTGAAGTTTTCCAGTTCAGTTTTGACTACCCACTGTCTGTATCTCTATTAAATCTTTCCTACTGTTTATAACAGAAAATAAATTCAGCTGGTATAATTTTAGCTGGCTCTCCAGCTATTCTTAAATGGAAGACAATATACACTCAACTACTGACTGTGTTAAAAAAAGAATGTGCTTGCACACACACTGACACTAAGCCCAAACCACTACCAAAAAAACAGTATTTTTCCACTACAAAGGTAGGACATATACAAACCAGTTCTCTGTGATATATGTTTTACGGCCATGAAGATGAAAAATGGTCAAAACTCTGCCCTAAATTAAACAAACTGATTCCCATCTTTACCCCTTCACCAAAATAATTTACTAAGGCTTAAGAAGCAAGCGGACTCAGGCCTGGAATGTCGTACAGCCCATATATTAACTCAGCTGGCAATAAATCTCCCTTTACTCTCCATACTACTTTCTTAAATAGCTCACTATAAAGCCCCAACCTAATTAAAAACAGCTTTCTCGGCAACAGTGGCCTTGATTTCACTTATTTACACATTAACTGCAGCCTCCGTTTGGCCAATCCAGTCTATTCCCTGTACCATGCAGGGCCTTTTATCTGCCCTGGACAGCATTTTCTCCAGCAGATGAAGTAGATGCCGATTGATTTGCTGTCTAGCATGGTAAATTAATAGCAACAAATTGCTGAGGGCCCCATCTTGCTGCTCCACCATGCTTCGGCAGTTTTGCTTTATTTGCTCCATGATGGGCAGCAGTCAGGCCTCTTCAAGTCAATTTCTTCTTAACAACCTGCAATACTTTTCAATGGTGAAAATAGAGCCGTTCCTTGTAAGTCAGAAATCAATATCCTATTGCCCTCAGAAAATGCTAAACAAGCAGTATTGGCAATCCACTTGGTACTAGAGGGTATCAGATATAATGCAAATCCATACTGCTTCCCTCCTCATAGTTATTACAGTTTGCTAAAAGGTTCCTAATGCCATTTATCATCATTTACCATCGACTACTGCAGCTATGATTATGATATCCTATCAGCTAGCAGAGTCCTTTCATTTCTATCCAATTAATATTTTAGCAGCACTCAAATGGTTGTTGCCCAAGTCTTGCAATAAAATTTACATGGATTGCACTGGCTTTTTTTTACTGTGATCTTAAAAAGTAATTTCATTTATTTTTTAATACCCAGCTTCTTAAAAAGATGTGATTTTTTTTTTCCCAAAAATGCTGAAATCTGATTTGTAGCACACGAATTAGTTCAAAGACAGAGATCTAACCAAAAGGAGTGACTCAGAGCTTCTAAGTTGCCACCCACAAAAACATAACTGAAATAAAAAGTCAATGCTATAACCTATTTATGCTTCCCATCAGTCCCATTCACAAATATCTGTTGTCTGTAACCAAACACAGACACTTCAGTGATAATTGCAATTCTGAATGAAAACCTTCGGCAAGCACGTTTGATTACAGCAATTTAAATAAACTGTTTACCATAACATTAAAACAGCCTGATTTCAGAAATTAAACGAAATGACCACCACCACCAAAGTAGCAACAGTATAATAGAAACACAGAGCAGCACATCACTACTCATTCACAAACTATCCACTGAGGTTCTGAAAACAAATGTCAAAAAAAAAAGCAACTTAGTAAGAAATGGTCATCTTCAGACCACACTCAAACATTCATCTTTGTGCGAATATTGAAATTTAAAACTATAAGGAAGTATCTGTTCATAGGGCGACCCAAAACCCTTCAAATCAATGCCTTATTTTGGAATGTGTCTAGTTTGAAGCTCAATTGATTCTAGAACAGCATATCAAAGATTAGCTTACTATTTAAAGCTACAACATGGCATGTCAAAACATACCCCACATTTGTCTTTAAAAAAACACAAATGACTAATTCTACCAGTCTAATGCTATTTACTCAGTTACCAAAATTTAAATTAATTATGTTCTCAAACATAATTGTTAAAAATTGGCAACATTATGCAGGCTTAATTAAGATTAAATCCAATTTACTAAATGTACTTTAATTGGTACTAATTACATTAGCTTTCCTTTCAGAATGACAAATTCCCCATAGGTTTCACTTTAATAGTCTTCTATCAAAATCAACATAGGATGACTGATGATGAGCATCACGGGGTGGGGGAAGAGATGCTCTTTCCTTCTCTCTCCCTCACCCCCCTGCCTCGACACACAAGCACACTCACTACCACTGCTCTCAGTGCGTTTATCCTTTTATCAATTTGCTAAGTCACAGAGTCATGACTCCATCACAGCCATCATTTTCTGTTCCAGTGAAAAATTTCTCTAAAAATAAATACTCTGTGGCTGGGAGCAGCCAAGAAGAACAGAAGCTTTAACAGAAAAATACACAAAGGTTTCAAATATCAGGGCCACCAATTACTAGGGTACTTCCAAGGACTCCAGGGAGTCCTGCTCTTGAAACCTTTGAGACGTAAATCTAATAAGTGAATAAGCCTAACCTGATCTTGAGAACTAGGCCCAATTACGCCGAAGGGTAACTTCACTGCATTATTGCCTGCTTACCATTACAAGGGCATCCAGCAAGTACATCTGGAAAAGAACCTGAGAGGAACCAAGGCTGTCTGCCCAGAAAAACAAATAAAGACAGATATGCCTCTGTGCTAAAGTGAAAAAAAGAAAGAAAATATAATAAGTAGGTGGTTTGCAGGGCTGCCTGTATTTCATAATGTGATAAACTGCCCTCAGGATTTTTTATATGATTGAATTTAGAAAGCTGAGAAGGCAAGGAAAAAAAGGATGAACACTCAATTTCTGCCGAGTAACATTCAAAGATGGGAGAGGACGAGAAGGGATTTTAAGGTGGAAGAGTAAAAAAGCTTCATGCAAAACTAATGGAGTAATAAACGCTGTGTACATAATACATCAAATTCGACCCTAACATTGTGATCATAAAGCAAGAAGGGAAATATTTTGCAGTTGCTGAAGCAAGAGGAGACCAGAAAAAAACAAAACAAAACGCTGATGAAATTGATATCAGATGTAAGAATGACAGCGAACAAGTTTCTTAGCCACAGTTAATTTGAATCAACATATGACAAAATATTTAAGTGTTATCCATAAGAGTACAATATTTAAACTAATTTGAATAGACTGAACACTAATGGAAGAAAGGTGTTTAATTAAAACACATCCTTTGTAAATCCCACACTTAGGTAAAACTAAGTATTTAATTTCTCCAGAATATCACTGAGGACTCCATCACTGTTAACAGTACACAGTTTCTGAGGTCAAGCACTTAGAAATTAAAAGGGCATCTGCTGTGGTTTTTTTTTTTCCCTACTTAGAAGAATTTCATTACACATTGCACTTACAAGCTGATTTTGTCCCACAGAATTTTGTACAGTTAGTATAAGTCTATATATATATAACTGTTGTAAAAACCCAGAAATATAAACAAGTTTGACTGAAGTGTCTGCTTTTCAACATCTGTGAGAATTTCGTATACAAGTGGCCTATAAGGACTCTGGTCTTTGTGAACTGTTTCCATATCTACTACTTTACAGTCTGGCACAAGGTTTGGGTTGTTGTTTTCTTTTTTTTTTTTTTTTTTTTTAAATGAGACCTGAAAAAATCTGTCTATTCATTTCAGAATAGATTCAACACCTCTGACAGTCAATGACCACTCTTTCCACCAGCACTCGCAACCCAAATCAGGTCCAGAGCTGCAACATACACAATCTGATTAGCTGCAATGACAGCCTTTTCCTCTCAACTGTTTGTTAATACCCTTGTTGAGCCTTCATGATTAAGTACTTGTGAAGAAGACATCTAATGTATATGCCTGTAAAATAATGTGTATGTACAAGGTCCTGTAAGTCTGGAGCTGCATATATAAAATGCTTTCAGGCAGGAAATTCCACTATCTTCCTATCTGTATGCCATCTAGTACAAACGGCCCTAATGAGTACTATGGTATCAGGATACAAAATGGAATACAAAATACAATAAATAACATGAAAAAAACATTAGACTTACATGTCTGCTCTCAGTAAGATAAAGACATTCTATTTCCACAACACAGAAAAGTTCCATATCCCTAACTTTGAACAGAAATGCGTACAAACCAATTTTCAGATGGTCTTTCTTCTCCCATCCAATCATTTCTTTATTTCTCCAGTTCACAGTCCCCCGCAATGCTGATGAATTGCTCAATTGTTTGCTAAAATGAGTTGTCAGTATTAAACTCCTCCACATAAAAAGTTTCCTCACTGGAAAAGAGGTCAGATTTTTAATTCATTGTCCTCTAGAGAGGGTTAAAAACACACATTACTAAATAAGAAACTCTGATTTCCACTACCATGCTCCATCTGACTGACCTCCCTCTAATCTTGGCCTAAGTGCTAGACTTCAGGGCACAAATCCAAGCACGCTAACATCCTCACAGAAAGCTCATTTACTCTTTAGTGTTTGAGATGCACCAGATCCACTGGTTCTGGACAAAGGTTCAAGTAAGCAGCCTGAGGGAATTAAGAACACGGCTGTGCATCTATTGCTTTTGTAGCTCCAGCTTAAATCACTGCAGGTTAACCAAAGAGAACAGTCTTTTCTACATGCAAATACAAATCTCTAAGTAAACATCAAAGGTTTGAGGTCAGACAGATCTGAAAGTACAACCTACACACCGATCCCTACTTGCATACATCCTCCCTGTGTGGTATAAGATTGCCTGCATGTGTAAAGCCCGCATTTGGAAAATCAAACAAGTAACGCACAACTGGTAGCCAAGACTGTAACCTACACAGAGCCCACATACCATACACAAGATGGATGTTTCAGAGGCAGGTTAAGTACAAAAAAATTTCCAATGCACTCAATCAAGCAATTAAAGCAAGTCAGACAGAATAGCCATCCGTTTCAAGACTGATGGGAGAAATTACACGCAGCATTCTCACATGAAACAAAATCTCTACCTACCTGTTTGTGCATCTCTATATTCAGCCCATAGGACATCTCGTAATACTGGAAAGAAGAAAATGACTCTGTTAGATCTTTCAATTGTGAAAATCACTACAAAATTCACTTAGTAAAACATCATCTGTACAAAGATATACAGACCCAAAAAGCCTTGAAGATAACCGGGTATTCCAAAAACTATTTCACAGATGCCTTTTTTTTTTTGCTTTAACTACAGTGCTTCATGTGAAATTTACAAAGAACAGCAATAAAAAGGAAAAAAAAAAGATGAAAAATAATCACAAAATGTTATCACAACCAGAGATGGAGATTAGAAGCAGCAAAAAGCCACACAGAAAACGCTCAAGATTTTATTCCCTAATACACACAAAAGATGCCAAAAAAACACCCAAAGTGCTTGAAGCCAGACACATGTATAAACAATGTCTAACAGACCAGTTATTCAATATTTTGAAGTAAAAATACAAAAAAAAGCTACAATCAAATTGCAAGAATGCAAAAAAATGAAAGCACACAGAAATTCAGAGTCAAAGGAGACATCAACCTAAGTATGTCCTGTTGTGCCCAAGTATTGTGAGGAACTCAGTTCAGTGTGCAACGTTAGCACCAATCTCCAGAACCTGGGTGTATTAGACATGAAAATGAGAACTGCAAGCCTTAATGTTTGCTTGTGCCTCTTGGTTAAGAATTTTACAAGGTTATTTACTCTTTTTGTAAATACAAGAGCATTATTTGTTAAGCATATATGGAAAAGAGCTAACCCTTCACAGACGTAGAAGAGAGCAGACAGCAAGAGCTCTTCTGCAGTTATCATGATCCATCACACAATTATGTATTTAGAAATGTCTTCCTGTGCACATTATTTAACCAAGCAGACCACAACCACTGAGGAAATCCCTTTCACAGCTGAGATCCCTGCCATTCTGTATTTAGTGAAACAATGACCCAGCTGCCTAGGTGCAATAGCTCTTCTAAGAGGCAAGCTTCGGGCTTGTATGCGCACATGCACAATTTTCGCTTACTCCCATTACAGAAAATAATAACTTCCCAAACCATTTCGCAAATATGATCATTGGGAAAAGCCAGCGCAAGTGGCAACACCATCCCTAGATACGCTACAAGGGTTGTCTATGGCTTCAAAGGGCTGACAAGTAATTTGATAGCATTTGGAAGAAAAAGACTAATTGTTTAAATGGTTAAAAGCAGATTTTGCCCAGAAAGTAACTGCTGCAAAGAAGTTATAAACCTGGAAACTAAGGATTTATAATGGAAGAACTGATGCAACCTCAACAACCACAACACTATTATAATTTTTCTGTTCGCCTCCAGCAATCCAAACGTATTTGTCTCAGTATACGAAGCTAACACACATTCTGAATTTGTTATGCAGCTTGCTTACCATGACATAATGTCGCTGCATCTCTGTCTTCTCACTGGCCAGTTTTTCACATTCTAGCTTTAAACTGTTCAAGACATAAAAAGGAAAAAACATTGGTACTTCATAACACAAAACTGACATTCTTCTGAGCACAGCTTACTCCTCTTTCCAAGCGTTTCTCTAACACACAAATAAGATGTGCACTTCAGCTCCTGCTTGGGAGTTCAGGGTGGGGTTTGTACTCTTCCTCTTTCAAGACACATTGTGCAACATCTTCATTTCCTAAAGTGAACACCCGACACTGGTTCATAGAAGCAGCACACAGGATTTCATGACTTTAACACTTAAGCTCGAGAAGCCACTTACAAATTCGTACTTTCGGTTTCAGAGTTTTTATTTAAATGTGTTTTAGAACCATCTCTGGCTTTCACTCAACCTATAGAGGAAGCAAACGCACATCACCACTTTAAGGAGTAAAAAGTTCCTGATTTTGGGGGGAGCTGGGTTGGGATTTTTTTTGCTGTTACTGATGACAAAACTGCCAGGAAAATACTGCAGGTAATCTAAGGAATACCGTGGTAAACACAAACACTTCCGCTGGGGTTTTTTTTGTTTTGTTTTCAGACGCCCGCTAAGCAATCCTGCCAGAAGTCACTTGTCACTTCGAGGACACAGAGCTCTTCCACCTAAGGATAATGAAATAGCTCGCTGCCTCACTTCGAGGTTATCAGCACTTGACATGTCAATGAAAGGCGCGAGGGGGCCGAGCCAAGACAAGATGCGTGTCCTGAGCGGCACTTTGAAGAAAAGCAGAGGACGAGCCCTGCCAGCCACAGATTTTTCCATGAACTCCGCAAAAAAAAAAAAAAAAAAATAAAATCACAAATCAGAGCGTGGGGAAAAACACGAAAATCCCTGGTAGAATTCAGCTCGGTGGTCTCCTGAGCCCCTGATGCGGCGGTCGAGAGCGCCGGGCTGGGCTGGGCAAGTCCCCGGCCCGGGCTCGGCCGGGTGGTCCCGGCGCCCCCACGGGCAGTGCGGGAGAGGCGAGCCCGCGCGGCGCCGGCGGGAAGTAGGCAGCGTTACCTGTGGTACTGAGCCTGCAAGAACTGAAACTCCTCCTTAATCCGATCGCAGGACTCGGAAATGGTGAATTTAAAGGGCTGCGCTGGCTGGTGAGGAGCCTGCAAGCAAAGTAACAGCGGGTCTTTTAATCGCCCCCTCTCGCTCCCCCCGCCCGGCCGCCACCCCCCGCCGCAGCCCTTGCACCCAGGCTCCGCAGAGGCACAGCCCCCGCACTCCCGTCCGCAGGGCCACTGGATGCTGCCCCGACGGCCCGAAGCCGCCGCGGGGGGGAGGCGTCGTCTGGTCAGAGCCCCACACCGGCCGCAGCCCTGGGGCAGGTGCCGGGACAGCCGCGCACCAGGCGGGGGCAAATCGGTGGAGCCAACCCCGGTCCGGGGCGGCGGCAGCGCGGCGGACAACAATAAGAAAATGGCTACAACTCCGCGGTGCCCGCGCCGAAGAGCTGCCCGCGGGGACGCCGCCGCCACTCACCGGGTGCCGGGTCTGCGGGTACATCTTGCTTAGGTCGCGGATCATCCACGCCGCTTCGGGGGGCGCTGGCGGCCGGAGCGGAGGGGATCAGGGCTGCAGGCGCGGCGGCGACGAGCAGGGACGCCCCGGCCCCGCCGCCCCGAGGCTAGCGGGGCACCGCCGGCAGCAGCGAGGCGCGGCGGCGACGGCAGCGTCCGTGGCGCGCGGGAGCCGCTGCCACATCCCCCGGGGGCGGTCAGCGGGCGGCGCCGACCGGCTCTCCCGAGCGCCGCCGCTCCGCTCTCTCCGGCGGGCTACGAGCCCGTGCGGCGGCGGGCGAGGAGGAGGAGGGCGGGGAAAGCCCCTCCGCGGACTCCGGTGCGCGCTCCGCCGGAGATCCCCGCCGGCAGTTTTCTCCCTTTCTGCAAACTTTTACTGCTGCCGGCGGCTCTGCCGGCGCCGAGCAGGGCGGGGCGCGGAGCGGCGGGGCGGGAGTTGCCCCGCTCGGCGCGGCCGCCGCGGAGGTGCGGTGCGATACAGTGCCCTTCGATGTGGCGGGCCGGTCCTCGTTCCTACGGGCCGGACCGCATCTCCCCGGCCTGTGCTGCTTGGCTGCTCTTTTTCGGCTTTTGATTTTGTTGGTTTTTTTTTTAAAGAAAAAAATTCAAAAGAGAGCGAGAAGGATGAAAAAAAAAAAAAAAGATACGGCCCGGGCTGCTTTATTTATGTCTTTTTTTTTTCCCCCTCTGTTTTCCCTCCTCGCCTTTCGAAACTCCACGAAGTGGCAGTGGCGGCTGCGCCGCACGACGCGGAGCCCCGTAGCCGGTCCAACCCAGCCCTGTCCTGTCCGGTCCGGCCCAACCCAGCCTGGCCCGCCGCCGCTCCGCGCCGCTCCGACAGCACGCTCTGCCGAGGTGACTCCTTTGACCAAATTTAGCAGCGGCTGGTCATTAACATGCTGATACATATTCACAGCAGCCGGAAGGCCGCCGCCGCGGGGCACTCTGGGAGCCGCAGTCCTCCCGGTCCCCCTCTTGCCTGCGGTGCCCGCATGCCGCCGCGTCGAGGACTTCCCTTCCCGTCGGGCACCGCGGCGCCTCCCCCTCCTCCCGGCGCCTCCCCCCTCCTCCCTGCACCCCCTTCTGCCACTCCGCCCATGAAGGGCGTCGCCGGCGACCAATCGGCGGCGGCCGCACGTTAATCGTCGTTCTGTATTAATGCCCATCATTTCGCCGCTGACAAACGGGCACGGGGGCCTGAGGATGGCGGGTGCGGTGCGGGGGGGGGGAAGGGGCGGCCCCGGGCTCAGCCCCCACGTGGGGCCCTGACGCCGAGCGGGCCCGCAGCCAATTAGGCGGTTCGCCCTGCCCATACTCGGCTGTGTGCCCGCCGCCCGAGGCGGGGCCTCGAGATCGCCAGGCGTTCCGCGGCGCCGGCTTTCGAACAGGGGAAACATTTGTTCAACCGTCAATCAAAGTAACGTGGGACGGTGTCGGCTGTCGCTGCCGCCGCTGCTGCTGCTGCTCCCACCGCCTCCTGCGCTGGGCGGTGGCACGGCGGGGGGAGGTGCGGGTGGGCAGTGGGGGGGGCGCCCGCCCCCGCCTCCCGCCCCGCCCGCACACCCGCAGGCAGCCCGCGCCTACGGGGCCGCGCGCTAATTAGGGACCGGCGCCTCTTTAAAGAGGCAGGCGCAGCACGCCGGTATCCCCAGCTGTCGCCTCCGGGCTTCCGTCCCGTGCCTCGTCGCGGGGCTGCGGACGACACCCGGGGAAACGCTGAGCAGGGTGGCCCGGCGGGTCAGTGCATGCGGGGCTGGTGTTTCTCCGCAGCGCCTGTTCTCGTGAGCTGACACCGTTGCAACCGGGTCCCGCAGCCGGCGCTGGGCACGGGGAGCCGGGTCTGCCTTGCGGTCGCTGAACGCAGCGTGGTAATGCTTTTTTGTTCCGCGCTGTACTTCACGGACAGGATCTTTACCCTGTGAAGCAGTTGCAGCAAGACGGTGTTTGCTCCTTGTAGAAGTACAATGACAGAATCTTCTAGGTTGGAAGGGACCTTAAAGCTCATCCACTTCCATTACCCCGGCCAAGGACATCCCACCAGACCAGGCTGCTCAAGGCCGCCCCATCCAACCTGGCTTAGAACACTTCCAGGGAGGGGGCAGCCACAGCTTCCCTGGGCAAAGCAGGGCTTAAAGACTTTACCTTTCCGTGATAGGTGGCGAATTACGGCGGCACTGGACGGGGCATTTTCTGCCGGCGCCAGAGCTCCAAGGGCCGCCCCGGGAAATAGCTGTGGAGGGAGACAGGGCAAAAGGCACCCGCCTCTCAAGCAGTTTGGGTGCGGCTGCAGGAGCTCCCGCGGGCTGATGCTCCGGGAAAATGCCTTCCCAGGCCTGCTGCAGTGCTGGCGCTGCCAAGCTGCACCGGGAACGCCTGACTTGTTTCCCCCCCACCCCCCCAAAAAAAAAAAAAATCAGTTCTGCATTTAGTGGTGTTTTGTCCTAAAAGACCCCAGAACCGTATTTCTGCCGAGCCTCACCACAGGCAATGCCGTGCGGTGACGCACACGTGAGAGATAGGCTCAGGCTTTTTTTTTTTTTTTCTCTCTGTGCCTGTCATGCTTAGATTTGCCTTCAAGCAGTTTGTATTCCTGATGAGCTGCAGTTTAAACCGGCATGTAAAATAGATGCCGTTTAGTCATGTCATTTGTGATGCCTTTATTCCAAATCTATAGCCTCAAAACTCGCACTCAGCAATTAGTGCCCTGGTGTTGGTAACTAAATTATATATATACGAATTTTTTTTGGTCATAAATTCTCTTTATTGCCCACGGAGGTCTGGTTAAGGCCTACAGCTGCGAAGGACCTTGAGGCCTTCATGGGACATGCCACCCAGGTTTTGCCTTGCTCACAGAAGCACCCAGGGCAAGTCTAGTAGTTAGGAGCCCCACACTCTGAAACAGAGTAGCAGTAGTACTGAGAAAGGAAGTAATGACATCCATCTTCCACCGCTGCCTAGGGCTGGGAGCTGCAAGAGGCAAGTATGGGAATTACTCCTTTTGCTGAAATAAAATTTGTAACCAAAATCTGCTTTCTCCATGGTAGTGCTGTAACCACTAACACCTGGATGGCAGCTCATTCAAAATCCTTTTGAAGCACTTTTTGGCATAAAATTGCAAGTGATCCACTAGGAAATGGACTACAACATGTCCTTCTCACCTTTTGGTTTTATGCCACCAAAAATGTCTTTGCGTTACATACTGAAATACTTAGCCCTCGATCTACCTGCATATGTTGTTTCTGCTGGAATCCTCATATTTGCCAAGTTCATAACCAGTGTTCCAGAGGGATTTAGACCTCTAAATATTGTTTAAAGATTTGGAGATAAAATACCTGCCTAATTACAAAAACACTAAATCCTGAAGCACCAAAAATTCTTTTAAAAGATGGGTCATAAGCACCCTTCCCTAGGCAGTAGAACACTTCCTGCTCCTCCGAAACAGAGAACATTCACCACGTGCCAGGATCAAGTCTTGACATTCAGAAGTATGACTACCAAATCTGCAAATGCCTGTCACCCAAGTGCTTGAAAGCTGTGCATGAGCAGAGCAGAACAACTCACTCTGCAGAGCCACGGGCATCTCTGGAAACATGATGGGCAAGCTCAGAGGATTATACCATTAAATCCTCACCCTCAAGAAGGACAAGTCCAGTTATGAAATAAACACTGTATCTGAAAAAATTGAATTCTGAAAATAACAGCAGGATTTGCTGTTACTTGTCACCCTGCATGAGTTTGGCATGAGGTGCAGAGCCCCAAGCAGAAAGATATTCAACACCTTAGAAGGCAAACATACATTTTTTTCGTCAAAGCAGTCCTTCATCTTTTGGAGGGTAGTTCAACTGCAATGATTTTTGAAGTTTCAGCGTTGTTCACTTTTGCTTTCCTATTGGTCTTCAGTAACATTTCAGTAACATTTGTGTGGCTAGAACTAGGGCAGAGTTTGGTTTGCTAAGCTGTAGCAAGATCTGTATATATATATTCTTTATATAGGTATTCACTGTGCATTTTTGTACAGTTTTGCAGCATTCTGACAAGATCCATGAAACTCAGAAATTTAAGAGAAACTGTGCTGTGCTGTGACCTGCCAATTTTACATTATATGAATTAAGATCAGAATGTCAGTGTCATTCTGTTTTCCTGTCTTTTGTCACTTCAGACACAGACTTGATGAATCTTTAAATATAGTCTGTTTTGTATTTAAAGTTCCTTGTTTTTTCCTCTTTTTATGAAAAATCTTGGTAGGTTATATAACTTGTACTATTATCTAGCAAGTGGAGAAAGTAGCTTTTAAATGTTTTACACATCATGCTAAAGATTTCTCATAAGTGAATCGACTGCAAAATTGTTTAGGTCATTTTATATGCCCAAGAAGAGTGCTCAGTTTTGACTGGTGTAGAAAAGCCCTTATGAAATATCGCAGAGGAACCAGGGGCTGCAAATCATTTCATCCATTCTTTTTCTCCTATTATCAACAAAAGAAACTGGTTATTTCTATCTTATTAATTCAGAACTAGTCTGCTTTTATTTACATTCAAAGTCTAAGGTCTGAAATGAACAGAACAATGTATGCTTACATATGTATTCTACAGGATAGGTGAAAGAGAAACTGTGTTTTACAGCTAAGATTTTCTAACCCACTTTCAGACTCAGGTAATTTTTTTATAGTTGAGTCATAGCCTTTACACAGAGATTTATCAGTGCCAGAGGACCTTTAATAAAGGGTACAATCCTGAGGCCATTATGTATGTGACTCCACAGATTTCCTATCTGGAATAACTGACTGTAGCTGAAGATCAAGAGTTGTGCCTAGCCCTGTGACTTATTATGGTTTATTTTGGGACCAAATTACTAGATCACCACAGTTTGCCAGCTGTATACTCACACACACACATAAAAATAAAGGTGTTAAACTGATAAAACAATTTGTTCAAAATGCTTCAATGTAAGTCTTTTATCACTGCACATATGTAAGTGCACTGTGTAACAAACTTCTTATCTTCCAAAAAGATAAACTCATTGAGCTTTTCAGTTGTATTGCCACCAAGTTCTCTCTGCTTAAAACTTTTAATTATGATGTTAAGCCAGGTTTTGCTGGTAGAGGAATGTAACAGCATGACACGCGGTTTTTTTTCTTGTGTTTTACAACAACTATCAAGTGACACTGTCTCAGTACATTTTTAAAACACTCCCTACCTACAACTTTCTAAATTAGACATTTGTGACTTTAGGGATATGGTGTAGCTGGTAAGCACATTGAGAGAATTTGTAATACTATGTATAATGCAATGATTTATTTGTCAATTTATACATAGCACTCTCACAAAATGAGAGTTTTTCATGTTCCAAACTATTTCTCAGTGAAGTCCTTACATTCTTCTTTAACATTGCTGATTGTTGAGTTCTGTTATAGGTGTTGGTGTTTTGAATTCATGGTAGTAGTTTGTTTATTTCTGCTTGATTCATTACATGCAAGCTTCTTGCAATGATGCAGTTCTACTTATAAGAAATTCACAGAAGTATTTTTTTTCTGCAGGAAGGATAGCAGTTTAGGACCTATTATGTACTGGAAGCTGGATTTGCAAACTTAGACAGTGCAGAATGGCTTGGGCAGATATTTAAAATGAAACTAATTTTTCCTAGACAATGTTCCTTTTCTCATTGGAAATCTGTGAATGAGCAGTAAGGATTTTTTTTTATTCCATGGCAAACCCGTAAGTTTTGGGCAAACCCAAAACATAAGTTTTAGGAACAAAACTTAGCTCCACTGAAGAAGTTTCAAAAAGTCCTATGCCATCATTAAGTTACGTTTACACCCTTTAATCCAAAATTTTCTTAGCTTCAGAAAAATTGATCAGATGGTTTCACAAGAAAATGTATAAGCTGGTCTGAGTGTTGAAAGCCAGAGTCATAACAAGAAAGAAGTCACCCACTCAACGTGACACAGCCTCCCTTGCAATCACCCCCATTGTAAGAAGGAAATTCCCTTCAGGGGTGAAGACTGTATGAAAACACATGGCTTACCTTTTTGCCTATCTCTTCAACTTTTCTAACCAGGTTTCAGTGCTTTCTGCAATGTTAGGAGTCTGCTAGCAATATTAGAAGATAAGGAGAATGGATATAACATGCCTTCTTGCTACCCAAGGTGCAGTCTGTGACCCTCCCAGCCCTTGCAACACCATTAATGAAAGACACTATTTCGCTTCTGGCTCATACTTATTGAATAAATCCAATTCTTTAAGTTTTTGACTTAAGCTTTTCAAAAGTAAATATTATTTTGAAAAAGGAGGGGTCACGTGATTTTAATAAAAAGGGAAAGTATCACTGTTGGGAAACAACATTGTTGATTTATGTTTTGTCATGCAAGAAAACTAAACACCAATTTTAATTTACCAGTTCAGGGTACATTAAATTGAATGAGGAAAGCTATACTGAACAGTAAGAGGTCAAAAGAAAGAACAAGAATTTATAATTAATGTAATATATATTTAGTGTAATGGTCTTTATAGCAACCTTATTAACATTTCTGTACTTTGGTGAAAATCAGTAAACTGAGCATCACAAAAATGTTATCTAGGGCAAAAGCTCAAAAAAATTCAAACTTATTTTCCGAGTGTAAATAAGATTTTGAACTTCTCTTTTTGATATCATAAACTGGAAAATCCCTGGTTGCTCTGAAAGGGTAAAAACATAATTTCTCTTTTAATCTTCAATTATATATTGAAGTTGACTTGCATGCTGTCGTTGTACTGCAGACTCAGCAAGCACAGGGAATTGAAAGTTTAGGTAGTGCGTATTTTAAAACAGTTTTTTTCCTTTACACCTTCCTTAGGAGCAACACTCTTGAATAAGATATACATACTTCTATTAGTAGCTATGGAATTACCATATAAAAAGATTAATGTGTTTAGTAGAGTCTGATTTCAACAAATAGCTGCTGTATATATGTTTATTCTGGAACAATGGAAAAGTAATTTGATGGTGGTGTGTTTTCGCCGTTCTAAGGAGTGGGGAGGGTAGTTTCTCTCTGGTTATTATTCAGAATGGGAGTAGTAGACATGATGTGCTTCAAGTAAATGTATTAGTTGTAATGTAAACTTCCTGCCATCTTACAGGAATCTAGGCAGTTTTGAACTTTTTGTGTATTTCAGCAATGAGATTTTTAAACGGTAAATGGATTTTAAGATCTACTGCATATATTCTGCTTCTATTTCTGTGTTTAGTGGATTAATGTACGGTGACCCTATATATGGTAATGGACATATCCCTAGAGTTAGTAATCCTTTCTTCAGAAATAGTCAACTTTAGACTTTTGTGGATTTATAAGCCTATTTTGGGGTGATGTGAAAAATATTGCCAGGTCATCAGATTATGTCAAAGCAGGATGTGAGGTTCCCTTTCTGCTATCCCTGTTCATCTTAGTCTGGAGAGCTGGGAGTTCATGCCACCCTAGGATGAATTACATCATCATGTTGCAGCCTTGCCTTCCTTCTCCTTGACACATTTTTCTTTCTTGTCCCCAGTACCAGAGATGATTTCAATGGTGAGTCCAGAATATCTTCCATGGAATGGAAAACTTCCATGAGTCTCCTGGAGTGAAGAAAAATGGATTCTAGAAGTGATGATACAGTCATGTGTTCTAGGCATGTTTTATAGTAGGGGTCACAGTCTGTTCTCCATGAAAACTGAAGGCAAACAATGCATTTTTATTCACTGGGTGCTGGCAAATAGACCTTCAAAACACACAGTTAAAGAAAGTAAAGAGGAATTTATTGTTACTTGAATGACTGTTTCTGTCTGTGTAACTGGGTATATGTGCAGTGATCCTCACTCTAGGTACTCCAAGTATCAGCCAGTCCTTCAATCCACACCTGTCTGAAGGTAAACAGTGACATTTTGTAACGAATCCTTTTGATGAGGCAATCTCACGAACTTCTGTAAAGTTTACTTAAGGGAACAGTGAGTGGGGATGTACTCCCTGATTACTTTTAGATCAAGTGACTGCATTCGGTTTAAGGCCAATGCTTTTCATGAATTCTGGTATAAAAAAGCGGAGGGATACAACCACAGGGATTGATTGAAAAATAAATTTGAGGGACAATCAAATCACTTTTCTAGACTACCTGTAAGATATATGTGGTTGAACTGTCTGAAAACAAAACAAGGAGTAGTTTACTAAACAAACTTTTTTTCTCTTTTTTTTTTCTTTTAGGAGTTGAAACAGTGCCTGCTACAGCAGAGTTGCTATCAGGCAAAGAAAGGATACACTAAAGCTGAAGAACAGAACCTTCCTGCAATCAAAACCATGCTAGCATGTGGCCTGTTCAAATAAAAATTACTGGACCAGAGCCAAACACGAAAGAGTAATTGATAATGTGGTCTTTCAGAACCCACCCATCCATCAAATGTGTCACTCCTCCACAAGAGATTATTGCCCCTTCTGCAGAAAGATCTTTAAAATTCATTGTGTGCACTTAAAAACAAAGGGTCTTTGTCCTGGTTTATAATGATTTTCTTTTAGTTTGGTTTTGTTTTGTTATTTAATTACATTCTCTTCTTGCATGAGTTTTTGCACAGATAGTTGCTGGAAATTTCTGCTGTTTTTAAACTAAGAATCTTTTGTGCTGTATTAGCTTGCATTTTCCTTGCATTGTGTTGTGATGGTGTCTTTTCACTGACTTTAGCACTGGAGTATTGTAGTCACAGCTTCACTAAGTAGATTGTAACAAACAGATCCATTGGCCATTTCTCTGCTACTGCATCTTAGTAACCAATCTGTGGGAAATACTCTTTATATTGTTAAGATATATGCTGTAGTATGATCAATAAATTAACCTTAAGTGGAGAAAGTTTTGGGACTTCTAATACAGTACCAAACAGATTACAGTACCAAACAGATTACAGTACCAAACTTTACCAGATGTTATGAATAATGCTCTGTAAATTCCTAATAGGAGATAGCAAGGGAGAGATAAATAGTAGATTCATTCAATTGAATTAATATATTTCTTTTTCCCCACCATTTAAGAACAGCAATGAACAGAATCATAGGAAGATTACTACTCTGAATTAGAGGGCAGCTTTTGCATATCTATTGCACCAGTTTTATAGAGTCTGCTAATGATAACCCTCAAATTACAGACTGCAATCTAGTTGAGAGGTCAAGTACTGTGGTGTTAATTCATAAAGAAGTACTTTGGATTCTAATGTTTAGACTGCTTTTTTTGGTATTATAAAGTGTTGAAGTTCACAACTTGTGTACTAAGAAGTGTGTAGCTACTTGTGACAATGCAGGAGTAACAACATCTTGAGCAGGCAGAGGTGAGGATGGATGTGCAGTTCTGGTAACAGAGAAGAACTAAGGTCATACTTGAATGAAGAGAGATCCTCCCTGCCCTCCTTAAATGAGATGTGCATAGTGTCTGGATCTGGGAGGGAGGACTTTGTACTCACCTATTGTTTCTAACCCATCCTTTCACTTTAGGGTATTCTTTAGCTATGAATTCACACTGAGCATGTTTCTAAAAGAACAAGACTTGCACCACCTACTCCCTTCCCTGGAAAATAAAGGCCCCCAAAAAACCAAAAGAAGAATTTTACAGCTCCTACACCTAGGACTGGTTAGCTTAAATGTAATAGCCTCAGCCCTAAGTCTGATTTTTGAACTGGAGTGTCAAGTCTTTGAATCAGATATCAAATCAAAGCAGGGAGCAAATAAGTGGATATTAGAAGTGTGTTACCAGTTCTACCGCTCACTGCCTGGCTTTGGACAACTTATTTTCATTTTTGTTAAGGAAGTCTGCTAAGTCTTGCTATAATTAATATTTGTACAGGTCTGTGGAATCTGTAAATTATTTATAATGTTTCAGGAAGAGGCTCCAAGGTTACTACATGTAAATCTAGGAACTCCTGGAAAGACGTGCAAGTCTTGTGCCTGTTGGCTTTTATAGAATTGCAGAGGTTTCCTTGACATCAGAACTTGATCTAGTGTCACACGAACTACAAGTCTGGCAACGTCTGAGAAGCAGCCCCAAGAAGCTCTGAGCTAATACCTGTAACTGATTCAATAAATGCTTTAAGCATTTGCTTAACTTCGAGCCCATGAATTGTGCTATTAATTCAGTGGAGCTAGCCACTAGATTAAAATTAAGCTCAGGCCTAAATGCCTTGCTGGACTTCTACCAGATTGTTATGATTCACGTATCTTTCTTAAACTTGCTGAGATCAGCTGTTCTGTTTTAAAAATTTATGGTCCAGCTGAAAGTCGTTGTAAACTTAGATTCCTATTAAAGTCAGTTTGAGGCAAGACATCTCTCAGTATTCACAGGTACTTCTACTTATCTAAACATTGACTAAGTTCTGTTTGGTTATCTCAACTTTCCAAATGCCATAGTGTATGACTCATACTCTTGTAGCTCATATTTAGTCATTTTATTTCTCTCAACAATAGGTTAAAACCTATAATGCTATAAACTACCAAGCCGCAGGCAACTGCAATAAGGCTGCTGCAGTTTACATGTTTGAAGATCTGGCTCCTGCTCTATTCTACCTTTAACGTCAGTGTTACCATTTGTACTACAGTATGTAAATGCCTGTAAAAACATATGCTGCATCTTCCACTTATGGAGCAGTCTCAATTAATTGCACAGACTCTATTGCACTTAATAGGCACTACTGAACAGTGTGTATTGGCTTGCAGTATCAGGCTTGTGATCTGTATTTTAAAGCTGAAAAATAAGCCTTTTACTTTAAAGTAGATATTTGGGGGCTTATCTCCATAAAAACCAATCTCTGCATAGCCATAAGATTCCAAGGTGTAATTTAAAACAATATTAGGTAGTAAGTAGCAAGAAATGTGTTTTTTAAGTAAAAACAGTCCTCTGGTGTTTTTTCCAACACCATTCCAAACAGTGATCTGAAATCTGCTGTCACAGGTCAATATTTAAAAGAGGAACGATTCATTTGTCCTACAGATTGCCTTGCTTCCTATTGAATAGGTAAAGGTGTAGACCACTGAATGTCTGTGATACATGAATATTTGTACTTGAAATGTGCTGCTTCTTTTAATTAGTACATTAAAATATCTATAACTCAATATGCTGTAAGCAATTTCTACCTCTTTCTGAATAGCTTATGGGAATACATTCTTTACATTTGATATGACAGTTTAATTTTTAAAAAATGTGCAGTATGACAACAATGAATAAAAATTTGTTTTAGTCTTTTGGGATAAAGGGTTTTGTTTTATTTTCCTAAACAATAGAATGTCAGTTAAAAGCAGAACGGATTTTTTTCCAATAGTAATCTTGTTTCAGTGTTTAGATTTATCAAAGCATTTCATGTTGACTTAAAAACACATTTCCTTCTCCCTGGAGAAGTCCATAATGCACACAGGAAAGAGTGAGCATCAGAAAACATGTACTCAAATGACAAAGTAAAATTCAGGAAAAACTGCTCCAGTTTTATTTTGGTAGATATGCATGTTGTTCAACATTAGTGGTACACGTTTTATGCATGTCTTACACATTTGCAGCCATCTGAATGATATACCTTCTGTTCTTCAATATATACCATGTGTAGTCTCTCATTCAAAGATACTACTGCTGTGTATTGAAATAGTAAAATCTTAGATATTTTAACTGAATAGAAGCATAACTTTGTGGAGCTGTAATTCTTCACTGGAGTTAGGGAATTTTCCTTATAGTTAATTGGATAAAATCCGGATAGATATTTATGACTTGAACTTTGCCTGGGTGGAAAATGGCATTGTTCATTATTGAATAACAAACCTACACAACAACTTGGGACAGGAGTTGAAGCATATTCTACTTATATGAAATTCAGATGGAATTTAGAGAGCTACAATTCAATTATTAGAACTGGCAAAGATCCTTGGGTTAAATTCCCTGTTCTTATTAGAACCTATCTATTAGAACCCATTTCTTATCTGGCTTTGCTATTCATTTGCTGTATTTTTTAAAAAAATTCTGATTTCTTTTTCTCCTTTCTTTTAAAGAGAATACCAGTTTCAGTGGCTGGACATAAATATTTAAAAACATGTAGGTATGCTTGGTGTTCAGTAGTTAAGCAACCTGTATTTAAACAGTGGTGCCATTTTAAAAACATTATCACAGAAGTTTTCAGAGGCCTAGTAGAAAGGTTGAAATTAGTAGTTATGGTCAAGACTTACATAGTTTTATATTGCCTGTAAAAACATAGCATGAAGTCCTTAGCCTGTTGGGTCCTTGGTAAAACTCCCTCTGACATTGGTGAAATGATGGTTTTAGCATGACACTGTCAGTGCTTAGAATTGTAGCCAAAACACATCTATCTCTACTGTAGGCACAGAACAGCTACCTTGCCAAGCCAGAACTTAAAAATCTAAAGGAACATAGTACAAACTTATATCTGTTAGTGCTTTGAAAAGTGCTAAATTGTGCAAAGTGCACTGACAAGCGAGGGTTGGTGTGAACTCAGGATCTCAAACTCATGCTCCCTTTCTCTAATTCTCTCCGCATGCAGGAGACTAGGGAATGGATCCAGAGTTGTAGATCTTCTAAAGTGTCTACAGGCTTTTTTTTATGGATTAATCTTTCTCTATTTGCAGAGAACAAGTTTGCACACAACCTTGTAAGGAAGAAGCTCACAGGGCATTTGAAAAGAAGTTAAAAGTCGTGCATTTAAACAGATGTCAAAAAATCCTCATTATTTTTAACACAAGTAGATAACCTTTTGGCCCAAGGTATGATTTTTCAGTACTTAGCATGCAAAATATGGAAGATAGTTATCTCCATGAGGCTGTTCCTTCTCCCTGAGCAGAAGAGAGAGTTCTTCCAGTGCAAACTGGTTATAATGAATATCATCGACTGCAACTATCCCCATCAAGTTTTCCATCTGAGCACAAACTGTCTTACAAGATTTGACGGGATCAGGAAATAACTGGTGCAGTATGTCTGGAGGCTGTATGCTTATTGCATCAAACTCTGCTTTTAGCACTTGTGGACCCTAGGAGATTTTACATCATTATTTCAAGTCCTTTAAAAAATGAAAGCTCCTTTTTTCTTGAGGCACTATCATGTAGCCCAGCCCTATAGCAGAAGAGTGCAAACCCATATAATAATGTGTACTCCAGCCACTATCGAAAACCTATAATATGTACAGGAATTGCATCACAGGCTTAGTTGACTAGGCCAAAATTATTTGCTTCCATTTAATCCACTTGTGTGTATATATATTTTTTCTACACTAATCACTAGAGTGTTAAGTATGAGTATTTCTGTGATAACTGCGAATATCTCCCTTGAGTGCAATCAGGTTCCTGGCATTAATATGCTTATCTGAAAGATCCTGAAGTTTTTAGCTTTCCTGTAGTAAATAGTTCATTTTTAATTGATACACATCTTAGCCATGAGAACACTCACAATTTCTTGTTTAAAGAACAGTCAAAAATGAAAGACTGAAAACTAAAGAAAAACAGAAGCACAGATTTATTTATACCTTATTTGAGTGGATGTGTATGTTTTTTTCATCATATAAAAAAAAAAAGCTGATGAAGCGCTGAAAAATAAAACAACATAACATATGTCTGAAAGCATATAAGCACAGTACTCCTGTTTTTACACCAATTTCTACAGAATTTTTCAGAAGCACATTTGCCAATATTTTACAAAATATATTGATTTTTGCTATTTGGTATTATGACAGCTTTGGAAATAACTAATCCTTTTAAGTAGTCTGCTGTTGTAAAATTTTTAAATTTCTTCGACACTGAACTGCTTGCTGGGTTAATTCTGGGAAGTACTAATCACAAACCAACATTTGAAAAATACAATGTATGAGCTTTAAACAAGTTTTATATCCTATACCATATTCTCAGGAGTGACTGACTACAGAAGCAGAAGATAAATTCAGACACAATGATATTCCTTTTCATGGAATCTTTAGAAAAGTTTATGTGATAAGTGCCATGTGATGAGCTTGGGTGTTACATGCTCTGATGCTGGAGGTACTAGTTCCTATGGAAGTGAGAAATAGACTATTCTATAAGGGGACACCTTAACCCATTCAAGTTGAAAGACATTGTACGAGTCTCCAAACTCTATCATCTATGATAACCTTGTCAGTGACCTTTTTAAAGGCTATAGGTTTTTTTCTTTCTTATATTGTTCTCTGTAGTCCAAAGACCTTAATAAATAACAATGTGCAGGGTGAAGATCACAAACATACTCTTTTAAGAAGAGACTTCATGAAATCCATCAACACACTAGCTGAATTTCAGGCATGGAGCTCTGAACAACACGAGCGAGCTTAGATCAACAGGAGCAAGTTTAGATGATAATCTCATTTGGCTTTGCTGTTAACTTTAAATAAACTTATGTATTATAAGACTTTTATACACAAGGGGAAGTGCTGATCTAAATAAATTGTACATAATTATCTGCATTTAAATTCTTGTAACCAGTAATATTAATTATTATCTTCCAGTGAAAGTACTCCTATGGATTTAATTCTTGAATTTTCAACAGGTAAATTCAAGTTTATTTCCTCTGAACATCTTAAAACATGGATGAGTGGTGTTGTTCCTATTTGCATAGCAGGGAACCAGCAATAGCCAAATGGAATGACCTGCTTGTGGCAACATGGGGAGCTAATGGCATAGCCCAGAAAAGAAATGGAGCATCCCAAAGATCTCTATCCTGCCCTGTGTTCTCTGCTGCCTTTCATTGTCATATTTTCCGTCTATGAAAACCACTTTTATTTTTTTCTGGTTGTTGGTTTACATATTAGTTGGGAATTACTAAAGGAGCAAGGAGATTAAAAAGGGGGTGGGTTTAAGTTCTTCAATTTGCTTAGAGGCTGTATATGGAGGAAACACATCTATTTCATACTCTGCATTGTAAAAGCAACTATACAATGACAGCTTGTACCTTTGTGCAATGCAAGAAAAATAATAATTGAAAACCTCTGAAGGGCTCATGTCATGTTTTTAATGTATTCCTGTTCAGTGTTCTGAGTAGAAGTTCTGTTGTTGCTATGGGTAGGGGATAGATTGAACTGATTACATACTGCGTTATAAATAAGTGTATTTTGTTCCCTGAAAAATGATTCTTCTTTCAGTAATAACAAAAATAAATAAAGGAAAAAGGGTAGATTTGCTGTCAAGTCTTTGCTATTCCTAGACTTACAGATTTCTGTTCTCAGCTACAACAGTCTAACTATAAAATATTTTCCTTGTAATTGTAAAACCAATTTATAAATTGCTGAAGATGACACTTCTCCAAGTTGACCTGCAGCTATAAAATTGCTGGATAAGCCCTTTGTCTGCCTGAACTGCAAGGAAAAGTGGGAGAAATGTGGCTTGAATCTATGTTTGCACTTCTATGATCTTGGGACTGGCAAGATGCAGGTTGGGTTTGGCATAAATTAGAGTAATCTAAAAGTGTTCTGTCAATGCTGACTACCTGAGACTCTGTGGAACCTCTCATAACTGAAGGTCAGGTGTAGTGGGCCATGCTCTGTAAAGATGCTTTAACAAATGGGTAATCTTCAGCAAGGCAGCTAGATTAGTTTTTCCAGATGGCTTGTACCTCTTGAACAGAGGCAAAAAAAGTTTCTCACTTGAAGTGTGACAGAAGCATTTACAGAAACCCACAGTTCTGCTTTAAATAAACTTTCCTGAGGGCCAAATAGTGTTCTCTGGAGTTCAGTGCATGATGCAAACCATGGGCAAATGAATCTGGATAATGCCTTCAACCAGTAGAAGTTCACATTACTGCAGCTACATTGCCACTGACATCAGAATTGATTTAAATCTAGCTTAACTGCATTGACACAAACTGCAGTCACATCTTGTACTGCAGCGTAGCTCAGCATTGGTCATGCGATATCCACTGTCTTAATATTTTTTATTTTATTTTATTTTGCTAGACCACTGTTGTCTCTTCAGTTGAAAAGAGCAATTGATCTTATTATCTCTTCTTCCATTATCTCTATACATCACAACTCACATTGTGGCTGGTAATGCCCATAACAATTCATGTGACAAGCTTACAGTTAAATCTTAGCTGCAGTCATCACTAATTATCAGAAAAATTCTTGCTGTCTTTTCTCTTATTCAGAAATTTTTGCTTTCTGTGTAAATCTATGGCATCTTCATGTTGCCAGTAATGATAATGAATAAGGGAAAGTTGAATTTTCACAGCCCTATTATCTCAGGGGGCTTTTAAAGGTGCACAGCACTTCAGGAAAACAAACAAACAAACGAAAGCCCAAACAAATCAAATCAAAACCAGAAAAACATGGAAGGATAGTATTAATTCTTAATTTCTCCACTGAAATGCAGCCACATATAGCAGAAGACAAAACGAGGTAAGGATTAGGTCACACAGAGCTGCACTACATGGGCATCCAGGAAAGAAAAGGAAGCAGACAAAGCATCAGGAAAACCACGTGGGGAAGTTTAGGTAGACCTCAATAACTGCAATTTAGTCTTGACACTGACATACACAAACATCTCCTGGTAAAGTACTGTAATGCCTTTAATGACCACAAATACATACATATTTTCTATGAGCTAAAAGGCAGTGCACCCAAAGCGATTGTTAAGAAGTTGGACAAAGTAACTGTTTACATGACCAACTATACCATTTCCTGCAGTATTTCAGTTTCTATTGACAGCTTCTGAAAGGATTATGTTTATCAAGATTAAACATGGTAGCTACATTATGTCATTATAAAGAGGTAAACCTCTGTATCTAAGCCAGTGTTGATGTGTTCCTGAAAGAACAGAAAGAGATACCACTTGTGCTCTGCTATGTATTTGTTACATACACTTTGGCATGGACTATGGCAAGGAAAAACACATCCAATCTGAGCATATAAGATAAAGAAAGATTGTGCAATATCCATAGATAGCAAGAAACTAAATGCTCATTTTTCAATCATTTAGGCATCTCCTTCATAGTACTTTCCTCAGTGGATCTTATGTGACATTAATATGATGCATTCTCTTGGCTGCCTTTTCCTCTGTTTCAAATGTTCTGTGTTTTCTTACATGCACTGCTAAATTCCCTAGTTCTGATGCAGGATCTTACTTTGCTTCCTCACTTGCTGGTTTGTCCACTTTAGGCTACTGTTAATAAACATTCCTTAAAGACAATTGCTTTTAATCTTGTCAGAGATGCCTGTGTTGTGAGGGTGAAAATTAGTTATTAGCTTAGCTTTTCATCCATGCATAATGGGATGTTAAAATCAGAGATATTTGCTTGGGGCCATGAGAAGCATTCCACTCTGAGCTTACAAGTTCTGAATTGATAAAATGCAACATATTTAAAATAAACAAGCAGAAAGCAAATGCCAGCTTAAAATGAGAAAAAGTGTGTTTTGTGTGTATTAGTCTTTGCGTAAGGAGTTTAAGCTATCTTCTTGACTGCAGTAAAAGAAGAAAAATATGCTCTTTGATGATTGTTATCCCTGCCCCTACCTTTGTAATAATAGCTGATCAACATAAAAATCTATGTCATGCTCTTCTTACAGTGAGGTCTTTCCCCCTGATTATGGTTGTCATCAGCTCGATCCTTGCACCTTATAAAATTAAGCCCTGGAAACAGACAATACCAAGACAAAATCAGCCTCAAAACAAAACCACCAGAATGAAACCCATTCCTCACAAAACAGTGGCAAAGCTGCTCTTTGCATCTGTACTGCCAGGTAAAGTTTACATCATTTAGAGAACACGTAACCTAAAGGGTTTCTTTTCCTTCTGCACTAAGCATGTGAGGCAGGACAGAGAACTAGGATCTCTCTCTGCAAATATCCACACAGAAGTGAAAGCTTACCGTTTTCCTGCACTCTTATTCTGCTTTAGTAAAATCAGCCAAAGCAAAGAAAGTAGAGGCAGTGATAGTTCCCTTGCAAATGTCTGTTAGAATTGTGGTAATTGCCAATGAAATCAATCAGTGGGTTCAGACACTTTTCAGAGAGACCTCTGAATGTCTATGTGCTCTCCTTTGTTGTCCTCAGTACAAGCATAAATAAAAATGGCTACTGAAGAAACACAGGTAGGCATCCCAGCTCTAAATGTGCGTATAATATAAAATGCAGCATTGTACACCAGTCTGCTGGATGACAGGCTTGAGTATTTGGGTTGCCTGCTAAGTGTTGATGAAAAGCCACACAGATTCTTAATTCAGAAATTCCAATTTTTCCTCTGTTCCTATGTTCATTTTCTTTATCAGCAGGGGATGACTTACACTTTCAAAACTGATTAACATTTTAAAACTGTGGGAGCACTCTGTGGCATTTCAAAGTATTTTAACCCTTCAGCTCTTTCCTGGAGGTCCTTTTAGGGTTTTTTTTGGAGGGGAAGGGGTTGTATTCTCTTTTTCCTCTTTTATTTTTCTTTTTTCTCTTTGGAATACAGGTGTGCCAGCATGTCAGCACTTCCAGAAAGTACTTTGCCCTACGCAGAGGTGCTGGAGACATCAGTTACATTAACTAAATTTTGGCCACACAAACAGGCAAAGGATTACCAGCTTTCACCACATTGTCTAACCTACTCATATGGGTGAAGGAGACAGCCTTGCCCTAAGGTTTTGAGAGACCCATCTGTTTTCTTAATCCTTTTCTATGTCCTGTTTGTCCTCAAAATAATGTCTCTAATGTGTCTGTTTAAAGTCATCAGGACTTGTCCTTTTTGGCACATTTTCTCCTTGGTTTCTTTTTTTTTCTGTTACGCCCTCTCTCACTACGCCCTCTCTCGCATGCTTCAGCACATTGATCTACAGGCAAAGCAGGAACTTACTGGTACGCAAAGATCTGTCTTCCAACTGTACTCAGTTTTGCTGCCAGGCAGCTGAAGCTCATTCTAAGGCATGGCTGAAGAATACTGTTCACTTAAAGATAAATACAGCACTTGAAGGTATTTTTCCATACCTATACACAAACATGTAACCGTCATGTACATAGGATCATTTGCAGCTGAGACAAACCATTAAGCAATGCCTACAAACTTGGTTTTTAGTCCACTCACAAGCACTGCTGCCTGTGAATTAAAATGTTCAACATCCATTCAAGTACAACAATTGGGTTGATACTATGGTTAAAAATACATAGAGAGGATCCAATTCCAAAGTCATTTGAGTAATGACAATCCCCATTGACCTTTGTGGGACTTGCATTTAAGGACCTACTTTTGTGTTATCAATCCAAACATGAACAAGGTGGCTACTTACCAGCTGCTTTTCTGCAGTGCTTAGCAGCCATGCTTAAGACTGTAAATATTAGTTTATTTTGTTTTTTACTGTTTTCTGGCAAATAGAAATCCAGTAACAAGAGAATTTTCTCACTCTCTTACAGTTTGGAATGCAGGAACAAAACTACATTTTTGTTTTTCTACAAGATATTGTGATAAAATTCTGGGTACAGGTCTCCTCTTTTGCAGGTTATCAACTCTAGGAATTAGGGAAAGTTGTGCAAGGTCCAGTAGTCAAAGACTAATGAAGAAAAGACAAGAAAGGCATGTTATGTCTGCGTCTAAGGATGAAGTATCAATTTCTCAACCTACATATACTTTAACCTTTCCCTATTTCACTTTCCAACACTGCTTTAGCTGAGCTTCACTCCTCAGTGCCCAGATTCTCCCTCAAGATTCCTAGTTTGGAGACTGCCATTAACCCTGTCCCTGCATTCGCTAATGGGAATGTTGGTTTTAGTATGGCATTTTTGTAACTCATTTGGTAATGAACTACCACTGTTCTTCAGCATATGCTAACTAATAGATCTGATAAACAGAAATTTCTTATCGTCATTCCTATAGGACAAATAAAAATGGAAAATGCAAAACACTGAGTGAAGCAATTATGGATGCACTTAGTATTCTGAAAATTCACACATACTTTCTGAAAATGTAACTATTTAGACAATTAGTTTTAAAAAGAAAGCTCATTCAGTTTTACTCTTTTCCCTGGAAGAATACACAGCATATGACATTTCAATCAGTTTATCTTTGTTTCATTAAATAGGGTTGGGTAGGAATGAGAGGAATTATAAAATTATACTTGTAGCATTTGAAAAGCTTGTGCATTAAAAATATCTTCCAAAATATGAAAACCTTGAGTAGTTCTCAAAAGACTGTTATTTTATCACATAACCAGTACTCTGAATTAGTAGCTTTGTGAAAATTCGTAGCTTTTTTGATTAACTAGTGTGAGCAGAACTTTGTCAGGTTTGGAAGCAGGTAATTTACAGCTTAATGTAGAGGAAATGGAACAAGAGTATAGAAAAATAGGAATGCATTTCTTTCCCCTTTCTTTGAACAGTTTCATGTTAATATTCACAATTTTCCTTTTCTAACATTCTTCCACTAGTCATATTTTAGTTAATTGTCTTGGCTTTCCACTGTAAATAGAATGAAATCTGCCAGTTCTCTTTGCATATGGTTCTGTTTTTCCTCCAATGAAACTCACACACAGTTTTTCTTCTCCTTTCCTTCAAAGGTGAAGCATTCCTAATTAGAAAGAGCAGATGCAACCCATCACAAAGGGGTGAGGGTTATAGAGTCTTTCAAGCAGTTTCCTTTCTCTCCAGGTGCAAATTGTTTAATTCCCAAGCATCGTCAATGTTCTAAGTGTTCACTTAGAATATATAGAATACAATGTCATTGGAAGCTCAAGGCAAGCCATATGTGAGAATAAAAAAAGTGTTCAAGCATAAAAGCTAACGAGGACATAGTACAAATACTACTCATAACTATTGCCCAGCCTGATGTCCTCAGGGAAGTTAGACTCAAGCAGTTACATCAGAAAAACAGGCACATTCCAGGTAGGTGCCAGTGTTCTCCTCCCTTCAACCCTGCATAAAAAAATCAAGAAGAGAAATACAAAACCTAGCTTAGGGTCTTCCTGCACCTTTTTGATAATTTAAATTTATTGAAAGAAATGAACCTGTATTCCTTTTCACGTTCATTCATGTTTTGAAAGTTTGTTCTGAAGTACTTTTTCTCTTCAAATTAAACAAATTTCCTGGGAACATACATAACAATTATTTTGTAACTCTACAAAATTTGTAACAATACAAATATTGCAGGCATTTAATAAACACAGGGCTGAAAGGATGTACTGAAATTATTCATCACCTGCACAACTTGTCGTATAAGGTCTTGAAACAAGGGAAGAGTCATACTCTATTCAGAAAATATTCTCTTGAAGTTTGCATATATCCCCTTTGATTTCCTTGTGAAGTTTTAAAGTCACCCTCACACACACACTTGCTTGGAGCTTTATGAAACTGAAATGTCAAGTGAGAGTTTCTTTATATCATGTTCTGTCAATCAAAGTAAGCGAGGCTTTATGCATTTGTTGCTAGTATATTGGCACTTTTTGAAGAGTGTTTCGGAGGGAGCGAGAATAAATAAAGATCCTTCAGGCACTTTTTCATTTATGGACGAGGAATCAAAGCAGTCTGAAACTTCATTTTCAGCCTGATACCCTGAAGATTGTTGGCTGATAATTCTGGATGGAACAGCTTATCTGGGAGGATTAGGGAGAACATGGGCTTCCTATTACCGCTGGCTTCAACCTATTCAGCTGGGCACACTGTCACACATTATCTGTGCCTTTACATACATCACTAATCTTATCTATATCTTTTCAGCTCCTTCTGTTGGAGCTGTGGTTTCCTGTACCTAGACCTCCCATTTCTTCATTACACCATCTGTACAGGCATTAGCCTTCTCTAACAGCCTTTCTGCACTGTGTCATTCCGTAATGGCTAGTAATGCAAAGGTATGAGAAGGTAATGGTAGTGCTTTATCTCAGATCTTACAGACCTCACATCAATATATTTAATGCATACCTCCCTTCCCACCACCATTGTCAATTCTCCCCCCACCATTTTTGACCAAATCTACTTAAAAAAATAAACTCACCTCAACAATAGGGTATTTCTGCAATGGTTCTCAAAAATGGAGGCATGCAACTTGGGGGCAGGTGTATATGCTGGAAGGCATATACTACAAAGTAGTTTGTAACCAGCAGAAAAAAATCCATCAACACCAGAACTAATCTGCCATTCTTTCCTGAATTGCTAATTGTTATTAAAAATTTGGTGGTGTTGGTCGCTAGGAAAAAGCAGTTCAGAAGAAATGAAGATTAAGTCCCTGCCCTTTTTAAATTTCGAAGGAAGCTCATTCCCCGCACTTAATCTCAAATACTTCCCCAGCTCCATCTGACTCCATGCCTGCTAAGCTAAGCTCCATTGTTCCTTTCCTGTTCTGCCTATGCGTCTTCCAGCCACACTGCCACTCTCGTGTTCTTTCCTTCCTAATTAATTTTATCCTGTTTCTTCTCCTCCTTCAGCTATTTTGAACTTACCTCATTCCCTGTTACTGTAATAAAAATTACAATAAATGAATTTTTAAAAGAGAAGGAAATGGAACTAATGAGATACTACTTTGACCATTTATTTTCTCTCTAACAGTGTTTTTTGGCTTTAAGGTCTTTCGGGCAGGAGCTGTTCTTCTTTTGTGTTTTCATTGTGCCTAGTACAACCCACACCATAAAGAGAAATGATCACTCAGTCCTTATCTGAAGGCTTCTTTGGATATTACTGGAGTGCAAAGTAGAAAAACACATGTCACTGACTTCTGACTAATAACTCACTAAGCAGTAGTATCTGGCACTTTATTTGCAATTAGTAATTCAGCCAGTTCTGTATATGATTCATTTTAAATATCTTTAAATACTATTTAAATAATTTTTAAACAGGGAAGCATTCCTTCCTGTTTGTTCTGCCTTCGCATTTTTTTTACCACAAATTGCCAAGTTATTAGGGATCTGTATCTTGTCTGTTCTCTCAAGGACAAAACAATAAGCTGTATCTGAACCTGACAAACATAATTTCTCTTCTTCATAAATGAATGCTTTGAATGTCTTAGTTTCCCCACCCTGCAACCACAAGCTTAGTCAGGGCCATGTCATTTAACATAGACCCATTTTTTATTCTGTGACAAGCAGGAGCAATCAGAAGTGTAACCTATATCCCAAAGCTATACAAATGCTGCTGAATTATATAGATGAGACAGTCACTAAGAGCTGTGTTTGCTCCGGCAGTGCTGGTAACTGCAGGAAATAATGTGTTGCAACAGTGGAAGATTTCCTCGACTACTTGCAGTCTTTCAGAGATTTGGAAAAACTTCTCACTATGGGCCCTAAAAAAATTGCTGTTTTTTCAATATGCACAAGACATTCATGGTCACTCAGGGATGTAAAGACAAACTCAATTTGAGGTGCTCCCAGGGAAATTGTTTTCATTATTTTATTGTAGTTGATGTGTTCTTCCCTAGGCTCTTGTACATGAACTTTTTCAACAAGTGCTGGGATAAACTGAGCATGTGATACAGAATTTACTTTGCACATTCAGTCTGGTCAGCTCTGGATGTCACCAACTGAAAAGTATAGACCTAAAGAGGACAAGGCTAATTTTCAATACTAGTGCAGAATCCAGTGTTTCATCAGGTACACCTGAAACCTTTTCTGATACACACAACATGAACAGAAATATAAAGAATCTCTTAAATACTTGATTTATAGTCAGTTCTCGTCTGAGTATGTGTCATTTACAAAAGGATAACACGTGGCATGTGGATTTCTTATTAGCCCAAGGCAGGAGAGGTTATGACTTCTAATTCTGTTCTCAGCCCTGCTACAGAGTTACTACATGACCTTGCACAAATCACTTAACCTTTATGTGACTAATTTTATCCATCTATAAAGTGGGGATAATAAAATTTTTAGCTGCACACAGCAGGATGATGAGAATTAATTAACGCTGTAAAACTCCCTCAGAAAGAAGGCTTAGTATACAGGGACTAATTCCACTAGTATTCACTCTCTGGCTCTGTGTCTTGAGCAGTTACTTCTCTCTGGGCAAAATTAGTGTAAAAAGCTACCATCTGGATTTGTTATTGTTATTGTGACTCGCTTTGCTTAGATATGGAGCTCACACTAAACACTGTAGAGAATCAACCCAAGAGAAAGCTCAAGTGATTCATTATTAATATTGGTTGTATAGCTACATAGACAGAGTAAAATCAAGAATGTTTCAGCATTCAGAATTTCATAGCGGGGGCTCCAAGTTAGCATGTGTAAAAATTGACTTGTCTGTGTTACTGAAGCTACAAGCACCAATTGTGTGGTCATATGCCCACATGCATATGGGACAAATAGTAGGCATTGCTCATGCGGTTCAACTTCCATTTTTTAAAGTTTGACTCTAAAACTTTACTTCTGGATTGAGAAGCAATATTCTAAAATTAAAGCAATATAGTTTTCATTAGGAAACTTGTTAGAGCTGTTGTATGATGTCACCTCTGACATTTTGGAATTTCATGTGGTATGACTTCATTCAGTGTAAAATTGTAAAATACAAAGCATGAAAAGCTAGATACTATCTTCATCTAGTGGTTGGAATAAGAGGAGAATGGTAGTCCAAAGATGACCATGCTCTCTTCACTCAGTTGCTATCATGCTGGTTTTCAGTGGGCAGTCCAGATAAGTCTAAATCCGATTTCCATTCTTATACATTGAGACATAATGAAATCCCAGCCTTCAGTTTTTTAATCTGTTTTTTATCCTAAAGTATACATGATTTATATTCAAAATAATATTATTCTTTGTTTCAACCTCTAAGGGAGAATTTTCAAATTACTGCTATTATGGCAAACCTAAATCAAATTAACAATATATACACATTCAACCCAAAAGATCAGTCCAAAGTTAAGGAACTGTCAAGAAAGCAGAAAGCACCAGTCTTGTCTGTAGATGTCAGTAATACAATTGCCTTATCCTAGACGAGTAACAAAACAACAGATTAATGGTTCAAGATCATGGCTGGTGTAACTTGAAGTACTCTGTGGCAGGTCCTAACTTAAGTGCCCTTTCAAATTAACCTCAGAAGAGTCTTCATCATAAGAGAAAATTGCATTCTTTATGCAATGAAAGTGATTAACTTTGAACCAAGCTGATTAAAAGGCGTATGTGTGTGTGTGTGTGAGGGTTCTGCAGTGTCCAAGGTGTTTTGAAAACTGATTCATCAGAGAAAAAAACAAACACAATAAATATGTCTCTCTCCTGAGTCTGCTTTTTCAAAGCATGCCATTGTATTTTGCTGTAAAAACCTTTTCTCTTTCAAATGATCAAAGCAGCATGTGATCCAATCACGTAAACAACTGTAACAAGCCAGAAAAACACAAATATGCTTAAATGTCCTGTTTACTGAAGATGTTAATTGAAGGTAATGCTGCACAGATCCCAAAAGATTTAGGGAAAAATAAGTAAATAGAAAGTAAAATCAGCTTGATGATATTTGTAATACTAAGGGTGTGTGAGGTGGAGGAGGGTGGTGATGTCAATCTTCTTTTTCTTGTTTTATGAGAACTAAGAATTTTAGGGTGAGTGGGCTTTTTGTTCAAAATTTTTTGCTTATAAGGCTGAATTGCTGTTGTGAACGTCTGAGGGCTAGATTAGTTGTGATTGTAGAAATCACTATTGTGAACCAAGAAAACTTTCCTTGCATACTGCTAAAATCCTTTTGCAGCTTACACAGTTATGTTAATATGAGCAGAGCAGAAGAATATAGCAGAAAAGGCTAAACAATTCCCAAATACCTTACCTCTAAGTATACTTTCTCCTGGGTCAGACATAATAAATGTGCTGTTACTGGAAAAAATAATAAATATAATAATAAACCAGTAGTAATAATAATACAGAACAGACTATTTCTATAAGAAATAAGCAAAGCTAACCCCTAATTAATCAAACATAAGTTGTTTTTAGGATATTTAGGGTTTGTATGTTTGTTTTTATAAAATAACCAAAGTATATAGTTGCATTGAATAATTTCTTCTCTGGCTTCTCCATTTATTCTTTCTCTAAGATCTTTTATTTCCTGTTTCCCTTGACACATTTCAACAGAGGATTTAGGGAGATGCTGATTGTTAAAGCAGATGAATTTTCCCGTTGACTCACATAAAACATACACAAAATCTTTTCTGATGCAGGACATGTCACCTCTAAGGCTACCCGAAGGAGGCACCAACCTGCCAGCCTTGAATTAGATTTTCCTGGTTCCAACTCTGTCGTGCCACAGCCTGAGCCGCTCTTCTCGGTTGTTCATACTAATTCAATGAAGTGGCTGATTTTAGGTCTTTATTTGATAAAACCCTCAAACTGTGCTGCCTCCAAGCAAAGCCCAAGAAGCTCTGGACAGTCCCATTTTTTCCAAAATACAGAGAAAGTAGCCTATCTCTTCTTAATCTTTCCTCACTCAAGCTGGTTTGCAGTCCCACCCACTGCATTAACCAGACTTCTGCAACATGATCTTTAAAACGACAGGGTACTCAACAACTTTACGCATGCAGGTACTGATCAAGAGACTTACCACATCATTCAGCCTATAGAATGGACATGGCTTATCTGTTCTTGGGTTAGGTTAGTTTTTAAAATTTCATTTTTAAAACCTCTGATCATTTAAAGTCTATTCTGTTCACTTTGGTCCTGACATAGTCTTAGCAGCAGGTCTTTTGTAGTAAACTGAAATGCAGTTGATGGGAGGATATGTTGTTTGTAATACCCTGAGTGTATTACAAGGTGCTTGCCAATTTATGAGGTGACCCAGACAGGTGATGCTGAATGTGCTGTTCCGCTCTTAATTTTTATCTTAACACATTTTCTTAAGTTACTATCCACAAGCTTAATGAAAATCAGTCTGTTTGAATTGATCATTCATACATGTACCTGTGCCTTGAATTCAAAATTAGTAAGACATATTTCTGTATCATTACATGCCTATTTTCAAATGCCTCGTTCTAATAACTGGAACTTATTTTTCTTACAATGAATCAAATATCAGAATTGCTGAGGGTGGAACAGAGTAAAGGTGATTCGCCCTACCTGAGGTCTCCATATGTACTTGGTAAGCATTTGGATTTTATAGCTGACCGTAGTGCAATAAATACATCTGAATGTGTGAGTGAGTAAGAGACCAATCCACTCTGTGCTCAAGTGCTTGAAAACACTGTGACTGGCACTGACACTTAAGTATGAGGGCTAGGAAAGATGCTTTTTCACCAGTTAGAGATCCTGAATGTATCTAGGAATGTGGCCTGCATCTATCTTAGCAAATGTAAACATTGCTAAAGTGATCCCAGATTAAAAGATCCTGTTGTCATTCTCAGTAAAGCAT
This sequence comes from Tapera naevia, assembly GCA_033556795.1. Lineage (NCBI taxonomy): Eukaryota > Metazoa > Chordata > Aves > Cuculiformes > Neomorphidae > Tapera > Tapera naevia. Next base: position 4,501,346 of record JAUMJJ010000092.1, read on the forward strand.
TAAAACATCTTTGACAATCACAAGTGAAAGAAATAATAAAACACCCAACACAATAAGTCAAGCCTTATAAGACCTCTCTACTATCCCCATCTGGCAAGTTATTACTGTTGCTTTAGGGTTTGTACATTCATTATCACCATCTTATAAAAATTTAGGTGGAGGATTTTTTCCTACCCTTTCTTAATGTACAAATTTCAGCAGTCATATTTGTGAAGTATTCAGCGGGGGGAGGTGTTCCGAGAAAATCTGTACATTCACAATGGAATGCTTTAAACAAATTATTACCATATTCTACAGCACTATTTTATTTACTCTTCACTAATATCAGAGGAGGAAAAGTACAATTCTTTGCATATTTTACAAAAAAAGGTGATATTCTGTTGAATCCATGTTGCATTTGCTATCACTGTTTCACCATCTGGAGGAATTCTTTTTAAAGAAGTAATCTTTAAAGTGATCTCTTGGACTTCTCTAGAGAAACACATCTAAGAAGGCTATCTAACCTCCTGTAAACCCCTTTCTAGCCTATCATAAACTAAAATCACTTCCTATAAAGAGTTCGGGAAATTATGTAGCCACACCTTTTGTGGTGAAATTTCTGTTGCAGAAAACAATCTGAGTGGTTTTTCAGATATGAGATGCCAACAGTTGCATATTCCACTACTTGGATATAAAAAAACATCAAAAATAGGCATTCTGTTTATTGCAATGCATGTAAGTTGCTTCCAGTAGAGTTCATCTTGAGTCTTTACACTTTTTGGTTCTGTAAGAAGGTTCCTAACTATCTTAATGTATTTAAATCATAGCCAACTTGGGAAAAGTTCTACCCAAACCAAATAGCCAAATACCCTGTATAAGCACAATGTATAACCTCAAATCAGGACTTAGTAGAATTAACAAAACTTCTACATGTGCCTTGGAATTGTCTTCTGCAAATAAAAAAAAGCAAATTAATGCTAAAAAATCTAAAAGGATAATTAAACAAAGTTAATACATGCATATATATTTCCTCCCACTTGCATTTTTTTACTGAACACCAAGAGATTGGGGTACTGTGCTGCATAGTTTTCTTCTTTGCTGGGCAGTTTTCTCCTTTGTTATTGGAATTAACTGTTTTGGGAAAAAAATAAGGAACATGTTCTGGGAAATGTTAAGCTATATGCAATACATATGTCTTTGAAGTGAAGCAACAAAACAGAAGAGCAAATCTACTACCAATATAGATTTGTTTTAGCTGCTGAGTAATTGTTAATTCAGTAAATGTAAATTGAATAGAATCTTTCAAATTTATGAATATGTTTTTATGGGCAGAAATGCTATGGCCAAAAAAAGGATGTAGCAGGCTTGGTGAATTTTGTTGAATGCTTTATGAGTTTACAAATCTTTTATCTTAACACTACAGTTTCACACTAGTGAATAATTCAAAATGAATATTTCATCAGATACATGTTACCTTATTTTTGCAAATAGAGTATCTGCAAACACATCACCATTTTTCAGATTCATTTCCCATTTGATTTTTTTTTTTTTTAAGTAACCATATAGATTAACCCAAAACCATTATCTGCAAGTATTTGACAACTGATTTGGTCTGGTTAGTTGTGATAAGCCAGGTAAGTCACAAGGTATTATTTATATTCATACACTGGACCAACAAGCATACATTTCTGGAAGAAATATTTACACATGTGAATATGACATTTAGTTGCAGTGAATACCCTTGCATGTGATAGTGGAGCATGTGTTCCGTGACTATTTCTGCCAGTAAAAGCAATCATTCTAATGTCCATTGAAAACAAACACAAAGGGGAATTGTGATTATCACGTAGCCAACACAAAATACAATACCATTTTTAAACAGGAGAATGAATTAACAATATGCTATTGGCAGAGTAGAGAAGTGACACGGAGGACACAAAGACAATCCTAGTGGCAGATATTTGCATATTATTTGTCTGTCTCCCCTTTTTTGTAATTGTTTGATGCTCTTGGATATCTTTTGTTAGGATGAAAAAATAGTTCCTAGGCAATAAAAAAGCTAGACTGATGACAGTAGCAACAGATATCCAATAGTCATCTTCAAAATTGATTTTGTTCCATGCTGTGCTGGCCAACGGATTGTCCTCAGGGTTGCTTGAGGAGACAGAAATCACTTTTCACTTTGTCATAAACTTCTTCCATGACAAAGGCTAAAAAGGTCTGGGTCAGAGAAGCTGTTTTGGAGACCTTAAATAAATGGAGGATCCTTCTAACCAAGGAAATCTGCCATAACTGGATCCAATCAATTTATAACCATTTAGCCTATTAGATGCAAAATGACTGTAATCCAGCTTGGAAGCTGGCATATGTTTTATAGAATAATTATACATTGAAACCTGTACAAAATTTGAAATTTCTCCCTGCCAGCCATATGTACTTTTTGCAAGTAACTGACCCAAAATGCTAATGTCCCTGTTATTGTCTTCTCTTTGGGTGGACTGGCTTCTCACTCAGTCATGCCTAACTCCTAACAGCTAGCATGTTTTGTCTGTAATGGAAATGGTGAACCCCACAGAGTATGTTTTAATACAACGATGACCAAGCAGCGATCAGGAAGACAGAGATTCCACAGTATCTGTGTCTGAATTATATCTAGAGACACATCAAGATTGGTTTTGCTAGTGATACTTTTCTTTACGTTATAGTAAAGCATGTGACCGTCACATATATTCAGTCCAGACAGAGAATAAAGGCATGATAATAGCAGGTACTAGTATTAACACATTTCAAAAAAAAACATTGTAGACAGAATTACAATCATCTTGATTTACAGTAGTACTTTAAGTACTGTCATTCAGTTTTCATAGAATCATAGAGTCTTCCAGTTGGAAAAGACCTCTGAGATCATCGAGTCCAACCGCACCCATCACCTGCTAAACCATGTCCCTCAAAAACTCATCTATCCTTCTTTTAAATACCTCCAGGGATGGTGACTCAGCCACCTCCGTGAGCAGCCTGTTCCAGTGCATGACCACCCTTCTGGTAACGAAATTCTTCCTAATATCTAGTCTTAACCTCCCCTGATGCAATTATCGCCATTTCCCCTTGTCCTATCACCTGTCACTTGAGAGAAGAGATCAACACTCGCTCTGCCACAGCTTCCTTTCAGGCAGCCGTAGACAGCGATGAGGTCTCCCCTCAGTCTCCTCTTCTTCAAACTGAACAACCCCAGTTCCGTCAGCCGTTTCCCACAGGATTTGTTTTCCAGCCCCTTCACCAGCCTCGTCGCCCTTCTCTGGACGTGCTCCAACACCTCAATGTCCTTCTTGTACTGAGGGGCCCAGAACTGAACACAATACTTGAGGTGTGGCCTCACCAGTGCCGAATACAGGGGCACAATCACCTCCCTTGTCCTGCTGGCCACACTGTTTTTGATACAGGCCAAGATGCCTTTGGCCTTCTTGGCCACCTGGGCGCACTGCTGGCTCATATTCAGCTGGTTGTCAACCAAAACCCCCAGGTCCTTCTCCTCCAGGCAGCTCTCCAGCCGCTCTTCCCCCAGCCTGTAACGCTGCATGGGGTTGTTGTGGCCCAAGTGCAGGACTCAGCATTTGGTCTTGTTAAATCTCATTCCATTGGTCTCAGCCCATCAATCCAGCCTGTCCAGATCTTTTTGTGGAGCCTCCCTTTCTTCAAGCAGATCAACACTTTCACCCAGCTTGGTGTCATCCGTGAACCTGCCAAGGGTGCACTCGATCCCTGGGTCCAGGTCATTAATAAAGATATTGAACACGACTGGACCCAGCACTGAACCCTGGGGAATTCCAATTGTGACCGGCCTCCAACTGGATTTAACTCCATTTATCACCATCCTCTGAGCCTGGCCATACAGCCAGTTTTTCACCCAGCAGACAGTGTGCCTGTCCAGGCCAATGGCAGCCAGTTTCTCAGTCAGAATGCTGTGAGAAACGGTGTCAAAAGCTGTACAAAAGTCCAGGCGCACCGCAACCACAGCCCTTCCCTCGTCCATTAACTGGGTAACCTTGTCATAATAGGCGAACAGATTGGTCTGGCAGGACCTGCCTTTCATAAACCCATATTGACTGGGTCTGATCACCTGGCTGTCCTGCATGTGCTGTGTGATAGTATTCAATATGATTTGCTCCATGACCTTCCCCGGTACTGAGGTCAAGCTGACAGGTCTATAATTCCCCGGATCCTCCTTCTGACCCTTCTTGTAAATGGGAGTTAAGTTTGCCAGTCTCCAGTCGAGTGGTACTTCCCCAGTCAGCCAGGACTGTTGATAGATGAGGGAAAGGGGTTTGGCAAGGACCTCTGCCAGCTCCCTTAATATCCTTGGGTGTATCCCATCTGGCCCCATAGAATTGTGGATGTTTAATTGGCCGAGCAGGTCTCTAACCAAGTCTTCTTGGAACATTGAGGGTTGGCCTTCACAGTCTTCTGGCTCAGGAGGCTTGGAGCCCAGAGAACATCTTACCTTCCTATTAAAGACTGAAGCAAAGATGGTGTTAAGTACATCTGCCTTGTCCTCATCTTTTGTTACTACTATTCCCCTTGCATCAAATAGAAGAGGGAGATTCTCCCTCGTCCTCCTGTTGTTCTTAATATACTTGAAGAAACATTCCTTATTGTTTTTCACCGAACTGGCCAGTTGAAGTTCCAGTTCAGCTTTAGCTCTTCTAATTTTTTGCCTACATGATCTCACCTACACCTTGTAGTCCTCCTGGAAAGCCTGTCCCATCTTAGAAAGCTCATATACTTTCCTCTTTTTCCTTAGACTAACACAGAGCTCTCTGTTAAGCCAAGCTGGCCTTCTTCCCCGTCGACTCATTTTACAGCACACAGGGATGGCCTGCTCTTGCACCGCCAGAGCTTCCTTCTTGAGGAGCATCCAGCCCTCTTGGCATCCTTTGTCATTTAGAACTGTCTCCCATTGGACTTTATCAAGCAGCCTTCTAAACAGTTTGAAGACTGCCTTCTGGAAATCCGAGGTGGCAGTTCTGCTGACCCCCCTCCTTACTCCTCCAAGAACTGAGAATTCTATCATCTCGTTATCACTGAGCTCCAGGTGTCCTCCAACAGTCACCTCCCCTACAAGGCCCTCCCTGTTTACAAACAGCAGATCCAGTGATCAACCTTCTCTAGTTGGTTCACTCACCAGTTGTGTCAGGAAGTTATCTTCCATACACTCAATGAACCTCCTAGACTGTTTCCTTCCTGCTATGTTATACTTCCAGCAGACATCTGGAAGGTTGAAATCTCCCACAAGAATGAGGGCCACCGATCATGAGACTTCTCCCACTTGCTCGTAGGAGAGCTCATCGGTTTCCTCATCCTGGTTGGGCGGCCAATAACAGACTCCCACCACTATGTCTTACTTACTGTGGGCTCCACTGATTTTAACCCACAAGAACTCAACCCTATCATTAGCACATTTTAGTTCTACACAATCAAAACATTCTCTAACATAGAGGGAAACCCCACTGCCTCTCTTTCCTAGCCTGTCCCACCTGAATAGTTTCTGGCCACCCATGGCAGCACTCCAGTTTTGCGAATCCTCCCACCACGTTTCCATGATGGCGATTATATCATAGTTTTCCAGCTTCACAATGGCTTCCAGCTACCCTTGTTTGTTGCCCATACTGCATGCATTAGTATAAATGCACTTCAGTTGGTCTGTTATTTCCACCCCTTTCCTAAATGGAATGGGCTCAAGTCCTGACTGTCCATTATCGATGGTTTTGTAACCTACCGATAGCCTCTGAATTCTGGCTGCCACCTGGAGTGCTATTCTCCACTTCGACTGAGGTGGCAGACCAGGTGCTCTCACCACCAGACCATCTCTCAGAGCCTGAGGTACCACTCCCATGGTTTAATCTATTGAGCCCAGTGATGTCCCCCTCCCCTTTTCAATCTAGTTTAAAGCCCTCTTGATTAGTCCAACCAACTTCTTAGAGAGTAAACTTGTGCCCTTATGGGACAAATGCTCCCTGTCGTTTGCCAGCAGGCCTGGTATGTTGGCCAACCCATTGTCAAAGAACCCAAAGTTTTGTTCTTCGCTCCATGTTCGGAGCCAGTCATTCAGTTCCTGGCTCCTCCCTCCCCTCACCATTCCCTATGACAGAGGAGAATATGACCTGCGCTCCTAATCCCTTTACCATTTGACCTAAGGTCCTAAAGTAATTTTTGATTGCTTTGAGGTTTCTAGTCGGTTTCTCATTATTTCCATCTGGAAAATGAGTAGTGGGTAATAATCTGTGGACTTGACAAGTTTGGGAATTTGTCTTGCCACTGCAGCAGCTGATGCCCCAGGTCCGGTCTGCAAATCGGACCCTCTTTATCTTTCAGGAGGGAGTCACCAATGACAACAACCCTCCTCTTCTTCTTCACAGAAGCTGTCTTAATTGGTGGCTTTGGTGTGCTTAACCCGGGGGATATTTCCGGGCTGTGAGAGTTGTTGGCTCTTGGAGTTGGTTCCACTTGCAGGCCTTCACATTTGTTCTGCAGTGGAACTTGCAGGGCCTCGTTGGTAACAGGGGATACGCGTCCATTATGACGCCACTTGCGACAAGCGGAAATCTGTTGCCATTCTGCTCCATCTTCCACTTTACTTACCTGAGTTGGGTAGATGTGGGATGGTGGGTCCTCTTCTGAACAAGGCTTGTCTGCCTGTTGAGGCTGTGACCGGGAGCATAGTGAGTTATTCCAGTAGTCAATCTCCCTCTCGCATTCCCTAACAGACCTCAGCCTTGCTACTTCCTCCCCGAGTTCAGTGACCAATCGGAGGGGTTCCTCTACCTGAGCACAGCCCCAGCACATGTCTTCGCCTCTGGCAACCGATACCAGCGCAGGAGGCGGGCCCGTCCTGCAGCTGGGTGCCTGGTGGCAGCGTGTGCCCACTGAGGTTCGGTCTGGCAGCTGCCGCAGAGCCACAAGTGTTCCTGTTTTCCTGGCGGGTGGTCACCGCGGTGTTCTGATCTTTCTGTTCGAGGTCCAGCGCCCTCTCCTTGCCCGCCCTGCGTTCGCCAACAGCCTTCGCGAGCAGCCTTAGCAAACTGCCGAGCCACGCCCCTATACCGAGCCACGCCCCCTGAATAGCCACGCCCCCCCCGCTAGCTACGCCCCCAAGACACGCCCCTCTGCCGAGCCACGCCCCTCTGCCGAGCCACGCCCCTGTTCCCGGGGCTCACTGGGGCTGTTTAAATCTCCCGCGGCTCCTTCTGAGAACTCCCCCTCACGTCAGCAGCAGGACTGCGGGTTCTCAGTCGATCTCTCAACGGCGTCCCGCTATTCCCTGGCTCGGGAAGCCGTTTTTTCCCCTCGCCACGTGTGCAATCCGCAGGACTTACTGGTGCCGCTGTTTTGGTGGGAATTAATAACCTGACCTGTTTAGGCATTTAGGTAAATCTTACTGAAAACCCAGCGTCACCTTTAGGCAGCTATATACCTCTGTGTGTTTGATTTACAGCATTTAAAAGAGGTTGCTAAGGCTTTAACTCAACACTGGTAGTACGCTAAAGACAGATCCTAGCCTGTATAACTCTGCAAAGGAGTTAGTTTGGAAGTATTAGCTGACAAGGGCCATTAACTTAAATCTTTACCTCCAGCGTTTCTGGGAAGGTAAAAGAGTTTGCCCCCTCAATACTAGTGTAAAATCCATACATATTTAGATTATCCAGGATAAACAGAAACCACAAAATCTTTTCTCAGTCACATCAAAACCAGTGATTTCTTTGCCCATGACTGAATTCCACTATAGTGCAAGTGGTTGCATAAAACTCAGCCAAGTGTCAGCCTTTTATGCTTACTTGGGGATTTCTTGTTAATGACTATTGTGCAGACCACCCAGCTGCAGAGACAAAGTACGCAGATCTGAAAATATTCCTATGTGTAGTGAAATGACCACCATTAGGACCACAAGAGAACACCATTTCCCTTGCACTTACTACATTCCTAGTGAGTCGTACATTCCCCCTGCTAAAGAGAATGGCTTTCAATTAATTCCCTAAAAAGAGGAAAAAAAAAGAGAAAAAAAGCAGCTGCAGTGCATACATGGCATAAACAGTTTACTTAGGCATTACAGTACAGTGTCATACAGACTGTTAAAGAAAATCTGGTAGTCTGGTGATAATGTGTATATTCATTCAGTATAAATGACTAAGTTCAGAAAACCATACAATGAATCATGGTTGCAAGGCCAGACTTGCTTTGATTAACTACACTGGTATAATGAAATCCAACAGAGCAATCACTGAAACATTTAGCTTGAAATGTAAATCTTCTTGAACTCTGAAAAAGCATGTTAGGCAATGAGAGGTGGTATATAATACAGCCATATTTCATATAATGAAAGTGGAAGCAGCTGTAAAGAAAAAGGAATGTTAAGAAGTTGTTATGATATGTTTGGCAAGAATGAGTCATTCTGAATGTGCCAATCAGATAATCCAACATATTTTTAATCTAAAGGTCAATAGAAGCAGTTTCTGTACTGGTACAATAGTATGCAAAATATGAAAGCAAGCAATTGTAAGAAGATTTCAAGTATTAATACAGTACTATAATGTGTTTTGCAAAATTAATTTCAGCTTTAATTTGAAGGGCATAGATTGATCAAGGTAAGAGAATTTTATTAAAAGTGTACTCATATAACCTGTGACACTTTCATTTCAGTAAGACTGCTGTGTTGAATTCACATATCTCAGGAATGTCTTAACTGTAAGGTGACTTTTCTACCAAGAGGTAGACCTTGCTCTGTCTAGGGGAAAGCTGGGATCCACTGTTAAACTACAGAGCATGAAGATCTCCTTATACAGTTATTGGTCACACATCTGAACACAGAAGTATGTATTTCTTCCTAGGAATCACATCTGCCTAATTGCCATTAGTGCTAACAGAAGATTACCTGCACTGAGGTAAATCTAGTCCTGAGGAATTTTTCTCAGTACAGACTTAAACTCAGTCTTCACAGGTTTTTCTTATGTCATCATTTCTCTTCTGTTCTAGCCCTTTTGTCCCTACAGTTGACTACAGTCCTAAAGGACAGGTTTATCAGTGATCAGTAGAATTGTTATGGATACAAAATAAAGAGCATGAAGAAAAAAGCCCAGCAAAGGCAAGCAGCTCTTAACTTTGGGTTATCTGAACAGTACAGCAGGAAGGAAAGTCTTTCCCTTCCACTGCTGCTTGCCCAGAGGACTTGCTAGTGAGAGGATAAAGAGCAAAACTTGTGGTAAAGAGCTCTGCTGTCATAGTGAGGGAAACTAGATTGAGAGCAGCACAGCTGGTGTTGTGATATTGTCAACAAAGTCATGTGTGGCCAGGGGTAAGGAGAAGCTGAAGGACAGGCCACAGAAATACAGAAGTGGGGAAGAATCTTAGTGGTTTGTCTGGTACTTCTTCACATATTAAGTAAGGGCCAGGAGAGAGTTCCTATAGCCTTCATTTCCAGCGTTTCCACCACCAAGTTAAAATATTTGGCTTGCCATAGAATAAGTGTGCTCATTTACATACACATTATGTATAGACTATAGATTAGCTCATATAAAAAATTTGCTGTTACCACTATTGACCATGGTTAGATTTGGTGTGATTAGAAGCAGTGATTCTTCCTAGTCAGTGAAGCTCTGCCCACTTACACCGGATCTGAACAGGTACTATAGGATACACCATACCAGTATTTAAAATAATATTAAGACTGAAAGACTGAAAATGCCTACATAAAGCAGTCATACAGAACATTGCAACACTCACTGCAAAATCCATTCAGTAAACCTTGATGTTTCAGACTGCTTTTGCAGAATATTATAGCACCTGCTTTGAAACAGCATTCATTATCTGCACAAGAATTCTTCAAAATTGTTAGATTTGAAGAAGTGAAACCCTGAATAAAGATGTATTTTATCCATAAAATATGGCGTTTTATACAACAAACCATAGTTGTCACAGCTGTTTTGAAGACTGCAAGTTAATTAATTTGAAGGTGGATGTGCATACTAACTTGTAAGATCCAATAACCTTTGTGCTGGCGCAAAGGTTTTGACGTATCATCAACAGGAGGATTCACACACTGAGTAGACTTCGAGTCTGGAGAGAGGAGAGAGTGAAAATTGCTAATACTTTGAAGTGCTTGAGGGGGGGTGAGTGTCTACCTGTAAAGAAAGAATTTTTTTTGTTTATTTCTCTAACATTAAATGGTCTTTCTACAATGAAATATCTTAATGGACCAAAGGCACAAAAATATGTTTTAACCTGTTTGCAAATCATATTCAACTTCCAAGGTGCAGTGTTCATAGACAGCCACTAAAATCCGTATTCCAACACCACGCTAAATATCTTGATCAAAGATTCTGGTTCACTGTTGCCTTCAATTTCTTTCAAAACATTGAGTTGTAAATGGAAAACATGTTGCTTAGTGCTGCTAAAATATTTTCTATTATGCTTGTAAACTTCTCATTGGGTTTTTCTTCTCATCAATTCTCCTAGTCAATAGGGAGCTTGGGACTGAAGAGAACTAAACAGCTCTTTGATTTCCCCATCTCTTCTCCCAAGCCTCTACAGAGAGAATTGTACGACTTAGTGTTTTAAAAAGGAGAAACATTAGTTTAATTTGAAAATCTATTTTCCTTAAACAAATGTTGTAAAATCACACTGGCTATCCAAAATTTACTGACTAAAAAATATTATGGAAAATTAAGCACAAATAGGTTTATTGCCGACTTTAAGGGACAGATATTCTATTATATAGCATATGGACTATGTAGCGTTGTAGGTTATGCTGTCTGGATCTCCATTCACAAGATGGTAGTTTTCCCGACTTCCACAAAATGCCCTCTGGCTTGTGGAATGCTGTGTTGCATGCAGAGCCTTCCCAAGAGCAGGGAAAGAGTAGGAGCAGGTTCCCCAAGACTCAGAAAATAAAGCAATTCAGAAATACTCCTAACACAGGCTGAGTGATGTTCAACTCTGATCAGCAAATATTTAAAAATGCGTATGAGATTAAAGCACAGGTGTAAGTGCCCTGCATAATTAGGAAATACTACGAAAGACAACTCTAGGAAAATGCACTTATCTTTGTTTCACACAACTGCTTCTTGGGGTGTGTAATTGTTATTTATTAGAGATGAAGCAAATCAACTCAGTCAGCCTGCCTTAACAATTTGATTACTCAGTTTCCTAACAGTGGAGAATTTTTTCACCTACCTCTAATTTGTATAAATGACCACATGTGATGAAACTAAGCTGCCTACAAGACAGAGTTGATTTGGCACATACGTCATGTACCTGTTGAGCTTTTTTCTGTCTGGCGTGGAACAGAGGGGAAAACTGGGACGCACACAGGGGTTCCGTCCTGCACCTCCTGCAGTAGTGAGCCCTGCGGAGACCTCTCCTGGCAGAGCTCAGAAAGTCGAGCCTAGCTCACCTCGGCGAGGGCTGGCCTTTACAGGCTCACTCTTCTGCTTCCCGAAAGACAGATGAGCCTGGAAATCTCTCTCTCTTTTTTTTTTTCTTTTTTAATGGTCTTTTTTTCTCCAGCTCTCTTCTGGAGCTATTTCAACAAATTTCACATGGTTTCCTTGCTTGTGATGGTAGTTGTTGATAACGGGCAACTTCAAATAGCAAGTTTCCATAAATACCATGCTGTGGTGCAGGGTAGGTGGATTATGCCTATTATACATTCTTTGACATGTACCCCGACCAGTGAACACTGAAAATGTGCCAATGTTTGAGAATTAAAAGAAATACATTAAGAAGTTTAGATCAGACGATTGTTGCAGTATTAAGGTAGAGCAGTCAAATGAATTACTGCTTTCCTCTTTTGTAGTGGCAACAGATTAAAACAGTAGGGGGAAAAATCCTGGCAGAATAATATATCTGTGATAAACTTCCAAGAAGCCCAGTAGTGGAATAATCTCCAATCAGGCACCATTTTATGAGGTAAGTTTGAGAAGCCTTAAAATCCGTAATAGGAGAAAGAAAATCAGCATAAGAAAGATTTCAGTAGGTAACACTGTCTTCTGCCAGTATTACTGCTGTGTATGTGTGTGCCTCAGGTCCCTTGGGTGATTATGCCAATATCTGCAGCATTAGGATTGGACACCTGTTAATCACAATGAGCAAACCCTCACACCTCTTCTTGTGGAGAACCGTGAACTGTGGGACTAAATACAGGCAAACAGGTCCAATAATTTTATCCTTACAGCTGAGTGATATAAGCAAATATAAATCCCACTAGTGTTACTAAAATGCCTGCTAAGCTAATGGAGAACATATTTGTTTCTTCAACTAAATAAATTACTGTTACAATTATGTGACCCCAAGGTCATCTCCTTTAGGAGATGCTTAGCAGTTGAATTAGCTATTCAACTCTTCGCAGTAAGTGGGCTCAGCCAATCAATGTCAAATAAATGCTACTGAAATATGCATGTAATTAGCTCAATTTAATCTTAATTTAATCTTCTAAAACCTTCTCTTTGCCAGCATTTTTGTTGTTGTTGTTTACTAATTTATTCTGGAAGGGCAAGAGGTTTCTAAGTAGTCTGGACCTAGTCTTTGTAGAGTCTGATCTCAAAAAGATCACAGCCACACCTCACAGACAAAACTGGTTGCAAACAGACCGCTTCTTTGATATGATGAAGCAACATATTCTTCATCCTGTTGATTTCAAGAAGGAAAAAGTGGCAGCTAACTTTTCTGAAGTTTCAAAAGTATGCCCCTCCGATCTGCTTTGCCAAGTTAGCTAAGGACAAAATGCTTGGTATAATGAAGAATCCGTGTTTTCCCAAACTCAGGGTTACTACTGCTGAATTAAAACTGACACTTAAAATCTCAGTCATCTCACTACAAATTGCTCTAGTTTAAAAATGATGTGGCTGAATTTACACATCAACAAAAACATCAAAATATAAGTTCTTCTGAAAGCTAAAAGCTGCTTTCCATCCTCCTGACTTGCTAAAATTAATCATAGTGAATCTAGGTATTGTAAAGCCTGTGACCCATACATATGAACCCATCTTAAGCCCTGTACATAGGCATTGCATAGAACTACTGCACTGGAGTACATCTTCCCTTGAGAAATATATAGTAAATTCTAATTTAGGCTACTCACATTATGTATTAGTCCCTAGAAGCAAGAAAACTCCTAAGTACTCTACTGTAAATTGGAGTAGAATTAAAGTTGCTATTTACTTGCGCCAGTGAAAATAAGAGTGCAGCTTGGTCCTGCATACAGAATAATTCCAGCAAAACTAAAAAGGACTGTCTTTTATTCTTGTATGTATTTTTGTCTTTCTTGTGGTTTACCATGTAAATAAACAAACATCTAAATTGCAGTGTAAAAATGACTCTTATTTTGCAATTATTTCAAATCTGATTTTTGGGAATATTAATTCTTTTAAAGAAGAAAATAAAAGTGATGGCGCATTACAGATTAGTAGGATTCATACCTTCACAAAATAAAGTTTCATTAATTTTTAAGCAAGAGACATTCATTATTATGCTTTCTGTGACAACAGTGATTATTTTTGTAAATTATGACCATAATTAAGTCTCTTCTAATGAACATTACTATTACTAAACAGTAAAATTTATATAATGTCTCCACTCTAGGAGACTTTGCTTTCGTATTGAGGAGAAAAATCAAATAATGACTGAGGTTATAGTATAATACTATTATTTTAAGGGATATTGCACAAAACTTATATAGGCTATATTAATCTTTAAGCAAAACTTAATCAGACTGTGGCTGTTCATCCAGAAAAAGAACTAAAGGATTTGTCATGACTCTAAAGCAATGTGAATATTTCTCCTTGTTCTAGAGAAATGTACAAATTAAGTTATACTCAAGTGACAGTTTTACACAGTGTAAGGCATTTTGCTGTCGTTCAGGTACTTAATGAAGGGCTGTCAGAACGCTGTATAGACAAAAATTACTTGAGTCTGATACTGGCCAAATAAGGAACATCTTCACAATTATTTGTAGTTCTATGAAGCCTTTTATTCAACTGCAAATTCAGATTATTTTCAGATTTGCCCAAGGGTATTTTTGGAGATGGCCTGATCTGGTAGTCAAACATTTGTTATCAAAGAAAGTTATATAATCAGTATACACTTTTGTTTTTCCAAGCAGAGGAAAAGAACCCAAAAATTACATAGGTGGCTTCTTTCAAAACTTGATTTCTAAACACAAATACCAGAGACTTAATGGGAAAAAAGTACCTAAAGAATGCTCATAATTTATTCACAATACTTCCTGAATAGTTTCAGCTGAGTTCAGAATTGTTTAATGAAATAAAAGAAGCAAATTTTGCTGAATTTAAATACTGTTCAGCCAATGACAGTTCCTAGGAAAATGCTGATTTAGCAAAAATTCACATGTGGCACACTGTCTTGCTATTTTTCTGATTAAATATATGGCTGCATATTCCTACTTATATTGTAAATATTTTCCAGAATTGCACAAATTTAGGGGGAGGGGTTGTATTGCTTAAATTACAATGGAACAGAAATATTTCTCATATTGCAAGAAATCTGTCCTCCTTACTTACCTTAAGGGCAAGGATTTTGGAAATCCTGCTCAAGTCCTTTGTACTGCAGTTCTATGATCTTTTTTTCTACTGCAATTTTAGTGAAGAGTAACACTATTTTCAAGCCTATTTTGAAGCATAAAGCAGTGTGATTTTGGGAGGACCTTCTAGTACATGGATTTGATTCAAAGTGGCATTTTAAAGTTATACCCCAGGCATGCTGAGCTTTTGGTCAAGCTGTGCAGGTCAATTTATGTTCTGTGGAATCAGAAAGTCAGAGAAGGCCGAGGAGAGGTCTTTCCATCATCCCCAGAGGGTTTTCCATTATTTGTACTCTAATCTTATGTCTTGTGAAGGCATTAGTCAAAGATTTCCACAATTAAAAAACTGGATGCGACCAGGTATTTTCTATCTAACTGGCTCTTTGCAGGTGAAAGAAAATAGGCTCAATAAATGTCCATAGAAATCCCAGAAGCTGTCATGGAAAGAGTAGGGGCTGTTTGTTTTCAAATTAGAAAAATTAGACCAGAATGTTTTGTTTCAGGCCAGCTCAGCTCAAATCAAAAAGTCATGATCTGACAATCTTGAAAGCAGCTTTTCATTTCACATCAGTTTGACATCAATCAACGTCTGTCTGAAGTGCTGTTACATGCCATGAGATTTGTGGTGCTTTGTGCTGAGGACCTGAAAGCTTGTTTCAGCTGCCAAATCCAAGTACATGTCCTATCCCTGTCCTACTAAAACCTGGCTGTTTAACATCCACCTCCCACTTTTTTCCTGCTTTTCTTTGCTATACTTTCTCCAGGAAAGAATTCAAGCTTGTAAGAGAAAACCGTGACACAAGATTATCCGTTCTCTCACCTTGCCAGCTGCGGGAGCAAGACTGCAGATTGTGCTATAGAGAAAATATGCCCTTTGGTCAGAGCTATAATATTGCCAGTGCTCTACTTTGCCCTGTCTTTATTAAGCAAAAAGGATCTCTTTGGGAAGCAAGATCATTTTCAATGTACCAGAATATGGCCTACTTGTTTAAAAAGATCGTATTCTGATGGTCATTCTTTAACTTCTTGGTGACTTTGAAGAAGTATGGGGGACTACTCAGTGACAGGAGGTTCAAGAACTGCCTTTATGGCAGGAAAGTAGGCTTCACCTTCTCCTGGACTCTCTCGATGTATTTGGCGTGTTAACTGCTGGATTCAGAATGTATCTATCTTTGCAACACCTAAAGCATTTTTGAAGTCAAATCACTAATCAAAAAAGACAGTTCCTTACAACTATAAAAACACTTATTTTACTAAATATTTGGATATTTGAACCTAAATGTTAGGCTCAGACTAAATCTGAAAAGAGATGAACTGGCATTGCTGCCAACAAATTTTTGTATTATGCATCTTTGCATAAAAACTGAATCCTGCTTGTGGCTGCATTTTTTGTACACATTTCTGATCAACCTTGATTCAACTCAACAGATCTTGTAATCTCCTGCAGGATAAAATAAGTTAAACATTTTTTATTATCACCTAAACACATCCAAAATATACTCTTGTGTGTATTATAAAATGATGAGAGTGTCTGACAATATTTTAGGTGAAAAAAAATCTAGCATGCGTTATATATCACACTGAATACTCGCTGCTCCTTGCCAATGAAATATGAACACACTTTGCAGGAGCTGCCCTCTGCTAGGATTTAAAGTCAGGCAGAGAGCTGTAACTTGGACAGGCTGTAGATTGCTTCCTGATAGGAAAAAAACCTGTGCCACAATGGAATAGGGCCCTTGCTGACGGCTGTAGTGTTCATGAAGGCAGACTAATTGTAAGCACAGTTCAAAACTACAGCAGGCAGGCAGAAAAGCTATATATTGCTGCCTTGTATCTTTGATGAGCCATGTATCTGTGGGCTGAAGCACAGCAGGAAAGTAGGATGCCTTAAGAAGTCCTCTTATTCTTCCCAGCAATTAAGAAACAACAGAGTGGAGAAGAGCCCCTCTGGGGTTACTGTTTCCCAAGAGATCAAAGAATTATAGAATCATCTGGTTGGAAAAGACCTCTGAGATCATCAAGTCCAACTGTACCTGTCCCCGTACTAAGCCATGTCCGTAAGCAAATCATCTCCCTACCTTTTAAACCTGTCCAGGGCTGGCGACTCAGCCACCTCCCAGGCAGCTGTTCCAATGTCTGATCACCCTTTCAGTGAAGAAATTCTTCCTGATATGTAATCCGAACCTCCCCTGGAACAATTTATGGCCATTTCCTCTCGTTCTATCACCTGTCTCTTGTGAGAAAAGACCAACACCCATCTTACCACAACCTCCTATCAGGTAGTTGTAGAAAGTGATGAATTCACCCCTCAGCCTCCTCTTCTCCAGGCTAAACAACACCAGTGCCCTCAGCCTCTCCTAGTAGGACTTGTTCCCCAACCCCTTCACCAGCCTCGTCGCCTTTCTCTGGATGCACTCCAACACCTCAATGTCCTTCTTGTAGTGAGAGGCCCAAAACTGAACACAGTGCTCGAGGTGTGACCTCACCAGTGCTGAGTACAGGGGCACAATAACTGCCCTAGTCCTGCTGGCCACACTGTTTCTGATACAGGCCAAGACGCCATTGGCCTTCTTGGCCACTTGGGCACACTGCTGTCTCATATTCAGTCGGTTGTCAACCAACACTCCCAGATTCTTCTCCTCTGTTGTGTCCCATGTGTGGGACTCAGCACTTGGTCTTGTTAAACCTCATCCCGTTGGTCTCCACCCATCAAACCAGCCTGCTCAGCTCCCTCTGCAGTGCCTCCCTTCCTTCAAGCAGATCAACACTTCCACCCAGCTTAGTGTCATCTGCAAACTTGCTAAGGGTGCACTCTATTCTTTTGTCCAGATCATTGATTAATATATTGAACAGGACTGAACCCAGTACTAAACCCTATGGAACACCGTTCATGATTGGTTTTCAACTGGATTTAACTGCACTTACCACAACTCTTTGAGCCTGGCCATCCAGACAGTTTTTACTCAGCAGAGGGTGTTCCTGTCCAGGCCAATGGCAGCCAGTTTCTCAAGCAGAATACTATGAGAAATGGTGTCAAAGGCTTTACTGAAGTCCACGTACACCACATCCACAGCCTTTCCCTCGTCCATTAGCTGAGTAACCTTGTCATAGAAGGAGATCAGATTGGTCTGGCAGGACCTGCCTGTCATAAACCCATGTTAACTGGGCCTGATCACCTGATTGTCCTGCACATGCTGTATAATAGCAATCAAGATGATCTGCTTCATGACCTTCCCCAGTCCTGAGGTCAGACTGGCAGGCCTGTAGTTCCCTGGATCCTCCCTCCCACCCTTCTTGTAAATGAATGTAACATTTTCCACTTTCCAGTCAAACGGCACTTCCCCGTTCAGTCAGGACTGCTGGTAGATAAGGAAAAGGGGTTTGGAGAGGGTCTCTGCCAACTCCCTTAATACCCTTGGGTGGATCCCATTCAGCCTCATAGACTTGTATATGTCTAATTGGCCAAGCAGGTCTCTAACCATATCCTCATGGATCGTTGGAGCTTCATTCTCACCATCTTCTGGCTGGGGAGGCTGAGTATTCCGAGAACATCTCACCTAACTATTAAAGATCAAAGAAAATAAGGCATTAAGTACCTCTGCCTTGTCCTCATCCCTCATCAGTACTGTACCTCCTGCTTCCAGTAGGGGAGGAAGATTCTCCTTGGTCCTCCTATTTTTTTAATATACTGGAAGTAACATTTTTTTTATATTCTTTCACCAAATTGGACAGTTGGAGTTCCAGTTGGGCTTTAGCTCTTTAGATTTTCTCTCTACATGATCTCACCTCACCCTTGTAGTCCTCCTGGGGTGCCTGCCCCCTCTTCCAAAGCTCTTAAACTTTCCTCTTCTTGCTGAGATCAACACAAAGTTCTCTACTTAGCCAAACTGGTTTTCTTCCCCGCCGACTGATTTTACAGCACCTGGGGGGGGCCTGCTCTTGCGCTGCCAGGATTTCCTTCTTGAGAAGCATCCAGCCCTCTTGTGCTCCTTTGTCATTTAGAACTGCCTCCAAATGAACTTTATCAAGCAGCCTTCTAAACAATTCAAAATCCTGTGTGTTCAAAAAATACTTCATGACTTTGAGCTACTTATTGAAATAAACAAACCACTTGTCAAATATGCTACTGTTAGATTGGTAAAGAACAGAAAATACTACTCCTGTCTCAGTAAGATGCATAGGAGAGAAATTTTCTTCCAGTCTGTTTAATTGTGATATTTTCCATAGATTGCAGGCTTCACATTTTCTTAGATATTCTGGCTTATCTCTTAGTTGAAAAGGTGTGAGGAATTGGTGAAGGCATCAGCCGAGATCATCACTAACAGAAAGACGAGCACTTTAAACCTCGTAGCAAAAGAATAGCCGGAAACCTTGCAGTAGAAAAGCTGCACCACTAGGTAAAAATAGTTAGAAAACCTACCTTTTACATGACTGAAGATAAGATAAACTGGTGTGGGTTTAGCTTTTTGCTTTATGTCTGATGAGAAGGTGCAAAATGCCAAGAGTGTCAAAATTTACTTTGAATCCTTATAACACTGAAGGTGTAGTAGCTTTTAAAACCTATGTTTTCTAAACAACGGGCTTTCATTTCAAATACCTGTATTGCTATGCAAGCTACCAACTGCACTTTGTTGAATAGCAGGGTTATTACCTTTTGCCAGGTTGGAAAGTCCCTCACATAGAACCTGCCTATTTAAGTTGTGATATCAGAAGACTCCGAACAGCTAATATCCAAAGAGAAGATTAAACCCTACTAAATGACTTTTTGGATGAGTAGAGGGATTGTTTTGAGAAAGCAGAATTACTGCTAGTCCCAAATCTGAGTGCCTCAGTGATGCAGTACTTCCAGCAGCCTCCTTCCAGGGAGTCTCCAGGAGTTCAAAAGGAAGCAAATGCCAGAGGTAACAGCCAGAGATAAAGGCATAGGGAATTACAGTGCTGCAAGACTTGCTATAGAGCAAGGTATTTTCTTCTCTCTCAGCCCCTAAACAGCTCTTCTTAGTCTCTAAATTTACACCACTCTTTTCTCAAGGATTTTTTTCTGGCTCAAAGTTCATTGCGGAGCCTTTCCCTTCCAAATTCCTGTCTCCCCGCCCCCCCTCCCCAAACTTCCTCAAACTCTGCTCACTGGAGGATGGAGGAAGAGGACCGATCATTCTCAGACTGGTGCCCTTCATGTGGCTTGAGTGTAAAGTAGTCAGCAATAGCTTCAGTACAGGCTATACATAAGAGAAGGGGAAAGGTAATGTGAAAAGCATCCTAAAAATGTGTTCTTGGTCTCTGACTTCTTCCTTTCACTATTTCATACTTTTCCTCTGCCCCTTTTTTTTCCAGCTAGGCATCGTTTGACTAAATCATTTAATGCTTGTCAATGAAGCTTGAGAAATACCAGGAATTTGCACAGTGGTGACAATAAACATATATAAGTCTCAGTTTTCCAAGGTTCAAATGAGAAAACAAGATGTATAAAATGCTTTGATGGGCGCAAGGCTGAAAAACATTTTGCATTAAGAAATATGCTTTTGTGTTAAAAAAACAGACATGACAAAAAAAAGTATGCATTGAAAAAAGTTGTAATATTATTTCAATGACATCATTAGTGCAAATTGCTCTCCAAAATGAGTCTCATACTTATTAAACCTAGAAGTATTTAAAAAATAAAAAAGATGAACAGTGACCCTTGTGTGTCAGTGGTTCATAAAGTTACTTTTCTCATTTAGGTAGGGTTGTATTTTCCAACTGGTGCCACTTCAATGTTTTTTTTTCTCTACACAACAAGCCAATAAATACCCATCCTTCAGGAGAAAACTTACCCCACCCCCTCCTCATAAGAGAAGTTAACAACGAAGAGAATCCAATGCTGATGTTAAATTAAGGATTCAGATACTGAGTGCTCAATTACTGAGTAAATATGCACTAGGTGTATGCTTTGAATACTGAAGCAGTGAATGGATTCCTAAGGTGATATAATTCTGTGTTCTTTCTATTAGCATATTGTTGTATGTTTTTTTTTATATTCTGCTAC
The DNA here is from genome assembly GCA_033556795.1 of Tapera naevia. Classification (NCBI taxonomy): domain Eukaryota; kingdom Metazoa; phylum Chordata; class Aves; order Cuculiformes; family Neomorphidae; genus Tapera; species Tapera naevia. The sequence continues at coordinate 4,521,934 of JAUMJJ010000092.1, forward strand.
CTCAAGCTCTTTTTTCAAAGTATGTTATAAAAAGCTCAACAGACCCAGGTTGTATATAGTTTCTTTCAGTGAAGAAATAACTTCGAACTCTCCTGACAGATATTTCAGGAACTACTTTTGGAAAATTCCCTTAGATAAAATATGCTAAAAACACTGTCCCAAACTGGAGGAATTTCTTCAATGTACCAGACAGAATAAAATAAACAGAGGCCTGAATGCCAAAAAAATTTATTGCCTTGGTAAAAAGGGGATTGCAGGCTTGGATCCATATCATGGCTAGATCAGCCTTGCCCAGAGAAGGACCTTTGTATTTCTTTTGCATCATTTCTGATTTGTCTTTGTGGCAGTCAGTATTAAGATACGTTACTTTCTAAGGTCATGTAACTGTTCTCTTATGGAAAGAAAATAGGCGTGTATGAATGAGGTACTAAAGCTAAACCTCTTGATTTTATACTGAGAAAGAAATGTATTTTACTGACTACAGATTAGAACACTGTGGTTCTCAGACAGTGGCACCTGCTTCACTTTTGATTCACAAAGACTTCTTTATTACTCTGCAGAATGATAAGTGTAGGAAAACAAAGAACAGAGAGTTTGCAATTAGGAAGTGAGCCATTCTACCAGCATATCTATTAGAATTCTGTCAGACCAGAGGACAAAGGGCCAATTAGACAAAAAACTGTAATCTCAGTCTTGGATTTGGGGGTGGCAATAAACAAAAAGGGACAGTAGTGTATGTGAAGTGTTATTAAACTTGTATTAGACGTAGTTCATTAGTTTATTGTGTATTATGAAATATAACATGCTATTAGTTTGTTAAAACTGATGTTCTGGGGGGTACTGTAGCATTCTGAATCAAATGCAGATTTCAGCTGTGAGTCTGGACTCATTTACAAGATTGCACTATGATCATGGTACAAACAGGCAGAAACATTCAGTCAAAACTGTGGTCCTATCTTAGTAAGGTCCTAAATCTTTGGGTTCAAATACTTGGAATAGCCATAGTAGACAGGAATGGCAAAGGACAGAAGACCTGACAGAATCAGAATCATGTATTCCAATAAGTTCAAATAAATAAAGACAAGTATTCCTTCCTTCCTTCCTTCCTTCCTTCCTTCCTTCCTTCCTTCCTTCCTTCCTTCCTTCCTTCCTTCCTTCCTTCCTTCCTTCCTTCCTTCCTTCCTTCCTTCCTTCCTTCCTTCCTTCCTTCCTTCCTTCCTTCCTTCCTTCCTTCCTTCCTTCCTTCCTTCCTTCCTTCCTTCCTTCCTTCCTTCCTTCCTTCCTTCCTTCCTTCCTTCCTTCCTTCCTTCCTTCCTTCCTTCCTTCCTTCCTTCCTTCCTTCCTTCCTTCCTTCCTTCCTTCCTTCCTTCCTTCCTTCCTTCCTTCCTTCCTTCCTTCCTTCCTTCCTTCCTTCCTTCCTTCCTTCCTTCCTTCCTTCCTTCCTTCCTTCCTTCCTTCCTATTTTATTAATTGCAACCCTTTTTCCTCATAGAGCACACCAGATTCTGTCCCTAGTTGCACAGGTAGGTCTATACTGCTGTCAGCAAGTGAATGAATTTGACCTAAAGTTTTCAAATGTCTTTTCAGTTACCTTACAGGAATAATAAAGGATTCCTCTGAATTGTATAGCTGTTTATTCATTCTTCTCATTCTGCTTTTGAGATAACTTGTTAAATTAATCCTGTCTTCGTTTATTTTATGGTGCCTTCATGTTTAAATGCGGATTTTGTGAACATCTGTTTCAATCGCAGTTGAGAACCCATTACTTTTATGAGCCTTACATATTTAGGTAGATTTACTGTTGACCTTTGTTGGGAAATTGAATGTTTTTGTTGTTACTAACATTTCTATAATTCATATTAGTTTTAGCGCAAGCAGAGTATTTCCTTTGAATGAAATACTCTGTCTTGGCTGATAACCTTGCTTAACTATACTAGAACAGATTACTTTTAATTTTTCTTGGCTTTGAAACAAAAAGTATCATTAAATGCTTCAGTACTAGACAGCTATAGACAACTATAAATTGCCGCTCAATTCAAGTACACCACTGGCATAGATTTTATGTTTCTTATTTTATTGTTTCCTGTTGTTTCTTCACTTTCACTTACCATTAAATAATAAAAATCAGACAATTAAGTAACTGCTATGTGTCTGCTGAGATATCCAACAGTTAGTCTAAGATGAATGAAGAACTGTTTTCTACCCACTGAAAAGAAGTGGTTTCTCATACAGAAAAGAAGTACAGATGATTTTGATTTCCAGTGTGCAGAGAAATTACCTGAATGAAGTGTCTACTAAAGTTTTTCTTCATTGCATATGCAGCCTGGCACATACTAACTGTGGGCACTCTTTAGTTTTCTCTAAAGCACGAACCATTCTCACTAGACATGCGTCAGCCTTTTTGTTGTAAATACAGGTTCAACTGCATGGCTTCAAAGAAACAATATGAGTCACTGATAATTTTCACGTTGAGGCTGAGTTCAACTCAGTCATCCTTAAAGAGAACATAAACTAAATGTCCGGTGAAAATGGAGGATATTTTACAATCCTCAGTTTAATGAGCATGTGAGATGAATTCTCTTTGCAGGCAATTCTAGTTTAAGACATGGGCTAGTCTAACTCTTTGGTGGAGGCTGCTCCATTTAAATCATGTCAGGCAATATGGAGCAAAGGCCAGCCTGGTGAATGATAGGATCCCCTTTAGCCAAGTGCTTCTTCCTTCCTGTTTCATTCAGTTAATCTATGGGCAAAATAACATCACAGGTGTGACACTAAAGAGACAGAGAGCTCTTTTTAAATTTCCTATTGTTATAGTTCTTTAATACTTCCAATTATAAAGTTAGGTTGATAATATCATCCAACTTGGGGCTGAAGTCCTACTTAGTCATTAACCACCTCATGATGAATTAGCTGACGAGCAAGTTAAGAAAATATGCTTTGGATGTTTCTGAAAAAGTATTTTGCTTTTGTTAAAATTGCCAGCAAATTTTATTTTAAGAAACTGTGAAATACTAATGTTTTGAATCAGGTACTTGAATTAAGGCAAGTGGATGTGTCCATACTGAAAACATAATTTCTGGCATTCACAAAGAAATTTGTCTAACTTATCTACTCAACATATAAACCTATGAGAAATTGATGTTAAATGTTCACAGAAGAGATTTTTTTTTTCAATATCAGTAGTTACGATTCCCAAAGACTAAGAATGCTTGAGACACCATTTAGACAGGATGCTTGAGGCTTTCACAGCTCAGACTCCTGGATTAAGAAACATAGTCAAGGTAAACAGAGATAGAGTCTTCATGTGAACTGTGGAAAGGTAATCAAATGCTAGCTGGCCAAAATGAGAAGCATGAGCACAGGTGACAAATCTAAGTTGCAGGGTGCTTGTATCTACAGCCAAAATTTGTGCAATGATACGGGTTTGCTTTCTCAATTGCCTCAAATTACAGTAAAGACAGATAAAACCACAGTCATCAGCTTGCTGATTATCAGTGGTTTACAAGAATTGTTGTGTTCGCCACCATAAATCTGAGTGTGCAGATATAGAAAGAACTCTCAGATTTGTCTCTCTAGTAAACTAAGGTTTGTCTTGTATTAAATGCTTTGAAAACTTTTCATTCTCTGGGCTCGAGCCTGAGAAATTCTGAGCAGCCTCTGCTGTGGAATAGCAGGTAATTCAAGCCTACAATTCACTTTGTGTCATTAAAATTAAATACATGCTCTGAAAGAATCTTCTCTTATTTTAGAAACTCCATGAGAATTTATTTTTGAAACATATAAACCAAATGAAAATGACCATGTTACCAAGAGCTTTTGACAGACACTGGAAATGTGGCAGAGCTCTACCAGTATGGAGTACTTTGCTGCTTCCGGATATAGTAGCGCATCATAAAGCATTCTGCCAATTAATTCTACCTACAAGCAGAAATTCTTTGTAAGCTACCTACAAATATCTTCATTTCTTCAATTAGTTTTTCTGTTAGAAACACACAACAAAAGTTTTATATCATATCTCATTCTGAATTTTACTGCTTTAGTTTTGTTAAGTCAAAACATGTTAGAATGTGTTTATATATTTGAGCAATGACTGAGCTGCCTACCTGCAATAATGATATTACTAGAGAGAAAACACATGCAGGCACTCTCAAGCTAATACTGCAGTGCTGGAACTGCCCGTCTGACCAATGTATCAACATAGCTTTAAAATGTGAAATTAGGACTAGGAGCAATATCGTTTATAAAGATGTACACACACACAAAAAAAAAGGACAATAAAGAGGGAACAAATAATAGCTATCTGCCTTTAGTAGTTTAAGTAGATTGGGTATTCACTGACTGAATCAAATACTTGTAGACAGCTCTGCACAGAGAAGCGCTACATGTTCACACTAGAAATGGTCATCAGTATGGCTGAACAACTACTACTTTTCACTGATAACTTCATAATGCATTTCAGTGGCCACAGTAATTTTCATACAGTGATTTGTCTATAAGTACTCATGATAGGGCTTTTTGAAAAAATTGATTGATTAACAGAAAGCTCTTTCTAGCTGTTAGGGTAAAAATCGCTGCAGCTCTTCAATTAAATAAAGGTAAAATTCTTCATTTTTCTTCCCCTTGAACTGTAGAAATAGTAGACTGTAGCACAGCAGAGACACTTTCTCTGCAAAGTACTTAAGTGTGTTTCTGAAATTCAGGAAATATTCTTTTATACTAGTTACACCGTTGCCTGTAGTTAAAAATTCAGAGTTCTAGGAAGAAGAGATAATACATCTGTGAAGCCTTAGCATAGTTGCTTCCAGAGAGATAAATACAGTATACAAGAAAGCAGAAAATATGGTTACGCTCAGGTATGTTCACAAACCCACCTACAAGAGAAGAGGAAATGGTGCCCCAGGGGCCAGAATACCTCAGTATGACTTTGCTTAGACATTTATTTTAATTCAGGATCCAGTTTCTTCTGTTGGTGCCTCTGACTCTAAATAAGTGAATGTCCCAAGACACATTTCAAGTGTCTCCCATTCCAGTATGATCCATTAATGCATTTTTATTGCCTGCTGTAGAGGGAATGGGGGTGAAGATGTTGACCATGTGACCCAGAGATGGAAGAAAGTTCAATATGGCTTTACTATTACTGCAAATAAAATAGTATCCAAAAGGAATTATGAATTACTTTATTAATTTGAAATCACCGAAAGAGAAATTGTTCGAAAGAGTAGCTGTATAGGTGAATGAGGTTTTGGCTACTACAAAGACTACATGAGTCACTGTTTACTCTGTCCTTAATGCAGGAAGAATCCCTGTGGTATATTTTGTAGTATTTTGTCCTAAGTAGTTTTAAAAATCTTATAATAAATGACTGAAACTCCACTGGAGAACGTAATAAGGTTTTATGCCTGAGCTATATTTCACTATCTGAATAAAAAATAAAACCACCTTGTTTTCTGTTTTGAATGTCATCATCTTATTCCTCATTATGGATTTAGTCCATCTTGAAGTTTCCAGCTAGTATTAATCATCATGTGTGAGAATATAGGCTATTCTAATATTCTATTCTGGTCACTGTTTATCCAACTGACTTTAGAAAATTAGATTAAGACTTTCAAATACTGGAGGGAGTTTATCCACAAAAGTGCATTTAAAACTCTTTCCAAAATAATTTTTTAAATGCACAGTACTGCTCTGAGAATTTCAGTCTGGGTTATTATCAGTTTTTGAGGCTTGACTAGCTTTTCTTGACTAGCTTTTTTACTGGATAGATGGCCGGGCTCAGAGAGTGCTGGTGAATAGGGCGGCATCCAGCTGGTGGCCGGTAATCAGTGGTGTCCCTCAGGGATCAGTATTGGGTCCAGTTCTGTTTAACATCTTCATTGATGATTTGGATGAGGGGATTGAGTCCATCATAAGTAAATTTGCGGATGACACCAATTTGGGAGGGAATGTCGACCTGCCGGAAGGCAGGAGGGCTCTGCAGAGGGGCCTTGATAGGCTGGAGAGTCCAACGGGATGAAGTTCAACAAGGTCAAGTGTTGGGTCCTGCACTTCGGCCATAACAACCCCATGTAGTGCTACAGGCTGGGGACAGAGTGGCTGGAGAGCAGTCAGGTGGAAAGGGACCTGGGGGTACTGATTGACAGGAGGCTAAACATGAGCCAGCAGTGTGCCCAGGTAGCCAAGAAGGCCAATGGCATCCTGGCCTGTATCAAGAATAGTGTGTCCAGCAGGACGAGGGAAGTGATCCTTCCCCTGTACTCAGCATTGGTGAGGCCACCCCTTGAGTATTGTGTTCAGTTCTGGGCCCCTCAGTTCAAGAAAGATATTGAGGTGTCGGAGCGGGTCCAGAGAAAAGCAACAAAACTGATGAAGGGACTTGAGCACAAGTCCTATGAAGAGAGGCTGAGCGAGCTGGGGTTGTTTAGCCTGGAGAAGAGGAGGCTCAGGGGTGACCTCATCACTCTCTACAACTATCTGAAAGGAGGTTGTAGACAGGTGGGGGTCAGAATCTTCTTCCAGGCAACCAGCAACAGAACAAGAGGGCACGAGCTTAGACTCTGCCAGGGAAGGCTTAGGCTGGATATCAGAAAAAAGTTCTTCACAGTGCGAGTAATCAGGCATTGGAATGGCCTGCCCAGAGAGGTGGTGGATCCACTGTCCCTGGAAGATTTTAAAATAAGACTGGATGTGGCATTTAGTGCCATGATCTAGTAATCATGATAGTGTTGGATTAAGGGTTGGACTTGATGATCTGGGAGGTCTCTTCCAAACCAGAGAATTCTATGATTCTATGATTCTACACTTCTCCATGTTTTCTATAATATCTCAATATGTAAAATGCTTATATAAGACTTTCCAGATATATTTCCATAATTTCCGCTATTTCCCCCTATTTTCTCACTCCATGGAATCAGGCTTTGTTCATACATGTTAAAACTTCATGACACCTTACATTTTTCATTTTTATTAATCTAAGTTTGCTGCTGAATGGCTCATATGACTGATCAAGTCGACCTACTTTTAACTACCTTCTTCCTCCATGATGGTCTTCAAACCCAATTAACCTGATTAAAATGGGGACCTGATCCTCACATGTCATCTGATTTAGTATTGAGGTGGGCAAATTTGCATTTAAGACAATCTGATGCTAGAAGACAAGATGGATCTTTTATCTTCACAATTGTTTTTCCCACTTTCTGAAGAAGAAACAAGAATGAAAGTACTGTCCAGACTGTATGTGTTAGTCTAAAATGTATACGTTCTTCCAAAGACATTAATTTTTAGTTTAATGTTTAAAGACACAGTTAACAAAAACAAGTGGATAAAGCACATTAGACTACTTTCCTGGCTTTCTGACTAAATAAGTTAAAAATGTGTGCCACCAGTTTCTCAGTTGAGCCTTGTGGAAAGCCTGTCAACAGGGTACCATAGAGCATTCAGAATAGTATAAATGTGTAAACTATGGAGTTTGGAAAATGTCCTGTTACAGAATGGTGTTTTACCCCTTGGAAGCAAAAGGATAAAAGCAATATTAAGAGAAATAAAAATATTATGTCTGTAAAATACAGAATTTACATTTAACATTAAGTATCTTCAAGCAGTTACAGCAAATCAGGGTGCCACCAAAACCAATATATATTATGATATCAAAGCCTTTTAAAATCTAATAGAAAAACACTTTCTAGCTGCATTTTAGATCATGTTAAAGAAAGTACTGTGAGTGGAGCTCATAGTACAGTAGAACTGTCATAATAATTTTCAAACTGGTCCACATGGAGCTTTGAATAAGCAAAGGAGGTAGAAGTGGGTGAAGGGAAGAACTTAGATTTAATTACCCCCTGATAAGATAGAACTGCAGAGTATGGAGAAGTTTCATGTAATTTCACTTATTCTCATCACTGATATTACAGTAGTCAAAGAAGGAAGAGTTTCAGCAGCATTGATACTATCTCAGGGAAAAATCTGTAGTTTTTGCAATAACGCAAAGAATGACCCTGAAAGACAGTGAGAATTTCCTGAGAAGTACTAAGAAACGTCTTTCACTCTGTAGTACATGGACAAGCTAGAGAAGTGGGGCTGTGTGAAACTCATGAGGTTCAACAAAGCCAAGTGCAAGGTCCTACACCTAGTTTGGGGAAATCTGTGGTTTCAATGTGGGATCAGGGACGATGTAATCAAGAGCAGCCCCTGCAAAGAAGGATTTGAGAGTGCTGATTGATGAGAAAGTCAGTGTGAACCGATAATGTATGCTTGCAGCCCAGAAGGCCAACCCTATCCTGGGCTGCATTAGAAGAAGTGTTGCCAGAAGGTCAAGGGAGGTGATTCTTCCCCTCTACTCTGAGACCCCATCTGGGGTGTTGTGTATTCCAGTTCTGGAATCCCTGACATAAAAACCATATAGAACTGTTAGAGGAGGGCTACAAAGACGATCAGAGGGCTAGAGCACCTCTGCTGTGAGTTGGGGTTTTTCAGTTTGGAGAAGAGAAGGCTCCGGGGAGACCTTAGAGTGGCTTTCCAGTACCTGAAGGGGCTGCTGTAAGGCTGGGGAGAGACTTTTTACAAGATCAAGTAGTGATAGGACAAGGGGGAATAGCTTTGAACTGGAAAGGTGAAGATTTAGATTAGACATTTGAAGAAATTCTTCACCATGATGGTGGTGAGGCACTGGCACAGGTTGCCCAGGGAAGCTGTGGATGCCCCCTCCCTGGAGGTGTTCAAGGCCAGGGTGGATGGGACCTTGAGTAGCCTGGTCTGGCGGGAGGTGTCCCTGCCCATGGCAGGGGGTTGGAACTGGGTGATCTTTAAGGTCCCTTCCAACCCAAATCGTTTCATGATTCCATGATTCTGTGATGTATTTCTCAGGTTAGTCTCTTTCTAAGGAAAGTACAGAGGACAGGAGTTGAAATAATATATATTTTTTTTGTGATTAAAAAAACAACATAAAATTCCTACATTGAATCCAAGTTCTCAATAAAAAATATCATGGATTTAATCATAGTATATCACAAAGGTATAAGCTCCTCCCATCATCCCCAATAATTTGCCTATCTCCAAATCTCACCCAAGTTTCTGCTGCATCAGAAGTATTGGGAAAAGCTGGTTTTTGATAACCATGCTGATAAAAGAAGAGTTGGTCATAAAGAACCAATATCAGTAAGTTAGATTAACACCGAAGTTCTGGAAAGATCTCTCTAGTTCAGAGAAACTCCATTTCCAATTTAATAACTTACAATTACTTCAAACAAGCAGGGATAGAGGGTGAACTAAAGACAGAGATTTCTTTTTTTTAACATAAGTACATTAGAAGATCAGACAATCAATAATACTCAGCTCCCTTAGCAGGTTCCAATGGATGTGGATTAAAATTTAAAGAGAGCAGTCAAGGAGCACACTTACAAAGAAGTCATCCCCATGGCCTTAAACACTCTAACCAAAGAACATAAGGGTAAGTGAGGAAAATCTGTTAAAAAATGTGCTGAATGAGTGATGATAGAGAGGGGATAAAGACTCCAAGAACATCAGGCATAAAGATTGACCCTTCCCAGCCACCTGAATGAGAGAAACTGGAAAGCATCCAGAATTAGATAAGAACATCTGTGGCTGAACCCACAAGAAAACAAGGCTGGAATTTTTAGAACCGCTCTGAAAGTTCTAAATTCCTTATTCCCATTCAGTTTAATTAGATGATTGATTCCCTGGCTCTGCTTGAAAGTTTCAGCCTCTAAACACATTCACTCCTGATTTCTTCCATGCCCAAAATGTTGGCAGTTGATTCAAAGGTTTTCTAGGAGTATATTTCATTAAGTATCAGTTTATGTAACAATTATAGATAATAAATGTCTGATTTAAAAAGCTAGAATGTGTGAGACATGGAAAATGTTTTCTAAAATACATGTATCCCCTAAAGAGTAGCAACTGCACATACACCACTGTGATTTTTAGTTTACACGTTCTTTAGGATGTCTCAAGATTTCCTTGAAATGAAAATGCTCCACATCATTAACTCCAAGCAACCAGGCACAAACTAGTTACAAGCCAAGTAACCCTGTCCACGAGGAAAAAGCTTTTACCAGACTGGGATACAGAACAGTTCCTTCCATCCTAAAAAAGACAGGAAAGCAAAATGAAAAGGATGTCATTGCTCCAGGACCATCAGATAAGATGACGGAACCTCATGGCAGTGACACAATCTTGTCCAAAGTAACAGGGCACTGACTTCCTTTTCCAGATTAATCCTGTGATTAACACATGCACCAACCTGTCCTTTAGAATGAGAGATGTTTGGGTGGAAAAGAAAATAGCCTTGATTACCTTTTTTTTTTGTTTTCCCCCAAAACAGGAATGGAAAAAGAATCAGAGAAACCCAGCATTCCAAGGAGGCTTTTCTTTCAAGTTTTGAGTGTGCTGAATACCAGCCCCTCTGTAATCAGTAACAGGATATGGACAATCCATCCACTTACTATTCTCTGTATCTGCTTATTTCTCCCCACTAGCAAAAGAGGACCTTCATATCTGGTTGAGGGAAGGAAGACACTACAGAGGGAGCTGGACAGGCTGGATTGATGGGCTGAGGCAAACTGTATGGGGCTCAACAAGACTGAGAGTGCTGAGTCCTGCACTTCAGCCGAAATAACCCCATGCAATGCTACAAGTTTGGGATGAATGGATAGAAAGCTTCCTGGCAGAAAAGGACTGGGGAGTACTGGTCAATAGCCAGCTGAATATGAGCCACCAGTGTGCCCCAGTGGCCAGGAAGCACAAGAACATCCTGGCTTGTATCAAACAGTGTGGCCAGCAGGAGTAGGGAAGTGATTGTGCCTCTGTACTCGGCACTGGTGGGGCTGCACCTCGAGTACTGTGTTCAGTTTTGGGTCCCTCACTACGAGAAACTGGAGAAAAGGAGGCTGAGGGGATATCTTATCGGTCTCTACAATTACCTGAAAGGAGGCTGTATGGAGTCAATTATTGGTCTCTTCTCCCTAGTAACAAGGCACAGGACAAGAGAAAATGGCCTCAAGTTGTGCCAGGAGCGGTTTAAACTAGACATTACGATAGTATTTCTTCACTGAAAAAGTGATCAAGCATTGGAACAGACTAGGCAGGGAAGTGATTGAGTCACCATCCTTGGAGAAGTTTGAAAGATGTGTATATGTGGCATTTACGGACATGGTTTAGTGTTGGACTTGTGTCACATTTACTGTTGGACTCAATGGTCTTAAAGGCCTTTTCCAACATGGACGATTCTGTGGTTCTGTGATAACGTGCAGGACCCTACCTGAAGCTTTCTGGTTGAATGTCTAAAATTAAGAAATGGTTCATCCAGGTCCATGTTCCGTTTTTAGTCTTCACTGATCTTTCACTGATAACAGTCTTCTGAGGATTAGTATGTTTTTTACTTTAAATTATTTGCTGTCTCAGCTCACTTTCTGACAAGATTCACATTATATTCTCTGAATGTACTTCCTGTAAGGATATTCACTGGAGATTAAGGACTTCCTCTTCTCCATCTTTCATCATCACGAATTTTGTCTGTTAAAACATAAAAAGTTATAGGAATGAAGAGAACAAACTAGGAGAGAAAAGATCTTTTGTTGTATTCCATTTGGGATATGGTAAATCTAAGTAAATCTGATGCCATTCTGAAACAATAGTTTCAAAAGCTATTTGAGATGTTCTCCTGGGTAAAAAAATGCTAACCCTTTTTCTGGTAACTGTCTCCCTCACCAGTGACAAAGTCTGATGTGCAACAGAAGAGATGTTATCCTTTCACAATATCAATATATGAGAAAGTTAATTACGTTGAATGGAAAACAAACAAACACACAAACCAAAACAAAACAAACAAACCCCCCAAAACCAAAGAGGTTCTAAAATATTTCAGAGTCCTTGAAGGAATTACCAAGGAGTCATCAAGAAATGACATGACAGGAGTTTGAGATCTGTGATACCCAACAATGTTTTCTTATTATTCTGACTCCACCCTTTCCTTTGATGTCATGAAATTCATGTGTTAATAAACCAATCTTTGGAAATCAATTTCTTCCATCTGAGCCACACAGAGGTGGTGCTCAGCCCCCTCCTTTGGTTGCAGGATGACTTCTCTGAGTCCATTTTCTCATAACAGCAGAATTCTGGATTTTCTGACTTTGTCTTACAACTTTTTGAGAAGATATGGTTAAATTAAAATACCTCTCTTCCAATTCTTGTTTTTCTAGAGCTAAGTTTGATTATTTAAAGACAAAAACCCCATCTCTCCTTGGTCCCGAGATGTTCCTTAGCAAAGGTAGACAAAGGGAAAGTTTAGACTTGATGTTAGGAAAAAGTTCTTCACTGAAAGGGTGATTGGCCATTGGAATGCGCTGCCCAGGGAGGTGGTGAAGTCGCAGACCCTGGAAGTGTTTAAGGAGAGATTGGATGAGGCACTGAGTGCCATGGTTTAGATGATGGGTTGGTGTTAGTGTTGGTGTTAGTGTTGGGTTATAGGTTGGACTTGATGATCTCAAAGGTCCTTTCCAACCTTACGATACTGTGATACCGCAATACTGTGATAATTCCTCTTTTAGTGTAAGTTAAATTCAGAGAAGCTGAATGTAGACATAAAAAAGTTCTATTATCATCTAAACAGAAGGTTACTCTGGTGGTGTAGAAGCTGTCTGCACCTCATACAGATAAAGAGAAAAATAACTATCAAGACATTAAATCTTTAAAATGGGATTCTGTATATACTGCTCAGCTTCCGACACTGTCAAAAGCTACCAGCGCAACTTTGTACAAGTCACTTCCGCTATACCTTAGCTGCCTTTTTCCTTTTGGCAGAAGCAATAGTTCCTCTTTGCATCATTCATTTGTCACATTTATTTAGGTTGTAGAGTTTTGAAGACAGGGTTTCTGTATATAGAATAAGACAACAATTTTTTAAATTCTTTTGTCACTACTGTGCAATATAAATATCTTAAACTGACTTGTTTTTATTTTCTTTTCTTTGACATATCATAGAGTTTTCAGTTTCACACTCTGCCAGTGCTTACAGACTAAGCATAGGCATGTATCTTTGTATTTTCTATATTAAAGTTAAGGAATCTTTCAAAAGTGAAAAAAATTCTAGAATTAAGGTGGTTTCATTTGTTGCTCCAATGTTCATTTGCTTTACAGTATTAATGTGATACTTAGAAAGATTTTCCGACAACGCTCTTTATAAACAAAACACTGCTGGTCTGAAATTCCTTTTAAGAACAAAAACTAGACCTTTTGAAACAGAAGCAGAGAGTGAAAGAGAAGGAACAGTTTTCCAGTGCTTGAAAAATCTCAAGTCTCCTGGGAAGTGTCAAGAAAGTGTACAGGTAACATCAGTTCTGCCTGTGATAAACAGGACATGACCAGAGAGGTACCTGATGCAGAAGAAGGAGGAGGGCTGTTGGCAGACACAGGACCTCCGGCCATCATCTATTCCTGCTAGACAGATGCATTCTCCTACTGTGGCACCACATTTAGTCCTGCCTAACAACTAAGCTGGTGGCCATTCTGAAGTGAGTCTGCGTCTGTGGGTTTATTGCTCTCTGACTTAGCATTTGACAGGAAATTCTCCTCTGGGCCGTGGAAGTTCTTTTAACAAAACCATAGTTCAGCTTAACATGTTTTGGTAAAAAGTTGCAGTTTTGAGAAACCGGTGCTTGCTGATAAAACAAAGAACCAAGCAAAAAGTTTTTGTCAAAAGAAATTCCCATGTAGTTCCCTTTTTACCCAGACCACAGCCTTACTCAATGAATAGACAGATGAGGCCTTGCAGAATAAGCAGCTATTCACTCTTTTGCTTTATCTTCATTCTGCAGCATATAGTCAAAAGCTTTGTTTATTTTCCACTATTCAAACTTTACTCTAAAGCCAGACTCATTAATTTCTTCGTGTGCTTTTTATATAGTTCATGAAAGTACTTGACAAACAGGAATTTATTTTTCCTGCATTGTGCTGACAGAGAATTGAGACAGAGGGATTAAGGTCAAAAGTACCATTCACGCTGGGTGCTCAATCTGATATCCTGAAAACCAGAACTCATAGGCTAATTATTTTTATGCATGTGTTTTTTTTGCATTTGCAGATTCCTCCTTCCTGATTGCAGAAGGAGTGGTCAGCAGTCAGGACCTCGCAGCTCAGATGCCGGTTTGGACACCGAGCAAATAACGAGTAGAATTAAGGACCGTACATGGAAGGTACCAAGCCTGGACCTTGGTCACCAAGATGGAGGACTGGTTACGCTGGGGTGGCCTGAGGCTATCCCCATGCAGCCTCCCTCCTTACATAGTACTGATTCTTTCACATGGCAGAGCACATTTGCAGCAATTTCTGAAGCCTAGTTGTGATCCCCCTGAGGGATCCTGGGGGATTTTTAAAGGCTGCATCTACTGTATTTCCATCTAATTTCTCCTTACCTTTGGCAAAGGGAAATCGAGTAAGGATCTTATACTTTGATCAACCTTGCCCTTTTTCATGAAAAAGGTGCGAAACACTGCTCTGTCATATGAACTGTCTATTTTGCTTAACTTAAAAAGGTTTTGCCTGTTGGCAATGCTAGTGAATCGCAATTATTACCACGTGCAAAAGAATACATTTTTTGGTTGTTTTTTCTCTCCCCTGAAGTAGCAAATTAATTTTTCCTAGAAATTTCTGAAAACAAAATTATTTTATTGAAGTCTGCTTAATATCTTGAAAAAATCTACCAGAATAGCCAAAGGTTACTAAAGTTTAAAACCAATGTTGATAAGATGTTAAGATAGTTGGTACCAGGGAAAGATTTATTCTGCCAATAACAAATAGGACCTAAGGGCAGAGGACCGTGGGAAAGAAGGGAAAAGGAGTGTCACCAAACTGTCGTTGATTTGTTACTTCAAATTCTTTGATGCACACCCATTAAGTAGCTGCAGTCCTGTACTGATGTTGTGACGTGCTTACAGCTGATGTGCCATAAGATAGCAATAATTACATAATGTCATTTCCCCTGTTTCTCTTACCTTACTGAGTCTCTGAGTGCAGAGAACACGCCCATTGCCAGCCACAGAGAATCTGAAAGCCATTTCCTCCTCTGCTTTTTAGGCACTAAGGTCGGCTAATGGCTCTCCTCCAAGCTCCTGTAATTGCACCTTTTCCATATCAACCGCACATGTTTCAGATTTAGAAAGATGTATATGTGAGTAAAATGTAGAAGGCACATATGTCTCTGTAGCTGTTAATACTGTCTCCTTAAATTGTTTCTACAATCCTGTTTTATCTGTTGGCCACACAACAGTTGTATGCATTGTGCAATATCAAACATCTCTCTTATCGATAAGAATAACATAGATGTTAAGACCCTCTTGACTGCATTTATAACATTGAGTAGTTTCTCCTTTTGAGCCATGGATAACCTTTTCTGCTTCCTGTTAGCAATTTCTTGTTTCCCACCCCTTATCCTTTAAATGGAAACACAAGTCTGCCATTTAATAAAACCCCAATAATGATCTTGCTTTAAAGGACAAGGGCTAATCACTTGCTATTTAGCATTCCAGACACATGGCAGTGGAGAAGAATAAATCATTTAAACAGCAAGATGCAGCACAACTAATTTTCATGTAAAAGGGAGTGATTGCCATTTTTTTTAACCATTGTGATTTTTTTTTAAGACGTTAAAGCCCAAACATTCTCGTCTATCAGTTTATGAATTATTAATAAAAAAAGAGAGAAAAGAGCTTTCTTTTTCTAAATATCATCTGCTAAGCCACCACAGACTGAAGTGCCTCACACTGATTCCTGATTTACATAGTCCCAGTTGGAAGTTAATGAAGACTGCTGAGCCACCTTTCAACATGCAGATAAACCTTCATGTATTTAAAAGCAGGGAATATGTGCTTGTTGCTGGCAAATTATTCATCTAAGATCTAAAGTTTCTGACACCGCCTGCGTCAGATAAACTGTCACCCAAATTGCAAACTAATTAGTGATTCAAACATTTTCGAGCTGATTGATGACAGAATAATTTACGCTTGTTTCTCAGTTTCCAGCTGGCATAGGCTGCTGACTGGAGCCCTAATTAACGCTAGTACATCACTCATGTTCTGCCAAGGCAGCACATACAATTAAAAGGCAGTTTAAATGGAATATCACATTAAAAAGGCTGGGAGATGCAAATGTGAGGAAACAGCACTTTAGGATAAAGTGACAACAGAATCCCACAAACCAAAACAGAATGGAACAGGGATTTGGCTTTTTTTGTTGTTGTGTTGTTTTTTGGGTTTTTTTTTTTTTTTAATGGAGAAATAAGTTGTATTCCACGTAGGCTATTTAGCAAAATAAAACAAGTGTGGAGGCACAACATGCACATTAAATTCTCTGTTATTATTATTCTAAAAACATTTAATTAGTTGCTTTTCTCTTACTACTTAGAAAACTGATATATACTTGCATTTTGGATTTCAGCTATTTAAAAATCAAATACAGAGTGTCAGTGATAGCTGTGAAGCTATTTACTGTAACAGAAAAAGATAAAACAGAAATATCAATATGTGTGCTTGCACGTAGTGTATACTGGAGCAGCTTTAAATATGAAAGATCTAACCCAAAACACACTGAAGTCAAGGGAAAACCCATCATTGGATATATAGGAGAGTACTGAAAATATCCAAATACCCCTGATTCTTATTTTCAGGTGGAACTTCTAAAATGTGAAAACAGCAGCACTATATGATAATAGTGCACTGGTTTCTAGGGACATTCCCCTGATCATGTCATAAAATACTTGGAGAAAATATATTTTGCAATTTACAATTTTATAAATTATTTTTATTTTTGTGGGTACAAATACAACCTGTACCTGATTCTGTATTTCAGGCATGTATTTCAGCCTACAAGTATGAAAATACAGTCCTCTGCAGTGCTGCTGTTTGGCAGGTCTTTTATTTTATTAGACCTATTTTATTATATCCATATTATAACCACAGTACCTGTATATCAGTCTTTCTCTAGCTATCAAGAAATCAGGTAGGAGAAAATGCATTTTGTCATCTCAGTAATGAGAAATGAAGGTAGTTGTAACCCATATTCTCCTCTACATTTGAACTACAAGAATGTTGGGCATTTGAATCTGATAATCAATCTAAGGACAAAAACAATCCTCCTTGACGCAACTCACAAAAGATGTTAAACCTGTAGTGCTAGACCCCTGTTGCAATGTGTGCTGCATATTTGATGACACTGGTTTGTCTTACTCAATGTGACCTCTGTGAGGGGAAAAGTTTTCATGAATATAAATAGCCCTGGGGTTCCTACCCTGTCTGCTAAGTTGTTTTTGAGATTATCTATAGCACACGACAGATGAGCCCTTGACTCTTACAGCACTCTAGCACGGAAAAAAAAAGAAGTCATTGTACCACAAACAGACCTCGAGACAGGAGACATGTGAAAGCACTCCAATTTGTTTCTAGGAGCACAGCAGACTGAAAGCTCACATCACTCAGTGCAGTCACAGTTTGTTGTCAAATGCCATTTTGCAATGTCGTGTAAGTGTGCCTTTAAAAATTTTCGATAAGTAACAATTTACATTAGTATAGTGATGGGGGCTTCATACATCAGCTTTGGCAGCTGAGCTGTTCTTAAGGAGCTTTACAAAGCAGTGAATTAGAGATGAGAGGTGAAACTCAACTTAGACCAGGGGTGTCAAAGTTATGAAGCGTCAAGCGTTGAGCTCACCAGCAAGCACTGAGGTGCCCTGTAGGTTCCCAGGGGCAGTGAAATCAAAACCAGCACTGCAGATGGGATGCCCAGCAGCCGCCAAAAACAATGAGATGGCAACAATCTGAAAAGAAGAGTATCAGGAGAGTTAGGCAGCAGCCAAGCAGCAGTTGCCAGAGTTGTTATATAGGATTTAGGAATGTAAATTTTCACACTTAAACTTACCCTTCAATGTCCTCTTTTAAAATTATGGTTTTCACAGCTTCACAGACAACAAAAATATTTTCTCCTCAGCTATAGAACATGGTTTAGGGCAACAGGATTATACTCTACTTTCTAAAAAAAAGGTGTCAAGATCACGAATCCATCAGCAAAGCTACTAGTAGGAAAGAGTTGTATTGTTAAAAGCTTGCATTGAGGAAACAGGACAAACAAAACCTTTTTTTTTCTTTTTTTTTCCGGTAGGAAAGAATATCCTACATAGCAGGGGGCAGATTTTGGCTTTTATTGCAAGGTCTGTAAGAAAGACTTGCAATCTATAGTCAACAATCCTATACATAAACCACTGGAGAGTAGAGTCAGAGCTTGTGGGTTAAACAAGTGGAACAAAGAATCTTTCTGCTACTGGTTTCTACTCATTTCCATGCTGTTGCTGATCACAGCAGTGGCTTGTTATGTCTCCCTAGAGAGCAGCAGTTCCATAAGAGGAGGAATTCTGAATTCCCTGCTGAAAGTCAAACTTCTAATGCGCAATGTAAATATAGCAAGTGCTAGCCAGTTTGTTTTTAGAAGATGTTAACCAAGTGCAGTATCACCTCCTCTGCTTTCTCTAAAACCTGTATCTATAGAATACGGAATGCATGCAAATCTTTCCAATGTGAAATATACCTTCATGCCTTTTAAACATTTCCCTTCAGGTTTCCTAATGTAAAGGTTTATTTTCTTAGTTGAGAATAGAGCCTACACAATTAAACATTTTTTTAACAGTTTTCTTCCGTAACCCAAGATACAGGAAAGTATTCAAGAAAACAGATTGGGAGGGCTATTTAGCTATTTTGTTTTCTTAGATTTTTTTAATATTCTCTAGATCTAGAAGTAAAATTTAATGAATGCCAGCAGAGTTTAAATAAAGGCAATACTGTGGGAATGGAAATAAAGTGTTGCATTTTCAAACTGTGTACATTTGAGAGCCGATTTCAGTTCATTGTTTTGCTACAGACTTACATGTCCTTCGCAAAGTTACTTAATCCAATGGCACCTCATTAACCAATTTGTAAAAACAGTAAAATTATATTTTCTTCTTTCTAACAATCTCAGCTGTTCATTTCAACTTGCAAAATAATACTTCTACGAACTGTTCCATTCAAGATGTGATTATGTATATCCTTTGAGGCTCAGCTTGTAAACTCTTCAGGATAGTCTCTGAATATGTGAATACCTAGATCAAATTTTATTTGCAATTTTTACTTACATCTACAAAAATGTGAAATGACTAAATATTCCACAGCCAAAGTCTAGACAATTGTAGCTGGTTTTTGAACACGTAATTTTTAAGCCTTTCTACAATATTCTCTCAAGATTTCTGAAGATTTTTTAACAGAGTGAGTTTTATTCACAGGTTGTGTACAACAAAACTGCATTTTACTGAGGCTCCTCTTCCTTTTTTCCACGTATTTCCTTCCCATAAATGACACCCTCCTCAGAAGTATGCGTCCTGCAGTGAGAAAAAAACTCATGTGGCTTTACTCCAGTATGTCATGGCCAACAAAATCTGAATCCTCTCTGTCCCTCTGCAATATCAAAGGAGCCCCTTAGTTTCTTTGTAAATCCTTTTAGTTTTCCATTAGGCCTGATTTCTTATTCCTGTATACTTTCAGAAGGAAAACTTTTAAACAGACCTGTAAAACTCAACCTCCCCTCTGTGGGACTTCAATCCCCAGTATGTCAGCAGGCATTTCACCCCAGTAAGTGCTTGATTGTACATCAGGAGCAGCTCAACAAGAAGGTAACAAGCTGCTGGAAATGGTCATGAACAAAAGTGAAAGCTAGGGCTGAGCAACACATCGTGAGTAAAGTGAGAGTAAGGTGGGAGGAGAAAGATAAGAAAATGAAGGTCTATGGGAACCTGTGATGTTGAAAACAGTCTTGTAACTGTATGAAACACAGACCAAGCAGTCATTAAAGTAAGTGCTGAACCGTCCTGGAACTTGTTACTGAAAAAAATCAAGATAGTAGTACATATAATAGTCATTGTGGCAAGAGCACAAGAAGATAGCTGTTGATTCTGAATTGGGAACAAGCTTTGGGGTTGAATCAGCTTTGGGATCATCACTCTTCGACTGACTTGACCTCCCTTTTTCCCTTTAGGCTTTGAGGTTCATATTTCACTGGTAAATTTCAGAATGATAGTGTAAAACATCAACCAAAGGTGAAACGCAAATACTCTGTGAAGGTGGAGAGGTTCATTAAAGCAGTTGCTGTTGATGAATCATCCTCTTCGGTGTCACTTACGTTGGTCTGAAAGTACAAAACTTGATTGCGTCTCACTAGCACTGAATGCCAAGACAGAACAAACTATGCCTAGACCAGGCAACAGAGAATCCCAGTGCTAAACAGGAATAGACATTAGTAATCACAGTAGAAGTAACAAGTGGCTTCGAGGCTTGATATAGATAATAGGAAACTCATAGAACAACAGATATCCTTCCTTTGCAAGAACAAGGCTGTTTTTAGCAGTCTGCAAAGTAATGGTACTGTTCTATCCATTGATTTCAACAGAATTATAAAGGTGTAGCTGAGAAAAGAGTTAGGCTTGCTGTCCCCTTGGTAAAAATTCACAATATATTTATAAAGGAGAAAGACAAACATGCTTAAAAAAATAGAGAGAAAAAAAGGAAACAAAACACACAAGAATGTAAATAGCTATTTGGGAAAAGAAGTACTCTGGGTGCATAGACAGAGGATCAGATGGGAGCTTTTGCTTGCTAAGATGCTTCTTCTATTCATTTGACTGTCAACTTCTTCCATCTTTTAATCTAGCTTTCGCGAAATTCTGTGAATATCTGTTTTCCCTTCAAAGGTTTTTGCAATTAGTACCAACAACTTTCCTTGTAAGATTGATTAAGTGTTTTCCCTCCATCTATTCCTTCTGTCCCTTGAAACAGTAGCTGGTGAAGGAAAATAAAACCCATCCTTGCCCTCAAATTTACCAGTTGCTGCAAAGTGAAGCTCTCTTTCCTTGATTCAAACCACAGAGCTGTAAGTTCTACATACCATGACCCATGTACACACTAAAGTTTTATAAACAGTTTTTCAATAGTGTACCACATTTTGATAGCTGTAATATTAACTGAATGTATTCTCCATAGACAAATTCAGTGAAATTAATCTTCAATCTTTCCTGCTCCCTTCAAGTCTTTTATTTCTCTCATTGATGACTTTCAGAAAAGTAACCTTGCTCCTTCAGCAAGCGAAACCCTAAAAAAAAAGGAGAGGGGCTATGAAACATGTGCTTCATAACCATAAATAAAGTACATGAGGAATTTCCATTTTTCCAGTCCAATGGAAAATTTGCTAGCAGAAGGTAGCGATTGTATGTGATTACACAGTTACACGCACAAGTGATTTTACATCATACACATATACATATACGTGTGTGCACATTGGAAATGCATATACATATGTACTAACATATGGCTAGAACCCCATCTGCTATAAATAACTGACTTCAGTGGAATTTCACTGATGATTTACATTATTTGTGAATCTAGTCTCATGTATGTGCCTGGATACATACTTAAATTTCAAAATAAGAGGCATTCTACATTCTAAAAGTGTTTTAGATCTGTTGGGTTAAATCCCACTCTTGAGTAGCAGGAATTTTATTGTAGACTTAATACAGCATTTTATTTTCTCTAGTTTTTCTGTAAATCACTTAATCTAGGCAAGTATTTGTACTGCTGTAACACTTCAAAAACTTGGTAAAAAAATATTATGTAAACAGATGACCTAATAGATTAATGGATATTCTGTGCTTAAAAATGGTCATGTTGTCTAGTGAGATTTTCAGAAATTGAGAACTGCATCACGTTTCATGCATTGTTGATAAAATAGTGCAAGTGAGATGCAAAACTACTAAATTTTGCATGGTTTTTAAACACAGATTATCAGTGTTTTGCTGTAGCACTGTATTCACTTTGATAGAAAGTGTTTAGTTCGGTTCATTCCCAATGGCGAGTCCATTTCCTCCCCTTGAAACAAGAATGAATAGTTGTTTCACCAGTGGATGATTATTATTCAGCCCAGTGGAACTGTAAAAAAAAAATACAGAGGAAAAAAATGTGGTTCTTTCCAAATTCTAATCACAAATACTTCTTGTCTATTCAGCAAAATCTTATATTCAGGTAACTCAATCAGTCATCATTCCACAGAAATAATTAGAGCTGCAAAAATCTGGGCAAGTGTTATGAAAGTTAAGATTGTGTTAAAAACCCTACCTCTATCTTTATTGTTTCTCTTTGTTGTTTTCTGTTCAGAAACTAATATAGGAATATTCGTTGGTGTCAAAACTGGAGAAAACAGCGAATTAAGTGAAAACTGAATAATGGCCATAGAAAAATAATTCTGAATAAGTTTGGACTAGAAATTTGATTTTAAGAATATAGTTCAATTCATCCTCCAAAAATACACTCCACAACTTGGTCCTGCTGTCCCCACCATCCCAACTCCACTAGTCCCTTGTTGCTGTTCCTACAGTAATCCCTACATTGTGCTGGTAAAGCATTTGCAAAGTATCAAGGTTGTGAGTCTCATCCAACTAAAAACATAACTAAACAGAGAGGGATGAGAGGCATTTTTAGCTAATCATCTTCTCAATATGATTTGCTGTGAGGCTGGCGCATTACAGAAGCAGAGCTCATGATGAACAAACAATAGGGATAAGAGATGGAATTGGTATGCTCTTTGGCAATAATGCTCTTTTAAATAAATATCAAGTAGGGAATACAGAGTTGTTCTTGTTCTATCAACAAAAATATGTGTCACAGGAATTCAGTATAAGAATTTTCACGAATTACCTAACTAATACATTGAAATACCATTTAGCGCAACTTTCTTGAGATGAGGTCGTATCAGCAATTCCCAAACTGTGATCCATGAGCCTCAAACAGATCAAGAGAAGTCACTTATGATTCTCAGAGAACCAATATAAAATTCTACACTTTTTTTCTCCATCATGCATTCAATCAAACCATTGGTGTTATCCAGATAGGATAGAAATGTTATCAGGATTGCTGACAACCTGCCCTATGTGCATAAAGTGTCTAGAGTAATCATGTGCTGATCTGACAGATTTAGTAGAAGGACCTCATGACATAGGTGCTGTCTGCCCTGTCACACTGCCAGACTTGTCCAAGTACAGCTGAAAAAGTACAATACATGCTTGTAGCAAAGCTACTCTTACTCAAGATCCAGTATATTGACTTCAAATGGACCACAAACATGAGCTTGTAGTAATACGATCAGCAAGTATATACATCTGTTATTTCAGTGATAAGATCCACTGCATGACTAACAGTCTTCAGCGGAGGAGAACTGCTACTGGTGGTATCATCTTGAGTGTGCCAACGTTATCTATCCAATCTGTGGGACAGGTAAAAAGAGAAATGTAGCATGAAGGAAAGATGCTTTCACCTAGAGTCAATTAAGAAAAGGTTATTCACAGAAGCAGCAAAGGAAGAAATCTGTGATTTTTTCATTCTCACTTGCATACAACTATTTGTGTGGATAGTCCCATTGCAATAAATTTTACTATTTGGGTGGTTAGCCACTCACCAAGGAACAGACACAATCCAAATAATTTCAAGCTGTAAGTGCTTTTAAGGAAGATCAAGATTTGCTCAAAACAGCTCTGCGAAGGGAAAGAATATTCAGGCAAATATGCTAGGTATTTTTCACCGTAAATTCTAAAAAAATTGTCCGTTTGTGTTTTTTCCGCCAAGGGCTATCAATGTGGTTTTCTGTTGTGTGTAGGAGTTATTCAGTTAGAAGTAGGTGCTTGATTCTTCTAATTGTATGGGCCAAGTTGCAGCCAAAAAAGGTGGAGAGTATATTTCACGAAGAAACAGTTCGTTATTAAGCCTCAGCTAATCCAAATATTTCCAGAAAATTGGGGAGCATCTCTTGTGAAAACCCAGTTTTGGAAAGAGCAGCCATATGACTGTCATTAGTATTAAATTAGAGTTGTAAGGTCATCTCTCCCCCTTGCTGCCCCAAGAAGCCTGCATGGCATGTAACGTAAGTAACAAAATAGCCAGAGCAAGCCCGTGGAAACTTATGTTTCTGCTTTCCTAATTAAAGTGTGACAGACATGTATTCAAAATAGGGAGATGAGAAGATATGATACATATTCTATTCATTTCACTCTGCTCTGTTACTCAAAGCAGCTCTGTTTTGAAGAAAAATTTACTGATTTTGGTTTAAAACATGTAGTCAAAAATGTACTTTACTACCAAGATGTTTTTGTGAGCCAATAGGATAATTACTATGGCCTGTTTAAGTCCAATACTAAGTCCAGTGATTCAAAGATGATTTAGAGGAGCAATTTTTAACATCAAAAATTCTAGGATAATCTGTCCACAAGCAACTCCTTCTTTATCACTGATATATTCCCTGAAGCTTATAAGTTTTTCCTCTTACTCAAAACTTGTACAGTGTGTGCACATACCTTTTGGAAAAAAAAAGATTTCCACCAGAGCCTCAGCTAAGGGTTTTGATATCAAGCCTTGAACACTAGCAAGCAAACACATTATTTTTCTTCTGAATGTCATTCTATTCCTCTGCTGATATCTACTCTTTTTTCCACTCTTATATATACCTTCCTGTTTGTCTCATTTTTCATGGTAAACAGGCCTAATTTTTTTTCAGTCCTTTTTCATATGGGCAGTTTTCTTTAAGATGACCTTTTGGTTCCCTTTAGTCATTCTGCTTGATAGACTGTTCCTGAGGAGAGATTGCCTACATTAGTTACTGCACCCCAGAAATTTGCATCTTGCCATTGTGATATTTCCTACGTAATCCTCCACCCCATTATTCCCTTGCCAGAAAAGTTTAGCACCACCTACCCATGGTAATGTGGCAGAGCACGGCTGTTGTCATGAAAAACACTATGGAGACTTTGGATAAGGCAGAAAATCATATAAAACCCACAGCCTACACGGCAGATATGAATAAGCTAACTCCTAGCTGTGAGCAGTATACACTGTTTTAGTTCTACTGGCTGCATGTGCAGGACCAAAAACCAGATTTCAACAGAAAATGCCATCTACAAATGTATCAAATGTATCAATTGAACCACTGTGTGGACACACTAAAACTAAGCCAAAGCTGTGGCGCAAGAACTTACATCTCCTTTTGCTGCAAGATTTTCGTGATGTGGCAACGGATAGCAACTCAGTAAAGCAAACAGGAATATAGAGTCTCTTATGAAAAAGAGGGAGAGGGAAAAAAAATGCAAAGAAAGAACAGAAAAAAACAACCTTCAACCTGCGAAGTATGAATAGCCTGAAATCACATTATACCCTAGGCTTTCCAAAGTGAGAGCTGCCAACATCATTGTCACTGACAAAGCCTGATTGGGGAGAATTTTTGGCAGAGAACAAGATGTTGCCTCCTATTTCCACTGCTTGGAGCTGTGGTGTCAATATTTCAAGAACCGTCAAAGAAAATGAAAAAAAAAAAAATTGTTGTAAAAATAGAAGCATTGATCCAGGAGTCTGTAAAGGTAGAAGTAAACAGTGCAGCTATCAATAAAACATTCTGACCTGAGAGGTGTATTTAACCTGGAGGTAAATTATATTGTTTTTCCATTGTGCAAGGACAATATTCGAATGTTTAGCTTTTCCAGGAATGGTCCAGGTTTTGTTTCATGTTTATATAGCACTTTGCACAACCTGAGCACTTCAAAGCCACAGAAGTAACAGTGTGTCCTGTGTACAGAGTAAATGTATCTCACAGGAATCTCTTTATGTGCTGCAGTCAATGCTGTCTCTCTTGAACTGCCTTCTTAAAACATTTCTCAACAGGCACTGTTCTTTTTCTAGTGCAGTTTTCAATAGCCTTTACTTGGCACTTCCAGAATGTTGGGATTTCCAAAGTTGTGCTCCCTGAAGGTACCCACTCCTCCTTGTGCTGAAGTGCATCAAAGCCCAGAGCGCAGAGCCAGATTCCCAAGCAGCCAAGCCCAGTCCAGTCATGCAGTAAACAACACAGTATTTCAGGAGCAGAAAGCAATGTTCCTGCAGACAAATCTTTTCCCACAACAGGCCATAGAAGGAAGAGAGAATGGATAATTTGGTAAGAAAAGCATCTATCTGTCTTGCTGGAGGAGGACTGGATGGCAGTTTTGTGTTGAACAGGAGGTGCTGTTAAGACTCAGATGCCACTTAGTCCAAGTGAAGGCAATGCAGAGGCATCCCTGGAGAGCTCTAGTTATTATCCCAAAGAGCTTTCAGTGGGAATCAACTTGTCCTGCTCAGTGTGAGGCACTGAAGCATGAGCAGTGAATATTAGACCAGTATTTCAGTCTCTTTGAGGGAGCAGGACAAAGCCTCCAAAACTGGATGCTTGGCAGCATTTTCTGATCCAGCATACCGAGCTGATACACTGACATTTACCCCACTGCTGGCCCAGCTCTAGAGCATTGCTGAATTTATCCAAAATACAATTCACCATGTTGGGCAAAAAGATATAAGCTTCAAATATTCACAGAGTTACAGGGACAGCATGAAGCTTGCATGCAATGTCTGGCTTCTGGGAGAGGGAGGGCAAGGGCATGGAGGACTGGAAAGGGCTTAGTTAAGAGGACTGACAGAAGCAGGGACAGAAGGAAAGAGAAAGAAGTGATGGAAGTGGAACAGAATAGGGGAGATGCTGAGTAAAATGGAAAAATAACAAGAAACATGACCAAGGTAAAAACCACTGGAAATCAAACAGTGTCATGGTCAGAGAAGAAAGAGATTTAACTGATAAATAACAGGTGTAATGTAAACGTTTATATGCTTGCACTGCAAAATCATAGTATTGTACTGAACAGATGCTGGAAAAAACATTAAAGAAAACTCAGAAGTATTTTCTTACAAAATCCTGCATCCAGCTGAATATTATGCTTCTTAGTAAGATTTCTTCAGAGCATTATTACTAATTCTAATTGAAAATATTTGACTTAATTTCATAAAATATAAGAGCTTACCTATTGCAAATATGTATTTTGATTATTGTTATCATTAAAGATATCTATTTATTTGTCAGATTTGAGGCTTACTTGCACAGTGGAGAAAAACAGGTAAGTCGGTCTGAGTTGGAGCAAATTTACCAATGAAAGAGAATCAGCATAAGATCTCTTCTATCAGAAGTTAATTGTATTGTCTCCACTGTGAGAATGGCTATGGGTTAACTGGAGTTTTAGTACCTCTCTGGTTTTCCGCAGAGGATGAAATCATGGCACATGTTGTCTCAACCTAAAGAACTATAACACGATACTACATTACTCAACCAAGATTATACTCTGCTTTGTACAAATAGACCATACCTCGAGTTTGTCTCCTTGTAATACTATCTCAATAGTTTAATAAATATACCTCACAGAAGGCATTTACTTACACCAATCTGATGTTCTCCAAAGTACCTGATGGACTGAGTTTCGAACAACAGAGAGAAAACATACTGTTCCTGGTATGATATAATTACTAAAATTAATGTACAACTAATTCTCTTAAAATACACTTAGAAAATAACACAGACTGGTCATGTGGCCAGAGATTAGTAGTACCGTCATATACTGGGAATCATCGTGCAAGAGAAAATCTGGCAACCTGGGAATGGCCCTATCACAAAAAAAAAAAAAAAATCAATCTTCACTCAAATATCTTGTCTTTCACATACATTTATTTAAAGGTTAAATCAGAGGTGGGAAGTAGGAAAACGTTAATCTCAGATAGGGAAAACTGCCAAAACTGAACTATTGAAGCAAATGCCAGGCCAGGCAGTAGGCCAGTTCACTTATCCTTGCTAATCACCTCCAGGCTGTATTATCAAAGCCCCTGAAGTTTATTATTACAATTTATTATCCCTTCATTATGATATAGAATAAAGGCATTGATGTAAAATAATTTTGACACCAAGATTCTCCCTGACACTTGGCAATGAAATCCATTCATGTTTGCATGGGAACACGTTATTGGACAAATTTTTTTCTCTGTCACTGACAAACCAGATATTCATGCATATATGTAACTTCTCCTTGTCATCAGAGGAGAAAAAAAAATGTCTTTTGCATGAGAAACAGACAAAGTAGAACAAAGAGGCATTGCACTAGATAACATTAAATAATCACATCCTAAGACGAGAGGGTGTAGCAGCATTGACTTCAGTGGCATTTCAACAAACCATCAGTTGCACATTGGCTTCAAAAGCTGAGGAAATATCTCACAGGACAATAACTATAGATGACAGTACTATACCGAGTCATTCACAGTACTATCCTTCAAATATTGAAACTCACTTCAAGATAGTAGACCTTGACTACTGCCTTTCCCAAGACAGAACTCTGTGTTTTAAATCATATCATACAGCACTGAGTGTGTATTTCTAATAGAGATCCTCTGAAAAAATAAGGTCTCAAAGGTTTTCACAGATTACAATACTCAAGTGCAAAAAAAATTGGGAATATATTTGTTTTGTTCTCATTTTAAATACAGATTTTTTGCTTTATAGTCAGGGGATCAGGTATCTGATATTTTGTAAGATTGTTTACTTTTTATTTTAAATCAGATAGGCTGTTACTATTTCTAGTACTGGTTTAGCACTGTTATAGCTGTAACCATGTGAGAATATTATTAGCACAATGAGTTTTGTAAGGAAAGATTTTATCACTTACGTAGACTAACTGACTGGGTTGTTTCTTTTTTTGAAAAAAACCAGACCAGCTGCAGATCTGTCTTCCAAACAGGCTCATCTGTTGTTTCTGACTACATCAGCCACTCTAATGAAAAGTTAAAGTTCTCCTACAAACTTTGCCTACTGTCACATGTAATTTAAACATTAAGAATCTAAATTTCTTTCCTTTAGCAAACAGAGATGAGAGAGAAGAGGCAAAAATACGTAGATTGGCAAGAATTGATTTCCCTGAACTGAGGCATGAACATCTTCCTTTGGGGTTATTTAGGATCCGGTCCTTAGTTGTATTTTTCATGCAAAATAAAGCTTGTCTCAATACTAATATGACGGACAAGGCCCTAGAGGATACCTAGGGCAACTGGAGCTCTCAGTGAAAAGAGAAACAGTGGAAAAGAGCCAGAAGCAACTAAACATCAATTTTCTTTCTTTAGTGCTACTCCTTGTTGTTTCTGGGTTGGTGCATTCAGATATTTTATATAATGGTTGTAGCTAGGAAAGACAAAATAATGAGTACAAATAATTTCTGCCTAGGAGTATGACTAAGTCAAGAAGTCACTTGTACCATACGTTCTATAACCTGTTAATGTCTCCTCCAGTGTGAAAAACAGTTACCACCTACATTCTAATATTAAGGACATAGCCTTAGAAGGATCTTCCCCAAGTACATAAAACAACAGTAACAAGAGAAAGTTTGACCACAGTGAGATGGGATAATGCACTCCAGGATCTGCTGTTTAGAGAAAGCCATCCTCGTAAGGAGGTTTTCACTCCAATGATAAAACTTTACTTAGCATACGGGTTACTACCTTTTGGGTGCACGAAGTATAATATTTGCTTCATTTGGAAAATCCTAACTGCTTTTTTTTTTTGCTCTTGGTCATACTGTATTTTGTAGCAAAACTTGGATAAAGCTATTAAAAGAAAAAAAAGATCTTCAAAGCTTCACCAGATTGTACCTGTCTGCAAGATTCATTGTGAAAATTTTGAGAATAAAAGACATTTTCATGGGATGAAGAACAGAGTCCAAGTTAAACTCTGCAGTAAAAGGACACAACTCCATCAGCCTCAGCAGTGCTACCTGCCATTAAATCAAAGGTGAATTTTCTGTCACGTCTCATTTAGCAAAGACATAGTTGTACTTCAAGTTTTACGGGTATAGTTTTGTCAAGAGAGACTTAAATAAATATGGAGGTTTATATATATTTATATATATTATCCACAAAGGCCTTTTCTTGTTAATTTTGTCAGCCCAGACAATACTTAAACCTGACTTTCAGGCATGGGTGTATTTGCAGGTCAGGTTCATCAAACATTCATTGTTCAATACTGTGACAGCTGGTAGCAGGCTTACATACTCTTCCCTTGTTTGGTTTTCTGATAGAACCTGTCAAGTACTGGTTGTCTGTAACTGAATTTGTCAACCTATCAGCAAGGATATATCTTTTTTTCCTATCAAATAAAATAATAAAAAAACTATGCAAACTCTAATGTTATTTTTTAATCTCAACTAGCAAAGTAAAAGCGTGGGTTTTTACCAAAACAACCACTAACAAGTAGACACAGTTCATGTTTAATTGTTCATTCCAATAGAATTTAATTTAGAAAAGTTGTGCCTGTGAGAGTGCTTTCTGATACCTTCACTTGAGATGAAGCAACCACTCTCCACATAGGTACAATATTCTCAGTACAGTAGCACCGCCAGAGCAAGACTAAATATTTCTGGCCTGTCAAATGTCTTTGTACAGTGGGACCAGTCAGTGGGTACTGCTACAATAAGCAGCAATCATTTAGCGTTGGCCAGGTCAGTCTTTGCTCAGATTTGGAGGTTCTGCCTGCATTTCAGTCC
The DNA here is from genome assembly GCA_033556795.1 of Tapera naevia. NCBI lineage: Eukaryota > Metazoa > Chordata > Aves > Cuculiformes > Neomorphidae > Tapera > Tapera naevia. The sequence goes on from JAUMJJ010000092.1 coordinate 4,552,427, forward strand.
CCCTTACATTATGACTTGCTAAGTGTGGGAAATCTTCCATGAGCTAAATACTCAGTGTAGTACAGACTCAGGAGCAGGTAGATCAAAACTTGGGGCAGGGTGATATATGTGGAACTGATTAGAAACCTTTTCATACAGAGGAGGGTGACACCAGCAAAAGTAAACTTTACAAGTGATGTGTGTTTGCATGGTTTAACCCTAGCTCTTTCGCAGTATTGTAAACTATTGGAAAAAAAACCCACCTATAACAAAATGGAAAGACCAAATTTAAAAGACTTTTAAGTTTCTAAAGCTCACAGAAGTGTCTTGGGAAATTCAACAAGTGCTGAAATTCCATTGCAGCCACGGAGAAGTATACAACTACGTTGCCTATTTGTTCATGCAAATTCCACATGGTACTTTTTGCGTTTTCCAAAACAACTCTGTGATATTTCAGCACATTGACTAGAATTTGCCAGGACTTCCTCTGTTTCGCTATTAATATCCACCCCATAACCACAAACTGACAAAAGCAAAACCAAAAATAGAATAAACAGAGCACAAAGAAAAGAATGCTGTGGATGGGACAAGTTTAAATTAGAATTCTCTTGAGGGCAACATTTGGCAAATAATATTCAATGTACAGCTACATCAATGCTTAGAAAAAAACATGTTACATATGTTAAACAATATAAAATGTAGAAATTGAAACTACATAGTAGTACCAAGGACTAGATCAACGATTTTAGATAAAAAACATGTGAGAAAAATATTTTTTTCTAACTCATGCACTTTGAAAAAGAACCACACAGTTCTGTCAGCAAATAAATAAATAAATAAATAAATAAATAAATGTGTGCATATCTAGAAAATGTGTAAAGTCTGACTGCAGAGAAAACTGTCATTTCAGTATCCTAGTTCAGCTGAGTGTTTAAAGTACAAGACTGAAGAATTTCTTGTAAGCTCAAAACAAGACACAGGCTTAAGTACCTTGTTAAACTGAGACATCTGTTCTTAATGTAAGACTACAAAGAGAACTTTCCCCTTTGTTTTGTGAAATGACCTGGACACAAGAGGAAAAACTATTGCCTCTAGAAATGCCATCATTTCACTCTGTATTCAAACACTGACAATTTCCTTGAAAAGCCGTTCAGTTTTCATTCTTGATCTTGAACATCTACAGGTCACATTGTGCTTTCAATTACTTCTTCACCATTGTCTTCCTGAACTGGTCAAACAATTATTCTCCTAAGCGTTACTCTGAAACTTCAGGATACACCAGTGAAAGATAAGGAAAAAAAAGGCATACAAAACTTTGAAATCTCTATGAAGTGCAAGTATCATCAGAGTTTTTTCAGAATTAGGTTTCAAAACCTAGATGTAATGTTCCCACTGAACACCGCAAAACCCCAATTACTGCCTCAGGTTTGAATAGCAGCTCTATAGTGACTTGTTGAAAGGACCTCTGTTGCACCCTGAGAAGCAAGAGTGACACATGTGCCATAAAACCATTCTGTCATGTGCTGTGCCTTATGCATGGAAACAAATGTGTTCATGTTTGATCTCTTCAAGAACAAGTTTCATGTCTGAAGAGAAGGAAAAGGATTTCGCTTTCCATAAGGGAGACATGAAAGCCGAACAGGTAGGTTTTACAAGGTCTGAATCACATTTTATTTCTGAGACTTCCCTGCTCCAACAAGAGTTAGATTATGATAAGAACTGACTGTACTACCAAAGCGTTTTCATGACCTACAAATTACCCCAGGTTTAAGAGCTGGTATATCCTACTCTGCAAGAGTTTGTGAGGGGAAGTGTGCCTACAAGAGACATCCAGGCATTTTTATAAACTCTTTAGGTTTCTGGTGTCTTGTGGTATCATATGTGAACAATCAAATCAGTTCTGATTTGAACGCTGTCACTTGGATTAGGGTTTATCTATCGCATGGTAGCACTGAGCTAGCAGGCCGCAGAGATGAATAGAAGTACTGATTGCTGAACTGACAGCCTTGAATATGAGTAGCATTATTTTATCACATCCTTCTTTGCAGCATGTGCCAGTGGGTTTTAGCTGTCACATTTTTTAAAATTATCAAGCCTCAGAGTAAGTAACAGGGATGGATCCTTAGTGCATATGAGTCCCCTTCTCTCCTTCTGATCCTTCCGAAGCCACTGCCTTTTATTTTGTGAAATTGTGTAGGTTAACTTGAATAAATAAGAGACTTTGTTCTGCAAACCACAACATGGCTACTAATTGAGTGGCTGTTAAGTCTTGCTTTCCAATGAACATCTTTTTACGTTATGTCTTTACAAAAGAAGTAAAGCAGAGCAGAAATATTTTAAACTATCTGTAAAGGTAAAAGCTGTATGTGTTTTTAAGCCACTTTCCTCATAAAACCCGTTAAGGCTCATGAATTAGGGATGCTTTCAGATTGCAGTGTGGTTTCTCATATGCTGTGGTCATTTCTCTTTCAGCTTTCGTTGATGCACCTACCTGCCTTCTGCCCCCAAATCTCAGGCTCCAAAGGCTACTTTTGACAGTGTTATGAAAGGCTCTAAAAAGTCACCAGAAACCTCACAATGCTGATTGAATAACCACTGTCCACTGCTCCTTCAGAGGCCAAGGCTTCTCAAGACGGAGACAGGACATGGCCATCAGCAGCAGCAAGCAATTAGACCCAGAGATGGCAGGGCCTGTCCCAGTCCTATGAACCTATCTTCCCTTCATGCTCAACTCTTACTCCTGTTCCAGCTGAAACAGGCCCAGGTACCTGGAGCCTGTGGTACTGGCATGGTGGAACACAAGGGCTGCTGTAGTGTCTTGTTAGAGCTCTGTGCGGCACCGAGAGAACAGGCATTTTTCTGTGACCTCTGGCTGCATGCAGGACTTTCCAGCTGTGCTCTCCAGGCACAGTGCAGTGAGAAACAGGATCCAGAACTGGAAACCCCTCACAAGCCCCAGCCCAGCACTCTGCCCTGCCTAGTTAGTCAGACTGACAGCATGTTAAATCTACAAACATTAGACTGTGCAGAAAGGATTGGTTAAATGAATCAAGCAGTTTTCATGGATGTGTAACACACCGTCACTTGCTCTCACTTTATCCAGCTTAAAGCAACCCACCCCAAACCTGCCTGTGTGTAAATACACACCAAGGCCAAAATGCCTAAATCCCCTTTCCTATCAAAGATCCATCATATGTAACAAGACTGCATTCTTTAATGAACAAACAGTTCTAGGTTTTCAAAAAATTAATGAATACAAACTTCGGTCATCTGTTGCTCTACAGTAATAATAAGTATTAAAAAGTATACCCTCCAGATACTAGAATTATAGAAATAAATGAGTGGACATCAAGAGTAATCAACTCTTGAAAAATTAGACCCTAGCGTAACTTTTTGGCCACCACTTCTTATGAGCAGTACCAAAATACTCAGCACCACAAAACATAAAATCTGAGTGGTTAATTTCTTCATTTTTCATGATTTCATCTTTTGTAGAAAGCAATTTAATTCTTATCCTTCCTAATAAAAGAAGTAGTTTATCACCTTTTGCATCCATCCTGAATCAGACTGCACAGATACTTCCATGACAGTAGGTCAAATGTCATGATATTTCTTACCTAAAAGGGCATTGCATCTGAGTGTATCAGGAGCTGGACACACATTCAAATAGATTTTTTTTAGCATTTGTTCACAAAAAGATAGCATTTTAAAATATTCTGCCATTTTTTTAAGCTCTTGCAATATAGATAAATATTAATACAAAACATTTAAAAATAAAATCCCTCTGGTGGGGAAAAGGGAAAAATGCCACAAGAACATTTAACTTTTAAGGACAGAAGAAATGCCTAGCCAAGCTTTCACAAATCAGAAGTGTCCACAAAGCAGAAATAATTTAACAAATGTAAGTAAAGCAGTTTTTAGCTTCCTTGTCAGAATTCTCCACTGCAGAGTTTTTAAATTTACAATGAGACAAAAGGAATCTGTTTCTTTTTGGGCTGATAGTGAATGAAAGTTTAATATAGGAAATACTGATAGACAGTGAGAGAGCGCTGAAAAGTCAATTTTATTTCCAGTTAATTTAGTGGATTCCTGTCATCATTTCTTTTTGAATTAAAAGTAGGAGCAGTGGTATTTAAACCTATTTCTTAAAGTCTGGGGCATATTTTAATATGAAGGGAAACTGGATTGCTGAATGAAGGGCAAATCTTTGACAAACTATTATTCTCATAGGAAAGTGACTCAATGGAAATTACACATTTACAAAATATTCTATGATAAACCTTGACCAAACAAACATAAAAAGTGGTAGCTCATAGAGGTGGAAGAACATAAGAACATAAACTAGATCATGATTTCAAATAAAGGGAAAATGTTTAAGTGCTTTCTAAAGGTCTATCCACAGCTGCACGCAGAAACAGGTGAGATTGGACCAGTCTGTGTAAAGTGGTGCTGAAGAGTGATGTCATGCTGGGAAGGAGCTAACATCCGGATAAGTAAAGCCAGCAAAGATCAAGATGGAGAAAAAAATAGAGGTTGAAAATAATGGAGCAAAATAGATAGAGGAAAGATGAAACCTTCACAGGCCTAAGTCTCCAAGGGTCTATCAAAGACCTCTCCCGTACAAGGAGCATAAGAGATTAGGGTGGAAAGAGAGGGATCTGCTCCAGGATTCAAAACCTTGTTCCTTCTTCCAAGCGACATGACCTGATGAAGATTTGGTTTACTTCTTAAGTGTGAATTTCTTTTGAGGAGTGAAAATCTGAAAAAGCTGTCCCATATATTCCCATTCCTCAAGATCACCACTCCTTTGTGGGTATATCTCTTTTAGACAGGGCATATGGCGAAAAAGATAAGCCAAAACTGTGGGAAGATGAAAGACAAATGCTACTTAATCTGCTCAAGTAATTCTTAAAGAAAAAATATGGCTTTGCAAATATTAGTAGCATTGCTTCAAACAAGACTATATTAAACCTGCAACATTTAAAAGGATTCACACTGAGACTCTGCTGGGAAGATGTTAAGACAGCTCGGGGGGCTCCAAACTCAATTGGCACATGCACATGTCCAGATGGAAGGGAAAAGACTAGTCTCTCGTCTGGGCCTTGCAGTGAGAGCAAGAAGGCTTTTCAGATGTCCTTACAGGTCATCAAAGTGAAGTGAGTGAGGACTGCATGCCTCAGGAGGTTCCCTTACTATCTTCCCAACTTACTGCAGAAGCTCTCTCAATGCATGACAATGACTTGTAGCACTCGCCAGTCCCTGACCCAGATGCAGGGATGTTCCCTGGGAACACATGCTAAAGCACCTTGCTGGTCTGAGGCCCTGCTGCTTAGCAGCTCTCTTGAGAGGAAGATGCTACTTATCTTGCAGAACCAAGATGTTTATACTGTGATTGTGTATCACTATTTCTTACAGTGCAAATAAAATTATTTTTCAAGTGATGAAAGAGATATTACCTGTATAAGACGTGTTGCTTTTGTGAATAATACATACACAAATTCTTAGGACTTCATAAAACTTGAATATGATGATTTCGGTGTTATTGGGTTTTTGTCTGATTTCATACTCTGAAATAATTTTGGCTTGTTTTTTCTCACATCTCACTTTCTGAAGCAATATTCTAAACTCTAAACTGTGTATGTTTACAAGAAACCGTGTTTAAAACAACTGAGGACTGGAAATATATCTACAGCGAATAATTTTCTTCTTTTTTTAACACATAAACAAAAATAAAAAATAAAATTTGTATCTGCACTAAGAGTCAGTGTAGAAAATATTAACCTGGAGCAAATTTTTATGCAGGCAAGTTATAAATCCCTGGAAATATTATAGTAGCAAACCACACTGACCTTTAACTCTAGGATTGCAAATGGTAATGCTATAATAATTGTGTATGTCCTTTTATTGTGTGACTCCCCTCTCCCCCAGTCCACTAGGAAATGGGAAATGATGGCCTTTAGCAGTCCTTTAAATTGAAGGTATAGAGATGCCTTAAGTTTATTCCCAGTTATATATAACCATGTAGTATTATTATTATTATTTATATCTTGCTTGCGGCACTTGGAATGAAGCTGCTCCTGTGGGTAGCCTTGTAAAGGAAGATGCTATGTGTTTTAAACAAGTATTAAATGTGCACAGGAGATGATGCTGTATAAATATTTTCTTTCATATTTTTGTGAACTAACACTGCAAGTCTCTAGTATTCCTTGCAGCATTCAGTGATGTCAGAAATAAACAAGATTTAATGAGGGGATGGACACTTACTTAAATATAAATACCTAGAATTACAACAGTTATAGTCATATATATAGTCAGGAAATAAAGCTGGATGTTTAAAGCAGTCTCTGGATAAAGTGTTTCAGCCAGATCTTAATTATCTCCACTGATGTGGAGTGGGGATGTCTTTCACCCCTTTCTGGAGACTGATCCAAGGACTCTGGAGGAAATTTTGCAGAGACTGGCACTGCTAAAGGTCAAAGGTGCAATGCAAGTTTGCCAAAATCAATGAACAAACAAAAAATGACAAGACCCCAGGACATGCTTTGTTTGTTTTTTAAAATAACATTTTATAGTTGGGGTTTTTTTAAGATATTGCTACCAAGTTTGAACCAGACAGACACTGAATTCAAAAGGCTTCTTTCATTTTTTTAAGGAGACGTACAAGGCAGTGTTTTCTGGTCTGGTTCATTATGTCGGGGTAAGATTAATACACATATATAAAATAAAACTATTGAGCTATTTTAATACTTTCTCTGTCATGCATTCAGGACCCTCTAAAGTTGTCACCAGCTACTGTTTCATTTAATTCCCTCGCCTTCAGGGTAATGCAAGAAAATCGAAGAGATTAGGAGCTCTCTCTTTCCTGTTCAATGCATTTGTGTTACAGTAAATTGGTACCAACCTTCAATCTCATGGTCAGGGCTCTCAGGGGTCCTTCCACTGATATGACAAAGCAGTCAGCTTGATAAATGGTGCACACCCCCTCCAGCACAATGGAGAAAGCTTTCCTCATTTTCTCTGCAACTGTTTCTACCACACTAGTAAAGAGTAAGCACTAAGCTGTCTTATTGCACTAAGGAATGTCACTATTTTGTTTGCATTTTTTATGTTAATTAGAAGATACATCCCCTCCCCCCTTAATTATTTCATATATAGTGGCAAACACAGGATATGGCCTCATTGTGAACTGTAGGGAAGGGAAAATTCTTAGCTTGGAAAATAACACAGCACTACATGGCCTTGAAACAGAAAACAGAAAAAAAAAAGCCTTTAAATTAGAACTTCAGATAACCTTAAATAAAACATATTCATTAATGAGACAGCTCAGTAAGATAGCCAAATATATGTTCAACTTAGCTTTGGAGCTATTGTTGTTGAAGAAGGTGGATTGTTCACAGTGTTACATTATGCTCTTACTCAGTCACCTTGTTGAACTGAACCTAAAAATAAGAAGTTAACACAAGCAATAATACAAGCACTGCATTAAAGTGTATATCGCAAAACTTTTAAGCAAATGCTTTCCTCCTATTCTGGTTCATTCTGCTTCAGCTGTTCTCTAGCATCCACTCATCCGAACTGGTATTGGGAATACTTAAGCACTGAAAAAGGGTCATCTTGGTCCTTTTCACTGTGTGCAAAAATATAAAGGGAAAATGGAGAGTAATGAAAGGGCTTTAAAAGTCAGATCTGTAGAGTTTTCTTTTCCTAGAAACTTGGCTTTGAACATCCAGGCATATGTGCACACCCATATATTTCAAATTTGCTCTTGCAGACAGTTGATCTAAAGAGACTTTAAGTGAAATTTATAGTATGTCTTAAAACAACACTGACACCAGATAAACATATGGAGGATCACTTTACAGTGAGACAAGAAATAAGGTGTCAGTTCCACTAAAAATTACATTAATTATGTTTCATACCTGTTGAATATCATAGAATCACGGAATCATAGAACGGTTTAAGTTGGAAGAGACCTTAAAGATCATATAGTTGCCTTAGGCAGGGACAGGTACTGTATGTCTTAGCTGAAATCTCATGCAATTCCTTATAACAGCTCTACCTAAAATAAACACTGCTTTAAATAATACTCAAGTAGGTTAGATTTGAACTAAAATTAGTCATTTACAATCAACCCATGGAAAAATAATTGAAGAGAGTTGGAAAGTCTACAATTAAGAGGTTAAAGTAGGCCTTGCTTCTCAAATTGAGTACATTGCAGATATCAAAACCTATCACATGTTGCACACTAAAGGCAGATTTTATACTCTGGCCTGTTCTGTTCTACTCCGTAGAAGAACATACCTACTGTTATTTCACTTCAAACTGCTTGTTTCTCTCATTCCCTATCTCGCTCCATTATGCACGTGGCATTGCATAGGGCTGGCAGAACTGTTGTGTGACACAAACCTGCAATGATTAATATTCACTGGTAAATCCAGTGGAGTAAATGAAGGACAAAAGGAACAATTTTATCTCTATAATTCCTTGCTTTAGTGCATTTATCAGGGTCCTAGGGCTAGATGTTCAAGGCGGTGCTGCAGAGTTGGTTGCCTGTAGCCACTCTTCAGGAATACAAGTTTGTTTTCAAATTGCTGGAAATAGATTGTAGGTACAAAACACATACCATGCAGGAATCAAAAGGAGCTGGAGAAATCCTGGGACTGTGGATGGAATGATGATTTGCTTTTCTGAAAGTATGTGCTACCTTTCCCAAGCTTGCAAGGGAGCAGTGGTAGTTGACCCTAGCCAGCAGCCAAGCACCCCACACAGCTGCAGAACAGGGAGAATACAGAAGGAAGACAAGAAGGCTTGTGGATCATGTTAAAGACAGTATATAGGTGAAGAAAAAGCTGTAACTACAAGTAAGGCAAGATGAGGAATGTATTTACTATTTGCCATGGGGAGATGGGTATCCAACCACTCCCTGAAAAGCAGGGCCCCTGCACATGTAATGGCTAACTGAGAAGACAAACACTAGAATCACAAATGTCCTGCTTTCTTCCTCTTTTCCTTGAATATTTGTTGCTGAGCATGACATCCTCTAGTATAGGTTATCCTTTTTGTTAGTTTGGGTCAAGTGTCCTGGCTGTGTCTCTTCACAGTTTCTTGCCCACTTCTAGCATACGTTGTGAATAGAGGATAAAAAAACCAGAAGACCTTAAAGCTGTGCAAGTACTTTGTGCAAGTACTTTTCAGCGACAGACAAAATATTGATGTATCCATACTACCTTAGCCACGAAACTAAAGCACAACACATTATTTGAGGGAATTGGGGCTGTTTAGTCTGAAGAAGAGGAGGCTCAGGGGAGACCTCATTGCTCTCTGCAACTACCTAAAAGGGGGTTGCAGTCGGGCAGGGGTTGGTCTTTTCTCTCAGGTGACCAGTGACAGAACTAGAGGGCATGAACTCAAGCTTTGTCAGGGAAAGTTTAGACTTGATGTTAGGAAAAAAGTTCTTCACTGAAAGGGTGATTGGCCATTGGAATGCGCTGCCCAGAGAGGTGGCAGAGTCACAGCCCCGGGAAGTGTTTAAGGGGAGACTGGATGAGGCACTGAGTGCCATGGTTTAGATGATGGGTTGGTGTTAGTGTTAGTGTTGGTGTTAGTGTTGGGTTATAGGTTGGACTTAATGATCTCAGAGGTCTTTTCCAACCTTATGATACTGTGATACTGTGATAACTGTGATTGTTTGCCACGAAGAAAATGAACCCAGTTTCAGCTAGGCCCAGCAGAGAAGGCAAGAGAGCTGAAACCCATCAATGAAGCCTCTTTCAATTAAGTCATCATTTGTGCCTGGGGCAGAAACTTCAGCAGATGACTGGAGCCAACATTTGTGTGGATAAATCCAGTCCATCAACAGTCAGCTGCTGCAGTTTCTTCTGTTTTATTTTTATTGAGGAAAATTCATCTCCTTGGCAGCATGCACCAATTTTCTCAACACTATTCTACCTTCTGAACTCCCTGCCAACAACTGGGGCCACATTACCTCAGAAGCATGAGTCAGGAAAAACATTTGTTGTCTGAGGTGGTGACTTCCATTGACAAGTATGGGCAGTTTGGTTAAGACCAAGGATTGAATCCATCTATTTCATCTTCTGCTTTTATTTTGTCACTGCTATTACACATCATGGCATACACCCAGTATTTGCAAACTAAATGAGTATCTCTTCTGAGTGCTATGAGGTCTTTTCAAGGCACCTTATCAAATATTTATTTCCAGTGTAGCCAATTGATGAAAATGGACACCTGCTCACTGTTGAACCTGATATTTGCTCGACTATCTCCTGTAAAAATGTGGGGGGGAAAATGTGAAAAAAAAATGTGAAAAAAAATTGTGGAAAAAAATACTGAGTAAAACATTCAGATTTGTGATCACACATTTTCAATCACCAGTGTCAAGTCACCACGTGTGCCTTATTCAAACAGAGGGAAATTTTACATGCAAAACAGTCGCTGCTATTTTATACTAGCTGTGTAATAATTCATGACCTGAGTAATAAGGAACTCATTAAACCTATTTTCTGCTTTTTCTTTGCACATAGACCTCCCAGCATAATGAGTCCAAGTATTTTAAAGGATAGAGTTAAAATTATCTAGTATTATTTTATATTTGAAAATATTCTTTTATTTTTTTCCACTACATTGTTAGCATAACCAGGAAACAATACATTACCCTAATTACATGTTATTTATTAGGCAGCAAGCAAATAAGTCATTCAAATACAAATCCCTGTAGTTATTCATGGAACTGCTTTAGATGACAAAGATATAGTAAACCAAGCAATCTTTCATTATATTTATTACACACTCTTTGTACTAATGAACAATAACAGGTTTTGCTGAAATAATGGTTTCTGTTCTGAGTTATGGTAAACGTTATGCAGACCATATTCATCAAATGCATGTAAAAGCCATGGATGGCCTTTATTTCTTTTGCTTGCACTTGAGGAAATTGGCAAGCTGGTGAACAACAATGATTTGGAGGGCTTAATAAACATAATGTAAAATAATTAGTGTCTTTAAAAAAACCAACATGCATAATATACTACTGGCAGCTCAGCCCCTGAGAAACATACAGTTGTGAAGACACTGACAATTTATTTTTATAACCCCTACCTTTGGAAAAGCCTATGCATTCTCTTTGCTCTCGATACCAGGCATTCTTTCTCTGTATTGTTAAGAAAGCATAAAATCTGCACCACAGTGCGATCAAAATGTCTCGTTAATTTCACTCATCACTTGGAATTAATGGATGTTGTAAACCAAAAGATGTAAATTTAAATATGAAATCCCAGAAAGGAAGAAAGGTAAAACAAAGTTAAAAGAAGGCTTTGGACTTGACTGTTTTAGGTACTCCAGGTTAGTTTTTAAGTGCTTTTTAAAGAAGATTTTGTAATTCCTATCTTCTTCCTCTGACACAGAAGTTCCATACATAATGATATGAAAACACACACTTTCTCCTCCTGGTGAATATTTACGTTATCAACTATGTTCAAATATGTTTTACTGATCCAGGTATGAGAGAACTTGATCTCCAAAAGTCTTAATAGAAGTGCTATTCTTCTTTGACATTGAATGCGAGCTCTAGTTTTCTTCATGTCGCTCTAGGCCTGACCTGGTAAAAATATACTAGGACTATCTATTGAAAAACAGTGCAATATTGGAATACAGTGAAATACGCATCCAGGTGCTTAATGTTACCACGCTTTAGAGACTTGGGCAACCACAGGAAAAACATGTAAGAAACCTGGCACTGACAGGAATTAACGATTTCTGGGGTTGTAAAACATCTGTGCAAAAAAACAAGGACCTACATTTTGAAGTCAGGTACCCCACTGGCAATTAGTCGAAGTTCAGGCTCTTTTTTGAAATGTAAGAGAGGACATCCCACTTCAAAATAAGGATTCTGTATAGCCTGTCACCCAGATTTTGGGGACAGATATTTCAAAATAATTGTACTTCTTCAACCTTCATTCCCTGTATGCATTCTTAAATGAAGAATGTTGTCAATGTTCATAGGCAAAAGAAAAATCCAACTGATCCTTTTAGAAGTATTCCATAAAAAATAATTAAACTGACTCATTAAATCCAATATTGTACATATTTTTAGAAGATTTGGTAAGAATAACAACAAATTGTTTGCTAACACTGCAAAAAGAATGACCCAGTCCGTAAATGTCGCTCAACAAATTTAGATTTTAATCCTTCCCTTTTCTTTTGAGACTTACATTGAGCAAAGCAAAATAATCTACAATTATAATCACAAATTTGTGTCTCTAATTCTTTTAGAAATTCATAATAATTTTTATAATTGCACATTTATTCTTAATAAAAATATCTAATTCTGTGCTATAAGAAAAAGGCATGGAGTTTGGATGAGATGTGGAGATTACTTATTTGGTCTAACTGACAGATTTCTTTCACTATTTGGCATAAAGTCACATAGGGCTGGATGTCTATATCCTAAGGTAAAAATAAAGTTCTGCTTTATAACAGGAAACTGTAGAATCACAGAATTAAAAAAAAAAGATGTGTTGGAAGGGCCCTTTGAAAGATATTGAGTCCAACATCCCTGCAATACGTAGCGACATCTTCAACTAGAACAGGCTGCTCAGTTCCCCATACAAACTGACCTTGAATTTTCCCAGTAGTAGAGCATCTACCATCTCATGAGCAACATGTTCCAGTGTTTTACCACCTTCATCATAAATAAACATCTTCGTTTTATCTGGTCTCCTTTATTTTAAAATGATTCCTCTTGTCCTATTGCTACAGACCATACTAAAAATTCTGTCCTCCTCTTTCTTCAAAGCCCCCTTTAGGTGAGGAAAGGCCACAATAAGGTCTCCCTGGACCCTTCTCCTCACTGAACTTCTTTCTTCATAAGAGAGGTGTTGTGTGCTTCTGACCATTTTCTTGGCCCTCCTCTGGACAAACAGGTCCATGTTCCAACAGGTCTATGTCTTTCCTGTGTTGAGCACTCCAAAACTGGGTGCAGCACTCCAGATGGAGTCTCACCAGAGCAGAGTATAGTGGCAAAATCATCTCCCACAACTTCCCAACTGTGCTTCCTTTTATGCAGCCTGGGATATGGTTAGCTCGCTGTGTTGCAAGTGCACATTGCCAGCTCAAGTCCAGTTTTTCATCCCCCCAGCCCCTCTTCTCAGGAGTGCTCCCAATCCCTTCAAACCTCATCTCATGTTCGTGCCAGGGGTTGCCCTGACCCCAATGCAAGACTTCACATTTTGACCTGTTGAACTTCATAAGGTTCACATGGGCTCACTGCTCAATGTTGTGCACATCCCTCTGGATGGCATTCTGTCCCTGAAATTTGTCAACCTCACCACTCACTTTGGTGTCACTTGCAAATTTACTGAGGATGAATTCAATCCCACTATGTTAATCAAACCATTATTAAACAATACAGAATCACCATAAGCCATAAAACCAACCATAAATCATAAAACCAACCATAAACCTAACACTGGCAAGTGCACCACTAAACTGTGTTCCTAAAGACCACATGTACATGTCTTTAAGTACCTCCAAGGTTGGTGACTCAACCACTCCCCCTTTACAACTCTTTCAGTGAAGTAATATTTCCGATTACCTAGCTTATGCCTCCTCTGACACATCTTGAGGCTATGTCCTCTCATCCTGTCACTTGTTACTTGGGAGAAAGGAATGTCCATCTCCTTACAACTTCTGGACCTCTGCGGGACAGCACTGTCGCTGATCTCCACCCAGACATTGAGCTGTTGACCCGTAATCTCTACATGCAATGATCCATCCAATTCCTTATCCACCAAAGAGTTCACTCATCAAATATATATCTCCAATTAAGAGAAGGATGTTGTGGGGGACCATGTCAAAGGTCCAGATAAATGACACACGTAGCACTTTGCTTGTCCACTGGTGCAGTCACTCCATCATAGAAGGCCATTAGGCAGGTCAGGCAAGGCTTGCCCTTAATGAAACCATACTCACTGTCCCAAATCACCTCTCTGTACTGCGTGTGCCTTAGCATAGCTTCTAGCAGGATCTATTCAACGATCTCCCCAGCCACAGAGAAGAAGCTGGCAAGCTGACAATACCCAGGGCCCTCCTTTCTACCCTTTTTAAAAATGGTGTGTTGTTTTCCTTTTCCCAGTCACAAGGGGCTTTACCTGACTGCCATGACTTTTCAAATACTATGGAGAGTGGTTCAACAAACCCATCAGCCAATTCCCTCAGGACTCTGGGATATGTCTCATCAGGTCCCACAGACTTATGTGTGTTAAGGCTCCTCAGGTTGCCTTGAAATTGATCTTCTCTTACAGTGGGAGAGAATTTCCTCCCCCAGTCCCTGTCTTGACATCTATCCACTTGAGAGGTGTGGGAAGAGAGATTGCCAGTGAAGACTGAGGCAAAAAAGTTGTTATGTAACTCAGCCTTCTTCTGGTCCCTTATTACCTGTTGGTCACTCATGTTCATTGTGAGGATACTCTTCCTTCAACCTTCTTTTTCTGGCTGAAACACCTATAGAAATCCTTCTTATTATTCTTTGTATCCCTTGCCAAGTACAGCTCCAGCTGTGCTTGGCTTTTCTGACCCCATCCCTACAAAACCATACAGCATTCCTATACACTTCCCAGGACATCTGTCCCTGTTTCTGCTGCCTGTGCAGTTCTCTCTTGCCCTTTAGTTTAACCAGCAGGTCTTGACTCAGCCATGTTGGTCTCTTATCTTACTCTCCTGATGTCTTACACCTGGGGACTGAGAGCTATTGTGCTCAGTGGAAAGGGTCCTCAAAGCTCTGCCAGCTCTGCTATGCTCCCCTGTCCCTGAAGGCAGTTTCCCAGGGTGTCCTGCAGACTAACTCCTTGAACAGCTGGAATTTTGCTTTCCTAAAATTCAGGCTCTTGGTCCTTACACCTCGGCACTGTGAACTCCGTCAGTGCACAATCATTGAAGCACAGGCTGCCTCCAATCTTGATGTTTCTAATGAGCTTACTCATGCTGGTGACCAACATGCCTAGTAACACATTCCTTCTCGTAGGTCTGTCTATTACCTAGCTTAAGAAAGTATCTTTGAGGCATGCCAGAAGCTCACCCCGAGCTTGCCTATTCTATATAGTGTTGGGCGGTACAGTCCTGTTTGTGCATAGAAAAACTATGCAGACATTATAGCATACAGATCCCAATTAGTTAAATGTTGTTTAACCCAGACTGCATTGCTATCCAATGCTAGTATCAGAGAGAGAAGAGAAAAATGTACAATATAATTATACTAAAATCTTGCAGTTAAATTTGGGTTGATATGCTTTAATGTTTTTGATAGTAGGAAATATCTCACTGATGAAGACCATGCTACCAGAAGTGCTGGTTAAAGTTCAAATATTCCATACAATGATCACATTAACATGGCCTGCTGGTCATCTCCAAATAATTTGTAATCCTCTATATAATTGTTTATGTTACCTTAGTATACCCTTACAGACAAATTCATCTTGTTTTTGTCTGAAAAACTTGCTGTCTCAGTCCATTAATGTGGCAGAGGCTGTGAGCCTCAGAGTGCCATGTTTGAAAGAAAGTTGTTCTGTTTGCAGATTCCCAATGCGTAAATCAGATACTGGGTCAACTTTGTCTTTCCTCACAAGCTGAAGTAATTTCAATCATCTCTTAAATTTCAGGGTAGTCTTTCACCTGAGGCAATGGTGGAGAATTAGGCTTTACAGATGTAATTGCCTTCATTTCCTAATACCAATAATTAGGCTAAAAAAATAAAACAACCAAAAAAACCCCAGCTTCCTCCCAGCACCCGATAAACGTAATAAAAGTGGGTGAACTTACACAGACAGAAAGTGCTAGCTGGACTAATAGTAGTTCAGTTACCTGAACTATACCGTGTTCTATATACTTAGAAAAACTTGCTTCATTTGAACAGTATTATAGGAAAATCTCCCAAGTCAAGTAATTTCCCTAGTCTGCTCTTCTCCAAGTCAGGTTGGAAGTTAAGCAGCTGCTATATAAACTGCCACATTCTTATCTTTATATACGAGGCTGACGGATCATCATTAGAGGAAAATCTGAAGACAGAGCAACGGCTTACACACCTTTCATTCTGTAGAAAGGCTGTGCTCTTGACAGTAAGGGTGAGCACATCTGCAGAACACAAACCATGGTAAATGACAGTAAAGATAGGGGCCTTAGTATCCAACAGCACGGATGATTAATTCTTGTGAACACAAAGAGTTACTGCTATGTCCCAGACATAACGAAGAAAAACTCTTCAGTGTTTCAATGTGTGGCAAAGTGTATAACCACTTTCAGTTGTTCAAAATTTACACAGAAATTGCCTAAAGGTACGTCAAGATTTTAGGGGTGTAACTATTCAGAGAAGACCCTGCTTGTGGGCTAGGGAATATGGTAAATGCATAGTAAATTAACTTATTCCTTGCAACCTAGCACATAAGACAACTGCATCATCATGTACCTAGTATTTCTCCTTTGAATTAATGAACAAATAGCGCTGACAAACGTTGCCTTCACATGATTACTGTAATGAGTTTCAATGGAAATGAGCTTCTGAGTGTGATTTTATTTTCTCAAAGCTGGTGTAGATTAAGAATAAATCCTGGAAGTTACTGCAGGTTTAACCCTTATATCACAGAGACAATAGTCTGTCTTGTATTTTGTAGAAAATTTTTAGAATAAAAGAAATGAAAACAAGAAATTCCATTAAAACTTGACCAAGAGAACTAAAAATTCTAGTAGATCAGATGCTAAGCACCTTACAAGCTGCTTTAGAAATAATAAAAGTGCAAACTACCACCTGGAATTAGAACTACGAAAGGTCTTGTTAGTTATGGCTTTCATCTGGTCTGCTAAACTATAAAGGATGTTCCAAATTAAACAGTTACAGCAAGTTTGTGCTCTCAGGGGCAAGCAGGACAGCTTCTCCTTTCCAGCTCCAGCTCTGCTGTCATAACTGTTTGCATTTTAGGAAGGCTGAGCCAAACTACTGCCATTTTTCTCTTCTGTATGTGGATGAGTTTCCTCTCTGCCGGCATTCTGTCCATTTGATTGGACAAGGAAGCAAGCACATGTGTCTGTAGAAGTAATACAGCAAATATCCAATAAGACAAGTTCAAAGCTTCTTTTGTCATAAAGATGTGACAAAAACCCTAGAAACATTCTAAGTCTGTCCAAAATTCAACACCACAAGCATGGATAATACTACTGAAATTTACTGAGGATTTTCACCATTTGCATTTGTTATTTTGTACTCTGCAAAGGATGGTGAAATTCTTAAGTGTTTCAACAAATAAACAGTAGATACTGGGGTTTACAGTAACATTTTTCCCCTAAGGTAACACTGGAATGGTGTCCAGAGATCTTTACTCCGGGTCTGCTTGCCTTAGGTTTACTCTCTTTCCTGGAAACCTATTCCCCTTCCCTTTACTGAGGTGATTTTAACAACTATTTCTTAATCAAGATGATGTTATCCAAATATATGTAGTGGAGATATCCATTATAAGGCAGAGATAGCTCCAGAAGGAGATGAATAGAGATGAAGGATGATGGGGAACATGTGACATCTGGATGGTGTAATGCTGATCTGCAGTCTTTTCAGAAGAATTACAGAGGCAAAGGTATGAGAGATCTGGTGCTGACTATAGAAAATTACAGTGACCAGAATAATGAGATGCTAGGAAAGGATAATTGGATGGTAACTGTAGTGCCTGTGATGGTTATATCCCAAGGCAACGGTTCAAAACAAACCACAGACTCTCATATTTAGTCAACTACTGAGGCCATCTGACAAGTGAATGTGAAAACCATTCTGGGGATAAATTCTTAATCACCTAGGGACAAGGGGACCCTGATTAGGTGAAGGTGGAGAAGCAGTGCTCTTTAAAACATAAGAGGTTTTTCACCTCTATGTTGCCAATTATCTGTTATTCTGAATAAGCAGCCAGACAGCAATTTTGAGAAGAAGTGGCTGGATAAAATGGAAGCATGACATGTGAAATACATAGAAATCAGAAGAAAGGACAAGGAGATTGTAAAGGATAAAAGGAAATTGGTGACAGCTGACTGTAGAGAACAGATTTCTGAACTAGTGACCATGCAAACAGATGAGTACACAGGACAGACTGGCTAAACATGGCTGCATTCTCCTTATGAGCAGACGGGCTTATATAGAGACAGCCAAGCGTCTTTGACCCACAGCCAAACTTCTCTGATACTCCTTCTACAAATGCTGAAGAATTGACTGTAACAACCAAATGATAAAAGACATGCAAGAAAAATGAATCAGTAGTATGCACATTAACCATTGTGAATTGCTGATGCCCAGTCTATGGAATAAATCAATGCAAGCAAGAACCTGACTCACAAAAGGTCCATTTAAGCATCTCAATTTAAACGTTATTTCGTCAAAACAGAGCACAAAATAAAAACCACAGAACTGGGAGATGTGTCATAGTTCCAGTAATCAAAACAGAAAAATAAATGCAGGTACAAGCACTCAAAAACTGTTATTTCCTGTATTGTCTTCCAAATCAATGTTCTAGAAAGCGATATGATCTTCAGGAGTAAGAAAAGTTTTCTGAAATTCTGTACTTATCCTAGTACTTCAACCAATTTTCATCACATTGAGCAAGCCACTAAGCCTTCAAGTCTCTATTTCTACTTATAATAAGAAAATGGTTTAAGAACGTCATCATACCTTTCCATGATATTTCAGAGGTATTTGAGAATTAATTCAGGCTGACAACCAGCTTGTGAAGAGTTTAGAAAACTCTGCATGAGCACATGCATTGAATAGCTACACTTTACAAATTAGATGTTCTTGATCTTGATATTTGGATAAACTTCCGTCTCCTTTTAAAGAGAAAAGAAAAAGAAACTAGACCATACTATTTTCAATTAACAATGCTATTTTTTGGATTAAAAAAATGTACTTAGATGAGAAACTTCTAGAAGAAATTCTAATTTCCATAAACAGTTTTAAGAATTTCATTCAGATTAGAAAGTCAAAACCTCATGACCATTTTTTCTGTGTTTGTGGCAAGAATTTTTAACCTTCTAAAAATAATATTTCTATTTTGAAAGAAAATAAATGAAACTTCAAAGCAGGGTATTTTGTTGAAAAAAAAGATACATTATATCTGGATGGCAAAAAAATGTTATTTACCAAGTAGTCCGAGAAAAAGTTCTGAGCTGATAGCAGTAAGTATCCTCCCCATGGTTTGTCTACTTCCCCTGTTATATCTGCAACTGTAACAATTATTCTAAGGGCATAATTCAAAGGCAATGTTCAGAAAGCTTACTATGATCCTGAGATTTTGGGATATATAATACTATCAGACATATTCTGGATTCTGTTTCTCACATGAAACTAGACTATTTTAGTGATCAGTAGTCACTGTTAACAAAATTAGCATCCACAGTAACTCCAAGTTAGTGGTATTGAGAAAAAGCGTACCCATACTGTCAATCACCAGACTAACCAGAGTTTAGAAGTTTATGTGCTGACAGATCTTTTACTAATGATCAGTTTTCATCCTAAGTGATTGTGCTGAAAAGCTGTGAGATCCAGAAATGACAAATGTAAGCGGTTTGGAGTTCTTTTTCTTAAATCTCAACATGCATCTGAAAGCTTGTTTGCTCCCAAACCACAAACTCCATCTTTGTTAGTCAAGGAAACTAAGAAATGATATAACACCAACACTTTTCACTGTCCAGAAATGTGCTTTGAGATCTTAAAAACTAGGCATAAACAAATGCTTAGTCTTTAGCTCTGTTCTCAACTACTCCCTCTCGGACGCTGAGGCCAATTGTACTCACGAGGTACACAGGAGACATGTTTGCCTTTCTTTTATCCATTTTACAATGGTCCTAATTTTCAGTTTCTTATTTCTTCTGCATGTTCTCAAATTTATTTCCTCAGCACCTGCTGCATGGACTCAGGCAGCTACTTATAGATGTAATTGATCTAAGATCTGACATTGTTAGGGTGTTTATATCAATACAGTGAATACAATTGTTTTAGTGTAACTCTTAGGTTATGTAAAGGAGGAAGGGTAAGCATACTCTACAATGATATAAACCACTACAACTGCGTGAGTGCTGTGAAAGGAAGGTGGAATTGTACGATTCATCCTGTCAGGGGAAGCGATAACCAACAAGTCATTCAGGCAGCTTCAGAGATCATCTTTGAACATGACCTTTCCCCCATTTGTGATACACCCCTGCCTCACTAACACTCACATGAAAACTGTTCATTAGGAAACTATCCCCTGGGCACACTGACTGGTCTGTTGTTGGTGCGAGAAGCTGGTGAGCAAAGAAAAAGCTAGAGTATTGACCAACACATAGCAAGAAACTTCCAACCAGGATTTACAAATCCAGGAAACTTGTTGCCGGAAGTCATACTGCAATGTATATAGCAGGTACCATTGCTACATTCTGCCCACAAAGAGGGGGCAATTCATCTTATGGCAACTCCAGGACCCTGTCCCTTTGGCCCTCTATCTGGATCTGTCACCTCTCAGCTTTGTTCCTTCCTACTCACAGCTCAGCACAACTTCCACGTTTATAGAAAACATAGTCAAGTCACGTATTCCCACTGTCATAAGATGTTCAGTAAGCGGTCTCTTCAACAAAAAAAGCCTGCAAATGGCAGTGAGGCTGGCAACAGTCATGAGGAAAAACACTGAAAATGGGATGGAAATACCTCATCACCCTGAATTTTTACTGGGAAATTCAGGCCAGCTCCAAGTTTCGAAATAACAGAGATGCAGTCAGCTGGGATGTGACCGATAGAGATGAGTGATTCAGAAACACAAAGAGGAAAACATGAAGAGGGTGCCATACAGACCGAGAAACATGACTATCTGGAGAGCTTTGTTTTTGAAACATCTTTGGAGGACTGGAAAAAAGAGGACCAGGGAAAGAAAGAGAATGTCTCTGCTCCTTAAACATTGCTTTTAAGGGCTTTTAAGCCTCTTAAGCATCTATGAAACTAAGAGAAGAGCGAGTACAAATCAAGGACCAAAACCACTTCAGAACAGGAGCATTTTTATTGTCATTCTTATTAATGCTAAACATACAGAAAAGAAGAAAAAAACAGTTACAGTGATTTAAAGATAGTTCAGCCCTCACCCTCAGTGCTGCAAAAGGGAAATAATTGATTGGATAGACCCTCCAAGCTCTCTGTCTGCTTCACATGCAGCTTAACCTTTCTTGGGGGTAGAGACAGGGCAGAATAAGATAAACAGGGACAAGTACTGAACTTGGCTTGCTGCTGCTCTCTCTACCTGAGCTGGATGCCTCCTATTGTGATTCTGGGATACTTCCAATTCCAGGGAAAGATGTATGATTTCTGATGAAGACTCTTTCCTCTTCTCCTCCCTCCCCTTTCCACCTCTTCCTACCCATTTGTCTATGATCAGTCAAGGGGAGAAGATAAAGACTTTACATTTTGAGCACAAGGATGGAAGAAAAAGAAAGAAGAGCAGAAGAGTCTCTAACCTTTATTTTGTTCTGCCCTAAAGCTCTTGTGAGACTAAAACTTATGCCTAAGTACTCCTTCTTTTAATTGAAGGTAAACTTTGCATTGCTTATGTGTGAAGACATATTATACAGAAAACTTAACCTAGAACACAAGAACAAAATTGCACAAGAACCTTAAAAAGACCAATATATAGGTTGGGAGAAGAAGAGGATTTGAGAGAAAAATTTGAGAGAAAAAAATACGCAGACACTTAAGTGATGCAGAGTAACTAAGTGATGCAGAGTAATTACACCACTATCAGCGTGCCAGCAAAGAAATGTTTGCTACTGATGTGCTACTGATCATTTAGGCTATTTGGGAGTTTTGGGGATTGACCTGTAACACGGGAAATTTCAGCCACATTTGTGGAAACTGTCTTGCTGGCTCATGCTTGTTTGTATGAGTCTGGAAGGGAAACGTGACATTAGAAGAGTTAGTTATGTGTTTACATCTATAGATTTCTTTGTATATATTTTGTTTTCTTTGTATTTTAAACTTCACCTCTTTGATGACTTTGATTTTTTAGATCAATGATGAAGATTAAAAGTTCCAAGGGGGTAAATCTAATAATTCACTTTCATTAAAAGACTTATGGTAGAAAGCCACTCTTTATATGATATTCAGTGGAACAAGTTAGAAAGGAATAATTGTAAAATAAGTGTAAATACTTGTAAAATAAGTGTTGTTTAATTTCCCTAGTACTTTATAAACATTAATGCAATGCTACTCATGTTTTCAGACCCTGAGCTCTCTTTCTCCCTATAATTCTATCCCTGACTGGCTATAACACTGTAATTTTCAAATATAGCAAATTATATAATAGTTTCAGAAACATGAAATACTTCAAATGAGACTAAGAATCCAAGGAAGGTTGTTACTGAGGTCAATATAGACAGTCTTACTCAGCTGTGGATAAAAGCATAGGGAGAGGTCAGTATGTTCATTTCCATTCATAGTCTAGCCTAAGGAAAGGATGCACAGAGGAAAAGTGCCAAATACCATCATCTTTAGAGTTATCTAAGTCCCAGGTATTTTCAACAAGTATTTTCACAAAATGTGTCTAGCTGTACATATTCAGTCTTGGAGGCAACTGTTTCTTGGTTTCTCTGTCTCCACCAGTTCTCGAACTATACTCCAGAAGCATTACAGACTGTAGGAGAGCAGGGAGAAATGAAGTTTGTTCACCAAGCTAGTTTTCTTAGGGTCCAACAGCTCTGTGCAGACATGATTCTGAGGTTCCTGACAGATGCTTTTAAAGAATCTGTCATTGCAGGCTCTCCATGCATTG
This sequence comes from Tapera naevia, assembly GCA_033556795.1. Classification (NCBI taxonomy): domain Eukaryota; kingdom Metazoa; phylum Chordata; class Aves; order Cuculiformes; family Neomorphidae; genus Tapera; species Tapera naevia. The sequence goes on from JAUMJJ010000092.1 coordinate 4,575,235, forward strand.
TTCCTTCCTTCCTGTCATAATGAGTACTCTCTGAAGAACTCTTAGAGTATTTGTTCTGCACAATGCTTAACAGTATTCCCAGACAGCCTTTACAGAGCTATAGCTACAGGTCACCCATCTTGTTTCAAGTGCTTGAACAATTACTAAAGATTTTTGTTTCAAAAGTTTTGAACCCATTTGTTAAAGGTCTCTATGCTTTTTTGTTAAAATATTTTATTTGAGAAGAAAATATTTTTTATTAAAAGAAATGTGAATATTTTGAACTTTCTTTACCAGTAACTGCCAGAACAGTGCCATTGTTTCTGACCCTTAAAAAGACCAGGCTGAGTGCTGCCAACTAGGAGTGTTCCTGAAAAACATTCAATATGACAGTGGGGAGGGGAGAAGAGTTAACATACCTGATTTACAGTATGTCAGCAAAGGACTGCTGGCAAAAATATATCCCCCTTTTACAGGCTTTCGAAATTTTGAAGATTATACAGGAAGAAGTATGGGGGAAAAATGCTGCTAGCTAATTTCAGAAAGTTCAGTCAAATGGATGAACAAATCACTGAGATGCTGCAATTATTATGCAGTCTAGTACATACAATCAAGAAAAAAAACAGCTTTCTTGCCAGTGGCTGAATTCAACGTAAAAATATGTCCAAATCTCTGTGCTGCGTTAACTTAGACTACTTCCAGCTTTGGATTTTGGAAGTAAAAATGCTAAATCATTGAAATTACACCTTGGTTTACATCTTCTAAATGTATTAATTATTATGTTTTCCATTCTGAATCAGGAAAAGTTTGTTTCCTAAAACAAATTGTATTTTCTTCACTCATTTCTGTTTGATGTGATAGAAATTTTAAAAAGTGCAAGTATTTTGAAGAATGAGTGAGTGTGCAATTTGGGGTTATTCTATATGAATCACTCAGTAAAACCAAGGCAGTATCTGCAAAGTTATGAACACTCCCCATGGGGATTTTTTCAATAGATTACTAAGGTATGGACTACCTGAACCAGCTCAAAACGACAATAAAGTTTGCTGAAATGCTTGACCTCATGTGGAACCTGAAACACAAAATTAAGTCAGTTACCTGCCTTCGAAAATACCTTGTCATAGATTTTCACTGAGCTGAAAACCCCTGGATTTGATGGAGGCTGTAAAAAGCTCATCTATTCTCTCTTCCAAACTCACTCTCCTATCCATTCCTATCTAAACCATAGTCTTCAACAGACAAAATATGCTAGTGAGAAAATGAACAAAACAGGAAATCTACAAACCAGATCCATTTTGTCTGAAGTTCAAACACAACTTTTCTACAGAGGGAAATATTGTAGTCAAAGACATATTTGGCAGAGCTGTTATGGCCTGTGATTTATTTACTAGCTGTTATGCAATTCAAGATGGGATCTTTAAAATTATGCCAGTTATGGTAGGAATTTTAAAAATCAAAAATAAGGAATTTTAATTTGAATATTATTATATTCCAAGGGACACACATAGTAATCAAAGATCTTGTCTTTATGTCTGTTAGAAATGTCTGTATATAGAATATGAGCAAATAATTCACCCTGGCCGCAGGAGATTCAAGGATTATAATTAATTATTGAAGACTTTGTTTTTGCTGTTGTTCTGCACATAGCGATAAAGACGTTACCCTGTCGGATCTTCAGATTAGGTTCTCATTAAGTTTTTACATCTTTAAAGGTAGTTTAAATTTATAACTTTGAGTGTGCCTAATCTTATCACCTGCAGCAAAGTTCTTCAATATGAGCATTTCCAAGACTACTACAATACGTCATATAATAATTTGCAGAGTAAACAATCCCCAGGCTTCTGGAAGCCAGGTCATCAGTGAAAAGTTCTTGACATGATCAGAAATGATGAAGGTAAAAAAAAGCCCAAACAGATATGGAAAATGGATATATCTAGATAACTATATTATCTTATCTTTTCCAGAAAAGTCACCAATTAATAGTAAATAAGCTTATGAACTGAGTCAAAATCCAGTTGGCCGAAATTGATTTAGATTTCTTTTAAGGAAGTGGCATTTCAGATTCTTGTGGAAAGAACATGAGGAAAATAAGGGAAACACTTTGAACTTGGGGATATGACACATTAGAATTCCAAAGCAGACACTGATCGGTATTAAGCAATGAGATTTCATTTGCAGATCTCATGTAAAATTAATCTTCATAATTCTGTTAGTTCCTGTCTACATATACATATTTTTTTTCTCATTATCTACTTTATTATCATATTTGAATTCTCCTGTTTTATGTCTAGTAAGCAAAGATGAGAGATAGGTATTTCACTATGACCCAATGAAAAATTAAATCTCAAACCACTGGTCCCGTTGAGGCAGAGTTTTCTCTAAAAATGTCAGCATGGCATAAAAAGGGGAGGGGGAGAAGTATTATCTATTCCATTGAATGATCAATTCAAATGAAAATATTGTTAAGCTATGCTAGGATGTGAAAATGGAAGTTCTGCTTATGCAATGAGATTTCCTGTTTATGGTTCACAATTCAGTTTCACACATTCTTCTAACAGTATGTTTAAAAGTCGCAGACTGAGAGATAATGCCGAGTGGTGACCCATTAACTCTGTATCAACAAGTAAATTCAACACAGTCACTCCTGCCAAATACACCTGAGTTCTTCCAGGAAATGTTAGGAAATGTCTGACTGCTTAACTAGCAAGATTTAACAAGATTACAGCCCAGGGAAGCATGGCTTCAGGCAGTTGTCACATTCACTTTAACTCATATTCATTAAGTCTTCTGATCTATCTCTGGACTCATGATGTACAGCGTAAAAAAAACCCAGAACATGTAGATTTTACTTTTCTGCCAGTTTTATGGCTAAAGAAGAAGAAACAGATCTCTAAAAGGAATTTATGCCACTACATCAGTTTGGGTCAGAGGTGAGTAAAGAAGAAACAAAGCATAATCTGTATTGTATATATGTTACATGAGTGAGGTGCTTACCTGGAGAAGAATGAACATCTTTTGCAAACCATCCCTGCCTTATTCCCTCAGGCTAGCAGTCTGTAATCAACAGGCAATGAGATTTCTAAAAAAGCTAAATATTAGCATGAACATGGTTTCATTTTGTCAAGTCACTTTGAAAGATGTACATCTGATTGAAATGACTTGGCTTAATAATGTTGTTAATACAAACTTTTTCTACGTGGCAAATCACAAACAGTTTTGTAGTAAGTGCTGGAGTTTTAGCATGGTCCATGGGACAAAATGAAAAAGAAATTGTTTCTTGAGCTCATTCTGTGTTATGTATCTACAGCTTAAGACTATCTGATGAAAAATATTTTACATAGCATGTATATCCTAACAGGCTGTAAAATGGAAAACATTTCTAGATATTTTTCTTCAGAAAAAGCTCAGTTCTTCCCTCTGTGCTGCCTTCTGATATATGTATAAAATGGACGGGTCCAGCTAGGAAGTTTTCTCTATTGCTTTCTTGTTCTCTGCTGTATCAGACAACATGTTAACCAAAGTTATTAAAAGAAGGTGTAAGTCACAATCTGAACCTTGGAGATTTTTGAGACAGGAGTCAGTCAGAACAGTAGTTTCAAAGAAGATGTGTTATCTGTGTCTCTCTGCTCCTTAATCTAAAATATCACCAAAATATACATATGTATACAAATACTAGTGTGATGTTCAATATTTTAAAAAGAAGAGACAGTGAGAGAGAGAGAGTACAGTTTTGTTATGTTTTTCCTTTTGGTCCTCAGCTAAATCACATGAGAAGCATGAAACACAGGGAAGCAGGGTGACAAGATGACAAATCTACTCATTCTCTATATTTCATGATCCTGAAATTTTGCCCACATGAATCTCTAACCTCAGATAAGACCATAAACTCAATGCTTTAGTATTGCTGTCCACAGTGAAAAAGCGACACAAGCATGTAGTTTCAAAGGTGTAAGAATGAATTGGAAGTTCCAGGTGACAATTTCATTGATAACACTGCAATTACTTATTTACCAGTCAATTTTTTAGTCAGTAGAGTCCAATGCAATCATTCAAAAATCTAAAAATATTGAACGCTCTAGCCCACATGCAACTACAGGATAAGTTCCTTCTCAGGAAGATAAAAAAGCAGACACACCCTGTGGGATTTGTAAATATCTCTTAAATATAGACACATTCCAGATCATTACTTCTGGGCCATAATATTCAGTGACACAGATAGCCACACAAAGGTTCTGCCAGGAAATTGAAGGGTGGCTATTGCAACAGTAGAAATTGGTCAAAGCCGTGCAAACAGAATGGAAAGAGATTTAGATATTGATTCAGCAACTTTTCCTGGCAGCTTCTGACAGGAGGCATTCCTGTAAAGCCCAGATGGATTTTGAAAACTTCTTCCACAGCTACATGTAAATGCTTCCTCCAGTGTGGTAGCACTTGAGACACTGAATGATGCCAATTCTGTTTTTTCTTGTAGAAAAAGAATAAATTGCATTCAAAGTGTTTGCCTTAAATGTCCACAGCTACAGTGCAGAGGGCAGCGTTGAGGCCACACTTGGAAACACTCTTTACATGTCTTACTTCAAGATGATCTAGCATTTGCCTTTTATTCTGCAAAACATCTATTTGACCAACCTAGACCTAGTGGAAGCTCCCCGTCAATGAATTTGCCCTTTCATTGACTGAGGGAAAGAGTAATTGCAACTTAATTATTTTCTCAGATCTCTGAGAAAAAGAAACACATTATTATATGTTTGACCTATCTTCAAGCTAGTCTTTCCTTGATTAAGCTTTTTAAAACACCAAGCAGAACTCCACAGAAAAAAGCTTTTCTATCTGAGGAGAATTATCAGATATTGATATGCCCTGGGAGCCTATGGAAGCCAATGCTCTTTACATGAAGTACTATACAGATCAAGAAATATAATTTCTACCAATTTATCAGCTGGATGTGAAAGTTCTGATGTCTAAACATTGAGTACATTAGATTCCCTTTTTTTCATGCAGTGTAAGACTGCAAATTCCCCCCAACATATAGGCTGCTGCTGAGGGAAAAGGTGATAGTGACAGGCAAAAAGGGTTCTGCTGCTGCTGCTGCTGTGTGCAGTAGGAAGATTCCTGCCTTTGTCAAGACAGCACAATTGCTGTTCAACACAATCTTTTCTTCATTACCATTCAGTGGATGCAAGAAGAGATAGATCATGTGAAGAAGCTGAGGCAAAAGTTTGATTTGGATGATTATCCTGCAGGTGTCTGATCATTGCCATGATGCTTAGAATTACAAACTATTTTCCTTCCATTTATGCATATTTTGCCATGAATATGTATCTCATGGCATAGATAATTAAGACTCTGATTAACATAACATTTGACCACTCCTTCAAGGAGAGACCACTAATATGGAATATTCTATGTTGGAGGAGAGATCCCAACCAAGATGGCTTGGTTCATCTTTCCCATCTTTTGTTTCCCTCTAGTGGAATGCTGCTTACGTAAACACAATTAGGCATCTGTCAGGTTTCCTGAGTCAATCTCAGCGAGGCATGTCGCTAGATTTATTGGCTCCTGAAGTCGTGCATAAATATAAATCAAAAAATAAACAAACAGACAAACAAATAAATCAGGTGCCAGCACAGGTACCATTACTTTTTAAAGCTGTTAATAGTATTTGAGATGACCTCCTAATCATGAGCTGTTGTTTAATTGTCTGCATTCCTTGTCTGAACTAGATGTAACATTCAAACCCTGACTTGTCCCTTTTTAAAGGTCAAAGAAGATGCAATTTTATGTACACATAATGAAAATCATTTTTCCTCACACAGCTCCCTGTTACAACTTATTTTCCTGCTAGGTGACACTAAAAGAGGGATAGATATCTTTGAAAAGAAATAACTTAATGGTATTCTAACAGCTTATCGTGTTCGACTTATTGGTTTGATTTTTATACTAAAAAAAGTAAGAATATAGTTTTGTTTATTTGTGGAAATTCTGAGTACAAACAGATAGAAAAGAAAACTATTAGCATCACTCCTCTTTTTAAAATCAAGTTAATTTTCAAATGACAAAAGATATTGTGCTGAATCAGTCTTTTCCCATTAGAAAACATATATTTTCTTCCTGAGGTTTCTGACTATTCTGTTGAACATGTTGTTTATGAGAAAACAATGTTTCACATTGATCAAAATTAAAACACCTATTACATTAAGTGCTGATACTTCCTAGGAAATATTCTGTTCTAAGAAGGTCCTTGATGTTCTGCTGCCTTTAGCTCAGATCAGAACAAAGCTAATTTTGAGATATTTTGTAGTCAGTACAAGAAGGAAGCTATGAATTTTCAGCCGCTTCTGAAAATTGCATTTGAGAGAATGCAGTACTGTTCATATTCCTGTAGGTTTCTCTGCCAAGTTTCACAGGCAGTATTTTTTTTACAGCATAGTGACACATTATGTGATTATGCCTTTATATGTATAGAAGCTGGTAAATGACCTAATGTTGAAGGGCAGCAGGGATGATCCCAGTAACTACAGACCTGTCAGTCTCACTTCAGTGCCTGGTAAGAGTATGGAGAATATAACTCTGGGGGGCTACTGAAAAACACCTGAAAGATAACACAATCACTGGTCCCAGCCAGCATGGGTTTATAAAGGGAGGGTCCTGCCTGACAAATTTAATTTCCTTCTATGACAAGGTTCCCCATCTATTTGATCAAGGAAAACCAGCTGACGAAATCTTTCCGGAATTCAGCAAGGCCTTTGATACTGTCACTTATAGCATCCTCCTAAACAAAATGTGCAGCACACAGCTGGATAAACACATAACGAGGTGGATGAACAATTGGCTGATGGGTTGGGTTCAAAGAGTCATAGTGAATGGGGTTACATCAGGTTGGCTCCCAGTCGCTATTTAATATATTTACAAATGACCTGGATGCAGGACTCAAAGGTTTACTTACAAAACTGGAGGGAGCTGTTGACACTCGAGGGCAAAGAGGACTCATAGAATGTCTGGAGAGGCTGGAGAGCTGGGAAGTCACCAACTGCATTAAGTTTAACAAGAGCAAGTGCTAGGTTTTGCACCTGGGACACAGCAGCCCTGGATACATGTACAGACTGGGGAGTGACAGGCTGGAGAGCAGCCCTGACGAGAGGGATCTACAGGTTCTGGTTGATGGCTAATTGAATATGAGCCAACAGTGTACCCTGGCAGCCAAGAAGTCCAACCGTGTTCTGGGGTGCATCAAACACAGCATTGCCAGCTGCTCGAGGGAGGGGATTTTCCCACTCTACTCAGCATTGGTATGGCCCCACCTCGAGTACTGTGTGCAGTTTTGGGTGCCAAAGGATAAAAAGGACATCAAACTACTGGAGAGTGTCCAGAGAAGGTCACAAAACCAGATGAAGGGTCTAGAGGGGAAGTTGTATGAAGAGCAACTGAAGTCACTTGGTGCATTCAGCCTCATAGCATTTTACTATTTCCTCACAAGAGAAGGAGGAGAGGCAGGAGCTAATCTCTTGTCTCTGGTTACCAATGATAGGGCCCGAGGCAGTGGCAGGAAGATGTGTCAATGGGGGTTTAGGCTGGATATTAGGAAAAGGTTTTTCACCCAAACGGTGTGGGAGCACTGGAACAACTCCCCAGGGAAGCATTCATGGTGCCAAGCCTGACAATTTTCAGGAAATATTTGGACAGTGCCCTCAGACACACGGTGTGAATACTGGAATTGTTCTAATCAGGGATAGGAGCTGGACTCAATGATCCTTGTGGGTGTCTTTCAACTCAGGTCATTCTGTAATTCTGCGATATATAATTAAGTAGTTACGGCGTAGATATGTTACTGCTTTCTTTTGTCAACGGCTGAAGCCTCTTCACCAGGAATTGAAAGTGTTTCATTCTAGCAATTAAAAAAAGTACCTTACGTGACTCTGTATTCATACTTTCCATGTGCTCGTGTTAGGTTATTTCAGAGATATCAGTTACGAGTTAACCTGTGTTTTCCCAGCAGCCCAGCTAATATCCAAACTTATATGATCAGACAATGAGTACATGAAAGTGTGTGTTCATTGTGTCAGATAGACAGAGGTACAAATACACATCGCTTAGCAAGCCTAAGCAGAGTGAAAGCATCAGGCTTGTTTTCTGAGCAGGCAAGTGTCTGGTGAGACACAAAGGTGCTTGCAGCATGCCCATTTGTATTAACAGTCTGTGCTAGGTGGTTCCAGCTATTGATCTGGCTGCTGTAGGTCTTCTCCAGTTGTTGTAGAGCCTGGCTCTGCAGTCAGAAGGACCTCTGAAATGCTGCCTCTTTTGCTATCATCCCTACAGTTAACCATCAAGGCAGCCAGAACACAGCCAGCTACAAGCAGAGGAGGTAGAGCAGAAACAAGTCTGAACTTCGTTTCTTAGGCTGGATCTCTAATCAAAAATATTGGGCCCTGGAGCAAAGTGGCAACATCACAGTGAGGTAATACATGCTTAATGAGATACCCTGAAGGCACTGTGCTGAAAAACACACCCACACACCCAGCCCCCAGCCCCCCAAAAAGCAACAGTTTAAATTTCTGTCCAAAGTAGAGGAGGATGCCTAACTGCTTCTGAAGCCTTGCAAATTCAGCAGTAGCTGCTGGAAACAGTTTCATTTCTGCTAAACAGAAATGATAGGGTTCACCCATTACACAGTTAAAAAGCAGTTAACTCTTTCCTTAAACATGTTCTCACATGAAACCTAGGTCCATCAGATGTGGCCTGTAAAGCCACCCAGGATGAAAGCATATTTGTCGACTAAGTCACCAAAAGCAATTAATAATAGAAGTTAGTAGTAGGAAAAAATTAGCATGTCACTATTTGGGATAATAACAAGTGGTTTTCAAAACAAGAAGTTGGGCATTAGACTAAAGTTTATTGGTTTTATCATGGGAATGTCCATTTGGTTAGAAGACTCCTCTTCCTAGACAGCAAGGTAGTAGATACTAGTAAGCTGATGTGTTCAGTTTCAGTAATAAAACAACTGCTCTTAACTAATCAGTTTTATCAGGTTTTCAGTAGTTTTAAATGGTACAGATAATTAGAAATACCTTATTTCACCCTATTTAAGCAGCAGGCAGATTGTGATCACAATAGGGGATACAGAGACAAGTGCTCATTTTTGGCAGGTTTCTGGTAGCTTGACCACTTCCTACCTGCTGCCTGGACCCAGGGCAGCCAGTGCTAAAGAACACTACAGAGCAGAAATGCTGGAGGCATGGTCACTCCTGAGCAACCCTAACTTCCCTACTGCGAAAGACAAAACAACATTTTCCCATCTGTTGCAGGGAATAAATAACCCACAGGTTCTTCTGCTCAGCTCTGCTACAGCTGCAGCTGCTTAATTTCCTCTAACACACCCCTGGGTGGCCCCAGCTATGCAAGCCCTCAGGGGGCTGCCCTCAGGGCAAGCAGACCTTGATCAAATATGATCTCTGCTAAGGATCAACTCATCTATCACGAGTATGAGGGGAAAGGAATCCCAGACTCTGGCGAGTCAGGGTTTAAAATAGGTTTGTTTTTCTCTGCTGTGCTCTCACTGTAGGAAAACAGCTTGCACTTCTTAAGTACAATCTAAGCAATCAATCTTCTGTTTCATTTCCCCCAGTCTAGCCAAGAAATCTCTTCAAATTGCTTTCTTCAAGTCTCCAGCTAATAAGGTGGTAAGGTATACTTACATATAAAAAAAAACCCTCTGTATGTTCAATATATATATTACATGTATCTGCCACACCAGGAGGTGAGACACAGGTAGCAAGATACTGAAGTTACCAGTGCCCTACTGCGAGGGAGCTGTCAGGCTCACATATGTTTAGTTATCACAACTGCAACTCTTAGCTCACTAAGAAGTGTCTGAATGTTTCAATTAAATATGAAATAATTCATTTTTTTCTAACTCAGAGTCACCATCTGGAAATGTCATCTTACTTCACATTGAACTGAAAATAAACTGGACTTAAGAGTAAAAAGTGAGAAATACTAAAAATAAGAGAATAGGAATTAAAAGAAAGACCCTAGCATGCAACCCAAAAGAAGCGAATTAGAATGCAGAACGAATCAGAAATCCCATATCTATGCACACAAAACCAAAAATATTTAACAATTAGCATTCATTAAAAAGTGAAAATTCATTTCAGGTATAATAGAGAAAAAATGTAAATTTTAAATATTTTCAATTTTTAATTCTCAAAATCTGATACATTTTAATGCATTCTATGTTAAGGATTGTAGGAAAGTTTACGTTTTTAGAAGTTTTGCTTTTATAGGTAAATTGTTGGTATAATTTTTATGAAGTAGGAAAATATATATGACAGTCATTTCAAAAACTTCAGACTGTGACAGAAACTGAATCAAAAGCATTTTCAGAGCCTGCAAATTTAGCTAATCATACTTTCTTGTGAGAGAAACAAATTTAAAATAGAAAAGGCTGAAGAACAGAGAAGAATCAGGGAGATTCAGAGACCACAACGTCATTGTTTAGTTCCTGGAGGATGAAGTCAGAGACAGAGTCAGAACAATTTAGTAAAAGTAAATTGTCAGCTCTGATTTATTTTTCTAAATAGCATGAGCGCAGGTGGAAATCGAAAGCAACCAAATTTCAGAAGGGCTTTCAATCTATAATCTTGAGTTTGAACACTTACATGGTTGATAGGAAGAGCCAGAAGTGGTATCGGGTATAAATGTACTCTTATAAAGATGTAAATTTCAGGACAACTACTTTACTTTTTTTCCGCTATTTTGGGGGGGATTATTGCTGGAGAGTATACTGGATTTCTTGCAAAATTGTATACTTGTGGTTTGAACTAAATCAAAGTCAGTTTCTTGACTCTAACTCAGTCTTGTCTAAAGTAACTTCATTTCTGAAAGCTAACAGCACTTTTTCAGTTTCTCTGTAGAAGTGATAACATGGGACATTGGTATGCAGAAAGGCCAATGTTTATACATATTGCTCTAGTAACCATGGCCATCCTTGAGCTAGTAAAAAAAAGCCACACCTGCAGGGAGGGGAAGACAGGACAGGTGACTCCAAACTCACAAGAGTATTCCATCCCATATGCATCATACTTGGCATAAAATTAAGGGATCACGAAGGCCTTGCTCTGTTCTGGGATGGCTGACATCCAGTGAGGACCATGTCTGTCTGATTGCTCTTGATTCCAGATCCCTCCTAGCCATGAACCCACTCCTTTGTATCTGCTCTAAGGTGTTTGTGGTAATGTATTGATATCAAGGAGTGGGATGGGGGCGTGATCTCAGATATTTGTGTATATTTCTTTACTTCTTAATTATTTTCATCATATTATTATTATTATCATAATTTCATTAAAGCTGGAGCTTTAGTTTCCAACCCACAAGTCTTTTCCCTCTCATTTTTTCCTCTCCCTTTCCCCTTAGGTGAGGTGGAGGGAACTGAGAGCCCAACTACACAGTTTCATTTGCCAAAATTAGCCAGGCTGTGGCTAAATTGCAACAGTATTCAACGTCAATGAAAATGCCATTTTTTCCATTTATATATTTTGTTTGCTTGAGATCTAAATAAAATTATTCTGATCCGAAGCAAGGCATTTCACGTCTTTTCAGCCATTTTTAATAAAGCAATGTAATGTAAATTAAAAGAGGGACTCAGTCACTCGTGGTTCATGAGAAACCATGGAAAGGAGGAAAAAATTAGTGTTTTTTTGTTGAACAAGTTATTCTGGCCGCCATTTAAGGAGATAAGAACAGAGAAGGACCCACCTTTTAAAACCCACATGGTAATTCTGCCTGTTTGTCTGTTGGAGCTCCTGTCTCTCACAAGGAGTTGAACTGTACTGCCTTTGTAGTGGGGGTCTCATTAGGAAACACCAGTCCCTCTTTCCTCCTATAAATCTCTCACTCCTGGATCCATTCTCATAGAGCCAAACAGCAGCTTTAGTTGAGGGTTGTTCTGGGAGTAAAAATACCAAGGCAATGAAGTGGATTGGCAGTGGTTGTACGCCTGTGGATAACAGTGACAGGCGGAGTTACTACCTTTCCCTCCCTCCCTGTATTTGTGTATAGGGCCAAAGGTGTGCTCTTGGGCCCTAGCGAAGGGCTTGTGAACAGCCAACATCAGCAGGAGAGGAACATCCGTAACCAGCTGAAGTGGAGAGATGAAATAAAACTGCAAGGCTTTCTAATTCTAGTACTGTAAATTTAAGCTGAGAACTCTAGGATAGTGACATTTTTTGATTTTGTTCAAGGAAGAGACAGACAGGTCTGTCCAGTTTTGTCTCTCTTTTCTGGATGCGTTTGGAGGAATGATGGACGTATCTAGAGTGTCACTGTCAGTTGGACCTGGCGACTACTTGGTTGGCAGAAGGCAATTGACTGTCTCCAATCCAGGACCGAGCCATGATGCTGCCAGATGTGGCGGTACTGTGGTGGCCTCTAGAAGAACTGCCCCAGGAGGTTTTGGAGGCCATCCTCTCCTTTCTGCCAGCTGTCCAGCAGGCCTGTGTGCTTTGTGTGACCTCTGGTTGCCAAACAAACACTTGTGCTTATAAAGCAGAAGTAATCCCCAGAAGGAAGAAGAAAGTGGCTGCAGAGGGCATACCAATGGAGGAGAGCCCAGCTCTGCTTCAACATGAAGCCAGGAGCATGCTGGAGCAGGGAAAGAGCCCTTCTCAGCATCCAGCATTCTAGGGCATAGCAGGCTCTTGGGCACTAGATTTCCTTCTCTTGGAGACACGGTCAAAGGAGGGGCAACAAATTCTGGAAATCAAAGGCTTCTTCAAAACAGCAGCAGCCATGTAAAGCCACCTGATGGGGTGTCTGCAAGCATGCTGATGTGGGAGCACACTGGCAGCAGGCTCAGCGCTTAGTAAAAAGCTGAAACCAAAGGAAAAAAACCACAGAAATTATGAAGCAGAGAACCTAATTATAGTTTTCTAATATAAAAGCAGCAGTAAGAGTCGGGTCACACAGAGTCTGGAGAGAAACTGCTCACAAGTTCAGTGGCAGGTACCACTGTTTCCCTGGGCTTGTGCTCTCTATATTCCTATTGTTTTAACTGCAGATAGGAAGGACAGTATAAAAGAGTCAACCTTCCCTCCCTCTCAATCACCTCCATCCCTCTATGGTTGTTGATAAGGGGAATATATGCGTTAATGAGGGAAAATTAAAATGAAAAGGGAAGGAGAGGAGAGGGGGGCTGGCACAGCACACAAATCAAAAGCTACTTGTATTACCAAGGACTGTTTGCAAGGTCCAACTGTGCTAACAATACCCTTCCCTCAAGTTCACCTTGTAGCAGGGAGAAAAGAGGCACCCTGCTGCCTTCAGGGAGGTCAGGCATCAGAGGGGTGGGAGATGAGGATGGGGGCTGAGGGGAGAGAAACAGAGAGGCAGGTGAAGGGAGGGAGGACTGTAAAGTGAAGGGGGAGGAAAAACAGTGAGTGCAAATCCAAATGTCGATTTGTAGACATAGTGAGGAGAGCCTGCTGGCTGACAGGCTGATTTATTGGATTCTTCCAGTTAATCACTGCCGGCCTGTGGCCAAACGGATCTCCAGCAAAGCTGAAAGGCAGCCGAGGGAAACAGGCTTATAAGCATAAAGCCGCATAATGGTGTTCAATGAAGTGTGAGGCTTTTAGTTCAGTCTCAGTGAGCCGGCCGCATTGCCGGAATGTCAAAGAGGGATTGTGGGTGGAAAAATTATGGATTTAAACTGCTAGCTGTAAATGAGGTCAATATGTCTGGTTCATAAACAGTCCGAGCCTATTCCAAGAATGCAGTGAGGGGGAAAATTAGCGTGAAGCCAACACTGTAGACAAACCTCATTGAGATATAATTGCAGCTATAAATACAAGCGAAAAGCTTACCGAGTGCAATAAAATACAGACGCGTTTTTTTATCTCATTCGCCCTATATTTCCTTCTTTCAATCTATGCATTTGTTAAGTGTTGTGCATCTATAATACTCCCCCCTCCTCCTTCTTCTTTTCCCTCTGACACCCAGTGTTGAAATTAATTGAGTGTTCTTGATCTCCCATTCCATTTTATTCAGGCAAGATTGGAAAAAATCAAAAGAGCACATCTAAAGCATTTTCTTCCCTTTTGCTTTTCTATTTGAATCAGGTTGAAATGTGTTAAAAAAAAAAAGAAAGAAGAGGCATTGCAAAATTTTTATATCTTAAAAAATGCAGTAAAATATCTCTTTAAACTAATACATCTGTTAGATCATTAGAATCTCAATTTAATGAGGTGACATCAAAGGCAAGTATTGGATGCTATGGAGAGTCTCTTTCAGAAGATACCTGGTCTTTGCTCATGAAACATTGACTTTAAATTAATGTGATGTTTCAGATATTCTTTTTTTTTTTTTTTTCAGTTGGGTCTTTTATTACTAGGGGGGAAGGAAGGGGAAGCAGCACTAAAGGACAGGAGGCAGGAGGACAGAATCTGAGCAATATGCCGTACCCAATTTAAAACTGATACAGTAATAAATTGAAGTCTAATGGCTGTGGTCAGGCTGTATTTTCCCCTAAGCCAATTGATTTAAATGGCAGTAATTTGGCTAGCAAGACTAGTCCTGTTTAAATTAAAACCATTAATATAATAGCACCAATCTTGAGTGAAATCCATCTGTAGCAGAGCCTCCACTGGTCAGCAGTTTAATAACTGTCCAGGGATACCCTGAAAATGCCCACATACATACAACCAAGAATAACAGGATCTAGGAAACCTACTGTTTCACTAGGGAAAAGGAAGTAGGAGAAACACTGTCAAAGAAAGACTGAAAAATTCTTTTTTTTTTTTTAAGCAAGATGGGAACGTAAGAAGCAGATTTCTATTAATCACAGGGGAAAAATATCTCAAATCTTTGTTCTTCATCTAGAATCAAAATATACTGCTTTTTTTCTGTTGTCTTTATGTACATGTTTCACAAGCTCCAGTACCTTCCATGACATTAACTTACCTTGGCAATTACATTTAACTCAAATTTGTTGGCCTGATGATTTATACATGTGTTAACTCTGTTAACTCGCGTAAAAATTCTGTTTCAGGAAGTATTATATGGAGCATCAGGCCCAAAAATGACATTGAGAACTATCTGAGGATTAGCATCAAATACAGGAAGCTTATTTTTGGCAGAGGCTTTCACAATATGGTTAGGATTGATCTTTTAACTTCTTCCTTTTTGGTACTTGATTCCCACTGTGATAGGCTGCTATATACTGTGAGGTAATTTCTTTCCCTGCTTGAAGGACTATGCAGGATTTTCCTCGAACATATTTAATGTCAAGTCTTGCCTGTGGTTACTTGTGGATGCGAGTCCCATTTTGAAGAAAACATTTTTGTGCTTCAGTCCTACTTTGTGAGATCAATAGCACTTTCAAAGTAATTCTTTTGAAAAACGCCTTTAAGGTGTTTAGGCTGCTCTTTTGGTTGTAGATATCCTGTACCAAAAATACTGACTTGATTTTATATTTTGCTTGATTGTGTCCCACTGCCTTACATACAGCTGTTTTAAGTTGTGATTAGCGGTATTGGACATCAGCTAGCTTCAGGTGAAGTTGTTTCCTTCACGGGACAAGAGATTAATGTTGAGACTTGTGCGTAATAAAATCGCATTTTAGTTTTAATTTCGTTTTGCACTTTGCAATAGAGGTAATAGAAGGTGTTTTGGATGAAATAGCATCAAATGTATTCTGTATACTCTATATAGCTGAAGAATCCAGATCTTAGAATGTGCTTTCAGTTTCTAATAATTTGCTACAATCCCCTGCCTCAACACCTCTGTACAAAAAGCAAAATAAAGACTGTTTCACTACTGTCTGTTCCAAACAACCTTCCAGTAATTCTGCCCAACAACCATGTGCTCCTCTGAACTAAAAAGAATGAACAGCACATCCTCAGCTTTTTTCCTAGACGGTGCTCATAAAGCTGCCTCAAGTTAAGGTTGCCTGACATTTTCCATTACGAGTCCCTGCTTTCAGTCACTTAGCTCTTTAACTGAACAGAAAATTTCTAAGTGTCTATGGACAATGCAGTAAAAGACGGTGAGGTCTAGAGGTTTTTCTGTTCAAATTTCACTGTATTTTGGGCGAGCTTGGAGTTGTTCCCCCTTATTTTGTCCAAGCCTAGAAAAAAATCTACAGCATTAGTCACATGCCTAGTACAGAGAAGTTTTTTGTAAGTAAATTGTTCATTGATGCAGAACGGCAAAATCACTGTGCCTGAGAGGTCCAGAGCTTGAAGCGTCTAGCAGGCTCGATGTGCCCATGCTCTCCTTGATCGGATATAAACCAACGTGAATTTAAAGACGTGATAATACTTCAGCACTGCAAATTTCAATATGCAGAAATGGGAGACAGATTTTATTAGCTTGGGTTCAGTCCATGTACAAAATTTCCAGTCAATTTAGAGCTTGTGCAGAGCAAACCCATATCTTTCAGAAACAGACCATGTGGACATAGCCTTGAAATGTTACTTTACTGAAGGAAACATAATGAATTAGGTGAAGTAAAAATAAATTTATAATTAGCATAACGTCATTTGTCAGAATGGTCTGACAAATAAATGCTTTCTCGGTACCTTATAAGACATTCATTAGCCTGACAAAGCAGGACACTCTGGTCAGCTCAGAAGATCATCTATCCAACTGCAAAGTGATTCTTAAAGAACTTAGCTGAGTCAACGTCAGGCCAGATATTTTCAGTCATATTTCAGCTGAAAAGTCGATGTGACAAAGCAGATTTCTTTCCAGATGCTAGGAAAAGAAAATTGTATCTGGGTATGAGTTTGGAAACAGGGCTGACCACAGCCAACTGTAGCTCATATGCTTAGGCTGATACCTTTCATGTCATCTGCTCATAACCTTCAGTAGCTACATAAAGACTGAGAAAATGAGGGTTTAATAGGCCCTCAGATACGTCACAGATATACGTACATACCCTAGGTAGCTGCCTGGTAATCTTTCAGGGAAAAAAAAAACTGGATGGCTTTTAAATGGAGCCAGGAGATGTACCTGGTCTATGACCATATGTTCTTTCTACGCTCCTCAATATCATTTAAGTTATCATGGAAATGTTGAAAGCAATGAAACAATGGCACTTTACAGTAAATGATGATCATTCCCTAATCATTCACTACCAAAGGCAGTATATCAGGACATGCAAAACTCTGTGGAATTAATACCTTGTTTCTGTTACTATAAATAATCTTAAAGATCTTACAATTTCAAGGAAAATGAGTGATTTTACTACTTACAGAGCTGTCACTCCTGTCTTTTTTTAAGATTTTCTATACATTACAATTTCAGAGAATGAATAAGAATATCTTGAGGAGATGTAAGTTATCTTACAGCAAAGTAATGAAAATTATTCTGTGATAGGACATTTCAGTAAAATGTACTTTTTGAGTCTGTTTTGAGGGTGGAGGACAAACAAAGGCCTCTTGCAATGATATTATATTCCAAATATCTCTTATTACAGACATTTTGAAAATTTTACTCAGTTTTCTCAACTTTAATCAGCATTGGTTTGCAAATGTAGCTGTAGACAGAAACTATGGTGGATGGAGAGAGGAGTTATAAGAACATAAATACTTCTAATCCAAAATAATTTCAATCAAACTGATGAAGAAAGATAAATTATTAAGCAACACACAGGGCCTTACAGGGCAAGAACTTGAGTCCGTTTATATTCTTGACTTTCCCAAAGCTGAAACCAGAGAGTCTTATGGTGTTGTGAAGAACAATTTTATAAACAAAGGTATCGTAATATTCCCTTGATTGGAAAAGCATGCTTTGTTTGCCATCTTCCTGAACCTGTAAGTCCCAATGTCTGCACTGCTATTGTTGCGAACAGAGCAGTCAACATAGCATGCACACTTACCACAAAATCCTACAAGACATCAATGAATGCTAAGCAAAACATTGTAGTGAGCCTATTGCTATGTCTTTGGGTGCACTGACCACCAACTCCATCACACAGTCTATCAAAAGCTGCCCAAACAAAAGAATTCAAATGGCCAAGTGGCTCTACACCTGGGTCAGGGAAATCTGTGGTTTCAACAAAGGATGGGGGACAACGTTGTTGAGAGTAGCCGTGCAGAGAAGGACTTGGGGGTGCTGGTAGATGAGAAGCTCAACACGAGCTGGCAGTGTGTATGCTCACAGCCCAGAAGACCAACCGTGTCTTGGGCTGCATCAAAAAAGCATTACCAGCAGGTTGAGGGAAGTGATTCTACTCCTCTACACTGCTTTTGTGAGACCCCACCTGAGCATTTTGTCCAGTTCTGGAATCTGGAAGGATATGTAACTGTTGGAATAGGTCCAGAGAAGGACTATGGAGATGATCAGAGAGCCGGAACACTGCTGCCATGAGGATAGGCAGAAACAGCCTGGAGAAGAGAAATCTCTAGAGTGGCCTTCCAGTGCCTGAAGAGGCTACAGAAAAACTGGGAAGGGGCTTCTTGCAAGGGAGTGTGGTGATAGGACGAGGGGGAATGGCTTTAAATTGGAAGGTGAAAGTTTTAGATTAGATATTAGGAAGAAATTCTTCACCATGAAGGTGGTGAGACACTGGCATGCTACCCAGGAAAGCTGTGGATGCCTCCTTCCAGGAAGTGTTCAGGGCCGGGTTGGATGAGGCCTTGAGTAGCCTGATCTGGGTGAGAGGTGTCCCTGCCCATGTCAGGGGGGTTGGAAATGGATGGTGTTTACTGTCCCTTCTAACCCAAACCATTTTATGATTCTAGGATTGTATGTAAAGGTCCAGCTCTGCACAACTAAATTAAATCAGCATTAAAAGCTAGGTTAACCCTCCTGTTTTCATCTACAAGTGCTGAAGAATTTGTTAGGATTATTCATTCCTTTAATTTTTGGTACTGCAATCTTTCTTATCGCATGTATATTTTTGTAGTTTATGGTAGCCTATGAAAAGCTGGAGACTAAAATCTTTGACAAAAAAACAACAAACAAGGCTTGCTGAAGTTTATGTAGGACACTGACACAATGACAGAAAACTATAGCACACTGTTTAGATCCTGGAACAGAATCATGAAGACAATCCCATCACATATCTACTGTGTTCAAGTGTCTTTAATGGGCTTAATATCTTGTAGAGAAATTAAAAAATAAGCACATCAACTCACCTCAAATCTCAATTGTATTTCCCATGGAGTCTTCCTTTTAATGTGAATTTAGTGCACACAAAACGTACCGGTTTAAGAGGGAATACGTACCTTGCAGAGAACAATTTTATTTCTACCCAAACAGTTTGGTTTCTCTATTAGAAAATCTCTTGTTACACAGTGTTTTAATTCACAAGAAATTACCAAATGAGGAAATTATGAATTCCTTCAAATGTTAGCCAGGATCTATTTACCAAAGAAAAAAACAGAGACAGAGGGAAAAAAAATTGAGACTCATGATGCTATTGTCATTTTACTTCCAATTTATCAGTGAATGTGTCATGAAATGCAGTCTTATAAGTGATAATAATGTGTTATTATGACTCTGTGTGTCATTTGCATTATATGACATTCCATTTTTTTCAATCTGAATGTTTAGAACAGAAAATGTTGTCCTTCTTCATGCATTGGCAAGTACCTACTGGCTGAGTTCCCTGTAAAAACACATATTTTACCACATCTTCAGTTAAAATTATTCATTCATTTACTAGAAATTATGTCCTCAAACCCATGTAATCATGGGTATACAGCCTCACATCAAGACCTATTCATGAACACACTGTATAGGTTCTCATATACCTAAAGGCCTGCAGATGAGCCAGTATTATGCACATTAATATATTTCTGCATTGTGTTTTTGTATGTTCATAAATATAGGGTTTCTGATGGCAAGAAAGGCAGCATACTTCATTTTCATGAGTTAGGAATTACTGCATAACTCAGAGGTGGCAGAGCAGAGCAAAGCCACTAATGGATTCTGTACAGTCATCCCTACTGGATGAAAGTAAAATTTCTTTATACTGCCCACCATCATGTATTATATTTATACCATATCAGAGACTTACGTCCACAGAGTAACTAAATATTTTGTTACCCTTTACTGAAGAAATTAATACCATTGAAGAAATAAGAAGATATATTACTGTTTTTTATTTCCCACTGGCAAGGTCTAAATATGTATTTTTACAAGTAAACACACACATACACACACATTAATAACGTGATATTTTTCCTAGTCCATTTCTGAGAGCAACTGGAATGAGTTCAGCTGTCCCCTGGATATGATGGAATTTTTACTCCTTAGATTTATACATCTGGGGTTTTACATCTTTTCATTCTCTGAATGTGATTCTGGATGTGCTGTGGCATAAGAATAATTCCCTGGAAAACAGCACAAGCAGTCAGCGTACAATGAAACAGAATTAGACCTTTGTCCCTGATTTAAGCTGTAGAGGCATAGTTACCACCTTTCCCTCCTAAACGACAGTGAAAGGTAACAGCAATAATTAAGCTAAGTCTGAGACAGATACATCAGTAGGAAATAGGTCTGCGTGTTATTGCTGACAACAAATGCTCATGAATACAGTAGCAATCAAAAAAGGGGAGAGAAAGTAATCTGTATGTGATGCTGTTGAACAGCAGTATGCAATAAATTACATATAGAGATACAGGAAAAAAATAAGCAACATCAATATCAAACTCTATTATCTGTGCTCTTTTGCTATAGCTCTTTCAAACTGACTGTCTACTACCTATGTCGGCACCAATGTAAAACAGAGCTCCTTTTCTATTTCTAAAACCTGCATAGCTATCTGATCTTAATTAGATAACACAGATATTCTTCATTTAAACAGAGTGGTGAATTTCCTTTAGAAGCTGGTAACTATTCCAAGAAGTGCCATAAACTTTCACTTGGCTAAGTAGGTTTTGGAGGATGCACATAGTACTTCAACCAAGCATTTTTTCCAATTTTTAGATTCAAAAAGGAACCTTGTGATAAATAATGAGGTGGGACAGAAGCCCTAGTTCAGTTCAAAGAAGCCAAACTGTAGTTTTTACTGTTAAGCAAAAAAATAAAGAAGTCAGCTCTGAAATTTCTCTTTCCATGCTGTCTTCAAAACTTTTTTTGCAAGCTAAAGGATCATATTAAATTTGAATACCTAAACTGTTACAGCCAAAAACTGCGTACATGGTCTTAAAATCCACACAATTGAACAGCATTATATAGTAGGATGCACAGCTAGGATTTCAAAATCTTAGAAGGAGAGGGTATCTTACAGTAACTAATGTGTCATCACAGATCCTCTAGAATCAAACAATTGCTTTGATGTAACAACTTGCCACCTGCTAGATGGATGGAGAGATGTATTCTCTCCAGCGCATTAAAACACTGGCTAGACAACACTTTCAATTAGTCATCTGATTTCTGTTCTGCTC
Source organism: Tapera naevia (assembly GCA_033556795.1). Classification (NCBI taxonomy): domain Eukaryota; kingdom Metazoa; phylum Chordata; class Aves; order Cuculiformes; family Neomorphidae; genus Tapera; species Tapera naevia. The sequence continues at coordinate 4,596,603 of JAUMJJ010000092.1, forward strand.
ATATGATGTCTACAACTAGACTGACTTCAGTGGGTTGCTCGCTATTTACACCAACATAAAAGAGAACAACACTTGTACAGCTCTACAGAAAATTTTTGGACAATATAAAAAAAAATAGCTTGCACAGTGGAGTAAGACTTTATATAACCCAGGTAATAATTGGCCCAGCAGCATGGGAACTACTGTGAATTCTTCCTTTTTATTATTGACCCATAAACAGGTCAATATATGTAATTCAGTATCCCGCTGAAGTCGGAAGCATCCTTTGCAATTTTGCCACCTCTTATGTATTTATAAAGAAAAAAAATCCTACACAGAAGTATGTATGGAATGTTATCTTCTGCACAGCTCTGGTATTATAAAGTGCAAAAGAAATATTCTAGGAACTGGTGTCACACTTTATAACAAGGAATTCTGAGGCATTATGGTAGTGATGTTGCAACTAAAAAGTTGTAGTGGCAACATTTGGTTCGATCTTACAGAGGTTCAGTGATGTAGACAGATTGGTCCTTTGCCTTCTTATCTAACAGAAGCAGAAAAAAAAAAGTGACTTTCAGTATTCTAGAACTTACATTTAAGGGAATGAAGTTTGGCATAAAAAATTTATCCTCTATCCTTATCCTTCTTGACCTTCTGTTTACTTTCTTTTTTTGTTGGGAAAGAACTTGGTTTGCAGAAATAGACTAGTTTAATAAAACTGGTTTTCTTCCTTCTACTAAAAGTTTACCTGCGAGAGCCCCTAACATAATAAAACCAGATTATGAAGGTAATCATATTTACTTGTAATAAATCAAATTTTGCAGACATCAGTTAAGTCTCCCTTACTGCACTGGGACAATATTGTGCATGCATACATCAATACCTGAGGTGTCAGAAATATATTTCATAAGTTCAGAAAAATTGCATACACACTTGCAGCACCATTATAAACAGTGAATTTGTAATGTGAACATTATCATCTACAAAATGGCTTTGTTCCTACATTTAATAAGCACCACATGTCAAGCCCACAAACATAATGGAATTTGCTGGTGATTTCTTACCATTAGATGTAGGTTATTGTTTTCAAGAAGAGAATTTTCCTTGTTTTATCAACAGTATCCAAATTTAAGAAGCCATCTCCCTTCTCTCCTCTGAATGTGGCAGATTCTGTAGATTGGTGAAATAAAATAAAATCACAGCCAGTAGGATACTCAATTAAGTTGAACTGAAGTAAGTGCAAGACAATTCCAGTTGCAGGGAAAATGTTTCCTTTGGACTGTCTCTGCAGAATATATGTTTTTATTATTCTAATTTCGGTAAAGTTTAGGATGCCAGAGAAGTTTGAAAAATTTTTACATAACCCATAAATGCTGGGTTACACAGAGAGGTTTTTTCTTATAGGACTCTTTAGGTCTTACCTAACATACATTATGACAGCCCAGCGTAAGAGCTACAGTAAAATACTCATGCACACATGCAGACGTATTTTCAGTTGTTTTCTCACCTAGTAAGGTCCATTGATACATCACAGATATTTTCAGTCTAACTAATAGAAAAACAGAACACTTTTGCTTTCTTTTAGAAATTGATGAAATGAGAATACCTGGAAACTAGGTCTCTGTTGATGGTGAGCCATGAATCTTTCAGGGATGAAACACCTGCAAGGCTTCAGCAGCCTAATGACAGCACAGAGGTTTTCAGAAGCTCCAAGCTCACAAAAGGAAAAGTGAGCCAGGAATGTCAGACAGGGATGGAACCACCAAAACCACCTATGTCAGCTGATCTAGCAATGCAGTTTGGCTTTTTGTGTCATTGAAAGATTGTATGGAAGTAGAAGAAAACCAACAGAAGTGATGTGTGTGATGAGTTATTCCTTGTCTACATTTGTTGTTCTAGAGACTCAGGATGTTTTCCTGGCTCAAGTAGGTGTAATTTCTGACCCTTTGCTGATGAATATGACCCAGTCCAGGAAAAAAAAGAAAAGGATTTTGTGTCTGCATTGACAGCAATTCTACTTTTCCATGTGTTACAATTCACACGTTCATTAAAAATTTATCTGTGTATCTTTAGAATAAATACACCAGAGTCCAGATCAGAAATTCAACCGAAGAAACTCTCACAATTTTAAGTTCTCTCTGACAATTTGTACTAAATGTTGTTTCTCTCGATCAGGACAATCTCTGGCTGTGCTTCACTGGCATTGAAGTGAGGGTCATCAAACACAGTAGGTCACCAGCTGCCGTCGAATTGAAATTCTGTCAATAAACAATAGAAAAAGAATTCATTAACTGTACTGTGCATAGGTGAGGCAATGTAATCTTATACTTCCCAACGACTTTTACATTGTCTTGTGTAATACAATTCTATGTACACAGGGAATCTCAAAAGCACATTATCAAATTAAGTAAGTTTTGCTGAAATTTCTCAGAAAATTCACTGAAACTTTTCAACTTACAGACAGATTAATGTTAAGCAACTTTCTGTTCATCCCAGAAGGAGCCAACAATGGACCCAGGAAATACATATTCCAGTCTTTCTTGTGGATATTTCTCAGTGAAGAACTGTGAAAATCCCAGAAAATATACACACATTTATCACTATTGTTAGTATTCTTAAAACGCTCAATAAAATCAAAGCAGTGTTGTTGTCCATATGTATTATTCCAAGCAGTGTAAATGGCCTTTTATGGGCACACTGATCATGGAATTTTCTTGGAAAGAAAAGAAATGATTGAAGAGCATAGAACTGATACCTGATGAGGACCACATGAATTTTAAGAATGTTGGTACTTCAGATACAAAATAAAAGCTAGTGTAATTTAGGGTCTAGAAAGGTACTGTTCCACAGTAAATGATGAACACACATGAAATAAACATTTCTGGAAATTAATTTCTTTTCTTAATTATAGGTAGTATGGGTAGTACAATATCAGTAGTACATTTAGAGGAAGAGTGATTATCTCCTTGCTGGGTACTTGAGTACTGCCCATTAGAAATATTTTATTACGGAGATGGTAAACTACAATATTTGAATATCAACCTGACAGACATCTTGAATATTGAACTGCAGAAACAGCTGTCCTTGAACTGTGAGGTAGAAGGTCTTTAACAAGTACATATTAAAAAAATCACTGTAGACTACAATCCTACCTACTCACGTAAGCCATTAATATTTATTAAAAAAAAAAAAAAGGAGACATTGTTAAAGAGAAAGAGGATGTATATTTAAAGCAGAAATATCTGGCTATTAAATTCCATTTTCATAATTTTTACAGTAGTGTCTAGCAGTATAGATATATTGTTTCAGTTGCTTATGTTGTTCACACTGTTTTAACCAAATGTAGAGACACTAAATACTATTCCAATACAGGCATTTTTTTTTGAGAATGGATTCTTTGAACGAAAAGAAGTCTAGTTGCAAAGAGCAGTAACGTACTTCAACAAGGTTTTTTTTACTTAAGTATTTTTAAAGTTATTTCTTTGTGAATTATTTTCTTTGAAGAACCTTCTTTAAAATTCAGTTTGTAGTGCTGATTTTTAAAATCTGTGGCAGACAGAAGATTTAACAAAGGTTTTAAAATTATATTTTTTACTATTCTTCATAAAACTAGAGAAGGAAAGAGAAATAGAATATGATTTGAGGAAACTTACCTTTTCCTTACCTTTTCTCTTTTCCCATTCTCTTTTGAAATTTCGCTGCCTCTTTCCCTCTGCTCTCCCTTCCCCCTTCTACTGTCCCTCTTGCTCCTTCTCCTTTACCACCTAATTTTCCTTCCTTCTCTTCCTTTGTCCCTTTCTCTTAACCTTCTTTATCTCCCCCACTTCTCCCTGCCACTTGGTCTGGAGAAGCTGTGACCAAATATGGACAAAACTGTTAATACTAAGGAGACCTGAAAGCAGATTTTCTAATCCAGTTATCTCTAATCATTGGAAGACATTTCAATTTTGCCCAAACCTACACACAGACAGTCCTACAGAACATTGCAGACTCTTTTCCTTGACAGTGGCTCAAGATGTGCATTCTTCCTACAGGAGGTGTTCAAATCATTTCCAGCAGTTACTGTGCAACATACATTTAGCTCATAACTTTCTAGCTAGTGAATTATTTCTGAGTATCTATTAGTTGTATAGTCTTAACAAACAAGATTAAGACTATGGGGCATTTGCACATCATTTAATTTTCACTTGTTCTTTATTAGTGCCATTGGATATATACCTAAAGTTAAAAGTATTTTTCTCTTCCCTGGCTGAGTGAGGTATTTCTTACGCATAATAACTCATTAGTATACCTTGCGTACATGTTAGTGGAGAAATAGTTACAAGCAGCAGCCACTGTCTAAATATCTGTGAGAACAATGCATTCATTAGCATAGAAAGGAAAGTTGATAATGATCTCTTAATGTTTCCTAGAGTTTGACCCAAGAAGGCAAAGTGGAATTACTCTATGACTAAAACAACTGCTCAGAAACTGTCTTGTCAATCCTGTGAAACACCAAGTTGATGCTTACTCAGCTCCCTGTAAACTTTTCTACTCATCACAGACCAGGCTAATAAAAAAAAATTAATTTGAACAGTTTCTTTGAACAGTAAGTATCCTTCTGGCTCCTATACTGAAGTTATAAAGGGTCACATTGACAACTACTGGACAGATTTCTTGTAAGCAGAGATATTTTCAGGAGTTCATTTTCCTAGCACCTGTATGGGGTGAAGTGACATGAAGAGGGTGTGGGTGTGGAATTTTTATCTTTAAATTTACTGATTTTGCAAAGTGCCTTCAGATTTCCACAGGTTGAAAATATCCTTAAGAAGTAGTACATTTGTAGGCTTTTATCCTCATTTCAGATGAATCTCTTTTCACAACTATTCATGTGATTCTGCTTACAGTAGTGCGTTAAAAATGAAAAAAAGTATTAGCAATCAACGTGTCATCAAGCTTCTAATAAAACAACTAGGAGAAGTAGATCACACAATCTCTACCTTAATTTGCTAATAGCTACACAAGCCAAGGGGAATTTTTCTGCCTAAAATTAAAAATCAGAAAGATAAAAGAGGAAATACAGACAGCTTTGTTTTCCAGAAACATTGTTTTCTAAAAGATCCCTAAATAATGGCGTGGGGTATTTTTCAAAATTTAATCATGAACTAACTCCTACTTTGAGATTTTCAAAAGAACATGTTATATAACACACTTGGAAACATCACAACTTATCTCAATGCATAAAAAAGGAAGAGACAAGGAGAACCTTGTTTTCCCAGCTGCCCGAAAGTCCCACTCATTCAGCTACCTTCATCGGCTTATGTGAATCAAATGACTATAACTTGTGTGTACTGGCAAATCCAAATAACTTTTGTGACCTTCCTCACTCTCTGGTTTTGCAGTCTCCCTTTGGCAGCAACTAAGATGCATGACATCTTCTCTTACAAGCCACACTTGTGCAGTGAGTCTTGTCACCCTTATTCCTCCCAAACCCTGAGACTGAATTACCTTCTCAGCACAGAGTAGGAGAGAGCCAGCCTCTCCAAATTACTCCCTGATACATCAGTTTTATTGTCACATCTGCTTCCCTATATATCCCTACTGTCTTTCCATCACAGTCTTCCGGCTACCAAGTAGAGAGGCAATACTTCCCATGCCTCTCTCTCAGCTCAACTCCAATTGCAGGGCCAATTACTTCTGCACAATTGTTATTTCAGCTTTCCACTCGTTACCTGGTCCAACAATTTCTTGAGCCAAATTAGTGATTCCTTTCAAGCTCAGGCTGAACTCTATATATTGTGTTTTCTCACACAGAACTCACTTGTTCTGTACAAGAACTCATAAGATCAAAATGTTCGAAAGTACAGCAAGTACCTAAGCAGTTGTTCCCTGCTCTGCACGAGGATGTCGTGCATAGATTTACAGTGGAAACCCTATTAGCCCAATTAGCAAGTCTAATTTTGGATGCTGCCTGGAGATTACTTAGTGCCTACTTAAAGACTCATGCAGTAAACGACAGTCACTACAAGGAGATGAAACCCTGAATATTAAAACAACAATATTTTTGTGTTGTTTTAGAGTCCGAAGAGGGTATCAAAACAATTTAGGAGTCAGAACAAAAATATATGAGTGGAATTTCTTTTCAGGAAAGGTAAGATGAAGACAATACTGTGGATCATATTTTCTCTTCTCTCTGCCAAATCAAATTTTCTCTTACTCTGTGGCCAAATTTTCACAACACATTGAGCTCTTAGTAGCATCTTCTGGGATGCTTTTCAGTAGATTTTCAGACAATTAACAAACAATTAAATAGAGATTCGCTATAGTCCTATTCACCCTTCCCTCCAAGTACATCTACCTACATATTCTGTTTCAAAAAAACATAAAAAAAATTCTGCTCTCAGATATTCTTGGTCAAGCTGTGTCACGACCATATGATTCTGTTTCCTCTCTTTCACATAGCCACTGAAGACTTCAAAATTTCATGGTTTCTCTCACTTAAAATCTTCTTTAGACAACATGACCAATATAGATGTCTACTTCCTTCAGCAAATGGGTGAGAATATAATTCCTTAAAAACAACTGAAAAAGAGAGCATTCCCCTCACAGTACCCCTCTTCCCTGCTCAATAATTACCATTCTTTTATTTCTGTTTTTGAAGGACCTTTGAAATACAAGTGAAACTCCTGTAGCTGCAGGATGCTATCTATTGCTGTGCAAGAACATAATGATGCAATATGTAATGGTGTGTATTATATATATTTTTTTAATCTTTCAATTTGTTCTCTGCTAAGTCTCTTGACACATGATTTGCTACGAAATAAATTCAAAATATCTAACTTCAGAAATAACTTTCCTCTCTGCATTTCTTGTAGGAAAAATCTGCAGTAAAGTGGTGGAAGAGCTTTATATATGGAAAGAGAGATTTAGCCCTTAAAAAAATTACTCAGAAGGATGCAGAAGAGAATACATACAATTTGAAGAAATATGTACTTGCATTGAAACACTGATGGTACCATGAATGCTATCAATTATTTGAACCTAATATTTATGTAAAAAATAGAGATTATGAAATGGAACTTGACTGACTTCAATTGCAGGAAAACCTATGCCATAAAAATGTCCTTTCTCTAATCAAAATATCACCTGAATGAAGTCATCATGTTTGGACTGATTGCATTTTTTTCTCCATATATGTGCAGCTGCATTTGCCTCTCCATAAATGTCATTTGATTATGAGAAAATAAACAGTGAAGGACTCACAGGGAGTCGGTACAGGGCCTGCTTGTTTACCTGCCGCAGCTTTCTGGGCTGAAGAACAAATGTCATGCAAATGGTGCACCAGCAATGAGCTGCCAATCATCCCGCCTTGGCATTCATAGTGATTTGCTAAATCATTTAAAGAGACATGCTTTACTAAATGAAAAAATATCAGCGCAAGGGCCTGTGTTTAAACATGGGGCTGAGTTATTATCCCAGTAGGCTGGAATGAAATGAAGACATCTTCCAATTAAAGCTTGCAGATGAACCCAGACAAACCCCCCTTTTTTCATAAAGACAGGCAGATTATGATTGGGAGAGAACAGCGACAGAGGCTTTCATTACAAGCTGATTATGGTGATATAATTCCCAGTGCTGTGTGTCTGCAGGCCCAACTTCACATTTGAAGGTTTTTAATATAATTTCCTTAGGGTGAAATGCTGAAGATTTATTAAACTTTATGAAGGGCTTACAGATCCAATTTAAGAGGACATATCATAGGGCAAAACTGACAGACAATAAAATACATTCCAAGAAAAAAGGAAGGCAGGCAGGAATGCAGGAAGGCAGGCAGGAATGCAAGAAGGCAGGAAGAAAGGAATGGAGGGAGGGAATGAGGGAGGGAGGGAAAGGAGGTTGGTTAAGTTTGGAATAGCGGTCTAAAAAGTTCATTTGTATATTTAAATTGTCCAGTTTTTAAGCAGGAACTGTGATTTCCTAAGGTTTGTCAAAATTCAACTATTCTTAGAGGATTTTCATGCTTAATAAAAATCTATGTGTTCAGATACTTAATGTTTGTGTACTTTAAAATTTACTGGTCCAAGGAAAAATGGACTCGAAAACAACTGAGGTCACTGGGTTTTTTTCCAGTACATATTGTAAAAACCATCTTTATTTCTGCATTTACATGCTCCTTTATGCTTCATCTCGTTCAGGTGCCCCTATGTGATTGTATTCAGATGCATATCCAGGTATCCATACATCCATTTGGGTGTAAGTAAGAACAAACTGGTAAATGTAAGCAAATATACAATAACTATAAACGTCTAAACAATTCTGAAAAGTCTCAACTATATATGCATACGAAATCCACAACACAGCTGGCAGTGAGGTTTTCCCTTGCTGCTTGTGTAGCTGTTTTCTTCCATATATCAAAGAGTATTAGACTGTAGTTATGATGTATATCTGGAAAACATAAAAATTAAGTCAATATATTGAGTTGTTAGAAAATAGGAACAAGGGAGAACATGGCAAATTGCAATGTCCTTTTAATTTATTTATCCCCCTATTTAATGCCAGGATATTTTTTTATCTTCAAAAAAAAAGGAATAGGTAGAGAAAGAATACATATGGAATGATAAATGGCAACAGCTCTTCATTCTGGATAAAGGGATAAAACTAAGCACACTTGGCAAGTGAAAGGGTGAGAACTAGTAAAAAAACTCTTTCTTCTTGAGTTTCAGTCAGTCCTTATATCATCCAAAGATGACTTTAGTATTCACACAAGAGAATATCTCTGATCACACCTCCAACCTGAACTAGAATTGGAAGCAGACAGCTGCTTTGTATCATTCCCTTTACTGTTTCATCTGCAGAAATAAAGACTTGCCCACGAAAAAATAAGGTGTTTCAGGCTCAACCACTTCTTTTTACATGAGCATATCGTGTACTCATTGGCTATCATGAACAAGAATAACAACCTAGATGAGTATACCCTAATATATCTAAAGTTTTGATTAGGCAACTGAATTGTACTTCAAACATCTGAAGGAGATCCAAAAGTCACAGAAAGTAACCAGTCTCCTGAATAATCAGGACTTACAAGAGGAAATCTTATACAGTGATTAATTTATTGCCTTAAACTGAAATTAATCAACAAATATGCAAATTCCAGTTCTAATCTGCTACACAGTAAACATATTCCACTTTTTCTTCAAAATCTAAACTGTCTTCTGAAAGACTGCTGTGAGAAACTGTAGAGAAAATCAACACTAACAAATGGAGAAATGCTAATTTAAAGACATTCATTTAAGCTTTTCGTTTGGCTCTTTCTCCTGAAAGGCCACATGAAAAAAAACCCAGACTTTTCAACATTCAGCCTTCTGCTGGCATCACCTCAAGATGTATTTTGATTGATTGCATTTGAAGAGACGTGTAAGTCTGATTCTCACTGAAAATTTTGTTCTCTTAAAAATAGTTATGTTTCAATACACAGGTAAGGAGATCTTAGGTCTAGCTTCTTGGCTTAGGGAAGACACAGTGTATTTACCAACTATTCTCAGTTTTGTTTTGTGACCATCTCTTTAAACCTCAGATTTTTAGGTGAGTAGACCTCTTACTCAGTGCTTGTACAGCCCACAGCAAAATGGACAAGTCTTTGCAAGCGCAGTCTGAGCATGCAACAGCAGCGAGCAAATAAATGCATTAGATCCTCAGACAATATTGTAATAGTTTGGATTTGCTTTCCATAAGAAGTAAACAAAGTGACATACCTAGTTCTACATAAGGAATTAGAGATAGTAACGGGGCTTTATGAAACGATATTTCATTACTGTGAAACTGAGCTTATAAAATGGAACTAAATTTATGAGCTCATTTGAGATTAATAAACAAAGATTTAATAAAAGACCTAGATAATGTCTTCTGCTATTTCCATGTGACCTAGAAATAAGGATAGTCATTGCATGGTATTTAGTTACCCTTTACTCATCAGAGCAGCCTTTAACAGAAAAATGGCTTTGAATGGCATGGCATATTTTCGTGAGTAATGTCTGGTTATTATACTGCACACCTCCACACTTGGATGAATACGAACAGCACAGGCAGCATTTCACATCCCTGATTATCATGTTGAGGTACTGACAACTCTGTGAGAATCCTACCTGTGAATTTGTCTGATGTCAGATAAGATTAACCCTGGGCCACAACACCTAAAGACAACTCACAAGCAGTTTTAGTTAGCAGCAAAAGCACGCTCTTAGCAAAGTAGTATATGCGTACTGAGAGTTTATCTATAATATCACTTTCATATATGTATATTAAGTAATTCACTGATTATCTTGAATTACCTTGTGGTGAGGCACTGGAACAGGTTGCTCAAAGATCTCACGGATGCCCCATTCCTAGAGATGTTCACAAATCAGTTGGACGAGGCTTTGAGCAATCTGATCTAGTGGAAGGTGTCCCTCTTCATGGGGATAGGCTGGAACTAGATGATCTTTAAAGTCCTTTCCAAGCCAATCATTTGATGATTCCATGCCTCCTGAACCACAGTCATCACAGTTTAGACCTGCAGAACCTGGCTACTTTAACTAGTGTGTATTTACCAGTCTTGTTCTTTGAGTGCAGGTCACATCCTGTGACTTTTCTGTGACTGTTTCACCACTGAAGAAAATTAAGGAACTGGATGGTTTTAGTTCTATTCAGTCAGCCTTCCTTTTCCTGACTGACATGTTTGAGAAGGTAGTCTGTTGATAGTAGTTTGTTGATTTCCTTCTGCCTGAATAAAAGCTCTAACTAGTCATGGTGTCTACTGAAGCACAATCAAACCCTCCTGCAATAAACCAAAGTCCTGTAAAATATTTAGTTAATGAATGGATTCTTGATCTCAAAACCAAATCATCACTTTCATCACTTTGTGACACAAAACCTCATACAACAGTAGGAAAGCTGAACTAGTGGTCAAACAAGACATCATTGTGTTCTGAAGTCTCTTTTGCCAGATTGTAGGCACAAGTGTAGTGACAAAACAGGATTCAGTCATTACCAACCAAGTAAAAACATCCAGGCTCCCTCTAGCCCCAGGTGTTCGAGCCATATCAGTGATATGTACAGCCAAAATCGCCTACCCTAGTGCCTGCCTATATTCTCTTTTGCTTCTGTCAGATGTTTTATGAATGCTCTTGTATCTGCTAAAAGCCTTATATTAGTTGCTTCTATACAAATATGGTTGTTTCACACCTATGCAAACAGAGAAAGATGGCTTGAAAAACATAACCTCTTCGTATTTCTCATGTCCTTCAGCTACTTTTACACAGGACCTCCCACAGTTATACAGAATAAGCAGCCAACTTAGTTGACAGAGTGACAAGGTAAACAGGAGTTTTATTTTTAAATAGATTTTCTTAATTAATTTAATTTTGATTCTGTGAATTTACACTGATATAAGAACACATCAGGTACCTTGAGAAGAATTCTTAGTATGCAATGGAAAGTCTAAACAGAGTGAATTCCACTGAGATAGGAATATATAAAGTTGAAGTCAGCTTTCACCAAAGATTCAGGCTCTAGTGAATGATCATGATTGTAATCTTTCTACAGTTCATCCACAAGGCATGTCAAGATAAAGAGCAAATCAGAAACAATACCTGTAATCCTCCAGCAATTTTCCATCAAACTGACTACTCTAATAGGATTTTTGCCACTTTTAAATCAGACATATTATTGACCTGTAGAACTCACTTACTTGTTAATACTTGTGAAGTGCTGAATTATTAATAATTACAATTAATAATTATTATTAATGTGAGGAGACTAAGTGAACAATTTAGGAAATTTCTAAAAATATTTAGAAGGTCACATGATGAGAATAATGTCTGTATATACATACAGTAAGATAAAAAGAATATTCTCCAGGCTTTGCAGCATAAACAGGTCACTACCTGGGATCAGGTGAAAAAGATGTTACTCAATCAAGACATAAGCCACTCAACTGAAAAAATTGCACATTTTGAACACTGTGGGTTTTATGCATTTTCCTAATGACTCCAGGATTGATTATGGTTAGTGTTTTATACCAGGAGAGAATGAATTATCTATGTAAAGATCTTTCTGGTAGAGCAGGCCTTAAGGAGTGACCCTTTCTGATGAAACTGAGAAACTGACTCCTGCAGCCTCATAGTAGAGACATACACGCAAATGCTGTAGGTTGATTACATAAAATGCATGACAGTAATTGCTGTGTATCCAAGAATGACTGTCAAAAGAGTACTTTGAAGTAATTTTCTTGCAGTGTTAGAAAGACGGCAGCAGAGAAGCTGAAATCACAAAAACTATTCTCAGGCTTTCTCAGCTCTGTAAAGTGCAGCAACTAAGTTGTATTTCCCCTAATCTTTGGAAAAGTTAGGAAATATAAACCTTAATAGTTTGACATTTAGCACGAAAATATATACGATGTGCTTTTATAAGCACTGTCTACTCCAAAAGTCATGAATTTAAAAGCTATAATACTAAGTTCAGACCATGAATATCTTTGGTTTAAGGGTAAGCCTGGGATATGATGATTCTGAGTCATCTATAAGACTAAATTATTAAGGACTTGCTTTGTGCTCTGGGCAAAGATATAAGAACTGAATAAAATATATGTGCTTCCACACTAAAAAGAATTGCAATGCTCATGTTCTGTAGAAAGGTCTATTTGCCAGTCAAGAAACGGGAAACATAACTGTGGGTGTCAGCAATAAATAAGTAAGACTGAGGACTTGTTTAATAATTCTACAGGTGAACAAGAGGTGATTTTTCTGCTAAGTCCTGTGATTAGAAAATGTTTCTCCTGCAAGAGTTATGCTCCTAACACATAAGTACAGAATAAATCCCACAACATAAGGATTGTCACATGATCCATGACTGGTCTTGTACATGCAGTACCAGATCCCTTCAGTGTTAATGTCGGTGGCCACCTTCAGCAGGTTGTGGAACAGGATGTAAGCCACACATTTGTTCAAAGTTTACATGTTTTCCTTTTTTTTCTGACATATCAATGTGAAGGGAATTGAACAGTAGAAAACAAGTGCTTTCATGTCAGTAGGACAGTGATAGTCACATCCTGCAACAAGAAAAAAAGACCTGCCGTATTATTAAAGACAAATTTTTTGGAGCTGATTGTCAGAAATTGATCACAAGTTTATTTTTATTTTTTAATCTTAATTTTATTTTTCTTCCAATTGGATTCCTATCTTCTAATATACTGTGCACATTTTAATATGTTTATTTCTATTTTTCTTTTTATCATACCTCGATAACTGCCTGATATATAAAGGTACTGTAGATATGTAACATAGTTCAATTTGTTTCTTTTCCATATGTCATTCCTTCATAGAAAAAGAAATAGCTTGCTCATAATTTAAATAATTTAACACTTTTGAAACCTCTTTTTTTGTTGTTACCCCAGGAGATGGCAAAACTTGACGTAATTAATTACTGTAGACTGCTGATAATGAGTAGCCAGCACAGCCTTATGGATGATATCTATTTTAGGTAGGCTGACTGGGTAGAATCTGAAACTAAATGGAATATATCATTAACACATGAAACAAAAGAATTTAATCCTATTCAGATGCCTATTATTTTCACCAGTGTCTCATGTGAACTCTACAGGTCGAAAGCAAAGTTTGTCTCATGTCTGGTCAGAAAAAACAGACCAAGGAGTAAGTACTTCAGTCTCTATAGAGGAGCCATGTTGCAGGAAAGCATTAGCTGCTAGCCAATGAGCAAGGAAATTTAGCACAAGCAGGAGTGGAAATCGTTCACTGAATTATGGGAAAATTCATGGAAATTAATATTGATTGCACAGAGGCTTGCCCTCTGGTATCTCCAAATACCATTGGGAGAGTCTATTGACATAACAGTGACAAGGAAGTTATGGAAATGTGGTGAACATTGGAAGTATTAAAAATGCAAGTGAAGAATAGGAATAATTCAACATGAATCCTTGTAAATATTTTCACATCTCTAGGCCTGAAAGACTGTACACACTTACAAAATCACAAAGTCCTGCCTTGAATATCCACTGGTTTAATGAAGCCATAAACACTTGAAGAATGGAAACTCATGGATTTTCAACTATATTTATTTTCATGTACATTTTTCTGCAGATCAGTAAAGCTTGACTGTAATACCTACAGTAGATGTGTGAGAGATCTGCTGAGAAAAGAGAAAATCTGTGATAAAAGAAATAATTAGAGCAAACATAATAATTAAAAGTGCTAATAAAAAGTATTTCTATATTTTTCTTCTTTTTCCTCCTTAAAAAGCATTGTTCTGTAAGCAGGTGCATGTTGTTTAAATGCTAGCTAGCTTTGAAAAATGAAGTCTCATTCGTTAATTTTGCTCACAGGAAAATGTTCTGATATATCCTTGAAAGATGACTTGTATGATACTGAAAAGGTAAAATTTCAGCCTAAATTGACTTTCTTGCCTCTCCTAAATCTCTGCACAAGGGACAAGAACAGAGGAGGACTGTGATCATCGAATGGACCCATTTCCTTGCTAAATTCCACTAGTTTTTCTACCCTAAACCAAATCAATTCATACACCATGGCTTAATCCAGTTAAGTAGCTCACCTCATAATAAATTCAGTGATTAGCTGGTGGATTAGATTCCTATATGGCATTGTATCAAAAGCTTTTGCTAAAATCCAGGTAAATTAAGTCCATAGCTTTTCCTCTGCCAAGCCTTTCAGATACTTATTCAAACAGTTCTTTCAGATATGTTAAATATGACCACATTGTTTGACCTCAAGCTGATTTATGTTTATTTAAGTCAAATGCGTCATGGAGAGTCCTCTGTGTTGCCTTCCTCATTTTTTTAATTTTTTTTTATGATTACATACATAAAAGTAGCTTAAGATTCCAAACAATTAAAACAAAATAACACAAAAAGTCTTAGGAAAGGGTGATTTTTATTATGATTCAGAAAGACTACAGCTCATCAACTTTAGCAAATGTTATCACATTTATTCTCTGGTATTGCAGGTTAACACTGTGCATCTATTATCAATCATTTCTAATCACACACTCCATTGAAAGGTGCATTTACAATGCTGCCTGAGCAGTCCGAATGAAGCACATAGCTAAATGTCCTGCCTGGGCCCTCAACTGAATTAAATTAACACGAGAGATGCCACATTAGCAGAGTCACAACAGCTGATAAATTGGACCTATATTTTATCCATTAATAAAGACGTTAAAATGAAATTATGAGACACATGAAGGAGCTGTATGTTTTTAGTTTGGTTCAGGCTTTTATGGTTGTCAGCCCTAGCTTCTCTGTTGCAAAGAAAAGCAATAGCACGTTAATGAATCTTTTAAACTTACAAATCTTAAGCTTTTTTGTCTCTCTGTGTATTCTTTCTTTGAAACATGTACAGATTAATCCAGGATGTTAACAGGGGTTGTCTCCAGATCTAATGGCAAAATTTAACAGCTTGGGGTTGTTTTGCAGAGATCCTGCCTCTGAGTCTACTATCACATATCCATGCATTACTCACAGCTATGGTGAGAATCAGATCTTCTTTATTATCTGGATGTTTTTTTTGTCTCTCATGACTCCATAGTTGATGGAATGAGTGAGGAGAGAAAGATTTGACCCTAATTCTTATCTTTCTTTAGAGTATAAAAGATCAAATAATTTTAACATCTATAAAACTGCTTGATTCATATCCTTTACTCAGTATGACCTAGCCTATATGTGCAATCTCTCATTGTGAGATCATGTCTTTTTACAATGCTTTTCAATTTCTTTTGCCATATCATCTTATCCACTTTTCTGAACAAGTTATCTCTGTCTTACTAATTCCTTTATTATATTCAATTTCAGGCAATAATGATTATCCCCTTATGCCAGTTCTATTGTCCTGGAAATACTCCAATTTTAGTAATTGCATTTTGTTGACATAAAATCCCTTCTGCAGCTTCAGTTGGATACCATATTCTCCTTTACTTCCTGTCCTAAAGTGCCATGCCTTGTCACTGTGCAATTCTAAACCGCTGCTCTGTTCTGCTTCACTGCTTTCTGCATTTAGGTGATTTGTGCAGTCATGTGCTCCTATGCACGTACACAGGCACACAGATTTGGAAAAGAAAGTCGAGAAATCTTTAGCTGCAATTGTAATGCAGGTTGCTGCGTAAATAGAGGACTGTAGTTACTTGACATTTCCCTGGTTTTGTCCCTATGAACTTTCCCTCATATATTTTGAATATTTATCTGCATTCTTTGATCATATTCTCCCAGCAATTGTTATTTTCTTTGTCATGCATTTCAAATTCAAATATAGATATCTTAGGTTTTTTCCTTACCCAGCTTCTCTATTTCTTACACAGAATTCTTTTTGCATCTGTGAAGTAGATTTTGATTTTACCACTTGGTACTAGGGTGGAGATTTTTGGCTGTTCAATTCCCTTCTCATGCTGTGTCGTTCAAAATTCCTCTCTACTGACCTCATCTCACATATTATTTTTATGTAATTTTATGCTCTTGCTCCAGAGTCACTTACTCTGTGTGTGCCACCATCTAACTGCTTCAATGTTACTTACTTTCTTCTATTAAACCCTTCATACAACCATTTTTATCTGGGCAGAACTTCACACACCTAACTCAGTTGAGTGTGCCAAAAGCGTAACAGCTTGTACTGATTTTTTGCCATTTTACATTCAAGTTTTGGATTCAGCACAATTCAGTTATGCTTCTCTATCCTTGTTTGTGTTCGCATTTCATGTCTGAGATTGCATTTTCCTATGATTAAAACAGAAAAGGAGAATTTTCTCACAATCTGATGTCCACACCACCTTCTCCATCTGATAGGGTCTGAATATCCAGTTGCCTCAAACATTTCAGGAAAACATGCATTGGAATAATTTCATTAGTGAAATATATTGAAAACTCCTTTACTTCAGTACTCATGTTTTACACTAACTTTTCTCATTAGATTCTGCCAGACTTCTTCCGATATTGAGGTCATGAAGTTTAAAAGACTGTTGAAGTTCTCATGTGATTCATATAAGACCTGATTTATAGAAGTTCTGAGCACTGAGGGTTATACTAAGAAACAGAGGCTTAGGGAATTAGCACATATTTTTTGAACCTCTAGTTTTAAATTTATACTTTTTATCCTTTTAATGCTTAAATTTGAGGTTAAAACTTCAAATGAGAGAAAACAGAAACAAGTAAGGTAAAAGTAGAATTTGTCAATCTGTTTGAGGAGGATTTTTGTGATCTTATAAAAGCCTCATTTAATGAATAACTTGCAATCAGACTCTTGTTTTGACTACTCTAATAAATACTTGTGTTTTTACATAGTTTTGATTAATAATTTCCAATTTATTAAGTGATTCAAGAAAACACTCTAAGACAACTAATTGCTATTTTTGATATTTACTGGTCATATAAAGCTTATAAATTTTTTGTACTCCCTCAAAGGTGTAAAAGGTGAAAAAACAAACAACAAATAATGAGTATTTTCATTCATGTACACATATTCTGTCATGCAGATGAATAACAGTCATTCTCCAAAACACTTTCTTAGGGCATCTGCCTAACTTGAAGAAGATATTTTAAATTTTCTGCCATATGTGTTTATTCAGTACAATAGCAGATACAGAAACTTACAAGGCAACACATACTGAACGAAAAAAAATCCTGAGCCAGTAATTATCAGGCAGCTTGAAACCGAATATAACCAACCAAAAAAAGATTTGAAAAATGCCAACAAAACTTTTAAGCTGCATTGAGAAATGAGTAAAAAATAACAGTGAAATGTTATTGTGTTGTTATACAAACGGATAACAGGGCCTTGCTTTTTAAACTATGCTCACATGGTTACGTTACCTCCAACAGGAAATAACAGAAAGCAGAAAGATGCAGAGAAGTGCAACAAAAATGGCTAGAGGAAAAAGAAGAGATTTAGCAGATAAACTAATGGACTGTAGCGCTGGGACAGCATCAAAGCCCCCAAACGGCTGCATTTCAGAGAAGTAACGAGGTTCCTATGTAAAGTGCGTAAACTGGAAGATTGTAGCTGTTTATATTATGAAAAAATGTATTTGATTGCCAGACTCAGCAGTTCTTCTGTTTTTCAGAAGGAGCATGCGACAGAGATACTTCTTCATATGCTATTTGCTTGGCTTGAATGAAGGGGTGATTATTTGGATCATTTCTTACTTCAACTGAAGCTAACTCACCTGTGTGCAACACAGGGAGAGCAGACATCAGGCTAACCTTCCTTCACAGTTCAGTAAATGAATGTGGGATCTGACCTCTAATGTATCACTATTATTCTAACCTGGCACTCTGCTGAGTAGAGAACTCTAATCATGTCGATTTTTGCCACGTGGCACTGTAGTTTTCTGACAGGCTGGGAACAAGCCTGCTAGGAGCAAGATCACAGTTACTTGTCAATAATATCCACCTGCTTTACTCCTCAGGTGTTGCACTTCTAAATAAACATAGAGTGGCTGGCATGGTGATATCACAAAGCAGATTTCCCTAGTTTTATTATCGATCCAGTTGGAGTTCTCCACCTCTAGAATTTATGTATAGCCACATCTTCTTTGTTATTTTCCTCAGAGTCAGCCAGTTTTCAAATATGCACTTTTAGCACATTAGGGATCCAATTAGCAAATCAAGTACTGAGTCAGCAAATTTTTAGGTTACCATAATAATTATTTTACTCTTTCAGAAACAAGAAGCTACTCACAGTTTGGGAGGGCGGAGGGTATGGGTGGAGTGGCTAATAGCGTTATTTTTAATAAAAGGAACTACATTCTGTTTCAAATATTGTTTATCAATGCAGATGAGACTGTGAAATTATTTTAGCAGGTTTTAGTTATGGATGGAGTTCAATGCTAGACAAAATGTTAATGTTTTTGCCTTAAAAAAAAGAAATTGAAAAAAGGGAATTTTTTGGGGAGTATCCTGTAGAAAAAAAACAATATTTGGTATTACTAATGACAGTAGATTTTTTTCCTCCCACTTTTCATGCCAAAAATTGACATAAAAATCAAAATATAATTATTGTAATAAAAAAATAAGCTGGGGAATGTTTGGATAAAATCTAAATGCAAAACCTCCTTGCACTGTTTATATTTTTTTCATGCACACAAATGTAGACACACACCTGCTGTGTACCTACAATACTTATAGGGCTTTGAGTTTTGGAAGGACAGTACATGAAAACTTCTATCCTAATACAACAGAATCAACCTGCTTTTATTTTTGAGGCAAAGCCCACAATAAAAATAGTGTAGAGGTTTTTCGACACTACTTTGAATGACACTTGTACATCAAATGTTTTCAGAAGTACTGCAATATGCCAAATAACATACTTCAGGTGAGTTCCTTGTAGCAAAAGTACATTTGTACCATATAACCATACTGCTTAAACTCTTAGTGGGAGAAATATGTTCTGAGCATATCAGTTAATATAAGCCACATTTTTCCATTTAATTTACTCATTTTTAATTTAGGACCTAATTGAAAAATCATCTTTTTGAGACTAAGACTCAAATGTAGAAATCTGCAATAAAACATGAGACAACTAGACAGAGGACCCATGATTGCAGAAATATAAATGCTGACAGTGTGGCTTTAAGTGTGTTATGGTTTGACTGCATGGTACAAAGTAGTATCACTGTCTTTATTCAGAGACTACTGTTACAGCAGGACAGTTTTGTTTCCTGATTGGTAAGCATTAGTGTAATAAAGCTTCCTGTAAAATAAGCCTGAAGTTCTAAGGAATGTATAGCATTAATTTTTTCCTATATTGACCAAAGACACCATTTATATTAATATTGTATTGACTTCTTTAAATGACATTTTTCCATTACTTGTGACCTACAGAAATATCCTTTAAGTTTAGCATTTATTTATTTTCTTCATGAAAAAATTTGTTTGGCTAAATTGGTATATCGACTCTCCAAATACAAGCATATTTTCCTTTTTTAAGGCAAGTTCTAATATACTCTTGTTCATGTAAGTAAAGGATGGCATAAATTTACACTTTTAAGTTCTCATTCAAAATTGGCTGCTTTCACTTATTGAAAGAAAGTAGACAAGTAGTTGAGTAATAAATCTTTTAAAACTGCTCCATGCATGTATCAAAGCAGTATCGGCTAATGCCATAAACTATTACGTGATTTCGTTTTTAATATTTGTAGACAAAGTTTTCCTTGTGGAAAAAATCCAATGGCAGATACTTGACTTGACATTGTGTTGAGAGATTTCAAGAGGACTTTTCAAAACAGAATGTAATTTAGAATACCAGAAATGAAAATAAGACCTACTATACAGGCAGAAATAAAGCATCCTTAGGATTACATCTTTTATATATTTGAATAATTTTGAATACAAAATTTGTACAGTTAAATCAGAGCCCAGTAGTTACATTAGGGATATCAATTCCATGGCAGTGCACAATCATCATTAGAAATATTTTAACTTTTCGGCATTTTTACTTCATTCTGGCTTTGTTTGCCAGTTAAAATGCTAAATAAGCCATTGTGTATTAAAATAAGAAAAAAAAATGGGCTGCAATATTAGTTAGAATTCACATTCTATCAATCTCTCCCAAAGGTACCACACAAGGTTCACATCCTCTGCTTATGGGCAGCTCCAGTGCCTTTCCTGACACCGTCTTCCATGTTAAGGAAGAGTAATTATTCCCGTTCTTAATACGGTATTGCATTGTTGCTTAATGAATTGCAAACGGCTATTTTAGATTTCCTTCTTTTCCCCATTTCATCAGGAATTGTACCCTACTTGACAGGAGGGCTTACTTGCTCTGGGAAACCTTAGCTTTCTAGTGGGATAAAAGACTGATGAATTGAAATACTAAAAATGTCATGGAAGTACAAATGAAATAAAATTCTGCCTTTTCCTATCCTCTGAAAAAAACCTGAAGATAAATTATATAAGCTTATTAGTACAGTTAAAACAGGGTCTTTTTTTCCTAATTAACGTATCTAAGCCAGTATCCAGGGTAGGGCCAGGAGATTTTAGGCTCCTTATTACATATGATACACTAGTAGTTCAATGGAGGCCTTAATTGACCTGAAGTTCTGTTGTTTCCTATTTTTTTCATATATTTAGGCTATTAACATATCAAGGGAGATCAGGCTAGGGAGGGCTGATGGCTAAAGCTGACAGGGAACGGGCTTCTCCTCAGTTGCCAGAACATCAGACAGTTCCAGGGTATCTGTCTTCCTTTTCAGGGTCTTATTTAATAAAAGTACATTGACAGTGGGCTATCTGGTATCTTGTCCAATATGCTGCATTTTGGTATGATGTAAAGCAGAAAGATAATGAATGGAACTTATTTGCATTTCCTTTTATGTCAGCCATCATAGGACTTTTCATGTGAGTAAATTAATGGCATTTTTCCCACTGGAGGTCTCATCTTCATGCAAAAAACCTCTTTATTCCAAGACATCTTCAGATGTTAACAACACACATGACTGCTTCTTAAGTAAGAAGGAGATATTTTAGCTACAGGAGGCTTCAAACTAACAGGAAGTCAGTCCAGGACTAGGAGATGTTATCAAAATGGCTTCTGTTGAACCCCATACTCAACCTTGATATTTTGTGATGGTGTGCAGCCTTAACTCAATAGACACAATGGTGCAAAGTAAATAAGGTAGATTGCTTTAGGCAAAAGCATATGAAAGGCAGAATTTCCATTAAGTTTATTTTAGTGCTTTCTTATTGTGATGGGTTTTCAAGGAGCTGTTCACAGACATTGTGAGGTTAAAATAGCTCATCATTTTATCAGAATTATTAAGGGTATGACTGAAAACTTAATAGTCTGATCGTTCTTTTTGTTACGATTTAATGGTGTATTGATCTTGCAAGCGAACAATCATGACCTTCAACTGCTTACGTTTACTTTCAAGGAGAAAAAGCTTAAGGAGGTTATTCCTGAGGAACTGGTGACCCATCTGGATGGCTGCAAGGAAGCCACCCTAAACAGCACAGCAACTTGAGAAATGCTTACCTGTGTAACGACACCTAAAAAGAGAGAGATAATAAAAGATTCATGACCAGCCATTATTATCACAGACTGTCAATATAGCAGTGATAAGCATCATTAGCAAACAGGAGATGCAAGTCTTAGCCCATTTAGTATCTATGTTTAGAGGTGTCTTTCCTCAGAGTGCTGAGGAAAGTGTTGAGTGTTGAGGCAGGATTACTAACAAATCAGGAAACCCTAAGCAGTCATGTTTCAGTGGCATCATGTAAAGACAGCAGTTCAGAAAAAAAGTGGTTGCAGTCCAGAAATACACCACATTCTTTTAGGGGTTGTGCTATACCAATGCACTCTCTCGTTCTGTGATTAGTAGATTTCTTGTTTCTAGTTTTATTTCTTCTTCCTAGATATTCTCAATGCAGATTGAAGTACTATCATCCAGATGGATCAAATAAAGGATCGGAAGTTGAGAAACTTTACAAATCCTATGTTGGAAAATATTAGCCTTTCATTTGACATGCCCAGTCCTTACATACATATATTAGGAGTGTGGACCTTGATATAATAGCAAAGACATTAAAAAAAAAATAATACCACCTAATTATTGTGATTAATCTATATGCATATATTTTGGATGAAGAAAAATTTGTATCCAGAAAGGGACTCTCTCTCTAGTTTTGTATTTGTGAATTTCGAACACTATAGATGTGAAACCTCTGGTTTCTGTTGTCTGATAGTTTGATATGGCTTTGGCTGAAAAGGATTTTCTAACAAAACTTGAATACTCCACTCGTTTTCTTCTTAGTAATGTTTTGTGAATGCTTCTTATGTCATTTGTTGCATTGCCTAACATTGCAGCACCAAGGATGCAAAGTGACAGGCCTACTGGAAAAACACTCTCTAGTCTGTTTGGACAAAGGCACACGCTAGTAGGCATTTTGAGTCTGTCAAAAAAAAGTTGAATATTTCATTATTTATATACTTAGACTCCACAGCCCTACATTCTACTTTTAATACAGTTCATGTGATTTTTACCATCAGCCTTGCCTTAAGTGAAAATTAGCTCAAATGACCTAGGAACTGTAATGACCTTTAAAATGCCCCTGTATATTTTATTGACTAAAATGCACAGAAAACAAGGCAATGCAGTAAACCATTTTGAATGTGTACTATGGGGTGCGGTGAAGAAACAATTTATATCAAAGTCAGTAAACAGCCAATAAAAATTCACCTTGCCTCTATACTGTCCTAGGAGAGGCAATCTCATTTACATTTATTAGAAGTAATGATGTAGTGTCCTGCAGATAATTAACACAATAAAATGCTGCTAATTTCACAGTGTCATTATAAAATTTTCCAGTATAAATTAGAAAGTGATTAACCCTCTGAGTAAGGCAATGACATTTCCATTTCCAATCAGAGAATTAAATTTGCAAGATTTTTTTTCACTTTGAAAGTTCATCTGTCTCTCCTCTGATGCTGTCCTTTATTTCTCCACCCTCTCACTCTACCTGATGAGGAAATCTGTTGGCTAAACAATCTGAATCCACGACTATGTCACACTGCTAAGCCAAGCTCATACCAAAGACATGGATGTGTAAGTTACTAGAGGATAAAGTCTCTCTAAAAAGAAAAAAAAATAATAATCCCTGATAAGCAGAGGTTCACTGATTAATGAACTTCTTGTTGCTGCATGTAAGAGGGAAATTTTTTTCCATTAATGAGGTATCCCCACAAAGTACTTCGTTTTGTGCAATGAGAGAAAATCCTTAACCTTTTGCCCGCACACTATTTTATCCATTTACTGTATCTATCTTTTCCACAACCTGCTTTAATTAATAACTTAAAGCAGGAATAAACTCTTTAAAATAACAGATTTATTGCACAGCAATTTAAATATTCTAACTCAAATGAAATCCTCTTAAAGAATATTTAATGAGGGAACAAAACCAAAACTGAATGAAAACTCAGGTTAATGATAGAACTGTCCAACCCATTAAAAAAAATTAGTTGAATAAATTTAATGTATTAATTTACAATGCTACTAAAAATACGGTTCGTTAGCATCATTCCCTAAAAACAATTCAAGATATAGGAATAAATTAACAATGTACAAATATTCTACTTAAAAATGGAGGAAACATTTCCAAGGTATGTAAACATAATTGGCAAATTCTGTTAACTAATAATGAGATTTAGACTCAAACACTGCTGTAATTTAATAGGGAATAAAATCCTACATAGTATCCTGTAAATTTACCATGTGCTCCATATGTTTGGGATTCTTATTATTATGAGTAAATACCTCCATTGGAAAACTTGTTCCAGTAGACAAGGAAAGATAAGATTTATTTGATATAATTCTTCATTTCAACCTCACCATTCTGTTAGAGCATTCCCAAAATGACATCGACGCTTAGAATTCAGTAACCATGCATAGACTTCAACAAGGCCATTCATTGCTGTTTCATCATTTAGTATCAAATCATATTGATGTGTTTGCCATGTCTCACTAGATCTTGTTCCAGGTCAAGCCTGATCCACTGGCAACACTTACTGAGCAGACACTCAGCATGAGTCACATAAATCAGTGTGAAGCAACATGACTAGAGTTCAGTAACCAGACATATAAGCAGAACAGGGCTTTATCCTTGTTTTTCCTGCAGAGAAAGGGATGTTATACAGCACATTCAAAATTAAAATGACAATTTTTTTGCTATTGTCCAGATTTGTCTCTTTAAAAGCCCATTCTAAACAAAAGCATTGATGATGTGTTTACTTGATGTAACTATTATTAAACTTTTGTACCAATACACAGTTAACATTTAAACTTGGATTCTCAACTACTTCTTTTTTAGTTAAATCATAGAATCATAGAATAATCTGGGTTGGAAGAGACCTCCAAGATCATGAAGTCTAACCCTTTGTCCAACGTCCTCATGATTACTAGATCATGGCACTAAGTGCCACATCCAGTCTTATTTTAAAAACCTCCAGGGATGGCGAATCCACCACCTCTCTGGGCAGGCCATTCCAATGCCTGATTACCCGTTCTGTGAAGAACTTTTTCCTGCAGACAACTCCCATTTAACTTCATGAAATAGCAGTACCTCATTGATTCAAAGCACTGAAAGGTAGTAGCAGTTGTCTCTCTGCACTATCTATGTATAAACAACTCAGGCCTTGTGAAGTCCTGAGCTCCAACAAATTCACTCATGAAAGTAGCTGCAGCTGCAGTAGCTGCAATAGGACAGAAGTCGTGAAACCAGAGAGGACTTCAGCTTCAGCTAGTCCAAAGGAAAATATGAACACCACACAGAAAGTGGCAGAGTGATTAACTTTGTTTTGCTATAAAGACGATGCAAACGCAAAGATCCTTTTTTTAATCTTGAACCCTTCTGACCATTCCAGCACAGCAGCCACTGTATAGAAGTCTCCTGAACAGCTTGCAGATAGGGGACAGATACATTCAGAGAAAGAACTAGGCCACCTGGTTCACCTGGCTGGAAATAGTCCTCAGCCTCTTTCAGCTGTAGGTTTTGCATAGCTAACCTCTTTCCTTTCCACACCAAGCCATTTTTTTTCTCCCCAAAGAACAACAGGTCTGACCTTCTTTTACACAAAGCTCCTTCCTTGGTTTGTGATCATGCCTTCTGACAACTGCACAATACTTACTTACAGACCAGGGACTCCTGACCTGCTACCCCTATTGGTAGCTCATTTCCTGGGAGGAGAGACTTAGTCTCATCTATGTGTTGGCCCAGACTACCTCTGTAGGGGAAGGAATTCTACAGCAATTCTTCAGCCTAGCCAGTTCACTGCTGCTGATGTAAAGATAGATTTATAGAAAAAAAATGACACTATACCTCACCAGATTTCTTAAGCAGAGAAAAAAATTTGCTAGGTTTGTTGTTACCTGTTCCACTATTGCAAATTAGAAATAAATGTTTGAATGCTACCACATACTAAAGAAGAAAGGGAGGGCAGGGGGAGGAAGGGCAGTTAAAATAAACTTTCCACTCAACTATCAAGTGTATGAAAGACAGATTTTAAATCAGAAACAGACAACAGCTGCTGAGGTAAACTTGAATGAGTATTCAGAGCACTACAAATCCGAGTGACACAGAAATATTTTTAATAAATAATATTGTCATTACTCTTTCTAAAAAAGTATATTCTTTTCTTCTTCATGTAGCAATGTTTTTCTATTATGGGTAACACCCGCTACACTTAACATTGCAAAATAATTTGTATTATACTTACTTTTTGTTGCATATTCATGACTTCCTGGAGTATTCATTTTTGGGACCTGCAAGTATTTTACAGTTTTAAACTCTGCCTGAAAGTAAGTACTTTTCAAAGCCCCTTGCAGCTACTTTTCATTTGAATGCTCTTGAAAAAGTCATTGACATTCTCATTTAAAAACGCTACTGCTATCTTTTTAATATGGAGCAAAAATACACAGGTTTGATGCCTCAAATTTAAAATGTAAAATTTCCCTAATGTTTGAAATTGTACATTCTCTTGCTATAACAAAAAAATATTGTGAAATATATAACAAGAGACCAGTTGATATTACTGAGAGAAATGGATGAACATTTGGGTTCAGAGTTCCTTCACTGGAGCAGACAAGAAGCAGTCAAATCCGTAATGAAATACTCAAGTTCTGCATCCGTGTAGAGTGAACTGCAGCCAGCCAAAATTTTTTTAAGGTCATAGTATGACAAAGAATGCAAGCCATCACTACTGCTGAAAGAAATAGTCTAAAATAATTTCTTTCCTTGGTTGCTCATCCCTGTCTCACTGGATAGCAGGACAAATTATCAGTTGAAAAATAATGATTTGGTTTTACTAGGTTAGCTTTCAGCTCACATTCAAACCAAGAGTAAGTAGCTGAGGTGAGAAGGAAGATGGGATTTCAGAGACAGCATCAACCTAGCTTGATCAATGCATTCATGAAGTTACAACTTGATTTCAGTAAACCACTTATCCATGAAATGCAGATTGAAGAAACTGAGTTTGATATTTTTAAATTATTTAAAGCAGAAACTTTGTGATTTCAGCTAAGACTATTCTGCATGCAGCTGTAACTTTGACTGACGCCTTTTAATTTGTATTCTTTCACCCATGCAGTATCTTTTAAACTTCTTTTTCTCACCAAAAATATTTTGCTTCTTGAGTTTAGGAAGACTATTCTTTTGAGTTTTGCAATGAAGTCTCAAAAATGGCTAGATATGAATGTTCTTACATTGTGTGTCCGTTTAAAATGTCTTCAAATTCTGAGCAAGATTTTAAAACCTGGATACCAGATAACAAGACGTCAACACCTTTGTTTGGGCATCTAGGTAGTTGCTTTGATATTCGAAAGTGCTCCTCAGCAGCTCTTTGAGAAAACACTGGGAAAATGATGATGTGGAGCTATTTCTGGGTGCATGTTATTTATTGTTTTTTTCATGTGGAGGTTTTATGGATAGAGTGTAATGTGATGAGGATTTCATGAGGTATACTTTTACTCCTCTATGAAAGGAGCTAAAGTCTGAGAAAATGAAATTTTATATTTTACAATGAAACTGTAAAATAGAAAAACTGTTTTTAATAGAAATGGTGTAAAATTCCAGTTATTGGATGCAATATGTAAAGAATTAGAATTTCAGACTCACTTCAGTTCATGCATCTATAAAGCTTATTTATATAATCAGACTCTCTTTGTGTACTTTGAAATTTCATCTTCTGTATACAGATATTAACTGAAATTGCGGGTGTAACGCCTTGGAGCCAATACTAAGGAAACTAAGGAAACTCTTGACACCGTGGAAGTTGAGATTAGTGATGACCAGATTGAGTGCCTATGGGTAAGAGTCAGAGGGGCAATCAAGACTGACATCCTGGTTGGAGTATGTTACAGACCACCTGATCAGGAGGAAGAGGTGAGTCTATTGTTTAAGCAGCTGGAATTTGCCTCAAGATCAGCTAGCCTTGTTTTTTTAGGAGATTTTAATCTCCCAGATAACTGCTGGGAACTTAACACAGCTGAAAGGAGGCAGTCCAGAAGGTTCTTGGAGTGTACTGAGGATTGCTTTCTGTCACAACTGGTGAGTGAGCCTACCAGGGGTGAGGGTCTCCTTGACCTGCTGTTCACCAATAGAGAAGAGCAGGTGGGTGATGTTGTGGTTGGAGGCTGTCTGAGGTACAGTGACCATGAGGTAATTGAGTTCTCCATAAGCAACAAAACAAGGAAGGGCATGAACAGGATGTCCGCACTGGAATTTTGGCAGGCAGATTATTTAAGGAACTAGTCAAGAGAGTACCCTAGGAAATAGTCCTTAAAAGCAAGGGGGTCCAGGAAGGCTGGAGTACTTCAAGATCTTGAAGGCGCAGGAGCGGGCTGTCCTGATGTACCATAAGATGAGCCATAGGGGCAGACAGACAGCCTGGATGAGTAAGGAGCTTCTGAAGGAGCTAAGTGAGAAAAAGAAGGTGTATTGCCTTTGGAAAGAAGAGCTGGTAAATCAGGTTATGTTCAAAGATATTGTTACGTCATGTAGGAAGAAAATTAGGGAGGCAAAAGCCCAGCTGGATCTCAAATTGGCCACTTCTGTTAAGGATAATAAATGTTTTTACAAATGTATTAATGCCAGAAAGTAGGGCAACAATGACCTCCACTCCTCATTGGATGTCAAGGGGAATATAATAACTAAAGATGAGGAAAACGCTGAGGTTCTTAATGACTTCTTCATCTCCATTTTCAACACTAAGACAGATTGTTCACTGGACAACCGGTCTTCTGAAGTGGTGGATGGGGTCAGGGTGGAATACAGCTCCCCTGTAATCCAGGAGGAACAAATTAGAGACCTGCTGAATCCTCATAAGTCTATAGGGTCAGATGGGATCCATCCTAGAGTGATGAGAGAGCTGGCAGATGAGCTTGCTAAGCCACTTTCTGTTGTTTATCAACAGTTCCGGCTCACTGGAGAGGTCCCGGATGACCTGAAATTGGCCAATGTGACGCCCATGCACAAGAAGGGCAGTAGGGACGGTCCAGGTAATTACAGACCTGTCAGTCTGACCTCAGTTCCAGGTAAAATTATGGAGCAGACAATCCTGGGTGCAATCATGCGGCATCTGTAGAATGACCGAGAGATCAGGCCCAGCCAGCATGGATTTAGAAGGGGCAGGTCCTGTCTGACCAACCTGATCTCCTTTTATGACCATATGACTCAGCTTGGGGATGAGAGGAAGGCTGTGGATGTGGTATACCTGGACTGCAGCAAGGCCTTTGACACCGTCTCCCAAAGTAGACTCCTAGGGAAACTGGCAGCCCATGGCTTGGACAGGAGTGCTCTGTGCTAGATTAGGAGTTATTTGGTCGGCCGAGCCCAGAGAGTGATAATGAATGGTGTCTCATCCAGTTGGCGGCTGGTCACTAGCGGTGTCCCCAGGGATCGATGTTGGGCCCGGTCCTGTTTAACATCTTTGTTGATGATCTGGATGAGTCCATCATTAGCAAGTTTGCAGACAATACCAAGCTGAGAGGAAGTGTCGATCTGCTGGAGGGTAAGAGGGGCCTACAGAGGGACCCTGGCAGGCTGGAGAGATGGGCTGATTCCAATGGGATGAAGTTTAACAAGACCAAGTGCCGGGTTCTACACTTTGGACACAACAACCTCATGCAGAGCTATAGGCTGGGGACAGAGTGGCTGGAGAGTAGGGAAAGGGACTTGGGAGTGATGGTGGACAGCAAACTCAACAGGAGCCAGTAGTGTGCCCAAGTGGCCAAGAAGGCCAATGGTATCCTGGCCTGCATCAGGAGTAGTGTTGCCACTTCTTGTGCTCTCTAGAACTACCTAAAAGGAGGTTGTAGGCAGGCAGGGGTTGGTCTCTTCTCTCAGGCTATCAGTGACAGGACAAGAGGACATGGTCTCAAGCTTCGTCAGGGGAGGTTTAGGCTTGGTATTAGGAAAAAAATCTCTGCTGAAAGGGTGATTTGCCATTGTGGATTCTCTATGTAGAACTATTATCAGACAATACGGTGTGGCTGTTATAATTTAGCAATTCCCATGCCAGATATCAAAATTAGACTGCATGTTGGTTACACATTCTCAGGAAGGAGTGCACAAGAGCTAAGTGGTATTTCTAGTGTTGAAATCAGAGTGCCTCAACGCCAAACTTTGCATTTGGGTTTCATATGAGGAAAAGCCTGCTATGGGATAGGGCTATTCAATCATTTGCTAAAACAGAAGCTTTGTTTACACCTACATTCTATTTCTTCCTCACTTGCCCTGCCAGTATCCTGTGAACACATCAGTGAGCTGTATAAAAAAGGTGCAATCTCACCTATCAGCCTTTGCCTTAAAACTGTTTTACTTTTCTTCTGCTGTAAAGGGCAAAGTTGATGTGGGATCTCCTGCCCTGAACATGTATCATGCAGTAAGAAGAACCACTATGGAAATAACAGAATTCTTATCTGCCCTTCTAGTCCCCAAGGCCCTGAAAGAAGTAATGGCCTTTGCTCCTCTCTTCCCATCGGCTCTATTTGCTGCAGGTCACAACTGAAGTATAGCCCAATCCTATTGCTCTGAGATAAAGGACTATGCGGTCTTCCATGATCAGAAGTGACCATTGAGGTATATGAAGCATGGACTGGGAGAGCCTGCCCAAGGCGCTTCACTACAAGCTAATCATGTTCTCCACCACCATGTAACCTGATTATCTTAACAACTATAAATAAAGCTCTTTTCATTACTTTCAATTAAATTAAAAGTAAAACATTATTCAAATTCACCAAACAAGTATTCTTTTTCAGATAAATCTTTAGTCCTGTCTTTGTTCTGAGACTTTTTAGCCTCTTGCAGTTTTGTACGTCTTGCCTTCTGAATGTAAAATTGCAAGTGAACTTAGGCAGCTACATCACCTCATCATGTGGTAATTAAGAGCTGTGTTTTGTGTAGACATTCTCACATCGCTGTGAGGAAAGAAGTACAACAATCCCCATTTTAGAAGTAAAATATTTTAGAGCAGAGGGAGATGAAAGCTGTAATTCAAAGTTGCCTTTGACGTGTAAAATGAAATTTGTATAAAATTTAAGTGTCAAAGAGTCAAGGCCTTAAAATTTATCTCCTACCTTAAAATGTCAAAGTCTACAGGTGCTTGAGTCTTCTGCAGAGAAATTCCCAAATGTCTTTTTGTGTATGTTCAGAACAGCTTTTGCTATGGACTTGGGGATACTTCCTCCATGACAAAACTTGCTCATGATTTTCAAAAGGGACATTCCTCAAAATCAATGTTCCCAGAAAAGCTATATTCAGAAAGAGTTTTTTCAGTATCCTTCTTTTGCTCCTAAAATAGTAACTCCAGAAATATTGTTGTGGTTACCTACCAGTGAAATTGTTGATATTATTCCCAGTAGTGCAGTTGTCACACCAGAAGGATGGGATGTCATCCAGAGGGACCTGGACAAGCTGAAGAAGCGGAGTTGTGTGAAACTCATGAGATTCAACAAGACCAAGTGCGGGGTCCTGAGCCTGGGTTGGGGCAATCCGCAATTTCAAAATGGGATGGGGGAAGATGTGATCGACAGCAGCCCTGTGAAGAAGGACTTGGGGATGCTGATTGATGAGAAGCTCAAAAGGAGCTGGCAATGTGCACTCGCAGCCCAGAAGGCCAATCGTGTCTTGAGCTGCATCAAAAGAAGCCTAGCCAGCAGGTCAAGGGAAGTGATTCTCCCTCCCTGTTCCACTCTCATAAGACACCACCTGGAGTACTGTATCCCGTTCTGGAATCCCCAACATAAGAAAGATATGGAACTGTTGGAATGGGTCCAGTGGGGCACTACAAAATTGATCAGAGGGCTGGGGCACCTCCCATGAGAGGACAAGATGAGAGAGTAGGGATTGTTCAGCCTGGAGAAGAGAAGGCTCCAGAGAGACCTTATAGCAGCCTTCCAGTACCTGAAGGGGCTACAGGAAAGCTGAGGAAAGACTTTTTTACAATGGGCAAGTAGTGACAGCACAAAGGGGAATGACTTCAAATTGGAAGGGGGAAGATTTAGATTAGACATTAGGAAGAAACTCTTCATCATGAGGGTGGTGAGACACTGAAACAAGTTTCCCAGGGAAGTTGTGGATGCCCCACCCCCGGAAGTTCAAGACCAGGGTGGATGGGGCCTTACACAGCCTGGTCTAGTAGGAATCTATCCTGGAAAGGAGGCTGGAACTGGGTGATCTCTAAGGTCCCTTTCAAAAGAAACCATTCAATGATTTACCTATAGAGAGAATAAGAAAAGAGTAAATTAAGGAAAAGGGTAAATTAAGTCAGATCACCTGATTTCTCAAACATCTCTTTTTCAAGTAATTCAAGTATCTCTATTATTGATATGCTGTAGACATTTAGGTATTTGAAGCAATAAGAAAAAAAGACTTTTCATTTAGGCAGCAGAGAGGAATGATAGCTCTTCAACTTGGAATCATGATATTTTCCTCTTATAAAGAAGCTTGCTTAAATATTTTGAAACTGGTGCAGACATATCCACACGGTAGCACTGTATTTTGAATTCAACCTATAATAACTTAATTGTGATTTTTTTTCCAGACAAGACATTAAACTGTTACATACAGCTTAATTTCTTCAAACCTGTTAAATGAAGACAGGAAGAACACTTCCTTTTAACACACATAGCTCTTTGCAGCATTTTGTGAAGCTCTCACATTTCTTTCTGTGTTCACTTAAGCTGGTCTTACCGATTCTCATTTCATAATGAACATAATGACACTTGGCAGACATCCACAAAAAGTGTTACGGGTAACTTTTCTAATATCCTATTCCTCAGCACTGAATGAAAATATCATTCATGAATGTTAAGAACAGCACTTTAAACTAGCTAGGAAGTTCTTGGTAGCGTGTACTGAAATGGGTGAACGCATAGCAAAAACCTTAGGCTTGTTAATTGGTTCTGCCTTCTCCATCACTGGCAAGAAATTCAATGCTTATACTTAAGTCAGTAAATACTGCATGCCAATGCCTTCATTAGTGATTTCTGAGGGCTTTTTTTCACTATTTCATTCCTCTCTTCTTACATTTACTAACAAAGTCGTAAAATGTATAATCTGAAATTCCATAGCTATTATTTTGCTGCCATTGGCAATGAGATTTTTGTGGTAAAATACTGAAGAATTATAACTGCAGAACTAATATTGGAAGAAAATTGATCGAGTTAAGCAGCCAGGGCCAAACTTTGGGTGCGCAGTAATATTTACAGAGGTACACAGTACTTTCAGCATTTGGACATTAATGTCAGCTTTCTTAAGGTAAATTAATTTAAATACTTTAAAACACTGTTTTCATATCAAAAAGTTCCATTCGTCCATAACCACAGTTGTTCATTTTGTTGTGTCATATGTTGCTTCCAAGTCTCAGAAATTTAAGATCCAAATAAATGTCATAGTTCATACATGATTTCACACTTGATCATTCCATCCAGTTTCTTCTAACCTAACTAAGCACTATGCTTTTGAACAGAGATTAAGTCAGAGAATAACAGATACTTTTATACTACCTCTTTGTGTATCAGCTGACATAACTTGCCAGCCTATGTTGTCTCACCTTTACATCACTTTTGTGAAGTATCTCCAGTAGACAAGAACTTATTATGTCATGTTTTCAATTCATGTCATGCATTCTGTGTCTCGAGTACCTAGGCTCATATTTTAGTCACTCTGATATTAAAATTAAGCTTGGTTTTAAGATCAGTTACAAGAGAGCTAACATTCATAACAACAGATTTCTTGCAAAGTATTTAAAGCATTGCAGTTTGTTTAAAATTCAACAAGATCCTGCAAGGGGCTAAAATGAATTAACTAAATTGGAAGTTATGTGTTAGGTAACACATTGTTGTTTACCAGCAGTTCAGTACTTAATTTAAACCTTTATTATCATAGTTGCTTTATTGATTTACTTTCAATATATTATCTAATATGTATATAATATATTAACAATATAATATATAATAACATATTATCATAACATAACATAAATATATTTATACCAATATGGATGACTTGCAACAAAGAAGTTGTAATTGGCCTGTGAAGTCAAGTGCCCATTTATATTTCATCTGTGTTTTGTCCCTTTTTGGTTAATATCTTGTGCTTTGTGTTTGTCAGTGAGTGTATAAAGTGTGAGTGTATAAGGTATTATTAACATTTTGAAAGAAAGAATCCTATAAGAAGGCTGGAAGAAAAGGTGACTGTTAAGGTCCACAATCTTATAAAACTATTAAGCAAACACTTAACTTTAGAGACCACCGTGTTTTAGTAAACAGGACAACTCACGGATCTATTTTCTATGCTTTGCTCAATCAGGGTTAAAAGTTTAATTCTGTTAGTTAGTGTTTATGTATTGGATTACTACAAAAAATAAAATGCATAAATTTGTGTTTTTATGAAAATTTATCTTAGACTCCTAAATATATTCCAAGAAATAAAAATAAAGAACCATAGACTATTAAGTAGTAATTTAAAATTAAGCTGGAATTTATCTAAAGTGCACAGCACAAATTACAAGAAACCTCAACATCTGAATATAGCATGTGCTACCCGTGGTGAATAACAGCGGAATAAATATTAGCCTCATAGCCCACAAATCTTTTAAAAGGTTACAGCTTTTGCACACCTGAATGATACTTTCCCATTTTACATTCGTTCATCTGTTAATTCCACGTCTCTTAACCCCTTGGCAGAACCTACCTGGCCACAGAATCATTACTAAATGATTTTGCTCAGCGGAAGTCAATATATTCTTGCAATTACTTCAATTTCTGCATGCTCAAGACCTAAAACAGCAGTACATTTGAATATTCACTTACTTTTGGAATTATTTTTTGTTAAAGGATAAGAAAGAATTGTTAGGGTACTGCATGCTGTGAGGTCCATGAACTCTGATCTAATTCTTACTCTGATAAGCTCCTAAGGACATCAACCTCTAAAGGCAAGCAGATGTACAACATGATGAGTCAACCGAAAGAGAATGAGGGAAAATCAAAGCACAGATTACTATCTCACTTCTACATGCAACAGGGAAAGGTAAATCACCGTTCTGAGGGCAATGTTGTAATTACACCCAGTACCTCTTGAGCACACCAAGAGCCAGAGAGATGGGCTGAGAAAAACACTGAGACAACAGAGGAGGCCACCGAAACCCACGACACATAAAAGAGAAATACTTCCATATGAGATAAATCACAGTTCATCAGCCAAGTGGCCAAAATCAGTAAAGAATCCTTACAAGAAAAGAAAGATAAAATAAGCATGCCAGACTAGAAAGGTCAGCCCACAAACATGATTATCGGACAGCATTTTACAAGTGAGCTAGGAAAAAGGAAAATTCACTTACACCTTCAGGAAACAAAAAACAAACAAACAAAAAAACAACAAGGAAGTAAATGGAGGAGTTCAGGAGCCTATGACACATCATGGATTTCCACTTTAGCAGCTGGCTCAAGATCCGGAGGCAGATTAGCGTCTGCTATTTTGCAAAAGGAATGCATTAACATGTCCCATTGCGGATGGATGAGGTCATGGAAGCAGCACTTTGACTTCCTGAGTTAAATGTCATACTGTTCAAAATTTTTCAGGATGATATCAGGTTGTGTTATTTAACCCATTACCTGCATTATGCTTTTCAGTTACGGTTTCAGCATTATTTAAGGCACTAGCCTTTAAAAAAAAAGCAATAGATAAAAAACAGTTCCATTAATTCCTTCAATGCTCCTTCTACACAAAACTACATTTCAAGAAAATGATTTGACAAGACAGGTTTGCTGCAAAACTCAAATTGATGAAATTTACATTATAAAGGTTGACAATATGATCATGATGTTTAAAACCTCTTGAACAAGATCCTTTTTGCACTGAAGTCAATGACTTGAATTCAAGCAGTCTCACGGCCCATCCTAATGTTCTGTAAAGATATTCCCAAAGAAAATTAGTCTATTCTGATATGACTTATTCTCTTGTTGCACTCGCAAAATTCGTATTGCAGGATTGAAGTGCAGAACTTCTTTTAGTTTTCCACATTTTTACAAAGGTTTTCTTTTAAATATAGAGAAGTAAATCAATGCCAATGATGGCCAGAAGTATTTGTTTACAAATATATGATGGAGCTGCTACAAACTCTGCAGCTTCTTCAGACACCAGTTTGGACAGGCCTGTGTGAATAAGAAAACCATTTTTTCTGTCTATGATACTGACAGCTGTACAGAAATGAGTGAAAACAAAACTGATGATAAAGTTGCTCATGTTATGGTTCCACAATGTTTTCATTTTTATGTGGGTTTATTTTCTGTCTTGCAACATTTGGTGATTTTCTTAAGTGTCCAGGTCTGGAATCACGAGTTTATAAGAGGTTCCGATAGGATTTTATTCTCTAGTGAAAAATATCACATGACTATTTTTGAGATATTTCCTAATGAATCAAAACTCAAAGTAAATAACACCTCTATTTCCACACACGTCCCTCCCCTCAGGTAAATCTTAAGGAACTTCTAGATCTTTCCCAGTATTTTTCCTATCAATTGATGTATAGTTGTATATAGAACTGAAATTTCCACTCAATAATAGACCCATACTGTTCTAAACTGAACAGATCTTTCTGTGACCCACAGAGAACTATGAAAGTGGTTGTAGAAGTTTACCTAAGCAAAAGCTAAAGACTATGATAACAGAAGGTTAATATAGTTAACATAAAATAGCCAATCAACTGCTTGGAGTTAACTATAATGAAAAGAAATAATTGTTTCACAAAGCATTAGAAACTTAGTTAAGATCTTCCATTGAATTTTAATGGAGAAAAAGACATCACTTAGCAAAGTAGAAATGCCAAAAAAAGCTGGAAACTTTTATATGCCCCTCAAAATGAAATAAAAATACATATCAAAACCATCACAATCCTAAGCAAAATAAAACATCCTAAACATAGATGAATATGACAAAACACATAATACTGAAAGTCAGTAAAATACTGATACTAGTGGAGGAAAAAAACCCCATCCAGATCAAAATGACAAAAGCTCACACATCCTGACCTCCATTAATCTTTGAAACAAATAAGCTGTTAATTACAAGAGGATGAACACCCCCAGAGATACTCGTATACACACACAGTCAATAGGATAACATCCAATGCAATCATGAAACATTTGAGTTCAGGAAAGGATTATACATGAGGACTGAAGGATTATGAGACAAGATATTTCTGAATCTTGTAAATAGAAAGCACATCATGTCAACTGGGGAAGGTATGGTGTGAAAAATACAGTTGTGATTAATTAATCATTGTGAAAAAAGTAAGATAAAAATTCTCCACTATCTTGGAATAATTTTTCAGCCCATGTTAAAGGGAAATATGGTGTCATGCTGCTTTTGAGATGTGCAGTTCCAAAAGTCTGTAATCTGTTTTTTCCTATAATGATAAACTTCTTACTACTGAAGTATCATTTATCTAAATCAGGACATTAGAAAAGCTACTACGCAGATACAGCTCCCTTTTTTTGAAGTTGTACCACAGTTTCGCTAGTCTTAATCCAGTAATCCCCATTTTACTCTAATACAAGACTTCTTGCAAGGACTTTGCAAATAAGCACTTTTATTTATCATCATGGTATGCATTGTGACATGTGCTACCATCATGGTCAGTTAACTTCTATCCGCATTCCTTTTCTTTTTTTTTCCAACAAATGTCTCTACAAGATGCTCTTAGAGACTTCCTCAAAGTCACACCAAACAGCCACATACCTCAGCTGAGCTGAGTAACTCACCCACTGCTATCAACAGGTCTCTGCAATATTCTAAGTGTTTCAGGCTGCTATTATTCCTTAAGCTTTTTATAATAGTTTTCTTTTCTAATATTTTATCACTTCCAACTCTAGTAATATGGCCGTATGTAGATATAATTTAAATCTTAATTAAGGAGCAAAATTAAAAATTTCCAACTCCCCTTAATCACTGTTGAGTGAAAAGTTGAGGTGAATATTCAGTTTCAATGCATAAAGCTATTTGGATCTGTCCAGTACAATCCCTTCCTGCTGATAATCCATTCTCTGTCATATTGAGAAAGCAGAAAGGAATTTGAATTTCTTGTTATTGCAATCACCCAGGACACAAAAATAGAGGATAGATGGATATCGATCTTGATAGAGCTCATCAGTGTAACTCCTCAGATTTTAGTCTGCCAATGATATTTTTAACTGATAGTAATTTGTTGGTTTTGTAATGGTTTGGAAATTGCTTAAAGAAATATTATCTGTTTCTTAAGCAGAGAACTTGTTGCTATACCATTTCTCACACTGCCTCATCAATCCCTTATTTCCCAAATAAAAAAAAAACCCACTGTAATAGTTATTGTCAATCTATCAGTTTATTCCTTTGCTTTAATTCTAGTTTTGCCCTGAAAATTCACGTGTACTTACAGCAGGCATTGTGTCATTCTTCAGAATTCCTCATTTTTCAATTGTAGTCTCTGTCCTGCTGTCTAGTTGCCTTCTCCTAATAACCTTTATACTCTTCTGTCAAATATAATTGAAACTGGTCAACAGGATTAAGTCTCAAGGCACTTACGTTCCTACAGGTGTCATGAAAACTGGCATCTGAACAGAGAGAAAGATGCTATCACCTCCTGAGGAAAAGGATGAAGTACAGGCAAAATTTTTCTCTTTCTGTTTGGCCAGACAGACAGCACACACACCCCCTAAGTAGCCACAGTAGGTGCTGCCTTTGCCAAGTACTGGTTTTGGACTCATAGGAGAAACTCGGTAGGAATCTAACTTACCTTGGCCAAGATATCAGTAATTGCCTCCTACCTCTCGGTTTTGCTGAGTAGCGTGGAGCTTGTTTGCTCAGAGGCACAGATGCTAGATGTTGCCAATGAGCTGACAAAAGCACTTCCTCCTCTCTGAAAATCAGAAAGGCAGGCACTCAGTTTCTCCAGCATGCAGGTTACCAGTATCCCTCTCACCTTATAAAAAGATGAAAATATGATCTGGCCCAATGTGATGGGAGCAACTCCTGTGTTCAAGCCTGCTAATAACCACAGAGGCCCTTCATTTTGCAAAGGCTGAAAACTGCTGATCATATGTTCTGTGGTCTCTTGCCTTTTTTCATGCATGATCTCCAGTCCTTATCAGGAAAATACCCCAGCCTTTTTATCACACTTCAGACTTGGAAATCACTACTAACCATGTTAAACTGATTTAAACTGTACATGATTCTGCTTTTAGTTTGAATATTGATTTACTAGAGCTTGATCTGCTGCGTTTATTTAAAAAATCTTGTAATGACCAATCTGGATTTTGCTCCTGCCTCCCAATACAGCTGAAAATTGATAAACTGATGGTTTGCGGAACACCTGACTTGTTTCAACACTTCTTTCAGCACAATTCATTTTTTATATACTGCTATTATAAGTGTCTTTTTCTTACCCTGATCTCTACACAAGAGGTCAGGTCAATGAACTGTTGAAGCCTCTTTTTTGTTTTCCCCCTGAGTAAGTAATACTGAATGTATTGTTTGTGAAAGGTTTAGAGCTGATAGCAGAAAGAGAGGTAGCACTAATCTGGCCTTTTGCTGTCAGAGCAACTTGATTCTGAATTCATTACATGGAGGTAAGACCACCATCTCCTGGGTAATAAGTCAATCCTATCTCTCTGTTCATTGAGCCTGTAGACTTCCTTTGCCACATTAATTCCACTTGAACTATAATAACCTCCTGGCTGGCAGCTGCTACTGATAAATCAAAAGAGAAACTGGCAAATTGACACTGGAGGTGCACAAGCAAATGTGAACAATAGAAAAATTTATAATGAAGTTAGATTAATAACTAGCATTTTCAAGAAGGAAAAAAAAAAACCCACAAAAAAAACCCAACCCAAAACAAAACATTGGGTTTTTTTCCTGATTTCAGTCAGACAAGAACATTCTAAAACCAATCAGAAGAAGATTTTGAATACCTGGTACTATTTTACCTCAGGCTGAATTTTTCAATCAACTGTTAGTTAATTAAATATGAAACAATCCATATTACATTAACCAATCCCTGCTTCCACTCCAATTTACAGACATCAATACTTTATTCTGTCTCTTCATCTATCTTTGCAAAGTTTTATGCTTCATTCTTGCTTCAGCTCTCAAGAACCTGCTCTGGAGGATATCTGCTCTATTCAGTGAGCTCCTGAATGTTAACAGACAGACTGCCAGGAACAAAATCATCAATGGTTACTTATTTATTAAAGGAAAAATGAAACTTGCAACCTACTTGTCCATAACTGGAGCACATAACCATCTATTATCATTACACAGCATTCCCACCTTCACCTCATTTTAGGTTTCCTATTGCATTCTATGGGCTCTGTCTTCTCCCCAGCGGTCCTGATCTTCAAAAACTCACAGCTCTCTGTAACTAACTAAATCTAACTGCAATCTAACTGAAGCCAAAAGGACTATATGCAGCTAATGAAAATACACATGGTTTATATGTCCTAGAGAGACAGAAGACTAAATGATCTCTTCAGGAGTGGGTTTCATCTTATAAAATGCTCATGGCTATCATAATTCCAGGGTATCATGAACGTGGGTGAAGAATTTGTTTATAATTGGTAAAGCTGATAAAAATTTAGCAATTCTTTCTGTGAAATGCATTTTTTTAATTGCATTCCCATTTAAAAAGAAAACAACAAACCAACTAAAAACTATTCTTAAAAAAGGCAAGCACCTTGAATTATCATTATTAGAAGAAAACCAATTGGTTGATATTTTCAGTTTAAATTTAATATGACTGATCGTTCTTAGTAAGAAAGTACATACATTTCTTCTGAAAGAATATTATTTGAGCACCTGTTTTTTTTTTTCTCTAGTACACCTTGGAAAAGTTGGTTTTCAAACTTCATATGAAAAACAAAATTTAATGCAATCTCTGCTGATTAGCTTTCCTATTGACTTATGCCATTTTATTTACTAGTTGAAAATCTGCTGTGACAATCGAGGGAAGCACACTTCACTTTGAACGCGTAGTTGTAAATGCTTTTTTTTACCCCAACAAAACAACTTGCTCCAATTTCTCTGCAAGCTGTGTACTTTGTGCTTCCTAGCCATCTACATTTTTTTCTTTTTCTTTTATTTTTTTCCCTTCCTTTCTTTTCCAATAAATGGTATGGGAAATTCTGGTGATAAGGACTTAGTGGATTCCCACGTGTAAGAGCCCATGCAGTGATCAAGGATTACTGTTTCAGTCCCTGCCCCACCTCCATTGTTATAGAAGTGTTTAAACAAGTTCCACGTCAGATCTGTGCTTCAATTTGTCATGTCTAAAAGGAGGAAAAGGTTTAGGTTTTACCTCACTGGATCTCATATGTAACAATATTATTTAGGAACATGAGATGCTATCACATAGGGCACCTACAGACCTTAAATGGTGACTGCTGGCTCACCTGTGATATTACAGAAGGAAGATTTTGTACCTGCGTAGTTCTTCTGTAGAGACTGATGACTACCTGGGACCAGTGGGACATGGCATGCAGAACTTCTCACTGAGTAACCCTTGGAGATTAAAAGGTAAAGGAAGGCATAATGAGAGTTCAACAATGCTGAATAAAGGCTGAAAAAAAAAAAGAAAAAGAGGAATACTTTCACTCCACTGGGAAGATGAGAACTACTTAGTATGTTGGTGGCCATCCCTAGAATGGATTTTTAATCAACAACAGTTCTCGTTTACTGGAAGAGTGAGTCTATGAATAGACTAATAGTACTGAGTGACATTATGGGCTATTCGTCTGCTTAAGTTGTCTGAAAATTTCAGCCACCAGTGAAGGATTATTATTGATTTTCAGACTGTCTTTGTTAAATACCTGATACACTGTACCATTCTTATTCCCCTCTCTCTCCATTGTCACTAATATTAAAATGAAACCCACCTATTATCAAATCAATCATGCCCAATAAAACTACTCAGAGTAACCTGATGTACATCATATTTACCCATTGAGATTGAAAGGTGGGATTTCAATTATTCAGGAAATATACATTTTTATGTATTTATTTATTGGTTTTGGTAAGCTGGGAACTACTGCAGCAATTAATTACAACTCTTTAATACATGCCACATAAGACAGGAATGATTGCATTGAGATACTGGACCATGGCTCGAGAACTGTAATTTTCTTGTTTTGGCAGCAGCTTTTTCACTTAGAAAAAGTGATTTATTTCTCCAGACCACAGTTCTGGTAATAAAAAATCAGTTACAAATTTTCTGTAATTTAAAAAGACAAAATACCATTTCTCTTGTGTAAGTAGTTTCGTTGAGAAATAAGAAATTGAGAAGTTGGACATGCTACAGTCAAAGAGCAAGGTTTTTGTCATAGAAAATTAAAAGAAAGTATCTTTTTTAAAAAAACAAGCTTTTCTAAGGTGTGGTAAAAGAATGCAAACTGTACCTCATACATTTCCTCTTCTGAACACTGAAAATCATTACTTGCTTTGCTTTTTCCTGAAAAGTCAGGGCATTTTTTCTGGAAAAAAAATTACAAGAAAGCAATGAAAAAAGCTATATTCTATGAACAGAAGGTAGAGACTTTTTTTCCTAATATAGGGAATGAAAGCTCATCTTGATGTCACATTCATCCAGTCTTCTCCAGGTAGCATACTTGCCCAGCTCCTAGGTGTTGTTTCCCTTCTCCTGTTGAGAATATGAAAGGGCAGGACTTCTTCCAGCTATTCTCAGTCCTCCATAACATTGGATTATTCCAAGTAGTCTGAGCTTCAGACTAAAATCTACAAAGAAATATCCACCTTTGTATTCTTTTATGCTCTGTTAAATCAATCAATTCACATCTCAGTAAGGTAAGATCCTAAAGGATATATGTTTATTCTGGGTTTGCGTTTTATGGGTTTTGAGGGGAC
Organism: Tapera naevia; assembly: GCA_033556795.1. Taxonomy (NCBI): domain Eukaryota; kingdom Metazoa; phylum Chordata; class Aves; order Cuculiformes; family Neomorphidae; genus Tapera; species Tapera naevia. The sequence goes on from JAUMJJ010000092.1 coordinate 4,639,495, forward strand.
AGAGGGGCAATAAAAAAAATGGAAAAAAATATACTTGCACAGCTTTATAATTTACCTACTTTATTTAACTCCATTTTCTCAGGTCTACCTTAGGCATTGCAGACAATAATCCATCTTCATACTAGTTTTTATCAGTCTATGATTCAGGAAGTTCAATCTGAAGCGTATAACAGAAAAAATGCAACTTTACTGCCATGGTTTCTGAAGATGAACTATTACCAAAATGTTCTTTTCCATTTCATTATTTTCATTTACAATCACCTAGAAGATAATTTATGTTCATGTTAAACTACTGTGGAATTCATCTCTGTTGCTTCTGTGTTTCTCCTGTGTGTTGCAGACTCTAAATTACGATGCTTACCCTTCATTGTCTTGATTTCATTAGCCTTAGAAGTCCATCTGCGGTATCCTAAGAGCACCACAGCTACACCATACACAGTGTATGGATCTCCTAAGCTTTCGATCCTATACTACCTTTCAAATTTCTTCCCATCGCCTACACTCTCACATGGTTATGCTACATGTGTCTCTTTAAAAAAAATCAAAATGCACACTATCTGCAGCTGTCAGTTACATCAGGACACAACAAAGCTAGTCTACAGATTCTTAGTCTGGAGGAAACTTAGAGATGATAAAAACCCTCCACTTCGGCCATGAGCAACATGAGACAGTTGACTTGGCAAGAAGTGGACCAAGGTGGCAGAGACAGGACCTCACAGGTTGTAAAATACAGTGGCAATGTGAGTGTTAGGAATGATGATTTAGATCCTTAGCATTTAGGTGGTCGTCTCTCCTCTACCCAGGCATTATGCCATCGAAGAATGTTTTCAGATTGGTCAAGCATGCTTCTCCTTGATGAAACCACGCTGATCACTCCTGTTAACCTTCTTTTTCCTCCAGATGCTTGGAGAGGACATCCAGAATGAGTTGTTCCATCATCTTCCTGTGGATGGAGGTGAGGTTGATTGGCCTGTAGTTACTACAGTCTTCCTTCATGCCATTTTTGAAGACTGGAGTGACACTGGCTTTTCTCTAGCCCTCAGGAACCTCTCCTGTTCTGCATGATCTGTCAAAGGTAATGGAGAGTGACTTAGCAATAACATCTGCCCGCTCTCTCAGCACCCACGTGTGCATTCCATTGGCGTCCATGGATTTGTGAGTGTCACGTTTGTCTAAATGATCTCTAACCTGACCTCCTGGACCAAGGGTAAGTCTGTCTTTCTTCAGACTTTCTTTATTTCCTCTTTCCTTTAAGGTCTGCAATTCCTGAGGCCTGGCCTTAATAAAGACTGAAGTAAAGAAGATATTCAGCAAATTTGCCTTCTCCGTTTCTACAAAAAAGGCTAGCTGTAAAGCAGCTAATGATTGTTACTGGTATCATAGGAATTTGTTTTACTTAATTTTATAAAAAGTATTCTGAATGTAAGATCACTATTGTGAGCAATACAACTGTCTTTAGTAAGCCTTTAAACTTCTTTTGGCAGAAAAGATATCTGCAATATTTCAGTTATATCCTGAGATCTTTATTCTCCTTAAGTGTCGGCTTCTCCAAAGTTTCATTTATCTTTAAATATTTCTTTTAAACTTATCTTTTAAACTACGCTTTTACACTGTCTACATTTGCTCTGACTCACCCTTAATTCTATGATTAAGAATGGAAAATATTTTCCCAGCCTCAGACCTTATATGCATTAATTTCTGTACCTTCTCCAATGAACAAGTTCCTTCATCTAGCTTTCACCATTAGCAAGGTTACTGGAAATCTAACAGCATAAATAAGCAGTGCCTGTATTAAAAGACATAACTGAGTATATTTTTATGGCTTTTGTTTCTCTTACGCTGTAATATTGTCTAGCATATAGAAGGAGAGATCCTCGTATTAAATTATCTTTTTCCACTTGGATTCATCTAATTTTTCTTCCCATATTTCTTACTGAAATGAAATATATATGCATTTCTTCTAGTTCCTCTCTTCAATCTAGTGATTTGCCCATGGCTGTTTGGAAGAAACTATTTCAGCCTTTTACTGAATGGGTCATTTATGAGATGTTATGGATTCCTAAATAACAGTTTGCTTCAGTTTGCCTGGTAGGAGTGAAGAAGGTTGATGTCGTGATATATATGGGGTGTATGAAGTGTGAGCGACAGTTATGCCTGGCTCAGCTCTCCCTAGGCAAAACCATGGCAGGACTGCTAGTGCACCAGAATACCACGAGAGGGAATTTCTTCCTGGTTGTTACTAAAGGTATTTCATAGCAGGCTGCGACGAAATGGTGAAGTGAAAGGATTCACTCTTTCCTGGATGACCTCTGAGACCAGAACCCAAGATACTTACAGAAACAAGTATGGTAAGCCCAGGAAGTTTTTTATTCAAAAATACCAGTTACCTAAGGAAGAAAAAGCGAATTACAATTCTGAATATTTTCAATATCCAGTTACTCAAAACCTTCTTTTCCTGTAAACTTCAGATTTTCTGTTGCCCAAGTAAAGCAGCTTGTTTATAGATTTTGATACCTGGTTTAAATCTATTTCCAAACCACAATATGGCTGTATTTTAAACAGATTACACCTGGAAACATTGTAAGGCAATGAGAGAAACTGGTGGTGGCACGTTGTATTTAAATAGCACTTACATGTTCACAGAGGATTTATGGTTTCACTCAGTAAGGAGAGAGATAAGGTGTGAATTCTTAATAGAGTTGGAATATATATATCTCAATAGCTTAAAGTCTTAAAATTATTCCCACTGTATATATTGTCTAGTCATGGCCTCCGAGAGTCAGAGTCATTTGTTTTACACCTTTATAAGAATAAGGCTGGTTGATAGAGACAGAAAAATCTCTCACAATCTGATAGCTAAATCCTCTCTTCTGCAAGAACACTGATACAATATCCAGTATTTGGGAGTTTACTGTGCTAAATTGCTAGGTGCTTAATAATACCTTTTCTTTTATCACAGAAGTTCTTTACTAGTATTTTCAAAGTGTCTGTAATAGAGTTTCTTCTGGAGGATGAGACACTGTCTTGAAAAAAAACAGTAAGAAAAAGAACTAAAATACTATAATACTCTACTCCAATTACATTTCTATCAAAAAAACATATTTAGGGAAACTGGGAATAGCATTATCCATTGCTAATAGGAGCAAATATTTCAGTTCTCAGTAAGAAATTTCCCCCTTTTAAACTAAAAACAATAAAAAATAAAATGTAAGCAAACATTTGTGTACATTCTTCGTGGCTTTATATATTATCCCAGCAGCTTTTATTAGTACGTGAGCCCAGTGGCAGCATTGGAAGAGCCATACTCTCCAAATTGTTCTGTTGTTGTAGGAACAGAAAAATGTAAGGAAGCAATCAGAAAATGAGAAGGGAAATGGATGAAATTTCTACTTAAGTGAAAGCAGCACCTTCTGTGTTTGCCAGATGCCCTATGCAGTTTTTCTTCTGGGCAAGCATTCTGACATTTTTTTTTTGTGAACAGGAACAATCATGAGATCAAAAACATGCTCTCAATTTTTCTGGTTGTATGGTTCTGAAAATATTTTTTAACATTTTTCTCTCCTGGTCCCTCATTTTTAATGTTCAGATTTGTAAAGACTTTTCAATGTGTTAATAATGCTTTTTTTCTATATGAATCTTCATTTAACGCTGGTTGGAGGAACCTTAATAGGGAAAAAGACAGGCTCTCAGATGATGCAAATCAGTATGGCTCCACTGTTGTTGTGCAGCTGCTGAGGTTCTGGTGCATGTAGCTTATAATACACATACATTTTGGCATTCCAAAGGATTTAACTAGCCAGACAGAAATACCCCTTCTAGCAAAAATATCTGCAGCTAAACTAGTCCATCTTACAAGGTAGCACTTCTATCTTCTTCATATGTAACACCTATTACTCCTTAGGTTAGGTGTGCCTATGGGTCTCTTTGTGAAGAAACCTTCCCACATGTAGCCTAGAAAGCTTTAAAAATAGCTGACAGACAAATAAATAAATAAGCCTCTCTCTTTGAGAAAATTTCCTCCCTGAATATTTCTATCTACATATTACAAATGCATTGGAAATACTTATAAGGGCATAAATTACATCAGTCCAGACAGCACTGGCCATACCTGTATTATCAAGCTATGATATATGAAACACAGCATCACTTTTTCCATCACCATGCTGAAACTTGCTTCCCTCTCTAATGACAGGTTGAGAAGTACTCAGCTATTCAGTCAGTTGTAGAAACCAGCAGGAAAAGACATTAACAAGCTTAAAAGGTATTACCTGTCTAGCCCTACCAGGAAGTTTATGCTGACTGTAGGGGTTTCACGTATCTCTTAGACTTTCATGAGGGAATTAGTTAAAATTGCCATAGTGGAAAGTATTTGATTTAGATTAATCTCTCTTTCTCAAGCGGTGGAGACTCATTACTCTGATTGGCTGTTCTACCCATACTGACCTTAATGCTCTAACTATATACTCAGGAAAAAAGCCTTCAGTTCAAAGCTCTTGACAGATAAGTAAAATGGATCATTATTATCTTTTCAAGAAACCTTTAAAAGACTTAGAAGAATAAACTGGAAAATATATATAAGTGAGAAGTGTGCCTCCAGCATTCAATCTGGGCACACATCAAATTTTTGCTTTCTCAGACAACAAAATTCCTCATCCTGAGAGCAAGAGAGTGTTAAATATTAATCTTTTAAACTAAGAAATAACCCTGACAATCTTATGGAGCTGATAGTATTCGCCTCTTGTCTCTAGCATGACTGCACTGCATGTGGTGAGATATTCAATGAAACCCTTGGTTAATTTACCAATACACAGTGAATTTCTATGCTTTAGCATGCTTCTTCAGTTCTGTCTGTAGATACAAACTGTAGACCTTCCTAGGCATCAATGTCAGAGACATTAATGGAGACATATAAGAAAACAAGAATTTCAAGTGCAGAAGCCTTCTATAATTGTAAGGACAGCAGACCCAAAAACATTTTGTTTGGGAGCAGGTATCAATCGCCACGATGCTGGTGCAAAGTCGAGTGCCCGATTACGTTTTAATCTCTAATGGTGTTCCCATGAAAGCTGCTAAATATGTGGTATACAATTAAAACACTGTGTCTTTTGGCCCTTTAGTCTGTGGTTCAAGCTCAGTTTTTGATTGTCTCAAATGAACAGGCATATGAAGTCAATGGGCATTTAATGGTACTAAGGACTTTCAAATGATCTAAAACACTAGATGTTTACCCTTCTTCATGGCTTAGATGCATAAGTCATAAGACACCTGTTGATCTTGCTGAGATGGATTTAAACAACTATTAAGATTATTAGCAGATCAGTGCAAGCTTGACATTACCAACAAATAATTCCTGCAACTGTATATTTATAAGATTTTAAATGCTAATTTCTTAATGTCAGAATTACCTCCAATACAGTGATTCAGAGGCGGATGATCTGACAGAGGCAGCTACATTTTTTAAAGTGCTATCAGAGATAATGTGTGGAGTCTTGACCTGATTCAATTAGAGCTTTGCCCTTATGTTACCCAAGGGCATATTACCCAGCATTTATAAAGACATTGGTTTGGATAAATGAAAGAGAAAAAAGCACTATTGTTTACTCAGCAGGAGATGGGTTGTGGAAATGGTTAGATTACCCTCTAGTACACACACAATCTTATAAACGCACGCATGCACACATCCACACTGAGGCACAACACACGCACAGGCATGTACATGCATAAAACCCTTAAAAAAAATCTCCCCGAAGTCCTGCTTATTACCATAATTACTTAATTCAAATATGAGGAAAAAAAAAGTCGAGATTTTTTTTCTTTTTTTTTCTTTTTTTTTGTGTGTGCAGCAACTGGGTCCATTTTCAGTGGTTTATATACATGTAATTAGCAGTTTAATTTCCTCTGAGGCTAAATTAGCCCTATGATTTTATTTAATAACAAGGAAAATTTACTGCCAGAGCTGAGGTTCCAGTGCCAGCCTTAGCTCTGCACTGCCCTCTGCTGTCTCCTGATCACTCACTGTGGCCAGTTTGAACATCACATCTACAAACTACAATCTGGATGCATCGAATTTGTTGGAAGAAAAGGGTGAGTTAGAGTTATCCAGCTTAAAATCACATTTGAAATATGATTTCTACTTGCCCTTTTTTATTCTCCAATCACTAAAAATGCAACAGGTATATGCCTATGCTGAGGGGCGGAGGGGTCGGCAAACTCCTAGATTATACTCATTACCATGTTAACCTTGTAGCAAACACTTTCACAAGGTTTAGTTCAATTAGAGATTGCGTTATTTGCCAGTACACAGTCCATGAAGCTCAAGAAAACATTATCACAGAAAGCAACGTCCATCATGCCTGGTAGTTATGGTGTACCTCGTTGTAAAATATAATTCAGGAGTTACGTAATATTTTAGTTAAAAAGAAGTTTTAATCAGAGCAATCAAATCTGTCTGTTGCAAGGCAGGTACACGTTCTCTTGGGACACACTGTACTGACCATCAATTCTTGTCAGAGACATTAATTTGATAGTTAAAAGACTGCCTGCTACTCTATCCTAAAAGGCTCACTATTCTCGATGTCTTACACATCCACCTTCTGAAGCACTTTTTGTATCCAATGACATTTATACTGCATCTATCATCTAAGCAGGCCAAAATGGAAGGCAGTTCTTAGAACCTGATTATACATAAATGGTAATAATTCTGGTTAAAATCAATGGCAAAACAATATTTTAAAAATACTTTGTGTCCCCACAGAACAGAGATCACTGAAATGTGAGAGATTGCTTTGTTTGTTGTTGAAATGTAACAGCTTCTGGCATGAACATAGACACACAGAGCACAGCTATTCAAAAAAAAAAAGGTACCACAAAAAAAAGACAATAAAAAGAAAGACAAATAATCTTATCTAGTGTAATTGAAGAGGAAATTTAAAAGAAGCAGAAGGTAATGAGCCTACTGGAATTGAGTCAGAAAAAATAGCCCTTTGTTTCTGACATACTTCAAGAATTACAACTGGCATCATATTGGCTAATAAGTGCAGAAGCCTGGCAGGAAATATAATCAATTAATTTGAAGAATTGTATTCTGACTAGCTAGAGAACCAAGACCAAATTGCATCTTTTGATCTACACAGAGAGGGACCCTGTGGAAACAGAGTTAGTTCCTGGCAAACAAACTAACCAGCTCAGTGACATCCAGAGCACACATTCCTGTAGTGTTTTCACTGGGCTGGAGCCTTGTGTAGTGGAGGACAGACTCCATAAGAAATAAGAAATTGCAGTTCCCTACTTACCTTTGATTAGATTCTGCCAGGAATCCAGGAGCAGGTAGATGTGGAAACTATTTCCTATATATGGAGAGCTGAGAAAAAAGGCACAGAGTCATTACACAAGAAAAAGTTCTTCATGAAGATGCACCTCATCTTTTGACAATACATTGCATATGAATCTGTTCAGCAGAGCAAACTCAAATCTTGCCATCTTATTGGAAGAGGTCAATTACTCTTGTAGTCTGAAAGTGCACCTCACAGGATTTATCTCATTTCTTTGATGTTGTGGGAAAATATGATCTGGCCTTCATTAAGGCCAGCTGTAAATCAAATAGCTCTTTACATCTATTTCAAAATTGCAAACCAAAGAAGATGACCTCTTTAAAGACTAGAAACAGCTGGTCCTAAAAATGCATACAATCAAATAATCATAGAATTATAGAATGGTTTTGTTGGAAGGAAACTTTAAGATCATCTAGTTCTATCCCCACTGCCATGGGCACTAGGTAGGTTGTTCAAAACCTCATCCAATCTGGCCTCGAACACCTCCAGGGATGGAGCATCCATGACTTCTGTGGAGAACCAGTTCCAGTGCCTCACTACCTCCACAGTGAAAAATCTCTTCCCAATCCCTAATTAAATCTCTCTTCTTTCAGCTTAAAACCATTCCCCATCATCTTATCCCCACACTCCCTGATAAAGAAACCCTCCCCAACATTAACATGACTTCTCAAGTATTTCTTATTTTCAAGTGCTGTTACTCAAATCTGTCTCCCAGGGTTGTTCTTATGATCGCTTCTGTTTGAGTCAGAGAGACAGACATAGAGACAGACACACATTCTGATGGCTATCATGCCTCTTGACCTATTTCATCAATAAATAAGGTACAGAAACTTTTTTTAAAGGAGATAAATTATAGCTGCTGTTTTCTTCTCTCAGCAAAAGGAAATCAAACAATGCACTGCTACAGCTCCATTATTTCCTTTGCACCTGAATTCTGGATCGGTTAGATTTGAGAACAATGCAGGAGTTGAACACTGCAAGGCACAAGGAGCCCAGTCATCCTTGCATGGTTAATGAAACATCACAGACTAATGGAGATCAGCCGGTAGATTTCAATACACTTATGACCTAAACTTTGTTGGCCAAGTATCTCAGGAAATGATGCATGCTGAGAGACAATGCTCTGCTTCTAGAAGCTCTGATTCAGTATTATGAAATCCAAAAACCGACAACAGGCAATTTGGCAAGAGTCACAACAGGTTGTTTGACTGGCATGTGGCAGGATCCTTGAAGGAAGAGTATGGAACATAAATGTCATTCACTTCCAAATTCTGTGCTGCCTTGAGAGCACAATCAGATGATGATTTAATTATTGTAAAATGTGGGAGACTATTTTGTAAGACAATGTACATAGATGAAAGGATTTTGAGGAAAGGAGGTCAATGAAAATTTTCTCAGAGATGGTGCCTGATGCCTAGTATTTACATCTCCAGGGAAACACAGTCAGAAGGGACCAATAGATCATCTCATCTCATCTCACCTCCTGCATATCACGCACTTTAAAATGTCATCTAGTTATCTATGTGTTGAACCTATTAATTTACATCTCACTGAAGCATAACTTGTGTTTTGGCAAAAGCATTAATCACCCTCACTATTCAAAATGCATGATTTCTTTCAGGTTTGAAATTGTTTCAGGGTTTAGCTATCAGTTCTTGGTTTGCGTTTCTCCAATACCAAGCAGAACATGGTTTCCTTAACAAAAAGGAAGGACCCTGGAACTCTTATTTAAGTGTGGTTACTGAAATGAACAAGGGATAATCACTGTCATGAATGCAGACATATTCATTAATGCAGACCATTTAGTGCACATGCCATTTGAATGGGGATGAGAGATTTTCTGAAGGTGGTCAGGAAGTTCTTCATATACCTGGCTTTTTTTTTTGTCAGAATTACCTACGCTTGTAAAGTCAAATTATCCTCTAGCAGCACCAGTTTAAAATATACACTTGCCAGTACAAGAGTTTTTGTTTGGCCTCTATTGTTTGGTGTGATGGCTTTTTAAGGCATACAGTTATTTTGGAGAGGACACTAGTGCTATGAAAATATTTTCTCCTACTGCTAATTTACTCTGACAGCTCTTAGAGCAATGCATCGTCAAGGTAAGTTTCTGCCATGTCACTCTTGTTGAGTTTATCTGGAATTACTCAGCAAAAACCTTGGTGGATTTACCTCAGTAACTACATATTTGCGAAGTGTGTGTGTACACCAAGCCTAGTTCTCTGGACGCTTTTTGCAGTCCCTGTAGAGAGAGTGGCAGATGTGAAGAGTAATCCTTCTGACCTTCACTAAAATAAGAGGAAAGTAAATAAATATAATTTCTTTCCCACTGACTACAGAAGCGTAACTGTCCGGGTTGTGGGCATCAACCCCATAGTTGCCTAAGGTTACATGGCACAAATCCCACTGCTTCCATCCCATTTAGAATTACAAAATAGCCCTAGCCTTAACCGTATATCACCTTTTTATGCCACTGTAGCAAGTTAGGGCTCAACGACTTGTGGAAGCCTCTTTGTTTCGTGAGGTGTCCTATGGCTAATACACGGACGCTTTTTGCCATATCGCAAGTTCTGTTTTCACCTACCCTGCCCCTGCAGCTCATGAGGATTGGGAGCAGCCCATGATGGATTCCAAGTGCCTGCAACTGAGCAGGATGCTCCAGTGTTATCAGAGTCCATCAAGGAGCCTCATTTTAAAGCAGAGGAGAAGATTGTGAAGCCAAAAAGCGTGCATTATTGCTTGGGAAAAACTACTAGAAAAGAGATCTATTTTTCAGGATATTTTCATACCTTAGGAACCAGATCTGGAGGGAGACAAAAGATCACCAGTTCACGTAAACCTCTTTACAAATGTAACAGTGAGATGTGAATCTCAGAGCTGATGCAGGAGGTACTTCATATTATCAGGACTGAAAACATAACAGCAGAGATACTCTTCACTGTATGTCATCCAAAGCTCTTTTGTGTTTCTAATCATATAGGAAAATAAGAAGTCTTGCTAGCAGGCAATAACCTTTAAACTGAAGCCAAATGAGGAAAGAGCATTTTTTCATGCTATCTAATAACAACAAAAATTACTTCTTACTTACTGCAAGTCAATAGCAGCACTAAATGTAAAGAAATTATTTTGAGTGATTAGAGTAACACATCTTCTCCTCACTCAGTGTTTCTCTAAAGTAGCAATTTTTCTGATGCATCCACAGGGTTGTGTTATATCACACCATAGAATCTGGGTTTAATCTAACCTGCTCTCAAAAAAAGTTACAACCCAGCATAATCAATATCTAAAACAATGGATCATTATATGCACACACTATCACACTAGGGATCTCAACAGAAAAGTGCAATTACCCAAACTGCCATTTTGGAAATAAATATACACTTTATCAGATCTTCTTCATTGTTCCCACAGAATATATGTAGCTTATTCTCCTTTCCTCAGGATAGATCTAGAAAGCCAGTAGACGAGCCTTGGCATAACTCTACAGCAAATTCTCATTGTTAAATTGTGTTCAGGGATTGTCTGCCTCTGCTTCCTATGGTACCTCACAAGGCAGCAATGACTGTATTGCTCTGAAGGAGACCATTACCAACAATGGCTGCAGCTCTGATATGGGTGAGAAATGGAATTTCATTATAACTGTATTCAGAGGTATTTCAATCAGCACTGATTGCTACTTCTTTTTTTAAAAAAAAAATAATTTACTGAATAGATTCAGTGGTTGTGGGAATCACACCTCATGATTTCCCATACCCTGGTCTTTTTTCTCCTTACAAAAACAGTGCATGCGCTCTTCTGCTCATCTTTAGGTGCTGTCACGATGCAGCCTGAAGCACTTAAAAGGCTAGCTTCTGTCATGTAATCTAAAATAGTTAATAACCACACATTTGTGTTTGTATTTTTTTTGTGCTTAAATCAACATTAAAGCAAGGCAAATGAATTTAACTTTAGTGGCAAGTGTCAGTTGGACAGGGTTGAATTCTAATTGTCGATAAAATCAACTCTTGGCATTTTCCTCAGTCCCAACCCACTGGTGTACTCTGAGGCACCGTATTGCACGGTGATGTTCCTCTGACCACTGCTGCCACTTGTTCTTTAACCCCTCAGTCTGAAGTGCAAACTGTGATGGTTGCGCTTTGAAGGTAAGCATTTCCTTTTCTAGCTGAAACTAGACAGAGCCCGCCAAAAAAAACCTCCTAGAACAAGTGACAGTGGCAACTATTAGCCTGGCATGTGTTTAGTTTATAGATGTATGAATTAAAGAAAACATACCATGTAACTCATCAATAGCCTTCCTACCATTGTCCAGCCATCCTTGGAACACAAAATAATTATACAGAGCCAGTGTTCAGCATAGAAATGCCAGGAAAACATTTTCTCTAACAATGACTGTGAGAAATCCTTCGGTTTTCTGTTCTTCTCTCTGCAAATGAATATGAAAATGTATGTATGCCTGTGTGTGTATGTATGCATGTATATAAATACATAACTGGATCTTTTTTTTTTAATCTCTCAAAAGGTAATATTACTACTTTAGAGGAATGCAAGTCCATGATTTTCTCTATCTCGACTGCTCAGTCCACACTCATTTCTTGCCCCACCAGATGCAGTTGTATGCATTGTCTATAAAAACACCAATGCGTCACCTACTTCCAGACTAACACAATACATATTACCAAAAAGCCAGTTGTGGCTATTTAGGACCCTTAAAAATAAAACTGTCAGAAACAGATGTGAGACGTAATGTCAGAATTTTCTGGAGCCAGGCAAGGACTGAGATCAATGCCCTAGACAGGCCACTGCGGAAGCAGCAGCCTGGCCTGCAGAGATTTAAAAAGAAATTACCCAATTAAGAAGTAATGGCCCTCCAGTCTTCACAGGCTGTGAATGAGAGCAGACATATTTACAATCACAGTGTATCATAAAATTCTATCCAGTTATATCAAATCAACAGGGCTAAATTAGCCAGCAACATCCTGATTAGGTGCTGTGTCTCTCTGTGTGTGTTGGATGATTTATGATAAGATCAGTTATGACTGTCAAAAGAGATTTTAAAATGACCTTCCAGGGGGAGGAAGGGTGGAAAAGAGGGATATTGAGGTTTCAGGAAGGCAATTGTACTACCTTACTGTGAAGGATCACAGTGAATAGAGGTGAAGAAATATTACATTTGTCAATGTGTTTGTATGACGAATACTTACCCACAGTCTCACACACACTCACGCACACATACACACACATAAAGGAAGCAAAGGTCATTTTCCATTGAGCAGTTTTGTTATGGAAGGATTCCTCATCACCATTTAATTATCCTTACAGAGATATTTATGTTTTTGTAAAAGGAACAATTTTTTATGCTTGTGAACACTGAAGGACTGTGTGAGCACACAGAAGCTCAATCCTCTGTTTATCCAAAGGTCAGAGATGATTGTAACCAGGTGGCCCAATTACCTTGGAAAAAAAAAGTTTCTCCCTCCATCCTTCTCTCCACCTCATTCTTTCGAGCTAGTGCAGGAAAAATTATCATCAGAAATTTAACCCAGAGGTGTGTAAAGGAGTCTGTCAGCCTTTTTTTCTTCTGAAGAAAGCAGCAGTACAATTTGTTGTGAGCATAGTGCTTTCACAAATCCAAAACATAAATCACTGCCTTCATCATACTGCCGAGAAGGCAGGGAAGAGGCTTCTTTCATCCAGGAGAGCCATAGCAGCATCCTCTCAAAGGTGAGGGAGATTAGGCTTGGTTTTTATTTGTCACTGTGTCTCTGCTATTTCCGCTTCTCCAGCCACTCACAGCATTTCTCTCCCTGATATGTGCCTACCTCCTGAACTCCCGGCCACTCTGAAATTTCTCAGCTGACTGCTAAAACCCACTAGGTGTCACATTCTCCAGAAAGGGCTTTCCATGCTTGTTATTTTCTCCCTCTGGCATAATCCTGTAAAAGAAATATTTTTACAGGGCAGTAATACACCATACCCTTCACCTTCCCTAAAATATGGATGAGAAATGGTTTCAGTAATTGAGCACAAAATGAAAAACCTCTTATGTCTACTTCCCTAAAGAGACAAGATTATCCTGTAGACTGTCATTACCGCACAGTCAAAAAAGATGTATAAATGTCAGTACTTTACACCAAAAACAGATTCTGAGGACAACATGCATCACGAAGACAAACACTCCAACCACAAGCCAGCCATTATACTGCTGTTAGATCTTAGGAAGCTAATCCCGGTCCAGTAACATATTCAACTTCACCAGGCAGAGTGTGCCTTTTCTAATGCACAATTTGCAATGGCGGAAGTGAAAAGAGACACTGTGGCCTATAAGTACAGAAGTAAGTTGAGCACATGAATCTCTCTCTGAGCAAAGATTTTTATCCTTGTCAAGCACAACCGAGGTATGCCAAAAAGTACTGTATATGATCTAGTTCTTAGGTATGAAAAATGGTGGGAACACAGAATTATAGAATCGTTTGAGTTGGAAAAGACCTTTAAGATCGAGTCCAACCTTTAACCTAGAACTGCCAAGCCACCACTAAACCATGTCCCTAAGCATGTGACAGAGGAGGTTCAAGCAGTTCAGAATATGGAAAAAAATTGCAAATTAACAAAATTCGTCTATCCAACTCTGTTTTACAGATACTATGGAAGTACAAAGATTTACAAAACCCCTAGCAGTATAATGGGAACTCACATGTCATTTACAGAACACTTACAGATAGTATCTCAACACAATGATTCCTATCACATTTCTACAGAGGCATTTCAGCCCAGACCTGTTGAAGCTGCTGAGTGACAAAGCAAGACTATCACAAGTAGCAGCAGCAAGAAAGGCAAGGGCTGGAGAAACCGTTCAGGTTCAGGTTGTCACTTCCCAGGGCATTCGTTGAGAGTTGGTGAATTCCTGTTCAGCTCAAACCAAGTGATTTATTTCTCCTTGCTGAAAGACTTAGTGCCTAAATAATGTTCTCCCTGAGGGTGAATACATGACTTCACTAATTACACAACCCAAGGTGTAGAACTGCAGGGTTTTAAATTAAAAAACCTGCCAGTAAAGTTCAAGGTCAGAGACTTACTTTTCTGCATGTACCTTAAATGAGAAATCATTGCTATCAAGGCTTATTTTCATTTCCTTACTTGCCAGAACTTTGGTTTGCACTTTGAAACTTCTGAAAGAAACAACGGGAGCCCTTAAAATTTATCTTTAGAGTACTTTATCTGCCTGTTTGAGCCCTAGATGAATACAATAAACCACCTGAAAATAGACCTTCTCAATTTCCCACTATTTTAATGTCACAGGAAACTTTTACACACTCACTAAACATTCACCTTATTCCCCTTCATTTTTTTCTGGATTGTAATTCTAAATGAAGTATTACTTATAGAGAGGATACATTTTTTCGTGTAAAAAATTCGATTGCATACGTAAGGTTTTTTTAAGAAAAGATATTGCTTTTCTTATAGAAAAAAATCACGTGAAATTTAGTCATTAGAATTTTAATTATGATATTCTGCTTAATTCTGGTTAACTATAAAAAGTTACATTTTCAGTAACACTCTTTGGGCCTTTAATCCTCTATAAGATGGATGAATGATGTATCGTTCTCTTTAAGTAATAAATGAGTGGTAATATTGCACTTGTATCTTAGTGGCAGTTACAATAATTTTTTATATAAACAAGAAAATTAGGTACTAGTCTGTGGTTATCGTATCGTGCAGCATTGTTCCTGTGTACCCGTACTACTTATGTAATGACTCTGCTTGGTACCGCAGCTGTCCAGAAATACAGCATCAGTGTGAAAATTGTACCATTTGGTCTCAAGGTGCTAACAGATAAGCTAATCACCACCCACTGAACAGTGCTGTATTTGGACTTCTAGCTGTAAATATGTATTTCCAGTACTTGTCAGCCACTTGCCCACACGTATGTTTTTGGCACAATATTTCTGTTCGTCTTTTTCTGCCCTGTTCAGTGAAAAGTTGGAAAGAGTGCAGCTGTAGAAAGCAATGCCTAGCACATTTTTTATGAGTAAAATTTATGGAGTAATGTATCTACTTCTAGCATGACTATTGTTAAACCTGGAGATCAAGCAAAGTGACACTGAATATATTGCTTTATCAATTGGATTCGTTCAAGTGAAAAATGCTGATCATGCCATGTCTATCCCCTAGGTGCAGAAACACTACTTCACTACTTGAGCGGTCGATACATAAAAGTCAAATTCATTATAATTTGTAGGGGTTTTTTTCTTGAAGAAGAACACAGTTCTCAGTACATCAATATCAACTCTTAAGTCCACATTGGATGGAGAGGGTACAGCACAGTAATTCAATCTCTTTACAATTAATATGGTCAGGAAGGAAGAAGGAAAACAGCCTCTTGTAAAATGATGGAAAAACCAGGATGCAATCATTCTGATGGAGCTGTGCAAAGGAGTCATTTTACACCATTCGTTACCAGGGCAACAAAATATAGTGAGCCCCATACATCTAACAGGTGACATTTTAGCTAAGAAATTGCTTCTTTGGTATTTTTCTGTCTATGAAAAACAATGTTACCAGCATTTTCACTTGTCATGTACTATGGGGCAACATATTCCTGCTGACAGGCCCATAATGGAAAAATAGAGCAGTTAAATAGTATTACAGTCTAACTTTTAGGATACCTGCTAATCTGCTCTTTAAAGAGACTTCAGACATTTTCAAACACCCTGGAGACTTGAATGACTGGAAATTTCTACATGAGTGTATATAGATGAGCAGAAAGATGTGTTTAGTGGAAACAAAAAAACCTCTTTTCCAATCTTTTCTGATTTCGCTAAAACCTAGAAGGATTTTTCATAGATAGATACATTGTAGTGTTTTAAATGGCCACTCACAAACCCAGTGCTAGAAGCATCAAATGGGTTAATTTCCATATGTTTCTACCAGTGAATACACCAACTTTTTCTGGCCCATACCCATCAAGATCACATTTCAGATTCCTGTATGACTGTTACTGAATCCATGAGGGGGAAGAGGCTCAATTTCCATATTGTGCTTTTATATCCAGAGGGGTCTTGAAGACCTGACATGGGATTTACCGAGTTTGTGAATGAATCTGTGCACCTCTTAAGAGCCCAACTTTAGGTATGAGTGAAGTTTACCAACAACATCTTCTTCTAATTGCAGATGCTCCAGAAGTAGTATAGTCTTCTGGAGCTGGTGTAATTCCAGCAGCTTGTGCTGACTGAGACCAGCTGGGAATTGATGATGATGTTTAAACATCTGTCTCTGGTCGACGAAGTTTGTGAAGTAAGGATTAGGATGGAGTGGTGAGCCATTAACTCACTACAAAAGTGACAGTACAAGATGAAGATTAAGGAAACACTAATGAAAAGCTTGAGGAAATTAATGAAATATTTAAAACCCCCTTTGCTTGAATGCATGAAAGCAGCACATGCTAGTGTCTAAGAGAAGTCCAGATGCATATAGGAGGCCAGAGATGAGTGAAGATTTTATTATATTAGTAGATAAAAGAAAGGCAACATTATTGATATAAAGGGCATTGTCGAAAATCAATGACATTAGCTGTAGAACATGTTGTGACCAGTAGTGTCCAGGTTATGACGTAGAAAATGGTTGTAAAAAGAACAGCAAAATATACAGCAAGAGAAACATTTCAGTATATGTATATAGATACATATATATATATATATATATACACACTTCAGTAGCAAAATGGAAGCAGAAATACGCAAAATAAAGAGAAGAAGCAGTCCTAAGGTTACATGTACGCAGAGGAGACATGAAGATGAAGAGATGTCAGGTAGGAAGTGAGTCACACTTTCATGGAATAAGAAATTAAATTAGCAGATCTTTGCAAACCTTGCAACCACTAACTATGGAGAGATTAGGGTAAATGGAGGTTTGATAATGCACTGACTGAAACTGCTTCCTTTTCCTGAACAGAATCAGAGCTCAGATATTTAACAGGGTGAGATTAGCCTACTCTGGCTGCAGAGCTGGACTGACACACATAGCTATGAAGATACAAAAATCATTTGTGAAACTATCATTGAAATGTGATGTTATGGACAGGATTTTTAGAAGAAACAGTTATTTCTGGTTTGTATGTCATGTGCAATGACTAACTAAATTGTACGAATTCACATATTATTTGTTGTTAAATTCTAACTCCTGAATTTGGTGAAGATAATTTGTCCTTTGCTTCAGTCCTTAAACCTTTCTACTTCCAGTGGTGCAGTGAGAAGTGGATGGCTAGACGACTACAGAAAAATACTTTCCTATGTATGAAAAATATTGTTTCTGAAAGTTGCCCAGCTTCCTAAATCATTACCAGTTCACCCTCCTTGAGTGGATAGTGGGATTCCCAACAGGTCACAGGAGGGCTGGGAGGTACATGTGACTTAGAGACCAGGGTTCCCAATTGGCAAATGACATCACGGCTGTTGCATCAAAGGTCACATAAGGCGTCTGTTGCCAAAGGTACCTCCTTTGCTTTGCCCTCTGGATCTGAAATTGAACGGCAGCATTAGTGCTTGTTACTCACAGCACACGGCTGTACTGAGCTGGACTGTACTTGGGTATGTTCAAGCTGTGCCAAGAGGTGGTGATGATGAAACTTGATTTTGAAAGATCTGGGTTTGGGACATATTCCTCTGCCAGTGTGACAGGGCTAATTCATACCCTAAAATCTTACCCTCCTGGCAGTATTATTTCACCTGTTTCCCTGTCTCTTATCTCTCTTACATGTTTCTGTACAAAGCATTTAATCCTCCAGTTCAAGACCTCCACATTGTTTCAGTGTGCATGCAGCCCCTGCCACAGTCCCTGCATGCAGCCCTAATATCTTGCTGAGAAAGGACTGCACAGTGATTACAGACTGGTTTATTATGACTTATATGTCAGGTCTTCTGTGTTGTCTAAGTGCTCTGGAACAGAGTAGTCACTTTTGTATACATATGCCTAATCTTTTTAGGCATGCCTGCACCTCCAAACCTTAAATAACTTATGCACTTCATCTACTTCACGTGCATATAGCCTATATTAGACTAAAACATTAGCCAATGTGGTGTTGGAAGTTGTAGTACTGGGCTAAGCAAAATACTTGGGTAAACATAGTGAAACTGTAAAAGCAGGCTTTCCTGTTCTCTCAGATATGCAGGTTTAACTTCCAATGACCCACACCATACGTGCTGTGTAGTTAGGAACTAGGATTGCCTATCCAGCCTGTGCATGAAGATGCAGAATTGAACTCTTAATAAGAGGAACTGTGCATGTAACTTGCCTTGGTGCCTTTTAAAACCTCCCTGTACCAAACTGATGAAGAGGCTCGTGGAAGACTGTCCATGACAATTTCATGCTCTGACTCTACAGTTTCTTTGAAAAAGAGAATGGTATTTGAAAACTCTAACATTTGTGTGTTATGAATTTTCAGGTACTTGTGAAGCTCCACAATAAAGAATAATACTTTTTTTTATTTTCTGTACAATAGGTGACCCACATGTTATTCAAGTAGAGGAGAACAACAAAGGCAGAGTATGTCACTATCTCAGTACTATTAATTGTTATCTTTGTCTGCACAGTCTTTTAAAACTGTAAAGCCAAAAGCACTAAGTAGATCATAAATTCATATTCCTGTTCTTCAAATATAGTATACTTTTTAAAAGATATATTAGCATATTCCACTTGAAATTTTCACACTGAATACATCATAGCTATTCAAAACAGAAAATGTTTTCAGATTTTTCCTTTTCCTTTCTTTGTAAATTTTTTTATATTAATAAACTGTACTGTAATTGTTTTAAAATAATGTTCTAAGAAGTATGTAATCTTTAAATATTTAAAATCATAAATAAATCAAATAAAATTCACAAATTCAAGTACATGTTATACTTTCTACTTGTTCAGGGTTCCTTGTCTCTGATTAAAGCAGATACTAACCAAATGTGCCCTAGAATTACATTTGTATCTATTTTATAGTATAAACATTGCTTGCTGATATGCTTATTGAAAGAACTATTCCTATCTAAGTATTAATAAAAGAGCAAAGAAAGGAAAGATAGAGAGTCATTTTAGAGTAGACAGTGTCACTTAGGAAGCCCAGTCCCTAAAGGCTCTCTACAGTGCCCTAGGTCACTTGAGAGAATGATGCATTGTGAATACATATAAATAATATCCCGAAAGTGAGAGTCCCACATAATCTTATTCTCATGGTGTCAAATGTCTATTACTTTTCCACCATGAAGGCAAGATTTCCTGAGAAATTTTTCTACTATCATTATCGTTTCTGCATTATGGATCGGTTTCTTAAGAGCAAGACAGTTAAATTAGTTGCTATTCTTTTCAGTAAAACAGCTCCATCATTATCAAACCCCAACTAAACAGTGATTCCTAATATCCTAACACAGCAGCAGCTAAGCTCTTCCTTTTAGTTTTTTTTTTTCTGTTGGGTTGCTAAACGTTCATTCCTTTGTATTGAAATAAGCTAAATGTTGCAAGTTCAGAACCTTGACTCCAATTCAGCATACGGAATTTCAGATCCATCTTGCTATCTTTCCTTTCATATATTAGCATCTTCAGAATATACGTGGTCAATATATCCCTGTAAGGTATCCCTGTAACTGGCCTACAACCCAGAAACCATCATCTGCCTTTACAATTTCTGTCCTCACCACCCAACATTCACTGCTCCATGGCTCTCTGCCCTTGCTGCCTGGTGCTTTGGTGCCAAGGTAGTCTCCTTTCTATTCAGATGCCACTATTCTAATCACTGTCGAGATCTATTCTCCTAATGCTCTTCAAATGACTACAGTGTTGTGCGTGCAAACCAGCCTAAACCTGTACCCTAGGCAGTATTAGTTGGCATGGATGGCAAAAGAGAACACTGATGTCTTGTTGTGGATTTCATCAGGAGCTATCAGGGAGACTGCAGAGGCCTATGGGCTCATGTAGAACCAGACAGAATTTCCCTCTGTACCAAACAACACACACTGTTTTGAGCGGGCAGGTTTTCTTTCCCCCAAAAAACTAGCATCTCATCCTATTTACTCCCATCATCTTGGCTGTCAATGCTGTTTAAAAAATTTATAGTCCTGAAAGTTGGGAAGGTCCAAATGATGATCAATTCGATGCTAAGAGAGACTTTTTCTGCAGGAGGTAAGTGCAGTGCAGAGATAATCTATTCATGAAGTCACATGTCAGAAGAACAAACAATTAAAGATACTTAAAGTTGGTTACATCAGTACAGTGCAGATTACTTAGAGATGATTAATTACACAAAGCTTGACATGGTCACAGTGTTGACAACCAGGGAGGCAGGAATGAAGACAGGAAAATGTTAAGCAAATCGAATTTTTTTTTTATATATAGCTTAACCAAAAGTACAAGCCATAAAGAAATGGGTTTGTTTTGAGGAACCATAAATACTTTAAATGAGGGATAATCTTCTTTTGATAAGCTCAACAATATTCTTCAGTGTACAAACAGATAAGTGAGAGTGCAAAACTAACAGAACATGAGGAAAACATGGGAAAATACTTGATGGAATGTTAAGTTGTAGAAAAATCTAGTGAACATTTATTGTTGCTGTTGTCTTTAACAATGGATGTATGGAGAAGAGCATATCAGTTAAAGAGAGTTGTCAGGCTTGAATATCTAAACTAATATACAGGTAAACAACCGAGTGACCTGAACTTCAGATATACTAAGTCATTTCAGCTCACACTGATACAACATTCACACCTGAGTATGTTGGACACAGTTTTAGATGCCTGAATGTGAGTTATAAAGATACATGGATACAGACAGATGCTGGAGGTTTCCCTAAATGTCAATAGAGGCTCATCATCACATAAAAAACAAATCCCACACAAATAGAGGGATACTTGTGTATGTAACATTTTCACAGGTTATTGTGATTGTTTAAGAACAGGTTAATACTTTCTTTTACATAGTTCTATGTTTTGTAGTCTTTGAGATGCCAAATGAAGGATGGCTCTTCACTGGCAACTATTCAAATTGCTATAAATATCAGCACATGAAGTACGGTAGCCTGGGTAAGGCACCTTATCCCCTGAATAAGATGCAGTCTGTGGGCTGATGAAAAAAGGCAGAGGTATACAACCAAACCTCTCGTACCCTTCTCGTACCAATTCTTGATATTGAAAAAGGAGGAGAGATTGCAAAAGGCTGGTAGGCACAGGAGAAGAAAACACCTCTTCAAAGACATTCCAGAGAGAACTGTCTGTTACATAAACTCAGGCTTGACATTATTTGAGAATAAATGTCAAAGAAGGCAAAACTTCAGACCTATTGGAATTTGGGTATGAAGAATCATCTTATCCGTCGTATGATAGGGTGTGATGGTACTTCCAATGTCTACTTGTTTACAGGGAAACTCCAAGAATTTCTGATGGAAAAGACCTTCAAAATCTTTGAATAATGACCTCACGGTGAGAAATATCATTTTAGTCCTCCAGGGGAATCTCCTTTGACAGTCTTGGCTTTGTTCTTTAAACTGGAGTAGCAAAGTATACATTAAATCTAACAGCATGAGGAATGTTCATTATTGGTTTCAGTATGCTTATATTCCCTTTTAGATGTGGTTTGCAGGTATCTCATAGAAACTATGCTAAGGCAAGGTAAGATGAGACTTTTTTGTCATGCTATTTGATGCTCCACATGTCAACTACCAATCAGTCTGTGTTAGATGTGAACACATGATCTTATGGATGTGGTTTAAGGAAAAGCACACACACTATATTTATTCCAGTTTTATACACTGGCTAGGGGAAGATAGATCATATTGAAATTAACATGAAGTCTATCAGGAGAAAATGAGTCCCTCAAAAGTATTGCAAATGAATTTGAAGAAACGGGGGAGTTTGCATTGACTCAGCACTACGTGCCAAGTGATTCTGCCTTTTTGGCTTTGTACTGAAAATGATTACGAGGGTTGTAACCCCTATCTGCACTGTAGCAAGTGTGTTATTCTAGCACGCATAAACTTCTAAAATGCTAGTGCAAAGAGTTCAGGTTTTTATGGCTTAGGTCACATACTGGTTGCTTACTAAATACCTAGGCAAGAAACAAAATCATAACATGAAGCGACTGTAATTTGACAATTTAGGTCCATGATGAGTTAGGCAACCTACAATACTTCTTAGACATGGAGAGGCTTCAGAGCTCAGTGGGTACTAACAGAAAAAGCAAATACCACATGTTCAATACCTGAGGATTGTGTTTATATTGTTGCATTTCTAGAGGGATATAAGCTGTTCGAAAAATGACTCAGCCACTACCTCATACACAAGCTGAATTCAAGGAGCATTTTGAGCAAAATATAATACTGTCTACCCACACGCATTTTATTAAATGAGTTCTGTTGTTCCAGACTCTGTATGAAATATCTTTATCCCAGTTACCTACATGTCCATAGAACTAGTATTTCTAAATCTATCCATTTTAAAGTTCTTTAAAGATACAACACCAAGCACATAAAAAGCATAAGATAAACCAAATTCTTATCCAAAATGGAAGAATTCTTACAATAAAGTACCTTTCTTGGAAGTCACTTTCTTTAATATGGATGAGCTGAGGCAAATGCTGCAATAAAAGAAGTTCTGGTTCTTTCTAGATAAACTTGACCTTATATGTGAGTTTTCCAATGTAATGCTTCAGATATATACTGGTTTTGAAAGGGAAACATAGAGACATTTTTCATTACCTATGAGCTGATCAGAGATATTAAAATTCTTTGATTCCACTAAGGTCAGTGAAAGAAGTAAATAAATTAATATACATTTGGGAATTGCTGTTCTCTGAGCAGTGGGACATTGTTAGTGGGAAATATTGATTTTGTTTGACTTCTGCAGGGCACAAAATGAAATTGACCCCAGACAGCTGTTCTGGAACAGTTCACGTCCACTGACCGCTGAGAATGCAAAATTTCCCACTTCTGCCTTAAAAGTGAATTAAATCCATTCCACTGATTGATTGGTTTGTCCAAGCAAATAATCACTGTTAGTCCTAGCCAACCTTACTGGTTTTCTGTTCTCAAAAATTCAGTGAAGCCATATTGCTTATTCAAAACTAGTGTAAATGATATATAATTTCATTTTAATCATTTACCATGAATAAAGTTCTACCTTGAAAAGAGGAAAACTGTGTAACAACGATACACAGGTATGAAAACTCATAAATTCTGCTGGCTAAACTAACATCCTGTCAGAGGTGCACTGTCATTGTCAGTTTAGGCAATTATTTCCTCCTTCAGTTCGAAGCAGTTACACATGTATAGGAATTGTTAATAAGAAACAGAATCACTTCTGTTGTGAAAGTGTCAGTCAAAGATGACATTCTCATAAATTTGTGTTTTAACAGAGATGATCAGTAATATTTCTGTACAAAAAATTTTTCCGTGTTGTTGCTTCAGCAAGACCAAAACTTCTCAGAAAAAAAATATAACTTTTCTGCTTTCTCTAGTGCATGCTTCAGAGGCGTCAGAGGAACAGATGTCAAGTGAAGCAAGGAAATTTCTCCCTCAAGAGACTGAACTCACTTTTTCAGTAGATCTCCCAGCCTTGGAGGCCCATAGAATAAGGGACCAAATGGTCCTGTATTTTCTTACTGTCCTTTTCACAGACTATGAAATTAGCGCCCTGTTCCACTTATGTTTCATCTTCAAAGCTTTCTGGCAGCCATGACTTAGGCAACACTCTATATTCATTGTACCTGTGCTCCTCTTGCTTTTGTTCACTCCCTGGGCTGAGTAACCTGGCAGCAACTCCTTAGCAAAGGGGTATACTACATACCTTGAGAGGTATGTAGTATTCCATCCACATTTAGGTCTTGAATTCCTTCCACAAACCATCATGGAGGTAGCGATGACTTTGATGATAGCAAGTTTTTGTTGGTGGCAGTCAGGCTGAAGACATTTTGTAATTCCATAACTCCATGTAGCAACCACTAAAGCGTATTACTTTTCAGCCACCACATGTATTCAGCCACAAGTCCAGGATTGAAAGGCTCCGTAGTATGACTACTAAACCGATGTTCCATCAAGTTCTTTAAGGCTAAACTATTGAAGTTTACTCCAGGCTGAAACTCAGCCCTACAATACTTGCACAACACTTCTAACAAGATTACCATCATTAGTACCACTATCCACCACAACCAAGTGAACATTCAGAAGATATTAAGGAAAAATTACAAATAAAACAAAACAAAAAAATGTATCCTGAAACCGAATTGGACAAGGTTATCTAACATAGATTGTATACTAGAGGGAAAAAGAAAGGACAACATAATTTATTATATAGAGGAAGGGCAGGGGAAGAGACCAGCACTAGCTCTAGGTGCACCTTGTGTTTAAAAATACTTGAGCACTGTTAACAGGCAGGTTCAAATGCTGTTCCCGTCATCTTCTAGCCGTTGCTACCAAATGTACAATGTGCTTCTGTATACTGTCATAAGTCAGCTAAAACACGTGTAAACATACGCAATGTCAGTCATTAAGTAAAAGGGTACAATTACACTTTTAAATGCGGCAGAGCATTTTGAAAGTAGCATATAATTTCTGAGAGTGGGATCCTTTATGAAACATGTCTTTCCCTGACACGTTTATACAGCCTGACATCTCTGGGTTTGTTCAGACCAAGAGCCCCACTGTGAACAAGCAAGCATTAGACAAAGAAGGCAATTTGTTCTTTAGGTGCTATTTCAAAGAAAGGCAGGTGCAGCAAGAGAGATGGGGGGAAAGAGCAAGAAAAGAGAGAAGAAGGCCTACTGTGTTACTGAAAACAGTTCAGAAACACGCATGATCTGGCTTAATTACCCTGGAAAGGACTGTTGAGAGGTGCCAAGTGTCAGGGTGCTTCTCTCATTGTTGGTAAATGATCGTGCTGCCATTTTATCCTTGATAGAGTCAAAGAAAG
This sequence comes from Tapera naevia, assembly GCA_033556795.1. Taxonomy (NCBI): domain Eukaryota; kingdom Metazoa; phylum Chordata; class Aves; order Cuculiformes; family Neomorphidae; genus Tapera; species Tapera naevia. The sequence goes on from JAUMJJ010000092.1 coordinate 4,664,762, forward strand.
GTATAGAGTTCATATGTTTAATTGAATTTAAAAGGCTCACTTCTCTCTTGGTGGAAATGTGATCATGCAGTCTTACTGGGAAGGAGGCAGAGCAGGAAGATGCCAAGGGGGCATCCTACAATATGCTCATTTCCTCCTTCAGTTTGATATGAGTCCCACACAAGAGTGATTTTCAAAACCAGCCCAGAAATCTGAACTCTCTCTCTTGTAATATTTTTAAGTAATTTAAAAAAAATATGAGCTTAATTTTTTTTCAGTTTCTGAGAATAAACAAAAGGTGTGCATTATTTTGCCTACTAAGTTCAACTGAGCCATCAAGATAATTTGGTTTAGTAAGTTGCCATTAATCAATTAAGCCATGATAATCTTCACTTCACTTCTGTAATACCTTCAAAGAATGTAACACAATGACATTTCAAACCACAGTAAAAGAAGATGAGCAAAGAAACATTTTCTAGAACTTGCAATACAAGAAAACAACATAGAAACTGCCTTGTTCAATTGACATGCAATTTTCCACTTGTTTTCTGTCCCCATACTTTTTTCCTACATGAGACATGTTTCTTGTCCTGTGAAATACCTCCATTTGCCTGGAAGAAAAAAAAACACACCCAAACTGATGCGTTTTACATAACTTTGAAAAATATGGGGTTTGTACTGTCTTCATAGCAGTGTCCTAGTAGTCCTCATCCAAATGTGTGGAAATTTAATGGCAATTATTCCATAACTAGTAAACATTTAAAATAGGTGAGAACATTATAAAATTACTATCAGTGAATACTGATACAAATAATGTTAGAATTATTCCCAACTCTCTTTCTTTTCCAGACAAATTTTATATGTCCCTATAGTTTATTTCTTATATATGAAAGAAGAAAATATTTACCCAATCTGTGTTATTTTCACGTCTTGAAAACATTGCAACCCACATCTTTTTTTTTTGCTGTCCACGTTGGTCACTAAAGTGCTGCTGTAAAATAATTTGTGCCTGCCTGAACAAGCATTGAAAACCATATAGAATATCTATAGAAATAAACAAAAAATGAACATACAGAAAGTAGCGTTGGAATTATAATGAAAAAGAATTCATGAATGATAAATCTATGACTATCAATTTATTGCAATTTGACAATTAAAAAGAGAAGTTTATGAAAGTGTTAAATACTTTTATTTCACTACAAAGTCTAAAGAGAGTTCTCTGAACTTGGGTCCACATACATGGGGAAATATGAGGCTGTCTTACCCCTAGAGCAGTGATTCTCCAAGCTGAAAATGGAAATGAAGAGTGCTGCACGCCTACGAAACTCTCTTGTGTCCAGTTTTTCCTGACAATTTCAGCTGTATTGGAAATTGAGGCTGAGCAATCTGGTAGTCTGTGACACAATGCTTTAATTTTGCCTTCTCATTTTTATTTGTTTCCCCAAATTCTTGTAAATATTCTGACTTTCTTGAAATGTTTTTTCTGCACTACTAGAATAATTTCCCCCTAAATCCCAAGATTGAGGAGTCAAAGTTTAAAAAGTCCAGTCCACAATTAAATTGTTCTCACTGTCATGTAATTGTAATTGTCAGGGGACCTCTGATCTGTCACCCTCATGTTTAAATTTTTTAACTGTAATATAACTTCAACTAAATTCTCATCGTACTTCTTTGCATTTATATCATACTCTCTTTATAGTTATTTTTAGTTTTAAGTTTTGATCTTACCATATGCCAAAGTCTCGTTTGGTATAGCTGAACGTATGGGATGGGCACATGAATAATCAAGTGTGTTGAAGTTTGTGCTGCGTTAAATAGCCCAGCTGACAACATGATTTGTGCTGCAGAGAACAGCAGCAAGACTGTGTGGGAAGAATTATGCAAATTTTTATCAGGGGAGAACTGAATATTTTCATATCCCAAACACCTCTATAGCTCTGTAGTCCACACCATCTCTCTTGTTATCCAGTATGCAGGCCCAAGTTTAATAAAAATGCTGCACACGTACTTAAACTCAATCCTCATGAGTTATCGCAATTAATTTAGAAGTGTCTTTCCTACAATCTCTGGAATATTAGGACTTTCTGTCACAGCACAGGACTGGACAGTAGAGAAACAATCATTTGTCTGATTTCACTGAGAATTTATCTGAACAAAATACTGTGGAGAGCAAGAAAACTCCTAGGGAACTTCATACATAAATTCTTAGAACTGGGTATGGACATTAGCCTTGTAATGAGTATTGGAGGTGACTTTCATACCACTACAGATTCTTTTTCAATTGATGGTTTATCTGTCCTTACCAAATTTCCTGATGTCCTTTAAGAACAATATTGATACTGCCATAAGACAAAGTATTGAAGCCACTGAGAAGAACAAAGTAAAAGAAATTTATATGCCTGAGTAGCGTTTTTATTTCTTCAGTTATCACTGTCAGCAGAAATTTAACACTTTATTTCCACTGTCACATAATTAAAAAGAAACTATGTGTAACATAGATTTTAAGCTTGAGCCTGTACTTTTCCAGTGTAGTTAAACAAGTTTGATTACTACAAAAAAAAGTATCTTAAGTTGTTTTTAGTATCAGAAAGTGATTTTAAATTTAGAATTTTGGGAGTTCGACTCAGTGGTCCTTATGGGTCCCTTCTAACTTGAGCTATTGTATCACTCTAAAATCTTAATTTTCTAATTGCCTTAATTTCAATGGGAATCATTTAATTCATTGAAAGTTTCAGAAGACTTGCATCCATTTTCATTTTTGTAAGTATTACCATTTCTAACAAAAAATGATAGGCACAATGTTGAGCTCTTACACAATGATGGCCTCTGAATTGACCGTTAGCGCACTCTGTCATTCTGCTAATTCTCTGTAACTTGTCAATTCAGTGCTCTGCAGGAATCAAATAAGCAAATAAATTTTTGGGAATGTTAGGACAGGAATCAGTCCTTGTCAAGGTCACATGTTGATTGTAGAGCGGTTCTGGTCCTTTACTGCTCCTTTTAAAACAGATAGTAGAGCAGCAAATGACACAAAACATAGTAAACATCATCTGAGATCTATCTCCCCATGAGATAAAATAAATAAATTAGGCCATTTAGGAAATGATGCAGCAGACACAACATTATTATAGAGGTAGAAAAAATTAATGCTTAGAGGATACAACAAAAGAACTATTACACAGCACTTCTCCTAATAGAAGAATCAGGAAATTCCTGTGCAATCTTGAAATAATATCATGGTATCAAAGTATCACAAGGTTGGAAAAGACCTTTGAGATCGAGTCCAACCTATGACCCAACACCAACACCTACTCATTGTCTAAACCATGGCACTAAGTGCCTCATCCAATTTGTTTTTAAACACATCCAGGGGTGATGACTCCACCACCTCCCTGGGCAGCACATTCCAATGGCCAATCAATCTTTTAATGAAGAATTTTTTTCTTAATATCAAGCCTACACCTCCCCTGATGAAGCTTGAGACCATGTCCCCTTGTCCTGTCACTGGTCGTCTGAGAGAAGAGACCAATCCCTGCCTGCCTACAACCACCTTTTATGCAGTTACAGAGAGCAATAAGGTCTCCCCTGAGCCTCCTGTTCTCCAGGCTAAACAACCCCAGCTCCCGCAGTCACTCCTCATAGGGCTTGTGCTCCAGCCCCTTCACCCTCTTCGTTGCTCTCCTCTGGACACACTCCAGTATCTCAACATTTCTCTTAAACTGAGGGGCCCAGAACTGGACACAGTACTCAAGGTTTTAAACAAGTAAAACTCCTTCATAACACACAATTTACTTGCAGAATTCTGCCACGAGACATTGCCTAAAGAGATGCCTAAAATACAATCATGGTTAAAAATTGGTTAAACATATTAACAGAAAAAAGAGAAAGATTATACTATACTAGTATGCAGATATTACCTTTTGATTAGGAAGACCTCAATCTGCAATTTGCCATAATCTGGCAGAATGTACTGAATGAAATATAGCTGTCTGCTTACCTAGTTTGAACACTCTTCTTCAAAGCATCAATTTCTGGTCACTATTGAACACAGGACACAGGGCAGGGAAGATACTTGCTCTGTTCTAGAAGGGGCTTCTTTCTCTTCCTACTGATGAAACTCGTCTTGCATATTTCAACTTACATCAAGATGCAGGCATTTTTAAGACCAAATACTGATAATAACCATTACTATTGTATTAAAATAGCTCTACCACAGCTAAAATATTTTTCTGATCTTTCATTCTCAAAGCTTTAATACCAGTATTTCTTCCCCAGTTTTCATCACATAGACTGTTATACCTCATCTGAGTAGTGGATCCCTCCCACAGTTGACTATATGTGAGCACTTGTTTGAGAGGGTTTGCGTTTTCATGACAGGTAAAATGCCCCAAGTCAATGTGGTTCTTGATCATTCACTCATCCTTAAAAGGTAGCTGTATTAATAAAAAGTAACCTTGTAATAAGGTTAAGTAGCATTACCTAAACATTTTAAATGAGCTGATATTACTTGTTTAAATGCTGGTGGTTTTACCATGCTGATTTCCTAGATCAGCATACTTTTGCCATTGGGATTATTTGCCTACAGCAGTGGTGATACTGCCATTTATCCAGACCTTTAAAAAAGACTCTTAGGCCACAAAATATGTGTTTTGAGTAATTTTCAGAAAAGCAACCTAATAAGGCAAACAGCATTTGTAACTGCATCAAGCTGATGAAGAAAATGGGTTTATTTTAAAGATGACCAAGTAGAGAGGAGATTCTGAAGAACAGCAGTGCAGCCCAGCTGCAACTCAAGAGTAACTGCAAATTGTTTAATTTTTCTTTACCTCATTACCTCAATTATAACTAGTTTTGGAAGATAATGACATTTTGAGCAAAGTGTTAGCAACGTAAGACTATAGTTATGAGGGGTTTTAATGATTACCACATTGCATTTTTGTATCTTACACATGTAACTTGTCCAGGAAAACAAGCAGAGACAGAACTTAGTATAACTGGAAACCAGGCCTTGAACACTGAGAACCTACTTCTGCATGTGTTCTAAATGCACATAGTCAGTGCAATGCTCTGCTTTCCTAAAAGACGGGAAAATAGTATGTCTTCTGACCGTACCAGATTACATTTACTTTTTAGTCTTATTTGAAGCTACAGTAGATGCATCACTTTTCAGTTTGTGGTGTAACATTTTCCCTTACACTGGAGAGTATGCATTAAAGAAAAAGCGGATGTGCATCTTGTAAACTTTATATTAAGAAGCACAAATTGTTTCACTTATATCACAAGGATTCTGGCAAACATTCACTTTCTTCCATCTGAAGCCTGCTCATATAAAAGAATATTGTTTCAGTGAAAGAAGAGAAAAAGGAAAGCAGAAAAACATACCAGTAATGACAGAGGTTTCAAAGAGCACTGCTGAAAAGAGTCTTGAGGAAGAAGAAGCCCAGTTGGAAGAAGTTGAAGAACAGGGAAACATTTCATATAGACACACGAGTCATCTAGCAAAAACGTTAAGTATAGTCTTGTATATGTACCCAACTTGGTATTACTTTCAGTAAATTTTTGTTATGTTTTACACAAAAAAAAAATTACTTGCTTTGCCTAGACTCTGTTTCACATTTCTGTTCCCACAGTGTTTTATCTCTAGGCTTGACAGATCTTTGTAGAAACTGCCTGGAAAACACCTAAATAAAAGGTAGGAGACAGGACCTTGAGGTTCTGACACTTAGCCTCATAACTAGATTCAAGGGTAAAACATAACTTAAATGAACTGAACATTTTGAGCAATAATGTACAGTGGTTCCTACAACATCTTCAGCACTGCAGTAGTATAGTATCTTAACACAGTGTATATTAAATAATGATGAACATCTAATGTGCATAGATCATTATCTGTTTAATTTTCTTCTCAAAAAGGAAAATGGTGTATGCATTATCTTATAATGTCGTGTGTCTCACAAAGTTTGACTTCTTTAATGGGTAAAATCTTGTTCTATTAAAATAAAAACATTAAGACACAGAACTCCTACTCTTGTTTTCTCTCCCACCAGCCTTTTGGAGGGTGATTTCTCTTAACGCCATTCCCCATCCCTTCCCACCCTGAACTGGGCTGTACAGGATGTGGAGATCTTCACCTGTACAACACTAAAAACAAAGGTCAAGGAGCAAGGATTTACATTGCAGCTCACTGACTTTCACATATGAGAGATTCCAGAATTTGTGAAGATGCTGTAGGTAGTTCCTATGTTCCCAGCAGACAGTGGGAGAAGGGGGAGCACAAAATTTTCTGCCACGTTGTACCCAAAAGTCATGTGTACTCTCAGGGATAGCAACTTCCCAAACTCCCATAATCTGATTTGGAGCTCTGGCTAGAAAGCTAAAAGAGACTCCTGGCTTAGTACTCTTTTCTGTGTGTGGTGCTGAAAACATAGCCGCAGGAGACTGGAAAAGGCTTCTCAAGATATCCATTCTGTATCTTGCTATTAGAATCATAGAATCTCATGATTGGAAAAGACTTTTGAGATAATTGATTCCAACCATATTTGTCCACTATGGCAAATCGATTTTAGAAATGAGAGAAGTCTGTTGTAAAATTTCTAATGGTTCTTGCTCTCACTACTATGACTGGAAAACTCCAAACTACATTCAGTGAACACTTAGGAAGCTGAAATAGCTGCAAGTTAAAAAGTAGCTACCAAATAAGCCAGAAAATAACTAGCTAAGACATCTGGGAAAATGAATTTTCATTCTCTCTGCTGAGAAGTCTGGTTTTTTTACCTTTTCCTGAGTGAGGTTTTTCACTCCTCTGACAACTGCTACAGCCTTCCTCTGTAGCTTTTCCAGCTCAATTTGTTTTTATGGTCAAGGGTGATTGCATCAAGAAGAAAAACACAAACAAGTTTTCTCCATTGCCTTGTATGAAGTCACTAACATCCTTCTCCTTGTAATGGCAGTATCTTATCTAATACATTTGCTTTATTTCAGAAATCATGATATTGCTCTGTCACAGTCATCTGGTGAATCACCACTATTCTTCCATTTTAATGTCCCATTTTAACCATCATCCTTGAGATTTCCCCAGATGCAGTGTATTGACTAAAAAGCCTGTTAATTCCAAATAGTAGAAGCTAGATTTTTGAAGATGCCACATTCAAATACAAACTACAGTCTGAAATTAAAAGATTATTAGAGGCAGTCATGTTAATATTTAATTGGTAGCTCTGCAGTTGGATTTTATATGTGTATATATGTATAGAGAGTAATTTTTGAAGTACATGTTGTTTACCATACCTGAATGTAATTTACATGCATTTTTCATTTAAGGAGTAATTTAAATCTCTTGGGTGAATTTACGTTGATGAACATTTTCTATGAAATGTGTGTTACTTAAGAACTGCATCATGAGAGTTCTGACAGAGCCAGAAAACTGCAAATAAGTGTGTAAGGATATGAAAAAATGCTTCATAGAAAGTCTGATTCTGTCACTTAAATACTTTTGGTATAGTATCCTACTCTGGAATAAAGGAACTAAAAAATAAAAAAAAATAAATAAATAGAATTGAGCAATGCATAGATAAAGAAGAGAATGTCAAAAAGGGAATAGGAAAAGCTTTATTGCTTAAGTGTATCCACTACATTGTCTAATACAAGAGGCTAAGTATGGCAAGTTAAGACAGAAATCCAGGCAAGAAGCAGAGAAGAGTCACCTGACAGTTGGCCCATCCTGTTTCATCTGTGTCTTCTACATGCTGGAAATTACGTACTGTTTTCATCCTGGTTGTTTCTGTGAGTTACCTCAGTTCCTACATATCTCTTGAGGTGTCTCTTCACTCTACAAGATTTCCCTTCTCCATCTCAAATCACCATTTTGTAAAGGTTGTATTCACTGCGATCAGCTCAAAAGTCCAAAATAAAACACAGAATACTCATTGTTTTGAGCTTGTAGCTCAAACAAACTTCAGAAATTCACACTTTTAAACTAGCCAAAACCAGATAAAATATTGAGTTTGGGTGGCTTAAAGACTTTCCAAAAGGAAACTTTTTTGAAAAAGTATAATTAGTAAGGATGAAAAAACTTAATCTATGCTGATAAGCATTAGGATGCATTCATTTCATTAAAAAGCTTTGGAAAATTCCTTATTAACTTCAACCCCAAATGACTTTTTTTTTATACTTCAGGATTATCAAAATCAAAATGTCCACTATTTTGTTACCTGTAACTTTGATAGGTTCCTACTGGCAGATGGATCTTCTTCCCAGAGTAAAAAGAACAAAAAAGTTGAAAATATTCACCCCAAGTCACAGAGGAACCAAAAGTAAGTAGTGCAGCAAAAACTCTTTAGAATACCTCTGCTTAGGATATTTTTAACCACCAGGTAAAAACAAATTCAAACCCAATGCCTCAGACCTGCCACTATGTCTTCCTGTCTTCATCAGACATTTAGAAAAAGTGTCCTGCTTCTGTTCAAAATACTTGATGTTGAGGCCATCTTTCCTCTGCTGCTACTGACTTGGAAAGAACAATTTGGGAATTCCTCCTCTCCAAAACAATCCATTGAAGAGGAGGACAGCATGGTTTTAATGGGCAGCTTCTACCATGACCACCTCCAGTCATACAGTGTCCACGGCTGTACCTGCAGACCACCACCTCATTGCTGGAGGAGAACTGGCACGAGAGAGAGATGTGCCAAAGGGAACAGCTGAGGATGGAGTTACATTAGTCACAGTGAAACTTTCTTTGGGCAGTGTTAGAATCATTCATTCTCTTCATACTCAGTTATTTTTCAACAGCATAAGTAGCTCTTTAAAATTTGGATTCTCTGCAGAGAAAATGTGCTCTTAATTGTTAACAAGTATGTCAGCAGCCTTGATCCTCCCTCATAAGAGTTAAGTGTAGAGCATGGTTTTATGTCCAAGGTATGATTCCATGAGAATGTAAGTTTCGAGCAGTTTCTGACAGAACTCTTTAAAGTCTATAACAATGACATTATCATTTCAGGTATTATTTATTAATTTGTGTTAAAACAATAAATATAACGGAAGTAATATGGATTTTTTAGAGCAAAATACTATTTTGAAAGCCATCTCAAATGTCAAACAGAATGTATTTTGCATTAGTTCTGTATAAAATTTTATTGAATTCAAACTTTTAAATAATCTTCCTATATCTAATGCCTCTTATCAAAGCATGAAAACCCATTATCTGATTATAAGAACCTCAGAACTCACTGTCTTCAAATTTAATGGAGTCCTGATGCTTTCTTCCTTGCCTAGACTGTTTTTAAGACATTTTACAGTATTTTATACATTATAAATGGATTCCATTCTTGGCTTAGTAATTCAACTAATGGACAATGGATACAAAAAACTCTAACTCCAGGGACATTAAATTGGTTCTAAACTCTGAAAATTACCACTTTTACAAAAAAGAAGAAAATACTAAAAACATGTCTAATGCAACACTGCATCTCATTTTCCACTACTTTCAGAATCTGTCTAAAAGCTCCTAAATTTTTTAATGACACAATATGTTAAAATTGCATTCCTTTTTATTTAGATCTCTAAAATATCTTTTCTCTTTACAACCCTGAGAAGATTCACTTGCAAATGGAAAAAAACATGCTTGACATTCCAATAGTTGAGAACACAGAAAGCACTGTACTGTGCAAGATAAATTTTGTATTTTGCATCTGACCATGGTTAAAGACGGATACTTCAGAGAAAAGCAGATACTCTTTTGTAATGTACAGGATTCTACACGTCGCTTTGGGTAAGCAACACTATATAACGATATATAACATTTGACACACAACTGCATTGCACAGGGAAGTCCATCATAAAACGCTGAAAGTCTTTAATCTGAATCATACCTCCTTCCTTTGGATCCTTTGCTTTAGGAGGTTTCAGCAGCCAAGAATAAAATAGGTGCAGTACTGTCTCCACGTCCGCTGCTTTCTTTTCTGCCCGAAGTGTTGTTGCGGGATCTACTCTTCGAACTTACACCATTTAAAAACAACAAGCCATAGAGAGAAGAAAAAAAGGAGTTTTACTTGCCCTATTAATTTATATTGCTTTAGAAAGGGAATGTAGGGGTGGAGGGAAGTATGCCTACCCAATTTCTGCTGCTAACCTGTTATTTCCTGAAGCAAGGGTCTTTATGTCATTATGTTAAGAAAAGAAAAGAAAAAAAAACATGACTACCTAAAAGTATTAAAACCATACACAGACAAGCCGAATCCTTCCAAGTTATGAAAAAAATATTTTTCAAAAGTCTAATACAAAGTAGTGGTTTAGATTTACAGAATTTTTTTTTGAAGAGTGTTGTGTTTTAATGGTCTTTCATCTATATATATATATACACACACTTACATATTCACACACATATATGCCCACACACATGCATATGATACATACAATTACTTTATTTCCACTTATAATACTACTTGTTTTCTGGTAATACAAAAAAAATAGGCAGGGGTAAATATATCGTTTTCCACATCACCCTTTATGACATTTATCATTTATATATCACAGTATCACAGTGTCATAAGGTTGGAAAGGACCTCCGAGATCATCGAGTCCAACCTATAACCCAACACTAACACCAACACTAATACCATCATCTAAACTATGATGGCACTCAGTGCCTCATCCAGTCTCCCCTTAAACACCTCCAGGGTCAGCGACTCCACCACCTCCCTGGGCAGTGCATTCCAATGGCCGATCACCCTTTCAGTGAAGAACTTCTTCCTCACATCAAGCCTAAACCTTCCCTGATGAAGCTTGAGTCCAAGCCCTCTAGTTCTGTCACTGGTCACCTGAGAGAAGAGACCAACCCCTGCCCGACTACAACCTCCTTTTAGGTAGTTGTAGAGAGTAATGAGGTCTCCCCTGAGCCTCCTGCTTCACACAGTGAGCATTTTATCTTGTGTTGCAGTCCTAGACTTCAGACAGGTTAGATGGATCTAGATTGTTCTTTAAGTCCAGTCTTCTCAAAATAGAGCCAGCGCTGAATTTAGACAAGATTTCTTAGGCCTTTGTCCAGTCACACCCCTTAGATCTCCAGGGACTGAGATTTTAGAAGCTCCCTGTGCAACCTGCCTGATTGCTTAATTAATTCCATAAATTCACTTAGAATCAGAAATGATTAGTCTTTCCCTAGGTAGGGGTTGGATGGTATGGAGGTACGGATCTAAGTACATCAGCTGCTTTTCCTCTGGTTTTTCTTCTGCATTTTTGTGAAATCAGATCAAGATTACCATTCTTATTACAACCTTACAACCTTATTCTAGGTTAGTGATATGGAAACCTCAGCAGATTTTAATACCAATATTCTCAAAGCTTAGGGCTAGAAACGGGTGCTACATTTCACATGTTTGTACTTATCTGTGTGTAAACCTTAACATGAATAAAGATTACTTTCCCAATCAGTTCATGGGAGGGAAGAGAGGGAGGGAGGGAGGAACGGAGGCAAGGAGGGAGGGAGGCAGGAAGGCAGAAAGGGAGGGAGGGAAGGAGGGAGGGAGGGAAGAAGAGAGGGAGGGAAGAAGAGAGGGAGGGAAGAAGAGAGGGAGGGAAGAAGGGAGAAAAGAAGGGAGGAAGTAAAAATAGAAACACACAGAAGAGAAAGGGAGAAAGAAAGAAGGAAAAATGAGAGCAAGAGAAAAGGAATGCAGGACAAAAAGAGAGAAAGACATCAAGTGAAAGGAATAGAAAAAGAAAAAAGCCTTTCATTTCTCTTGGAATCTTTATTGAAAAACATATTATTTTCCTAAATCAGAAATATCTTCCCCCCTTTTACTTTCTGTTCTCATATAAACTATGATAACTCTGATAGTCTTCAATTTTTCACTCATAAGTGTTTGCAGGTTTTAATTTCATTAGGTCAATTTTATTGACCTCTTTACTACTGACCTGTTATTTTATTGGATTTGGAAGGATCATCTACACAGATCTCTTTTGTGTACTGGATTTCTCTCCTTTTTCTTCCCGTATCACCAAGCAATTGAATTTGAGTCTCAATTCTAGTTATTGAATACATAAAGAAATTTCATTTGTATTGCTATTATTCCTAGTTGAATCGCCTTTTTGCTGCATGGTTTCCCTAGCTCACAGTTTAAGTCTTTTTAATATTCATTACATCAGTCTGTTTCATTATGGTTATGGTAGACACTATTTCTTACGATGTAGATGCTTCTGTCTTCCAAAGACTCCCTTTTTCTTGATAAATTTGGTGGGTTTTTTTTATCTAAGCATTCTTGGCAAGCATGCACAGATGCTCTCTAGTTCATCTGGTGTCCTCCTGCTGGAGGTCATGACCTCTATTGTCACTGTTGATTCTGTCAGGTCACGTGGTTTTTGAGAAGTTTTGCAGGGAAAGTTCAATGGTCTACTGTTTTTTCTGGTTTGCAAGTTTCCGTTGAATTTCAGGCTATTACTGTTGCAATGCATTGCAGGACTCAAGAACCCAGAAAATGTCTTTTTCCAGATTTTCCCTAATGCAATAAGATACTATTACACAATGGTTTTAGGCTGGTTGAGAATGGTGTTTTGCCTTGCATAGACTAGAAAATACAGATCTCGCAGATTCTGCTGCAAGCTTTCTTTTTATAAATAATTACGATTTACATTTCTCCAACTTCCCAAAATCAAATGGTCATGTTTTGGAAGACTCAGTGTTTAGCAGATGAAAAGTAACTTAAAAAGATTTGCTAAGAAAGGAAACAGCATTAAATCTTGACAAGATTAGAGAATTCTAATGGTATTAAAAGCTGAATGCTTTTCAGGAAAAGACGGAGTCAAATTTCAGGACACACTTGAGTTGATTCTCTGGGCTCACACCTATTTTATATTTCCTTAATTTGTTTCTTAGATTTTCTTTAATTAGAGAAAGGTCTCTGGTCACATCATAGTAAACTTTCCAGATTGGAGAAAACTAGGATTATAGAGGAAGCAGGAGGGAGGAAATATAGTTAGAGGTCAACATAATCTATACATGATAGGATAGTTAGGTCTCCTACATTATGATCTTGGCTTTTCCATTGATATCGAGTTAATACCAAATTACACATTTCCAAATATGGGCATGTAATTTACAGCTAGAGATTATGATTTTATGTGCTTGAATACAGTAATCAAGCCATTACATACTCCAGTATTCCTTTATAAACTCCATTAAACCAAGTATAGGAAAATACTCTTAAGGGAATATAAGTGTTTTTACTGGCACAATTAACTGAAAAACGAAAATTATAATAACATCTAGCACAATCTGCCTGTCTATTTATTCTCATGATGTGCTTCTAAGCTTTCATGAGGTTTGCCAGGTCTGGCTGCTATGGAACAGAACTGACGGCTGCCTAACTGACGCTTCTATGGCAAGGGAATATTTTTAAGCAGAAGAGTCAGCACTCACGTGCACATTGGAATTCAATTGTCAGAGGCAGAAATGACAGACACACAATCATTATTTAATCCTTCAAAAGCAGAGTCAATTTGGAACTTTACTTTGCTGAATGAGAACTAAAATAAAAGCAGAAAGTCATATATTTTCTTAATTGGAACGAGAGTGAATGCAACAGCTTTGGCAGAACTGGAATTGAAATGTCAACTTGTGTAAAGAAAGAGAATTTTTTAAAAAGCACTCTTCAGTACAACTGATTTTGACTGAATATTGTTGTATACAAACTTAAAAGCTACAGTCCCACAGGTTTTACATACCTGCACATGTATATAAAATCCTTCCTTTATCCTAACAGTAAATTTACATATACATTTTAAAAAAAATCTCTACAGGTCTAAAAATGAAAATGTGGAACTTAAAATCATGCTTTCATTAAGAAATGAAATTAAGGAAACCCTGGATGCTGTTGAAGTCGAGATCGGTGATGACCAGGTTGAGTGTCTATGGGTAAGGGTCAGAGGGGCAGTCAGGTCTGAGCTCCTGGTTGGAGTGTGTTACAGACCGCCCGACCAGGAGGAGGATTTGGATCTTCTATTGTTTAAACAGCTGGAGGCTGCCTCTAGATCGGCTGTCCTTGTTCTTTTAGGAGACTTTAATCTTCCATATATCTGCTGGGGACTTAACACTGCTGAGAGGAGCCAGTCCAGGAGGTTCTTAGAGTGTATTGAGGACTGCTTTCTGTCCCTGCTGGTGAGTGAGCCCACCAGGGGTGAGGCTCTCCTTGACCTGCTCTTTACAAACAAAGAAGAGCTGGTGGGTGATGTTGTTGTTGGAGGCTGTCTGGGGTGTAGTGATCATGAGATAATTGAGTTTTCTCTAAACAATGTAACAAGAAAATCCAGGAACAGAACATCGATGCTGTACTTTAGGCGGGCAGATTTTGGATTATTTAAGGAACTGGTCAGGAAAGTACCCTGGGAAATAGCTCTTAGTGGCAAGGGGGTCCAGGTAGGCTGGATACACTTCAAGAATTAAATCTTGAAGGCGCAGGAGCGGGCTGTCCCCATGTGCTGTAAGAAGAGTCGTAGGGGCAGACGGCTGGCCTGGATGAGCAGGGAGCTTCTGAAGGAACTAAGTAGGAAAAAGAGGATGTATCGCCGTTGGAAGGAAGGGGACGTAAGCCAGGTCATGTTCAAAGATGTTGTTAAGTCGTGTAGGAGGAAAATCAGGGAAGCAAAAGCCCAGCTGGAGCTCAAATTGGCCACTTCTGTTAAGAATAATAAGAAGAGTTTTTATAAATACATCAATGGTAGAAAGAAGGGCGGCAGCGACCTCCACTCCTTGTTGGATATGGAGGGAAATATAGTAACCAAAAATGCAGAGAAGGCTGAGGTACTTAATGCCTTCTTTGCCTCAGTTTTCAACAGTAAGGATGTCAGCTTGCTTGACAGTTGGCCCTCTGAAGTGGCTGATGGGGGCAGGGTGAAATATGGCCCTCTTGTAATCCATGAGGAGGAAGTTAGAGACCTGCTGAGCCACTTGGACCCTCATAAGTCTATGGGGCCAGATGGGATCCATCCTAGGGTGCTGAGAGAGCTGGCGGATGAGCTTGCTAAGCCGCTCTCCATCATCTTTCAGCAGTCCTGGCTCGCTGGAGAGGTCCCAGAAGACTGGAAGTTGGCCAATGTGACGCACATCCACAAGAAGGGCCGTAAGGACGATCCAGGTAATTACAGACCTGTCAGCCTGACCTCGGTCCCAGATAAAATCATGGAGCAGATAATCCTCGGTGAAATCATGCGGCACTTGCAGAACGATCAAGAGATCAGGCCCAGTCAGCATGGGTTTAGGAGGGGTAGGTCCTGCCTGACCAGCCTGAACTCCTTTTATGTCCATGTGACTCACCTGGTGGATGAGAGGAAGGCTGTGGATGTGGTATACCTGGACTTTAGCAAGGCCTTTGACACTGTCTCCCACAGTAGACTCCTAGGGAAGCTGGCGGCCCGTGGCTTAGATGGGAGCACTCTGTGCTGGGTTAGGAATTGGCTGGATGGCCGAGCCCAAAGAGTGGTGGTCAATGGTGTCTCATCCAGTTGGAGGGCAGTAACCAGTGGTGTCCCCCAGGGATCTGTTAGAGGGTAGGATGGCCCTACAGAGGGACCTGGACAGATTGGAGAGATGGGCTGATTCTAATGGGATGATGTTTAATAAGTCCAAATGTCGGGTACTTCATTTTGGACATAACAATCCCATGCAGAGCTACAGACTGGGGACAGAGTGGCTGGAGAGTAGTCAGGCAGAAAAGGACCTGGGAGTGCTGGTTGACAGGAAGCTCAACATGAGCCAGCAGTGTGCCCAGGTGGCCAAGAAGGCCAATGGCATTCTGGCCTGCATCAGGAATAGTGCAGTGAGCAGGACCAGAGAAGTTATTGTCCCCCTGTACTCGGCACTGGTCAGGCCTCATCTTGAATATTGTGCCCAGTTCTGGGCCCTCCAGTGTGGGAAAGATGTTAGGATACCAGAATATGTTCAGAGGAGGGCAACGAAAATGGTGAAGGGGCTGGAGCATAAGCCCTACAAGGAGCGACTGAGGGAGTTGGGGCTGTTTAGTCTAGAAAAGAGGAGGCTCAGGGGAGACCTCATTGCTCTCTACAACTACCTAAAAGGAGGTTGTAGTCGGGCAGGGGTTGGTCTCTTCTCTCAGGTGACCAGTGACAGAACTAGAGGACATGGACTCAAGCTTCGTCAGGGAAGGTTTAGGCTTGATGTGAGGAAGAAGTTCTTCACTGAAAGGGTGATCGGACATTGGAATGCGCTGCCCAGGGAGGTGGTGGAGTCGCTGACCCTGGAGGTGTTTAAGGAGAGACTGGATGAGGCACTGAGTGCCATGGTTTAGATGATGGTTGGTGTTAGTGTTGGTGTTAGTGTTGGGTTATGGGTTGGACTTGATGATCTCAGAGGTCCTTTCCAACCTTGTGATACTGTGATACTGTGATACTGTGATACTGTGAAATGAAAAATTATGTACGTGAAATGGAATGAGAATTGCTATCAATTAAATATTGTGGATATAAAATAACACTCCTTTTCTCAGCTTCACTATTAATTGATTGAACACTTGTGTGTATGGATCCAAGCTGTATTATAATGGGTGAAGAGGGAACCAAGCCCACTTATTATGGTCAATTCCAGTTACAGATCTAGGGCACTGAGAAACTATGAAAGCCACGCAACTGGGAGATCATGGAGGCCTTTTGTTAGTTGCTTCATCAGAGGAGGTCTGATGTACTCACAAAAAAACAGGAAGTGCAAAGAGAAGAGAAATTACCATGCTAAAAGGAGGGCAGATAGACAAACATACAGACAGACTGGCTATAGAGGGGCTGGAAAATATACAAACAAGAAAAACAGCCTAGAGGAAAAGTAGTTTAAATCAGCTGGGAAAAAAGACAATTGAAAAGAGATGTGATATCAGTATATGAAGTCCTACACAAAACTGAAAGCAATGTTACTTAAAACTGTAATTCCTTGTTCTTCCTGTGGTTTAAAAGCTGTAGTCTTTCCATGCTGCCAACAACAGGCACCCTAAAACTGAGTCAAAAAAATTACTTTATTGGATGAAATGTAATTGATTTGTGGAACTTAGTGACATAGAACGGAGATATCAAAATTTTTAAGGATTCAAAAGCAATTGGAAGAAAATATTACATCTAGATAAATTAAACACAGATTAATTAAATACAGATAAATTAAAGACCCAATTAGGTCAATCAACCATGTCTTTGTCTTGTTCTTATATTTTTCCCAAAAATATCTGCTAGCGAACGTTTGCAGACATAGTATGCTGGATAGGTTAGCTGGAAAGATTATCACTAAGTATATCTGGGTTTGAATCTTTAGATACTCAGCACCTTATAAGTGTGCTTGTTAAATAAATGGTGTTTTAAGACAGCCTACAAAAGCGTCTGACAGCTATAGAGGAGGTCAGAACTCTCGCAGTCCTCTACATGCTTTTTCTTCCACACAAAACAAAGTGTCACAACAAGGTTGGGTGTTTCTTTTGTCTTTCATGGTCATTAATAAAAGGTATAAAGTAAGCGTTCGCAACCAAATCAGTGTAGTAGTTTAGGAGTTCCACTCTAGTTGGAACATGATCTTATTAGGAAGGCAAAGTTTCAAGTGAGTGGGGATTAAAGACCTGAAAAGGGAAAAAATATGACTAGAGCAGGAACATTATTTTTCAAAAAATGTCCACTACCTTAAAAAGTCAGAATACAAGGCTTAAGCAGGAAAATGCACATTTCGATTTAGGATTTTGCTTATCTAAATTACAAAAATAGAAAAATGCGTCTATGTCTAGGGTAAGAATCCACTTCAAAATGAACAGTAAACAGAGTTTTACAGAGTGCTTTTTTAAGGTGTTTCACAGTGCCTTGTTTCCATTCCACTAGAAAAAAAACCCTGAAAATAACTGGCAGTATATTTTGGTTCACAGGAAACAGCCAAGTGGATAATATAATTGTCATTATCTCTGTCAGTTTACAGGCAAACAAACATGCTAAGCAGTGTGTCAACAAACTAGTGGAACCAAAATATTCCACAGATAATCCTCAATGTGCCTACTTAATGAAAAATTCTTCGGTATTTTCTATTTTCTTTTGTGCATAGATCTAATGACCCTTTCATTCATTAAAAAGATGTGAGTTCCCTTCAGTCCACAGAGTATGCCGTGCATTTTTATACTCCTGAACAGATTCCATATAAACCTAAGTGGAATATTCCCAGCAGAACCTGTGTTTCTGCCAAGGATGGAATCACAGTTATGCAAAACTAGTCAGATACCAAATACTTGTAAAAAACACCATCTACTATTTGGACTCTCCAACAGCCTCCAGATTAAGTTCTTAAAGACACTGGGAGGTTTCCCGCAACTCTGTTCCCAGAGAAGCACTAGCAAGTTGCTCAGCTACTGACCAGAGACCTCCAGCAAGTCACGTTCCACTATATGCATCATGGAAACTATCTTATGGTATGCATAGTATGATCAAATCATAAGGACTTTGGTTAAATCCTTTCCTTCTTTTCCGCTGGCACTTCTGCTTTCTAAGAGCTTTAGTTCCTCACTGGACCTAGGACTTTAACATCCAGCTCAGTTTTTCCTTTATTGTTTCCTTCCTCTTCTAAAATTAATTTGGCCACTTCCTTCATCAAAAACAAACCAATCCTCGTCACCTCCAAATTCAAATCACATCTCAGGCTTTCCTTCTCATTTATTTAGACAGGCCTTGTAACATTTATTTCGATTCTCTTGTATCTTTTGATATTTCCATATCATGTTTTATGAGGGGCATCTTACAGCTGCTCCATTTTTCCATCTCTCAGTTGTATACGTATATTTAAAGTACAGAGGCCAGTTTCAAGCAAAAGGGTCTTTGTCCTTATTTTCAGGCTTTGAATCAAGCATTCATCCCAAATATTTCATGACAATTCTCTCGCAGTGACAGCTTATAAACAGGCACCAGTGTACAATTAATTTGTAGATAGATTAGAATAGATTAGCATTTAGACAAGTCACAGATCTTCTGGGTGGACACACCCATAACACATTTGAAGGGTCTTAGTACAGAAAGATGGAGTCGTATAAATAGGAGTTGTTACAGATAACAAGGAGTTTGAAGAAGTCAGAAGAAAAAGAAAGGAAAACCTGACATTCAAAAATTGGTAGAACTCAGAATACTCTCCTAAAATAAATTAAATCCTAAGCAGTATTTTTCAGTACTTGTGCTTAAATGCTCTTTTCATGATTTCACAGGCCAAGCTGGGAATACCAAGAGCGTGTCTGACCGTTGCACACCTAAGTTGTGCTTGGTTTACAGCCTGGCACACATCATGACATCTGCCAACACAAAACAGGCCATCCCGGACAGGAAATATTGATCAGATGAATATACTTGCCAGTCAGATGTTTTGTCTGACTTTTTCAAATGTTGTTGAAGCACTGGCTATATTATCAGTGGCAGGCCTATGCAGGTGAGGTGGCTGCCTGAGAGCAGAGGCACAGAAAGCTGATGCACATCATGCCTTGCTCTCACTGAACTCCTGTGCAGTACCTGCCTCAGGAAAAACAGTTTGGATACACCTATGACTACTGGACTGCATTTAGCACAGTCCAGTTGTTCCACATAGGGACCCAAGCAGACTAACACATGTAGGTAAGTATACTTGTCTACTAGCAGTTCAAAAGGGCATCGGCAGTTGAGGGTGAGGGCTGAAGTCCTCTCCCTAAGGATAAAATGTCCTTGAAAAACATCCATGTGATATCTAGCCTGATTGCTGAATATGCACCTGAGATTAACTATCCAAAAATGTGGATTTGGAAAAACTGTTATATCTGAGAAGTAGAGGAGAAAGAGAAGCATTTCAAGAACAAGAGTATACCTGGAAATATACTCAGAGCTAAGGATTTACTTTACATCAGCTTCTCCTGCAGTTTCTAATTCGTTCTGTTTTGTCTTTGCAATTTGTACTTAATAAAGCTAAAGATTACTGTCTCCATCTAAAGATGAATAGTCCTATGCTAGAGTGTGCCATAGCCTAGCAATGAGTTTTGCGCAATTGATAACTTAGGAGGTGTGTTTGTCCTAAATTGGCATATTCCCACCATTTTTTCAGTTGTTCTTCTTTTTCAGAATCTTTTCCATATATTTATTTATATTTAATATTTCTATTTGATTTTTCTTCAATGCATGTATAAGTATTTCTGAAGTCATGACTAGAGACCAGATAATCGTATTACACTGCAATATCTATAGTTAGGCATTGTAAGAGGGTGTGTTATTCAAAGTCCATGACTATAATATCTTACTGGAGGATCATGAGTTATTAACAGAAAACTGATAGAGAGGGGTCTAAGGCTCCGAGGTCAGCAGTTTTGCTCTGCAGTGGGAAGCAGACTGCTTGGAGACTGCCATGGGAATCAATCCATGCTACTTTCATTTTTGTTTTGATGTCCCACTCCCTGAATATTAGAAACCGTCAGATTAAAATGTTTGTTGACATCAATGAATCTGTTTCTCTGCACCTTATATAAAGCCTCCTCACCAGGATACAGAAGCACCCTAAATTTGGTGGAGAACAAAGTAATAGGCTTTCATATTATTGTTACTAGGTGTAAGGAGTTGTCAAGTTTTATATTTGAAAACAAAAAAGACAAAATGCAATCAGTTTCCAAACAGAAAGACAAATCAAAACAAAACGATTTCACCATGATTTCACTTTTAGTTATACAGCCAGAATGTTGTACACATAGAAAACTGCTCTTCTCTGAAAAGTAGTATCAGAAATTGAAGAACATTTGCATACGTGCAACTTGGTCCTCAGAAGCTCTGGAAACTGACTTCAAGTGCTTCTCACGCACTAAATTCTCTGAACATAAACCCCCACAATGTTTTCATAACTTAAATAGATTAACATGAGGACTGCAAATGGAAATCTAAATGAACACACATTTGACATAGATATAGGTACAAGTCAATACATATTAAACACAGATAGCAAAGTTCACAAAAAAAATGTAAGTTGTAAGAGTGTTGTACCGAAGGTTAGAAAACAGTAAGAAGAATTACATGCTTTTTTAGGTTTCCATATCCCAAATGACTCTTCATCAGCTGCATTATATTTGAAAGCATTTACAGCTGTTACATAATTTCATTTGGGAGAGAAAGAATAGAAATACTAGAACAGCAGAGGATCCTATTAGTTGCTGTATAAGCTTCAGTTTGCTTGCTCTATGAAGGTAGCCATGACATTCCATCCAGTTCCTCCTTAAGCTGCAGTTGCTTGCATATGTTGCCAAATATCGTTTCTGTTTCCTTAGTGGGATTTCTCTGCCTGAGTATCTCAGATACTTCTGTGTATTATGACACGACCTGCCTCTTAAGAAGCAGATAGGCTGATTGAGGAGGCCTCAGATTCCAAACGTTACCTAAAATCTAAAGAGTCATTGCAAATTTAAACCCTGAATTATTTTTCTAGAAGGATTTTAATATTAGGTTGTGATCATTCTTACTGGACAAATTTGGTTGAAGAAATTCAACAACAAATAGCAAATCCATTGAAAAATTATAATGAAAATAGTTTCAAGACTTTTCTGTTCGTCTGATATGTTCCAGATTTGGATATATTTGCTTTACACAAACACAGAATGGATTAATGCAGGTAATCTTGAAGCTGTTCATGTTCATTTTTAGTTCTAGTTAGAGGCGGTGAAGAGCATTCCAGAAGAAATACTATCAATAAAGACTATTCGGCTTGATGCAAGCAACCAGCATGGAGGTTGTGGAAATTACAAGCATGTGGCCAAAAATAGTGTTGAAACAACATATCATTTTAACATTTTCTATATCTTGAACCTGCTATTTTATCACTTTATAGGTAATTTATAAACCACAGGATTTATCAGGCTATTATGTGACTTATGTCATCATTCCACACTTCTACTTTTCTAAAATATCAACTTCAAAATATGCTAAATATTAACTTTTTTGACTGCTAATAAGTTTTTTCTTTCAAGCCTAAAAAAAAAAATTCTACATTTTATTAATTGGTATAGTATTATTGGCTAAGCGAAAAATCAGATCTAAACATTGGTCTTTGTAAAGGGAAGTAATGAATATTAAATCTAAAACTCCTTGCTTAATTTCTCTACACACTCCTTAGTTTTAATTGTAACATGTGACAATGCAATCCACAAGATGATTATTCTTGAAAAAAAAATTGATCTGAGTCAACTTAGTGGCTTTGCAAAAATTTATTCTAATATTATAACACTACCATATTTTTATTTATAATTATTTTTATGTACCTTAATTCAATTCCATTGCACATATATTCAATTATACATTGTTTGTTTTTTCTTTCTGTTTAGTTCTTTCCCTCACCCATAATGTCATAGAATTTTCTTTGACAACACCTAAGGTTATGATACTGACCTGTTGCAGTTAATTTAGAACAGAAGTAAGTAGGAAGAGGGTTTTCAAAATTTTCTTCTTATTTGTTTTTGTACTTCACACTTCTTAGTAGAGAGCTAAGTGCTCCTATTCACTGAAATCATGTTGTTACCTGTTTCTAGTGATGTTAGTCTTACTGGTGTGCCCTTTTCCTACAAGCCTGCTCACCACAGCTCTCAAATTGGCGAATCAGTTGGCACATACAGCAACGTTGCCATATGTTACCCTAACATACAGTTGCCATTTGCATAGATGCACACCCCAACCTGGGAGGGCAGAAGCATTTCCAGAATCACCAAGTAAAAGGTACTCTCTCAAGACTTATTGAATAACCACTTTTTTCCCTTGGGTCTAGTTCAAATGTCTAATTGTGTACGAGTCTCACTCCCCCTTTTCAGTTATACTAACACCTACACTTTAAAAAGATTTACACACTTATTATGAAGTTTTTTATATGGAGGTACTAGGTATCCCTATCCTGCAATCCTAAAACTTATCTATACAGAAAAGCTTTTAAACTGTACTCTGCAACATAGTAGGAAGTCTGTTGCAGTTCAGCACCACCAAAAATAAACCTTTATAACTTGGGTCTGATATATTTTGTCTGTGATTTTGTCTCTCAAAAAAAAGGTCAATTATGTCAACATATTAGTACATACTATAATAGAAGTCAATATTATAACCATAACTTGACTAGAAGGAAAAAGTAAGGTTATTAGCACAGAGTCAGTGAGAGAATGGAAAGACTCACCTCTTTTCTTACTACCCATGGATCACCATCCTTTCTTAGCATTTGGCAGAACTTTTAGGAGTGTCTTGGCTGTGCTGAACTCCTTCTTTTCCACCCAAAGCATTCAGATGTAAAAAACACTGACACAGTTAAAAAGTGATATTTAAACAAAATTTTAACTACAATTCTTCCTGACATCTGTGGGTATTTTACATAACCAGAATCTTATGGATCAGTTTATATGGAAAGCAAAGCAGGAGTAAAATGCAGCATTTCTGATCTGACTTTTTTTTTGCGCATCACTTGTGTACTCATTTTGGACAAACAAAAGTCACCACACAAGAATAACCCCCTGACTCCCGTAGGGTATTTAAGAATATTTAATCTCCACAGAGAATTTTTTTAAAGACATAGCACTGAAACAGGGAGCGACTCCTTATGGGATAAGTCAATTGGAGCAAAAAAGAACAATGTTTCAATAGTGTGAAAGCATTCCCAAGGGACCTAGAGACAACCTGTATCAGCAGGTTACAGTAAGTCTGGTGGGCATGTGTGTGTGTGTTTTTAAGGGATTTATACTACATTGTGTGGGTGTCCTGTACTTGCCTGATATGTATTCAGAGAGTACTATTTTCTTCTACAGAGATAAAAGCATTTTGTTTCTTTGTATAAAATGGCACATCTGGGATAAGAAGCTAAAACATATGTACCATAGGGAAGAAAATAAGAATAAGCAAACATATTAAATCTCTGGGCTACAGGACACAAACCCCACAGGATTCCATAGAGCATACATTATTCCTTACTATAATTGGTAACTAACCGAATGTATGCTTTTATGTCTTTGGAGCATTCGAGCTTCTATTGTCAGAAAGCTACTGGAATCTGAAGAGACATAGCCTAAGCTGCTGCAATGTAATAGTAAAAAATTTTTATACGCATAACTTTTATGCTTGGTAAAAAAAGGGGAGGCATTTCTCAGTAGTACATACAGGTGTTTCCTTCTGACTGTAACCCTCTCATAAACTCTCTTCTGTACTTCAAACTATGTGTTAGAAATGAATTTTCTACTCTTTGCATGGTAATCTTTGCATTGCACCCGTCTTAATAATTCTGTTACTTCCACAGCAATTTAACTTATTGAAAGAGGGGAAGAAGCTTCTTACATGGTGATCACAAAACATGCGCAACAATATAAACATAGCATATCAGCAGCAAAACATGCAAAACCTGAGGCTGACAGAAAGGTTGCTCATGGATTAGTACAGGATGGACTTGTAAAAATTAGCCAACACAGCCATAGTCATCACAATTTCTTCTGTTCTAGAAAGAGAGGATTTCCTGATACTTTTTCCTGATACCTTTCTCACTATTTACATTCTACATGTGAAGTCAGAAATAAACACATATTACGACTTCTAAGCTACTTTATATTGACTGATCCAAGCAAGAGGTCAAACTCTACTAAAAGTAATGAGCAGTTGGTACACGCTTCCCAGTTAGACAGCTCTGCAAGGGTATTATAGTGTTTTGCAGACCTAACTGAAACAATAAACCACCAAACAAGTTGAACAATAAACCACCAAAATGTTGAAAGTCTGGCCAGAAGTCTCTCTCTCACTGGAAAAAAAAATCAGAACTGCATGTCTGTTGGAACCATCATAAACATGTCTGCATATGTGGAACAAAATTTATAACTTCCAGTCTGCATAAAGTCACTGCCATAGTCTAGATCACTCAGATTCCTCTTGGAAACTGGATCCTGCCATCAGAGCCCTAGTAGACAATAATTATTCTCCTAGCAGTCAGAGCAAGACTTTCAGTGAGTTCTGGTTATTTCATTAAAGGACATAGTTCCATCCTTACCTTATTCTGCCATGTCACTTTGGCCTCTGTTTTTTGCTCACAAGCTCTTTGTAGCAAGGGCTGTCTTTTTAATTCTGTGCACTAACCATTCTCTGAACTTGGCTCAATGGAGCAATAAGAAATACTGCACTACTAAATGACAATAAAATACCCTTTCCTTATGGAATAAACTAAATAAACAATTCTATTCTTTCATCAACCCCATTAGAGCACAAATAGAGAATCTTGTACCAAGCTTTAGATATAATGCTCAATCTCTTCAACAGAAAAAGCGGAGAGACTACAGAAAAGATTAATTTCAAATTCTAATAGACACAAATGGTCTTTAATATGTCTCCCCAAAGACCTTCCAACTAGTAATGAACACGGGGGAGAAGACTAGAGTGATAATAGCAAGTCAAAGCCATGTGTGTATCTGATATACTTTTAAACTGAACAGCAAACCTGAAACAAAAAACACATCATCAGAATGGAAAGAACCTTATTTCTTTCTGATTTTGTTGCATGCTTAAAAATTGCTATCATCCCTCTTCCGGGACAGATTTACCATCATCAAGACAGTCAGAATTTACACTGAAGACTTAGGATATAAGAGAGGTCAGGGCTTGGCCTGGTACTTGTAATTGTCAAGAAGAAAAGAACACCTAGAAATACACCTTGGAAAAAAACTGATTATGAACTACAGTATCAAAATATTGCACAAAACTTTGTCCATAAATGGCAGTCATTACAAACCTTACAGAGGCAGATGTCTAAATGGAATATATGCTTTTCTGTGAGCAAAAATGGTTGGACTCAATGATCTCAAATGTCTTTTCCAAAAAAATATTCTACAATTCTATGAAAATGGGTACAAAGCCTAATATTTTTGGAACAAACATGCTTGAGCAAACCTGAATAAATACAGTGTGAATGCAGAAGTGGAGAGGGAGGGAGTTGCAGACATCCCTGAGAGCATGAATACCTTGAGGCAAGTCAGATCTTGTAGGAGGCTCTTGGGGAAATGTAAAGGAACACTTGGATGATGATTTCAGTGAATATTTGGTTGTAGGTTCTCTTTCAAGCACATTATTTCATCCCAGAAATGACATCTTTACAACTTTATTATTAAAACAGCCTCAGATCATTTCAGTACTTTATCCTCTTTTGTATCCTATTTAGATCATTTTTCATCATAGTTTGGATAGAAAACTTCATTCTCAGTTTCCAAAGATACTGAAGTAAGTAAATATTGAGACGACAGGAGACAATCCCCTTGATAAGGTTTCGGTCCTATGCCATGCATATATCAAATGGACATCTGAAAACAGATTAAGATATTCTTTAACAATTGCCTGAAAGCATGTGTTCAACCCTCAAGGGCTGTTCTGTTAATTCAGAACAATCAACCTTCTGAGCCATGAAAAGTAACACCTAAAGTTTTGATAATCTAAGTGATCCTGCGAAGCCCACCGATTGCATAATTAAGAACATCTTTGTTAGTGCCGCTTACTGCAGGTGACTGTTGCAGTGCCCAGTGATTTCAATTGTTTAGGAAATTAGATTATGATGTGTTTTCCTTTGTGAATAGCAAAAAAATGCATAAATAATATTTATTTTCCAATTTGTTCTTGTGTTCTGAGCCACCTAGAACTCTTCATGATGAAGCTACAGTTTAATGTATTTGTTCTAGACATTTGCTATGACTTCAACAGAACAAAACTGAATTTACCAAATCTTTATGCAGTGATCAACAACAAATGAAACATAACAAACAATGCCTGCTTCTCATCTAACAACTTCAGAAATTAGTCATATTAGACCACAAAAAATCACTACACTTTCCTTGTGAAATAATTACAATCTCAATAGCTTTTTTTCAGACATCAAAGTTTTACAGATATTGAACTTGTTTCTCTGTTGCTCTGCAATACAAGCTGTATACAAAAGGGACACATTTTGAGAACAAATTTTTGAATCAGAACTTGTTCAGCTAAGAAAAATATAACTTTAAACATTTACATTTCCTGTGTCCTAAAAACATAGACAGAATGTAGTATCTTGGATCATTATAAAGTAGTGTTCATAAGCAGTGCTTTTGTTTCCCTATTGCATGCACACACCAAATGGCAGTATGGAACAGGAAATGCAATGCAAGTGCAGCTCTCCAGTTGAGAGACATCATTCCTAGATGACTTGAAGTATTCTCTCACCTAGCCCTTGCAATGTCAAGCCTGGTGCATTATGGTTCCTTTCAGGCTCCTACAATCTACTGGAAAGAATGTCATTCCAGTTTTATACAATTATGAGACTTGCCCTTACTAGTATTTATAGTATACACAGAAACCTCAGGTCATTGTCCATCACTCAAGAATTCTTTTCCTTTTTTTCTTTACTTCTAAAGAAATGTGAGCTAAGTCTTCCAGCACAGACCACATATGAAATGAGTTCAACTATCTTGTTAAGTGGCTGCTGGACAATACAGTGCATCACGTGGCAAAGGATTAAAAATAAGAGCGTGTCAAAGAAGAAAGGATGGAACAGCGAGATCTTGAATTATAGGCCAATTTTATAGGACTGGAAAGAACAGGAAAGTTCTTAATCCCTTATATTCAATTTCAATGGTAGATAATCCTTCTGGAGTACGGTCATTCACTTGGATGGCCCTTGCACTGGAATCACTAATGCTGCCACTGTGACTTGAGGAATTCCCTCCTGCCTGTCATGACTCCACAGCAGGCTCTGCTGCATGCAGAGTCTTACCACAGGGTTCTGTGTCCTCACCACTAAACCTGCAGAATAACATAAAACAGCCTGCAGTACAGTAATGTACTCACACGTTTTATACTATAGAGTACTATAAAACTTTGCCATAATGATTAGGTTTTGGGTATTGCCTGATGTCACGGTCTAACCCCAGCCAACAACTGATCACTACGTAGCTGCACATTCGCTCCCCCTCCAGTGGGATCAGGGGGAGAACTGGGTTAATTTTGAGAAAATCTAGGGGTTGAGATAAGGATTGTTTAATAGGTAAAGCAAAATCCACATGTGTGAGCAAAAAAGGAAAACAAGGAATTAATTCACTGCTTCCTGTCAGCAGGTAGGTGTTTAGCCATCTCCAGGAAAACAGGTCTTCCTCACACAGAATAGTTGCCATGACTCCAAATATTCCTCTCTTCCTTTTTCTTCCCCCAGTTTTTATAGCTGAGCATGACATCAGATGGTATGGAATATCCCTTTGATCAGTCCCCTCCCAACTTCTTGTACGCATTCTCCGGCAGAGCAATGTGGGAAGCAGAGAAGACCCGGACTTTGCATGAGCACAGCTCAACAATAGCTAAAACATCCCCATGTTATCAACACTCCTTTCAGCACAAATCCAAAACATAGACCCATACAAGCTACTATGAAGAAAATAAACTTTACCACAGCCAAAACCACTAAGCCTGTTAAGAATTGCAGAAGTCATAATATTTGATATTAAATGATATAGTAGGAAAGAAAGGCCTGGTATTGGTGCACAAACCCATCTTTAGGTGTATGTAGGCAAAAGTAATCTCTAAGATGATGTCTAACACTGTCATATATTGAGGATTTAACACACAGAAAGATGTTAAGGGATAAGGAGGAAGGGAGGTGTTTTGTATGACTATACGATGTTTTAACATATCACTTGTATTAATAAACTGAGGAGGAAGTGGAGAGCAGACAAATGTCTTGTGCCTACCAGCTAATGCAGCATCAGTGGGGTTCCTTTGGAGGGGAGAGGAAAGAAGAAATATAATGGTAATGATATGAAATGCAATGCAGAATAAGAATACAGACTCATATGGTATAATGTACATTTTCTTAAATTAACCTCATATTCCTTTTTGATGAAATATTATTTGTTTAGAGGGAGTTCACTAGAAGAGTTACTTGCTCTGAAACCAAAATTAGCTTCAATAATAGCTTTAGTACAGAGAGCACATTTCTGACAAGTTTTGCTGATGACATAGTACTGGAAGATTTCATCAGTGTGGAAGATGACTATGTATTTGCCCAATATGCTCATTTTCAAGTCACCCTGAATACAGAGGTAATAGCACATCTGCTTCATAGTGTGCTCGTACAAGATGATACACACTGGAATTAATTAGAAAAGTCTCTGTTAGCTGTATTGACTGAAAAAACCCTGGATATTTCTTTGAATTACACTCAGAGAACACAGTCATCAGAAAAGTAAATGAAATTTTAGGACACATCACATGAACTCTTGGGATAATACTAGAAAGTGTTTGTGCAGTGGTAAAAAGAGTTGATGAAGTATATCTGAAACCTGAAATACCGGCCACCAGGTAAAGTTATTTCACACCACTGTCTAAAGGTGATGAGGAGAGCATGCTTAGGGAAGGAGAAAACTGTCAACCGAGTAGAAACTGCATGATTAAACCAGATTCTGTTGGAATTTCCATTATGAGTCACCTAGCCAACACTACAGCAATCAGATTAGTTGTTGGAAATAACATTACAAGACATCATTTGTGCTTTCTGTGCTTCCTTCCTGTAGGATGTAATCTCTGCTAAAAACAAATCTTGCAGGGTTAGAGTCTAGCCACAGAAACGCAGAAATTATAGCCATAATGTGTAAGAGTGAGCAAAAGTCACTCAACATACCAGTTCTCTGTTGCACCATAACAACACATAAAACTGAGTTTACTTGTTTTCTCCTTCTAGGCAGAGACAACATAAGTGAAGAATCAGGTTTCAAATGTCGAGGTTTACACATTTGTGTTCTTTCTGTCTGTCAGTGCTATCAAAGGACATCCTTCTCATTAGTTCTCATAGTCATATCTGACAGTCTCTAAATATTCACCTTCTTAAGATACACCTGATATTTTTGAAACTGAGTAACAGAGTCTGTTTTGATTTCTCACAAGTTCTGACACACATGTAAGAGGGAGGATTTCACAGGCAGACCAGAGAAGGCTTACACAGGAACTGTTAAAGGAAAGACTTATATCTCAGGTATTATTGAAAATCACAGTGTAAGTTTTCCAAATAAGTTTTATATTTCATGGATTACATGCATTGTTCCCCTTTCCTGAAGTGTTAGCTGAATAGTAAACACTAAAATGTTCTTCTACTCTGAAAAAAATCTTTCCTCAGCTCCTTATGATCTACATTTTTTCCTGCTTTTTTCTTTTCTATTCTGAATAAATTTTTAATTCTATTAGTATGATAGAGTCTACTTTTTTTCTCAGAAGGAGAGCACAAATGTAATAAGTCTGGGCTGTCATCAACAGTATTGCTTGTGGGGATTCCACACTGGAGAAAATTCTGTCTTGCTGTTTCAGCGAGAAATATTTTTCAAGTAAACTCAAATTTGAATTATTGAGGAGAAAAGATTCTGGGATTATTAACTTCACAGATTCATTAGAGAAGGATTATATTTGAGTATGGATAGAAAGGACAGCTTTGAGAAAAACAAGGTAATACATTCTTATTTACCCCAACTTGCTAAGCACTAGCAATCAATGCTCTCAGCTATCTAAAACATTAGAAGAAGAACTCTAAATGTTATCTGTATCTCCTTCAGTGTACTTGTTGATGGGAAATGTCACACATGTATTATTCTGTGCCTACTGTTTCCACTTCCTGAGTGATATTTCTTTCATTCTATTATCTGTATGAGTGCAGTGGAGTGATTTTTTTGGGGGGGGGGTGCAGAAGCTAAACACACCAGTTACACACAGAAGTCTCGAAAATTATCTCTAAAGTGGACCCTGAATTCCCAGAGGATTGACTCTGACATATTCACTAGCCTCAGTACAAAGCTGTTTGGAAAAGAGCAAGATATTTAGAAAAATCACAGTGTACCAATTTTCTGGAACACCTCCAGAAATGAGCCCTGCCCCAGTTGATTCTGAGAGACAGAAAACCCAATCAGTTAGTAGGCTTATATTTAGAGTACACAGAATTCCTAAATTGCTAATTATATTTTTGTTAAAATGTGTGTTTTACATACCATAAAAACATTCTATTCCCTGAATCCCATGCGTCCTGCATTCATTATGTTCAATACAAACAATTATACCTTAGGGCTCTGAGTTTCTGTGGTGTTACAGATGCTTAATGATTTTACAGCTGGAAAGATTTCACAAGAGTAAAGGCTAATGCAATTGTCTCTTCACTGTGGAAGTTCCAAGTTTTAGATCCTGTTGTAAATTCCAGAAAAGTGTGAGCTTTGAAGATCAAGTTGTTCATGGGAGTTGGGGCTGACAATCACCTAGATATTGCCCATAGTGTGGGAAATACCCATCTTTCTTTGCAAGGAAGGAGATCCTCTGAGAGGCATGAATGCAAAAAGGAGTGTTCTCACAATATATCCACATTAAAAGGAAGTACACGTTTCTTAATGTAAGCTTGTCTCTTAGAGCCCTCTTTCTAGACCCGACTAATGACAATTGGGACCCACTGTATTGATCCATCTGGGCTTACTGTGGTTAACGTAGAGATAATCTATCTTATATTTTCTTCCCTTCAGCTGTTCCCACACACACTCAGAGTTTTCCCAGGCAGAACCAATACATTCAAGGTCACTTCTTTCCTTCTTACTTTCCCTGCATGACTGAGAATAGCACAATCTCTACACTACTTTTCCTGGCATGCATTTTCAATGGGTTGAGACTTACATCTTTTAATGGATCAGTTCATTCACTGTTGTCACTTTAGGTCAGCAGTTGTGTCATTTATGATTTACAGGCTCTGCCCTTGCATATGCTCCTCAATGTATATGTAGTTGGAGGGTGCACAGGTGTATAATGGATGTGTGTGAACATAGATAGCGGATTTATACAAACGTTAACATATGTACTTGTAAGGGGCTTTATCTACACATACATAATATTTAAAATCTCAGACCCACATGAAATCAACCTTTCCTCAAGAAAGAATTGTGGCAGAGTAAGGTGAGGATGTGAGCCATCCTTCTCAAGACAGTAATAGGACAACCAGGACCGCGGCTGATTGTTACGCATGACACAGTTCTGTTTCCAGCAACTTTCTCCCTCTGCAAGAGGCAAGCACTGAAAAAAATCATTTATAGCTCTCTTCAGGACACAATATTTATAAGATACACCTATTTTTTAATGGGACTGGTCAGCACTGCTCTGATCAGTGACATTCAAAGGCAGCATTACCTGAGCCAGTATAATCCATATTTAATTGGCAAATACAAGTTAGCTTGAGTGTTTTTCTTCCCTTGGCTTTCCAGCTGAGATGCTGTCTTGGAGTGCATATTCATGAATGAGCATAGTCAAGCATGCAGGATGCTCAGTGTTTGGCACACATGATGGACTCAAGGAAGAAACGCTATCTGTGTTGTCCAGTTCTGCAATGGTATTTGTTTCCCATTTAGGGGGAGGCTGATCGCGTATACTATCAATGTATAGTACTCTTTCTGATGGGAAATTATTTCACATTTCAAAGCCTCAAAAAATATTTGGAAGTTAAAATCTTTATTTTCAGGGGTACACAAATAAGCTGTTACTCAGGAGAGTTTCAAAAAGTGTGGGTTTTTTTCTGTAAGACAGCATATAAGTCCGTGTCAATTTTTGTGTGCTGATGAAGTAAACCAAATTTCCAGCACTTTGAATCTTTACAAGAACAGGAAGCACTATGTAAAGTTTTGTCACTAGTAAAAACTGGTGAAAAAATGTCTAGTTTTAGCCTGATACATCGGTAATCTTGATTCAGAACTTCATTTAAGCATTATCAAATTAAAAGCCATATTGAGAAGCAAGTTGGAAAAGTATTATCCATAAAATCTGACTGAACAAATCAGCCTTTCATTCTCAATACATTTATCTAAACATCATGTTTTTATATCACATAATTTGATATTTTTACTGACTAGAAATCCGTTTTCTGGGGGAAAATTTTCTTTTTTTGTTGATTTCCAACAGTATATCTCAACTAAAATCACAGAGTGGCTTTGTTTCTTTCAAAACAATGAGGTATAAAAATTCATCTGTTTGGGAAAATTGAATATGAACTACTTCATATTGTCTTAGCTGACTTTACCAGTATTTGTTGGGAAGGTTTTATCTTCACAGGTAAGCAATATTTTAAAAAATAAATTTAACTAAAATCCAAACTCCTGTCTACTTATCAACATAACTTCTGAATCTCCATCATAGCTCTTTTATTATAACTTCAGAAATTTATAGCATAGTGCCTAAGTAATTCATTTTTTTCCTTTATGAGGAAGTAAATATTCCTTTCATTCACAGATACCAGGCAGCTCTGAAGAATTAGAGGGTACAAAAGTTACTCATTAACCACAGTCAAGGTAGAGTTTCAGAAAAGAAACACCGGAATGAAATGTAGCAGATTCTGGTGCAGAGGAGATCAAAATATATTTGATGTGATCTTGTATTCTGTGACCCTGTTCATTTTTAAGCATGATCTGCTGCACATTCCCTGTGCAGATCTATTTCAATTAGTGAATTTCTTACACGAAACTCATAAGAAGCAACTTTTCCTAGTTCCATAATTTTTTAAAATTCTTTTTTACTCAGTCTTAGAATTTTTTAATCTTATTTGTCTTTATGCATTAGTTTCTAATCTGAAGCTACAACCGCTACTTGTTATTCATACTATCATACAATCATTGACTGGAGGACAAATTTAAGGTTTCTCTCTTCCACTAATTGTGCATTGATACACTTTGTCTTTCCTAATTTTCTATTAAAAGTTCCTGGATTTATATGTTCTCCTTAGAAGACATTATCATTGCTGTAACGTTACTTTTCTCAAACTAGTGACATGTTACTTTATTCCAGTTTAAGATAGTTTTAATACATGTGACATACATTGAAAAGAAGTAGTCTGAAAAAGAAGGGAAATTACGAAATGCCAAGAGAGATGGGGTACAGCAGAATAAATAATAGTTGATTTAGCCCATAATGGAACTAAATGATAAGAAGAGAAAACCACTTAAAATGCTTACCTTTTTATCCTAAAAATGTCAGGCAAGATATTTCAAATTCCGTAAAGTTGGTTCGTAAAATCTCCCTGCTATTCTCCAAAAGGTAAAGAAAATTTATAGGGTTCAAGTGTAACCTACATTTCAATTTCAAATGTAGTCTTTTGTCTGTGACTGATGTTTACTGATATGAGTAAAGATGACGTTCTCTAGCTCATCGTTGACTAGAGTACAAAGAGACATGTTAGAACACTCTGCAAGTTGCAAGTCCTATGAAATATTCATTCGACTCTTTAAGGGTTTTTTAATTTTTTTTCACATGAAAATTCTTTTTGTTTTGTAGCTGATCTTCAGAGCTAACAAAATGGTATTTGCTAAGGCTAACCCTTCCTTCTCTAATTTTACTCATTGGAATGAACAAAATCATTTGCAGTGTGCTAATTCTAAACCCGTGATATTTAATAATGTCAGATTTTTTACACACAGATATATTCGTGCATTAATAAGGCACAGTAGATTAGACACCAGATGTCTGATAGAATCATATCTTACTATTAATAAGTATTAGGCAGCACAAGAGTCATTGAACAAACCCAATATCCCATCTTTTCATCCATACCAACCGTAAAAATTATGTCAGATCTTTGTGAACCAGCAGCTAAGTTGGAAGATAATGCTGATTGATAACTCTTTGTTTTTCAGGGTTAAAAAATGGACAATACCTTTCTTTTTCTTTTTCTCCAGAACATCAGCTTTAACAATAGAGAGGTTGAATGTAATTACTATTTGCTATTATATTACTGAAAATTCTGTCAAACCAATGCAGCTATATGAGTCATAAGATATATTCATGATTGTTTAAAACCACTGTCTTTCTACATTTCAAAGTTTTCCCTTATTAAGACCATTAGTGATAAAATAACATGGAATTAAAGCTGGCTAAATATTAGGTTTTATTCTGAGTTTAGAAGATAAGGTCACATAGGAATAATTGGAGGTGATAATACAAACTACAAAATGTGTGGACATTCATTGATCTTCATATTTGTACACAGTTTTAAGTTTTGTACACGTCTAAATTTGGGTGTAAAAGTAAACAGTGGGATTTTTCCAAGTGAAGTATATCTATAAATTGCAATACTTACATGTCTTGCACTAATATAGAGTTTTACAGAAGGTATTTTATGTGAGTCTAGAAAACATCCTGCCAAAATGTAATGAATAGAGTTCATTTTTTTATTTGTTGAGAATACAGGCTGTTACAAAATTTTACTTTTCATATTTCTTATCCTACAGTATCTAAACTCACCTAGGTTCATAGGAAAGTTTGTTGTCCACAGTAAATATTTTGATGGCTTGTGGTTAAGCATCAAGAGTTGTATGCTGACTGCAGCATCATAGCCTGGACAAGTAAAAGCATCTCATTACCCCACTGCTGAAGAAGATCATCTTTGCTAATCTAAAGGTGGGTAAAGTTTGTGGTTCACACCATGGATGTCCCCACATTTTGCTGGACAGATTTGCCCAAGGAAATATAAATAAGAACTCTAATTCATTTTTTGTTTTCAAACTGCCCATCAGTCCAAATGGACAGCAGATCTCCTATGCTTCTTTTTCTGGTTAAGCCATTAGTTGAACTAAATTTAACAAAATAATAATATTGAGGGAGCTAAAAGTATTGTGAGGTTTATGCGACAATACTTGAGTCAAAATTACTACCTTGGACTTTCCTAAGAAGTAAAATTAATCCCAGATTGAAAACAAACAAAACTAAAGTAGTAGTAACAGCCAGATAAAAAGAAAATATACTTGAAAGTAATTGCTCCAAATCCTAATCAATATTTAAGCATTTGTTGCACAGACTGATTTAACTTCAGTGAAGAAGAAATGCCCTGTGAAACACACAAGAAAAATCATATGAACTTGCAAAAAGGCAATCCTAAGCTTGTAAGGAGTAGTTTATTTTTGAGAACACTGTGCCAATATGCCATATCAGGAGCTAAGAGTCTACCTCTTTTAGAATAGTCATTGATTACTAGAATATTTAGAGTTAAACACAGTCTTGTCAACTCTACTACGAATGAAAACAATAAAAAAAATTCAGAATTTTCAAAATCCCAGGGTTTTTTTCTTCTCACCTAACCACGCTCCTTGAGTGCTCATAAAGTTTCTAAGAGGCAAAGAAGATGCAGCCCATAATGCTATGCTATTAAAAACAAGATGAAATTGCTGAGATCCATTGCATTTAGAATGCTAGAAATATTTATCCTTTTAAACAATTTTTTAAAACAAGTTATAATAGTACATGTTTCTTTCTAGTGGCTGCCTCTTCTTTTTCTGAGACACACTTCATGGTTTAATTTGGCAATAGGTATGCAACAATTTTCTGACCAACTGAATTAAATATCATTTGAAAAATAACATTTGCAAAAAGGTAGATGTAAAAGGAAAAGCTGATTCCACCAATAATATTGAAGAAAAATCCATCCAAAAGTCAGAACACTGACAATAAATATTGCCCAGAATCACATCGAAACTTGAAGGTTATTAGTATATATAATAGACTGGATTTTGTTTCAAGATTTACTAAATGAATACTGTTTTCAAAATTAGTAATCTGTCCATCTCCAAAGTCATCATGCTTGTTAAAAATTCAACTGCTATTATTCTGAATAAAATGAACTCTTTCTCATATTAATATTTCAAATACAACAGCATCTACACACAAAAGAATTATTAATATAATTGGTAAAAACCTTTTTCAGTCTTTCAGATTTGCTTCCTTTTCTATTTAAGTTTTTCACAGGAACCGGTAAGAATCTGAGGATGTGAACACCTGAAACACACTGACAACATAATAAGTGAAAGTGATGTTTAGAAAAATCATACAATGAAAAGATTTAGGCTTCATACTTTTTTAAAAGTTCACTTATGTGAGATTTGCCTGTGTGGGGGACAGAGTCTAACTGTGTGAGGCAAATGAAGAGCACACAGTATTCTAAAGAAGTTTAGCTGCATGCAAACAAATCCTTCATTCTTCTTCCAGTGATTATGTGAAAAGGACTGCAACGAAACTTTTTCTTATCAAGGCTACTTTAAGGGACAGAAAATGAAGATGACATTTTTGGCAGATTCTGACTGAGTATATGCTACTGACTACTCACCAAAAGGATGACAAGAGTAGTATGTATTTTAAAGTATAGTCAGACACTCTTTTATATTCTCAGTGCTTTCTTCTGTGTTAGAGTTCTGTTATTCATTGTCCCTTTCAACAGCTGGCCTGTTTTCCATTTTTCTTACCTGGCTTAAATTCACAGCTACTCAGAACCACATGAAGTGGATGAAACTTCTTTTTTGTAATTCAGCTTTTCAGAAGATTTATGACTGACATGACCAAACTGCCTTTTCAAAGCATAGTAGTACCTCATAAATAAAGCACAACATCAGCACTACTAAATGTGATGTCGATTACTTTCAATTAACTTTTCTTTAGGACTTCCTGAAGATCCTATCCATGTTCAGACACGGATATGATCCTACATGCTAACAGCTTTCCTTCATTTTAAGCTGTTGTGCCTCAGTCCCTATTCTTTTACAACCTTGCCTTTTTCTGTCAATCTCCCCAAATGGCAGTCAGACTAAAATAACAAGGCAGTAACCTTTTGTCTATCCAATTCTCCCTAAGGGTCAGATTCTAACACTCGAAACTGTCGCAAATTAGTTTGGTCAACCAAGCTCTCAGGTGCAGAATTTTCTCCACAGCTCCTGTAACCACAGTCTTTTTAGTACACGTTTTGCAGTTCACTGACAAGGGTCTACTAACATTTCACCTTTCTTTTCCTCTGCCCTTTTCTGTACCATTGATGAATTTTACCAAGCCAGATCTGTTCTAAATTTTCCTGCAAAGATCACCCTCTGAAACCACCTCTTTGACCATATGTCTCCAATTGATTCCCCCTCTATCGCATTTTGCGTCAACCATAAACTGTTAATCTTTACTTTTAAGGTATTTCCATTACTCCTAAACTATTCTCCTTGTTTTATCTTTTCTATTGAGATGTTCAGTCCAACCTTACTTGTAATGAACAATAAGAAATCACCAGGACCAGAGTGTATTCACCCAAGAGCTCTAAAGGAACTCAAGGATGAAATAGCCAAGCTACCTACTGCAATATGTAATCTCTCATTTAAAACTCTTTTGATGTCATAGAAAAAGATATAGGCTAGCATTACAAAAAAATTTTGGAGAACTCATAGGGAAGGTCTTGACAATTACATACCATGAAGCCTGACATGTATTTCAGGCAGACCAGTAGTAATTATTGTAAGAATAATTATAAGATATATGATGATATAAGCTAAACATGAAGCATCAATGTAGCTTCTTCACAGGGAAACAACATCTCACTAATTTATTGCAATTTCTTGAAGCACAGGGACAAGAGGTATCAGCTGGTAGTCAAAAGACAGTTCATAAAATCCCACATTGATGTCAGATAAAGAAACTAAGATACTCTTGGAATAAAAGCAAATATTATCTTATTGATGCATTACAACACAAAAGATGGAAAATAAAAAGTAGGAAGTAGCTCACTGGTGGAATCCCACAGAAGTCTGTATTGCTCCACACATTTTCAAGTGATCTAGAAAAGGCAACAATGATATTGTGCTCTCCAGGTTGGTAAGGATAAGGCTACTTACTAAGATCTGGATGAAAACCTCAATAATGGAATAGATGGGTAAATGAAATTCAATGCAGATATATGTAAAATAATGTGTGCAGTAGAAGAAGTCCAAATCTTATGAAAGAGGTTTGGATTTAGGTTGTTAGTGCTAAGAAGAAAAAAGTTGAATTTATAAAGACTGTTTTTTGAAAACGCTGACTCACTATTTAGTAATCATTATAAAGGCAACTAGAATGCTAGGAGGCAGTCGTTAAGAAAGACACAAAGAACAAATGAAAAACATCCTTATGCCTCTCCATAAATCTGTTTTGCTAGTCACTCTGAGCAACGTTCATAGATACAGCTTCCCCATATTGAAAGAGGGATGGTAGAACTGGAAAAGTGTCAAAGAGAAGTAACAAAAACAGTCAAAGTTATACATGATGTGGCTTTTATATAAAATGCCAGGTACAGAAGATGACTGCAAAATCTGGAAAGGTCTAATATCAAATGTCTCTTCCAGTACAAGAATGACAAAAAATAAATTACATTGACATGTTCAAAGCTTGATCAAGGAACCATTTCTTCCAGTGGCTAAGTGGAAATATTGCAAGGTTTCAAAAAATGTAGGTGTTCAGAGGGTCATTAAGCAATTTCAAGGAAGACAAGTCACTCAAGCCATACGCAGATGAGATCTTTCTTGGAAAATTCCTTCCCGGACTCTGCAAGAGCACTCGTGGAAAGTTAATACTGTGCATTTGCCCTGCTCTTATAGGCATCCTTATTAACAACAAAGACAGGATCAGGAACTCATTTGTGCATGATTAAGTATTCAAGAAAGTCCTTTATCCATCATCGTGTTCCTCACCCTGCAGAGGACATGCCCATGAACACTGATAAGGCTATCTCAGAATCTTTCCCTGAAGCTCTGCTTTTCCATGAGTCCTACAAAAGAACTCAACTGACAAACACAGTTTACATCCTGACCTTGCAAATCATGATGACCTGTTTTGTTGCCTTTTGCTAACTTGTCTGTCCTGTCTTATACTTAGACAGTGAGGCCTTTTGAGTAATATCATTTTCTGATCTGTGCTTGTTCAGCACCAAGCAACAAGTGACACTGGATACTGAGTGGGGATTCCAAAGGTGTGAAAATTGTGGTAAGCAATGTGGCAACAAATATCAGAAATTGATTTTTGAATTTGTAAAATAGTTTAGTTTGGGATTTACAGTTGTATGGGATTTGTTGCTTCAAAACATGTGAGA
Source organism: Tapera naevia (assembly GCA_033556795.1). NCBI lineage: Eukaryota > Metazoa > Chordata > Aves > Cuculiformes > Neomorphidae > Tapera > Tapera naevia. The sequence continues at coordinate 4,704,624 of JAUMJJ010000092.1, forward strand.
TTCATTGAACCAGGTTTGAGAAGAAACTAAGCAGCTTCCTTCTTGATAAACATCCCTTAGCATAATAGTGTTTCCTTAAGGAAACAGCACCAAATTTTCCTTCAGTCAAACGGGTTTATGTGTCTTAGTTCTTTGCCGGCTTTAGATATACCAAGTATAACCAGTACATAACTTGAATATAAAGAACTAAAAATACAATTCTCATTGAATGCTATTCCTGAATCAAAGCTGATGTGGTTGCTTTTAGATTGCTTGCTCTATTAAGTCCAAAGTCCTCCGGAAATAAGAGCTGAGTACGTAGCTTCAGGCAAACTCCAAGCCATTCACACAGACTTTTACTGAAACAGAAAGGCAGCTGTTGATGTCTCCACTACAAAGCTGTACTTGTTTACAATGCTGAGCTATCATGATTTGGATAGTGTTCACACACATATGTGGTGTCTATGTGGCACCCTGAAGGGTACCTGATGGAATAAAATATGCCAAAAAGCCTGGGTCATTTTATTGAACAAAAATCAGGTTGTTAAGGTGAAAGACTTCTTTAACAACAGCCAAACATTTATTCAGCTTCCAATTACTCATCTTAGAACGTCCTATGTATGTAAGAATAGCAGGGGAAAATGCTGCTCTAGATGTCACCTCTTTCAGATTCTATTAAAACTGTAATAGCCTGCTTCCATTATACGTTTTTCTGTATATTTCAATCAAAATGTCACTTAGCTGCTGCTCCTGAAGTGCACTTAATATTTTCATTAAAATCAATAAAGTAAAGAAACAACAAGGCTGCAGGTGGATGCAAGCAATTAAAGTTCTCCAACATGTATTACTAACTAGCAGTTGGAAAAAGAAGCTTCATTCAACACCTGTCTCTTTCCTTTTGAATGGCAGCTAACAGAAATCCACTTAGCCAGCTTTTGTCTGCTTATTTTGCTGACAGATGATGTGAAGAAGTAGGCAGTTATAGGGCCAGTAATTCAGAATTAATTTTGCTTTCAAAAGAGTGATGTGGACAACTGAGTGCAGTAATGGTACCTGCTCAGAATTCAGGGGGTAAACATGATAATTTGAGATGATGGGACAGAAATAAAAGCTCTTTAAAGGTTTGCTCCTCACACAGTTCTCTCAAAGGCACTCACTAGCATGTTTTATCCACCTAAAATGAAAGTCAGAAGACTTAATCATTGAAATCTTAGCTTGATGTACTTTTGTGTGTGGTAGGATTGAAAAGGAAGTAAATAAAATAAGAGACTGAGGATTGTGCCCCACCCCAGTGTTAAAAATACTTGACAGTGAAAGACAGCACCTAAGCCACACAGTGATTGTTTATCAATCCTATTTTCAGAACATTGCTGCAAATTAAAGGGAGCTGCTGGCTGTACATGGGCTGCATATTTGCAGTAAAAGGAAGTAATTCTTTCTTCAGTCATCCAAAAATGGTTTTGCATCTTCTAACCTGTGCAGTACTAACCAGAGTGGTCCTCATTACCAGTGGGGAAAGCATATTGCCTATAGAGGAGCCAAAGTGTGCACAGATTTATCTGGAAACCGGAAGCCACAGACGTGCACCCACTGTTTCGATTGTGCTGTTAAGTTTATCTAAACACACACACACACACAAAGAACCAAGTCAGGACCTCAAAAATTTTGAGCAAATTGAACAAAAGGGTACGTTTGCCTCGGTATTTTCTCTCGTTGCTCTTAAGTACATACACAGGCATTTCAAGGCAAATGTCAAAAAAGAAAGGGTACTTCCTCAGCAACTTCTGTTGCTACAAATGAAAGCAAATTTGAGGTCTTTCTTTTTAAAGACCTTCAAAGCAACATATGCAGATCTCCATTACTACAAGCATACAGACTTGGAACTGGATATCCCTATTGATGTTGTGCTCTCTAACCCCTGGATGTGCTTCTAGAGGGAGATTCACAAGACAGATGCCAGACCAGGTTGTATGTGGAGTCTGATGCCTCATAACGTTTCTTCCTTTTCTCTCTGAGATTCAATTCTACCCTGTCAGTCTCATTACTACCAGTTGGCTGTTTCTGCCCTCTAGCTCTGCTAAAAATCTACACCCTACAAAACGTATGGAGATATTGAATATCTAAGTAATATTTGCTTTGACTGCATTCAAATAGAAGGTCAAAAAAGGGAGTGAACCAAACTTCAGTACACTCCATGATGCAGTTTTTATCTTATATAGGAGGGGTTTCTGGGATTCAGAGTCTTGTACCAAAATATTAGAGGGCAGCCCAGTCTGAGTATACTCACAAAACCCAGCTACTTTTGTGTCTGTCATGCGCAATAAAGTCTTTCCTGGGAAGACTACCTGCTCCTCAGATTTACAGCTAAGAATAATGTTGGCAACCCGGCACAGCTGGAAAGACTGCAGGTGTGGGGGCTGGGCAAATCTTATATCCAAGCTTCCCTCCTTCATGCCTTTCTCCCTGTTCACCCTGAAGCTTAACAGTGCCCAGAATGGTCAGTCAGTGGGCACCAATAGCAGTTCCCTTCTATTGCAGTAGAGCTATACCTCATGATTAGCCAAGCTCAGCAGCCACTTACTGTAACTACAGTGGTAAATCCACACATACACTCCTCGTGTCAAACACTGTGTTCATGGACTGTACTTTATGACAACACGGCACTCAGTCTTAGCAGGGTGTCCTTCCTGCAACTGCGTTATCCTGACTTACAGTACAGGCTGCACAAACCACTGCCTTCTCTTCCTACGAGTTAGAACACATCAGACAAGAAATATGTGCTGAATTGTGTCTCTTCCTGCAGTCACAGTACTCTCTTTTACTATGTCGGATCTTTACTTAGGATCCAGTCTTCCAAAGATTTATAGAATTTGTTTTTATAAAGTTTACAAGAGGTTGTCCAAGGAGGTGTGGAAACACGTACAGGTATCTGCGCAGGAACAGAGACTTTATTTGCAAATCCCTTTTTATGTAAGTTGTGTTTTATTTATTTGAGGAAAACTGCAGTTCATTCTTAGATTTGTCAGAATAACAATATTCTTATATCCAGCTTGAACAGAATAACTACTAACCCCTTTCATGTTCTCCTGGAAAAGAACAAGCCTTAGACATTGGTAAATTGAAATATATCATATGAATTTATTCTAGAGGGTAGCATACTTATCATATGTGATGGCCTAGGCTGTCTCCAGCGACATTTAATGTAATACTCACTCATTCATCGCTTATATAGGGTTTATTTCATATTTACTTTGATAAGATTAAAGTCAGAATCTAGCCCAGTCTGTGTGTGAGGGTCAAGCAATATGGAGTTGCTATGGTAATGGCTTATTCCTTTTGAATAGCAGGGTAACTACTTCATATAAATCCTGTATCTCCTGACATCAAATTAAATCTGTTCCTGTCATGTTCCTTACTGACTTGTTGAACTTAAAAGCAGAAATGCTTATTCTGCAAACTAGATATACTTTATTAAATCTGATTTTACTCCTTTATCTGGCACTCCTCATCCTGTGGCTATGTACAATTTTGCTGTCCAATGAGAAGAGAAATCTATGATTGTTAGCATAAGCCCAAAGTAAATTTGGATCTCATCAGTATCAGAGATTTATCAGCTATTTCTTTTTAAGGTACTGCTAACACATAAGCCCATGATTTTTTTTTTTATCGTCATAACCATAAGGCTGTCTTCCTAAAAGTGGTTAAGTGGAGAGAATTGATGAGCACTGAGATGTAATCTGTCATCAGACCTTAATTATACCCTTAGAGACAGAAAGAATGAAGTGTAATTGAATCGAACATCTGATCTAGCAATAATCAAAAAAAAAAAAATTTTCACTTGAGTATGACTATGTAAAAGTCTGGTTGTTAAAAAAGAGTTGGTGGCCAAAAAAAATTTGTATTTATCAACCAATGTGGAAGTATTGTAGTTGGATATGCAGCATATTTTCTCATACTCCATCTTTTATGATTTCTGGAACAATCTGGGATTTCTTAATATGCAAGTCAGCAGGTCTAAAGTGTTCATAACTTAGGCTTTTATGCCTGAGCTGAGAAATGACTTCTCCATGAGAGTGTTCATACAACAAACCTAGTACAGGGTTCAAAGCAAACCTGTAAGTACAACTTCAGTATATTTTTCTACTCCCTTTTTATTTTTAATAATGCAGGTTAAGTGACAAAATATATTCATTTTTACCTTCAGTTATTCTTGTTTTCACTATTGTGTGCTCAAGATTCATGAAACTGTTATTGTTTGTCATAAAAGTTTTTGTAAAGATTTACACTAATAAAAGATATTATATAAAAGTGTCTTTTCATTTTTCTCTAACTGAAATGTTTGTTCTATATTGCCCTACCTCCTGAAAATATTAGATTTTAAACTTAACAGTCAAAAAAAAATTGTTCACATAAAAGATTTTCCTAGGTGCTCATCAGCATCGGGAAACAACTTTCTCCTAGTGAACGAAATTTTCAATTCTGAATAAGAAAAAATCCAACATGGATAATGAATATAATTAAAGACAATTCTTAAAGAATGACAAATCATATTAAGAAAAATTAACTTTATGGCTTGTTAGTGACTTTGGTTGCTAAATACAAAAATTATGGAAATCTGATAGCTCTCTTCCTCCAAACTCAGGAGCAATGCATCCCAATGAAGAGGAAGTCAATTGAAAAGCCCAGGAGGCCTACGTGGATGAATAAAGAACTCCTAGAAAAAACTTAAACAGAAAAACAAAGCCTACAGAGGGTGAAAGTAAGAGCGGGTATCTCAGAGGAATAAAGATAAATTGTCCAAGCAGCCAGGGATCATGTTAGGAAAGTTAAGGCCCTGATAGAATCAAATCTAGCCAAGGACATCAAAAACAAGAAGAAAAACCTCTACAGTTATGACAGTAATAATAGAAACACTAAGGAGAATGCAGGCCCCCTCTAGAAAATAACAGGAGACCCAATTACTCACAATACAGAAAGGGCTGAGGTACTCAGCAACTTTTTGCCTCATCCTTCATTGGAAGAGTTCAAGCCACACTGCACAAGTCACAGGTAAAGGCAGGTACTGGGAAACCAAAGAACTACCCACTATAGGAGAGGGTCAAGTTTGAGAACATCTAAGGAACCTGAAGTTGCACAAGTCCATGAGACCTGCTGAGATGCATCCGCAGGTCCTGAGGGAACTTGTGGATGAAGTTTCTAAGCCACTATCCATCATATCTGAGAAGTTGTGGCAGTATGGTGAAGTTTCCACTGACTGGAAAAGGGGAAATATAACTCCCATTTTTAAAAAAGGTTAAAAAGGAAGCCCTGGGGAACTACATATTAGTCAGTCTCACTTCTGTACCAGGCAAGATCATGGAGCAGATCTTCCGGGAAACTCTGCTGAGGCACACAGAAAATTGAAAGCTGACTGGTGACAGCCACCATGGTTTTACAAAGGGTAAATCATGACTGATTAATTTGATAACCTTCTATAATGGGGCTACAGCATTAGTGGATAAGGAAAGAGTAACCACCATCATCTACTTGGACAATTTGTGCAAAGCATTTGACAATGTCTTACATGAAATTTTAGCCTCTAAATTGGAAAGACATGAATTTCACTGGTGGACCACTTGGTGAATAAGGAATTGGCTAAATGGTCACACTCAAAGGGTTGTCTCATCAATGGAGGAGGAGACTGATAAGGAGTGGCATTCTCAGGGGTCTGTATTGGGATGGCTGTTGTTTAAAATCTTAGTTGCAGACCTGGACAGTGGGATTGAGAGAAGCCTCAAAAAGTTAGCCAATGACACCAAGCTGTGTGGTCAACACACTGGAGGGAAGGGCTCTATCCAGAGGGCTCTTGACAGGCTTGAGGGGTGGGCCTGCATGAACCTCATGAACTTCAACAAGGCCAAGCACAAGGTCCTGCCACAAGGTCAGGATAATCCCAGTTGCAAATACAGGCTGGGCAGAGAAAATATTCGAAGAGAAGGATTTGGAGATTTTGGTGGAGAAGCAGCTCAACATGAGCCAACAATATTTAGCAACCAATGAGCCAGTCAGGAAGCCAACAGATTCCTGGGCTGCACCATCCACCTGCAGGTAAGATGTGGTAATTCTGCCCCTTTACTCCACTCTTGTGAGACCCCACCTGGAGTACTGTGTTTAGTTCTGGAGTTCTCAGCACAAGAAGGACATGAATCTGGTACAGTGAGTTCAGAGGAGGGCCACAAAGATGTTCACAGGGCTGGAGCACCTCCCATATGAGGACAGGCTGAGAGAGTTGGGATTGTTCCACCTGGAGAGGAGAAGGCTCTAGGGAGACCTCATAGCTGCCTTCCAGTACTTAAACAGGACCTATGGGAAAGACGGAAATGAACTCTTAATTAGGGTGTATAGCGAAAGGATGAGGGGTAGCAGTTTTAAGTCCAAATAGGGGGGAGTTTAGATTAGAGAAAAGTTTTACTACAAAAGTGGTGAGCCATTGGAATGGATTGCCCAGAGAAGTCATGAATGTTCCATACCTGGAGGTGTTCAAGGCCAGGCTGGATCAGGGGATGGTGCAGTGGAAGTTGTCCCTGTCTACCTCAAGGGGGTTGGACCAAGATTATCTTTAAGGTCCCTTCCAACCCAAACAATGTCATGATTCTATGTTTTTATATTCTTATTTCATAGAGATATTATATATATATATATATATATACAAATGACAAAATAGACCATAAAATGTCAGAAGTGACATAAAGTTTAAATATGTTCATCAAAATCACTTATTTCATTAAAAGGAAAAGAAATTAAAAGACTCTCAGGTGAAAGTTCACTCCACGTGTTGCCCTTATATTGTGATCAAAAATATGCCCACCTTTCCAAAGAGCCACACCTATTATTTATATTCATAAATGTTTGTTTAATCAGAGTAATTACTTCAAATGCCCAGGAAATCGCAGTAATTTAAATTCTCTTACTGCAGTTTATTTTGCATTCAAGTAGAAAAAGATAACATTCAGTTTCCAGTTTGTCAGCGATTCATGGCAATGGAGTGGTAGGATCATTATAATGGTCAGCAACATTTTTTATGAACACACACCAAATCTCTCAGAAATAAAAACATCATGTCACACAAAAAGACGTCATGTAAACTAATAAGTCATGGAGTCTATGATTTTCTAACTACTATAGCAGCAGTTACACTGTCAGATCTCTACTTCTGCAGTTTTTGTACCTTACTGACTTTCAGGCACATCTTGTGACTTTCATTAATATAACATATTGATTTTATATGCTTAAATGGATGTACATGGATGTTTCTGCTAGTTGCTCTACTACATACCTTCTAATTTACTCATACAATATCTATTTATTTGTGCAGGAAATGGTACTATCAGGCAATCTGACAAGGGAAATGCCCACAGACAATGACTTATGAGGTTCAGGATGAACACAAGAAAAAAAAATTCACCTAGAGTGTAGCAGGGCAGTGGAGGAGTCCACCTGTAGACGATATTGAACCTCAGAGGTTTTCCACATTCAGCTAGAAAACATCATGACTACCCCTGCCTAGTGTTAGTGACAATCCTACAGGAGTCTGGGCTGAAGATCCCACATGTCTTCTCCAAGTGTTTCTATGATTCTGAGAAAAATTACCTCATGAGGAATAGTACACAGTGATTTTGGCATCATACTTTATCAGTATTACCTTTTTCATCTTAAAATACGCAGTCTGAAGAAACAGCTAAAATAAATGCTAAAAATATAAGTTAAGTGTCTACTATTGCCTATAACATCCATTAAGGTGTAAAGGATGAAAACATTTGCTAGCCTGTAGGACTGAGGGCTATGAGCAAACTAGAAGAAAGAAGCATAAGTAGAAAGTAAGTGAAGATGCAGGAAAACACAATTTTTAAAAGGTATAATAAAATATACATAGACTAGAGTTTCTGGTTTATAGGTAAAACTCTTGCTCTGTTTGGTTAAAATAGTGATCTCCAGTGGGCAATAATACTACTTAATGGTCTCTTTCTCAAAGCAGAAAGCAATTACTTCTTTCCCACCATAAACTTCAACAAGAGTTATATGGGCGTATAAATTCCTATTTATAGAACAGAATTAATTAATATCTAACAGTTCAACAAATTGTATAGCTATGGAAAATAAAGATATAAACAAATGTATCAATATAAATAACACAGAGATATACAATATTTCCGTTGATATCTTTCCTGAAAGAAGAAAATCATGCTATAGCACATTTTTTTCTTCACGCCCAAAACACAAGGAAAATGCAAAAAAATGCTTCAGTTGTCTGTCCAGATACATTCCCTTTGCACTTGTAAGCAAATTGCAGTATACTAGAAACATTATAAAAATCTCTTGTCACTCTAAAGCATCCAGAAAACTTGTCAGGAGATCCGTTTGAAAGTTTACTTTAACGTCTTAAAGTGCTTTAGCAGCCGTTTATTCATCTTCATTTTGAAGCACTTACCTTCCTTCTGATCAGCTTGTTTTCTCATTTACTGAATAAAACAGGACTGATCATATGGGTATCATCTCAGACGTGTCTGGGGTATCTGGCTTGAAAAGTCCTGTACTTGGTCTGGTGTTCTCAGTAGGATCACAGCCTATCCTTGCTTTAAGTTCTGAGGAGTTTTAACACGTCACATAGATAAGATAAATAAACTAGGAATTTTTCATTTCCTAGTAGAATAAATTTCCTAATAGAATAAATCACATATCCATGTTTGTGGTTGAGAGAGATGCTTGCAAAATTAAGATTCATATCTGTTTGTGCACAAAAACACAATGCATCAAGAAGTGTAAAAAAAAAAAAAGCAGAACTGCAATAGGTAATACTTCACAGAAAATGACGATCCTTTCATAACCAAAAACCGAGGTAGCACTGAAAGTCTATTACAACACTTTATGAATACACAGCCTACCGAAGTTGGTGTGAAAGAAGCTAGCCCTCCCAAACAACCCACCTTCTCTCTAAAGGGTCTAGCAATAGAGCAGAAATAATATCTCTTCCAACTAAATCCTGCTTGCAACTCAGCCATGATGAAACTGTACATATTGGAAATGTCATTACTTCTTTACATCGTGAAGTCCAACCATTAACCTAGTGCTGAAAAGTCCACCATTAAACCATGTCCCCAAGCACCACATCTACATGTCTTTTAAATATGTCCAGGGAATGGTGACTCAACTGCTTCTCTCAGCACCCTGTTCCAATGCCTAAGCCATAGTTCTGTAAAGATATTTTTCCTAGTATCCAATATAAGCGTCCTGTAGCACAACCTGAGGCTGTTTCTTCTTGTCCTATCAGTAGTCATTTGGGAGAAGTAATCAGCATCCACCTCACTTATAACCTCCCTTCAGGTAGCTGTAGAAATCACTAAAGTCTTCCCTCAACCACCTTTTCTACAGTTTCCTCAGTCACTCCTGATAGGACTTGTGCTCTAGAACCTTCAGAATCTTCATTGTCCTTTTCTGGACACATTCCAGCATCTCAATGCCCTTCTTGCACCGAGGGGCCCAAACCTGAACACAGTATTTAAGGTGTGGCTTCACCAGCACTGAGTAAAGGGGGACAAGCTCTTCTCTAGTCCTCTAGCCACACTGTTTCTGACACAAGCAAGGATAGTGTTGGCCTTCTTGGCCACCTGTGTGCACTTCTGGCTCACATCAATCTATACCCCTAGGTCATTTTCCACTGGTCAGTTTTCTGGTCACTCCTCCCATTGCATGTGCTTTTTGTGACCCAAACGCATGACCCAACACTTAGACTTGTTAAATCTCATAGAATTGGACTCAATCCATCAATCCATCCTGTCCAGATTCCTCTGTAGAGCTTTTCTACCCTCGAGCTGATCAACACTCCTGCTCAACTCGGTGTTGTCTACAAACTTACTGAGAGAGCACTTAATTGATAAAGATACTAAGCAGAACTGGCCCCAACATTGAGCCCTGGAGAACACTATTTGTGATCAGCCACCAATTGGATTTAATTCCATTTCATCCACTACAACACCCTGGAACCCAGCCATCCAGTCATTTCTTTATCATGCACAGATTGCGCTTGTCCAAGCCTTGAGTAGCCAGTTTCTCCAGGAGAATTACGTGGGAAATGGTGTTAAAGGCTTCATTAAAGTCTAGGCAGACAATATCCACAGCCTTTCCTTCATCTGTTGAGCAGGTCACCTTGTTATAGAAGTAGATCAGGTCAGTCAAGTAGGACCTGCCTTTCATGAACTCATGCTGATAACCTTAATCACTTGGTTGTCCTGTACATGCTGTGTGATAGCACTCAGAATGACCTGTTCCATAACCTTCCCTTGCATCATTGGCAGGCAGACAGGCCTGTAGTTCCCTGAATCCTCTTTCTGGCTCTTCTTGCGGATGGATGTCACTTTTGTTAACCTACAGTCAACTGGGACCTCCCCAGTCAGCCTGCACTGCTGATAAATGATTGAAAATGTCAGGCCCCACATGCTTAAGTGTGTATAAGTATTGTAACAGGTCACCATTTCCCCTTGGATTGTAGGGGCTTCAGTTCTGTTCCCTGTCTCTCTCTACCAGCTCACGGGCTGGGGTACACAAAGAACTGATCTTACTATTAAAGGATGAGGTGAAGAAGGCTTTAAGCACCTTAAGAATTTTTTTATCTTTTGTTAGTATATTTCCACCCACATCAACTAAAAGATCAAGATTGTGCTTAGCCTTCGTTTTGTTTCTAATACATTTACAGAAACATTTTTCTTACCTTTTACAACAGTAGCCGGATTAAATTCTAGTTGGGCTTTCGCCCTTCTATTTTCTTCCTGCATGATCTCACAATATCTTTGTAGTGTTCCTGAGTTTCCTGCCACTTCTTCAAAAGATCATAAACTCTTGAGTTTTTTTCCTGAGTTCTGGCCAAAGCTCTCCATTCATCCAATCTGGTCTTCCCCGTTGGCTCGTCTTTTGGCATATACAACAGCACATCAGTTATGATGAACTGCAAATAAATACTTCAAGTTTTCCAGAAAAATGCCTTCCAAGATTTGCTTGATTCCATTAGGCAGTGTGAAACTATGTATTGTAGCTGTACAGAATGGTATATAGAGTGGTGAATGTTTCTGAGTATGCTGCAGATGAGATAGAAAAATCAATATTTTGTGAGGAAAAGTTTCCAACAGTATAGGTTGTTTGACCTACTTACTATTATGTCAAATTCACTTCAGCATCAACAAACAGACACAATGTAAAATGAGTATCTAGAAAAACACTATTTCTACAATTTGCATTTAAAGGCCTAAACCTGTATAGATTTTTATAACCACCTAAGTCTTTACAGTTCAATAACAAGCCTTTTATTTAACTCTAAAATTACTGGTGGACTAAGTATTATTTTTGCAACTTGAATCATGCAGAAGCCTAGTAAAATCTTTAGATATAAAGTTTTCTTCTCTTTATTCGCTGCTGTATGTATTATTTGTGTTCTTAGAACATTATCCTCGATGGGAAAAATTTTTTCCAAGAGGCAAATCTTGACAAAATTTCATCATTTCTGATCTGAAAGAATCAGAAAGAAGAGTGTTACTTGAAAGCAAATAAACATTCCCCAACTAGATATCACATATGGTTGCTAGTTTCCTTGAGGATAATATAATTTTCTCTTAAAAATATACATTCCACATGTGCTTAAAGCTAAACACACATGCAGTGTTGAACATTGAATTAAATATCCATTTTTAGTCCTCTGTTACAACAATGGCTTGAATTAAGCATGTAATTAATTTCACCTTGAAAGCCAGGTATCATGTTATCCCATCAACTGGCTTACTAAAAGACCATATTCTTCACAAAAAGTTCACAACCAGCCCACATTTGCTCAGAAGGGAGGAGTCCATTGCATATTATGATTCGTACAGACTTGCATAGAGAAGTGGTTACTATAGTTACTCAACCCGAGAGTTTTATCTCCTGTGATCATCTAAAGCATTGATTATTACTTATTTTGGGTAGGAAGACAGAAAATATGATGTACAGAAGTATATAAAAAAGTTGAGGTTATTGGAACTTGAATGGAAAAGGGACAGAACTGCTTTTAAAACAAAAGATTTACCTAGTAGGGTATTTTCAAAGTATTTTTCAGCTCCTTTTCTGATAACAGCCCAGATTTGTCAACACAACTAGGGAAAAAAAAAAAACATTACTGCCTTGAGGGGTCCTGGGTTTGCACAGATAGTATTTCAGTCAAAACTTCTCAATTGGCTAATATGTACAGCCAGAGAGAACAAATTCCCTAGGTCCTTATGAGTTTAGACACTTAGCTTGGTGTCTCTTACACTCTTGAAATAATATAACTAGCTATTCAAGCAGGATTGATAGCACTTTCATTGAGCATTCCTTAAACCCAGGAAAATGTTAACACCTCCAGATGCAAAGCTTTACTTACCGGCCTTCTGCTTACAGTCCTCAAAGTTTCATCAGGGGAGTAAACTTCTTCAGTACACGGGGTGACATAGGTAGAAACCTTTTCTCATTAAGTTCTGTTGGGGGTTTGTTAGCGTGAAACTCAAGGCTATCACAGAATAAAGAATAGGTTTTTAAAACTTCTGGATTTTTTTTCTAAAACTGGATTCCTCCCAAGTTAAGGCAGCTCCAAACAGTCTGCTGGCAAGTTGCAAATGTTGCTGCATGACTGTTTACACTGTACCTGAGTATCTTCCAGGAAATTATTAAATGCCGTAACTTATATTCTCATCCTGTGTTGTATTACTGTGATTGTACTCAATTTCATTAAATACATTTACACTGCCATGTGTTTCCACTAATGAACATTAGAAGGAAGAAATATACTCTGCACCAGAAACAATATGTAATGGTGGTCATTAATTCCTCCGGAGACACAAAACTCAAATTAGTCCACTTATCTCCAACTGCAGTTGGAAAGTGATGGAAATAGAAAGCTCTGCTGTGTTTGAGAAGAAAAATGTAGACTACCATTATTGTTTCAGACTTAGCAACAAGATTTTCCTATTGGACCTAAAGTGCAGGTCTTACTGCAACAATGAATCAATCCAAGAAGAGATCCTTCTTGATGGAATGAGTAGGCACATTAAAGCTCTTGCAGCTGTATTAACCTGAGCACATGTCTCCTGAGAAGTTCCCTGGGTGCTAGCATGCAGATGTTGAATAGAACTGTAAAAAATAATTTGCATTTTTTGGACCCCTGAAGGTAATTTTGTGATAGTAGGAGTTTCATTTGACCTGTAACATCATTGTTGGCACATTTGCTCTATAATAAAAATATGGGCTGTTCAGGGGCTTATACAATGGTGTCCATAGTTGAACTGAAGCAGCATGAAGAACACAACATTACTATCCTTATAACAGAGAGCTTTCCAGTCTTGTACAGGTTTTTTTTGCATCAACACTGATATTTATTCCAAAGCAATCTCCATATTCCTGTGTGGGAAACTACGTTCATTCTGTCCATAGTGAATGTGCTATGTCTCACTCCTCACCATTGCCCATGACTAAACCCTATTCATGAATGTCCTAGTATTTGACAATGTTCAGGAGCCAAAGTGTGATATCAGAGTATGCTCACCTATCTAGCAAGGTTATTTTTCTTACCACTGTTCCACGGATAAAAACTGGGCCATGAACTCAGGAAGAAGTCACTTTCTGCAATGTATATCTGATGCCAGATTTCTGAAATTATTGTGACACACTCTTATCAGAGATAAGTTACTTTCATTCTACATAATAACAACTTGCACAAACAATTCTTGCCTGCAATGGTATTATTGTGTATCTTAAAATCCTCTGATTTAACTAAGTTAAGTGAATTAAGTTAAAAAAATATCAGTGGTATTGCTGTGTGCTGCATATGAAGCACCTGAAACTCTCCCATGTGCTTGATGGGAATATGCATGGATATTGAGTGTGTAAGACCACTGAAGTGGTCTAGGTAAGTCACTACACACCAGTAAAATCAGAATCTCTGGTGTTTGCAAACCCCAGAGAAAACAGTGGGAGTTCATAGCATGTGCCTTCAAAAATCCTATGGGTATTAGAGTACCAGGAAAACTCATTAACATTCAAATCATTCCCAACCTCATTATCACACCCAGATGTTTCTATGACTGTCCCTTTAAAGAATTCCTGTCTAGATTTTATTTATATTTGTTCAGCAATATTGATGCTTAATGAATAAATGCAGTATGCTGTCAGTGCTGGAGACTAATTACATCTATGTTTGAGCCTGAGAACCTGATTGAAAAATCTGTAGTAACTAAACTGGGTTTAAATAAACACTTTAGTGTAGTGCTTTAATTATACTTTAGTGTGTAATGTGATTTTTGGCTGTTTAAACTATGATTTAGTCTGAGCTAATTACAAATTATTTTCTACTCAGTAATTAATAATAACAAAATTGTAATTAGACAGCTGCTTTGGATCAGGGTGGTAGTTTGTGTCAGCTGACTCACGACAGATTGGCAGATAGACAAGGTCTGCATTTAGGCATTTGGACATACTGCGTATTTCTGTGTTTCTTTTTCAGTCAGAGATATTATGGTTGGGCATACTCTGAAACGCTCCACGTTTTTGAGGAGTTCATATTTGCAGTGGGAATTTCCCATGCTTTTGCCACTTCCAAATGTGCATCATTCTACCTGTGACTGCAGGAATAATGCAGATTCCTCTCCCTTGCTCAATAGAAGAAATTATGCTTCAGATTTTTCTGCATTTTATGTGATTGTTTCACTGCAACAATGCTAACTTATGGCAAGAAGATCAGCAGCATCAACAGCTTTTTGTTTATCACGTGCCTGAAAGCTACACATAGAACAATAAATTAAACGTAAGCTAGGAATGGTCCTTCCTTATCAGTGTCTTGGTAAATACTCCATGTTCCAGGAGTATTTGACAGCAAAACACCCTCTCTGATATCCTTCCTTACTCCAAATGCTGTGGACCCAGCAAATAGGATCAGTCGTGTAACAATCCAAACAATACTGCTGTGCTTCTAGTTTGCAAACTGCTTCATCATTACTTCGTATGCAGATGGCCATATAAAAAAAAAGTGGCTCTTCAGTCTTAAAGTCAGATAACCATCTCAGCTGTTCCTTAATCACCAGAGACAGATTCCTGGACCCTAAGCAGGTGTCTGAAAAAGACCAAGCACAAATTGGTACCCTCCATCTCTATTTGAGGTTCCAGAGTTGTCAGTTTCTGGATTTGCTCACTTTGCGTCACAGGTGTTTTGCGTTTTGAAGACGCAGTAACATTTCCCCAATTTTTTTCCAAAGCAATCTTAAAAGGTTTTAATAAGTTGGCTTTGGGATATATTTTATATCCTCTTATTCGAATGAGGGTGTACTCTGAAAAATTGCCCAGAGATGAAGAAAAATATCAAAACAGTCACTTTAAAAGGGCTCTTCAGAAAATGATTTCCGTTAAAAGATGAGCTTGGCTTTCTTTTAAAACTCATTTGAACTGACCAGCAATCATGTTTATGTCACGTAATGAAAAATAATAATTGAATACGGAATGATACACTGTAAAAACACCCTTCACATGGCCTTAGGATTAGAATTTGCTATAAGCTGCAATGTACAACTGAAGTGAGGCTTTGACAGAATTGTTTCCATGTATGTTTAGATACACACAGGCTTGTATCACTGGAGCCTCTTAAATACATTCCTCTGCCCTCTCATTGCTTACAGTAACCTCACGTCCAAATGTGTGTGAGTTACGATCAAATTTGGTGCGTCTTTAATTGAAAAATCCACTTAAGGAATAACAAATCATCATGAATATTTGCACTGAAGTGAACTATAAATCAGCATTAAAATAGGAATCTTAATACTGTTTCCAGTTTATGATTATGTAAGTAATTTGAACAACTTTCTGTAGCTGATGTTTTACTTAAAATACTTATTTTGTATCCTGTTGCCTTGTAACAGGTCATAATCTGCAATTTTATAATGCCTCCTGTGAGCCATTTACACAGAAAGAGACGAATGACTTTGTTTAAGTCTAAAATGTAAACCCCTAGACTGTCCTAACTTAGGGCAGGATCGTAAAATTGCGAAATTGAATAACATGACAAGTCTTTGGACAGACAAAAAAGTGAAGAGGCTTCCTGCAAACTGTCTCTTTCCACAGCCTGCAAAGAGTAAGGCAAATCAAACTGAAAATAGTTTTGTTTTATAAGAATAATCTATTTATCCCTTTTCTGTCTATTTTGGAACACTCCTCTATTAAAATTGCTCTTGCTTTTGATCTGGTAAGAGTCTGTGGAACACTTTGCAGGCTCATATTTAAATGCTTTAGATTCCTGATGTATTTCTCTATGCAAATTTGAACTAGAATTTCTAAATGTAGCAGCTCTTTCTCTATTGTCATGTTTTTCTATGTTTTCAGTGAAACTTCATAAATTAAAAGGGAAGATTTGGGGTCTTGTTCACTTAATAAATCGTTGTTAGCAGCAAAAAAAGTAAGTCAGTCTTAGAATATCAATAGAGCTGTTATACACACTTGGTAAGTGGATTAAAAAAGAACCCTATTTTTAAGTGAAATAAGATTTTTCATGGGACTTTTACTCCCACATACTGCATCCAAGTTAGCTGTCATCATTCCATAAGCTATTATGGAATGGATCTTTAGTTCTCTGGGCAAAAGTAATACGCATCTTGGAGATTTTCTAGAGCACTAAATTTCACACACACTCACCTTAGCAACAATATTTTATTCCTAATTTGAATGCACGCAGTTTGAGTACAATATTAAATCTTCAATTCTCATTGTATGATGGAATAGGAAAAAACAAACAAGCATTAAGAAGATGCAAAATTATAAATTCTAGAGTTTTCTGAAAGCTATTTTAAACTTTTCCCTGTGGTATCTTAATGCATTAGCAGGGCATAAAATTTCATTTGAAAAACTTAAAACTATTATGGAAGCATGGGTTAAACTATATATTTCCTTTGGATTTGCTCCTATTTTTAATTGTTTTTTCCAATAAAAAAAAGAACAATACAATAAAAAAATAACAGGTCAGAAGTGACCTCAGGGATTATCTGGTCCAACCTTTCTTGGAAAAAGCACAGTCTATCCAAGATGGCTCAGTACCCTGTCCATCTGGTACTGGGGCATCCCAAGAAGAAATGCAGACTAAAGTCTTACAGATCCTCAGAAGAGAAAAAGGGTGATGGTGGGATTTCTTCCCATCCCACTTGCCACACAGGCCATTCTGTTCTGCCTCGCGTAATCTTTTGGTGCACTTGGAAAAACACCTTCTCTCCATTATTTGGGCTACTATCTTACCTAGAGGAACATTGCTTTGATAGGGGGAAGAATTCCGGTTATATAAAGACAGTCACCCAAGGTGCCAAGGCAGCACTCATCCTACCTAAAACTACTATAATTAGCAAAGAATCTCCCTAATCATCTGTGGAGGGAGACTGATAACCAGTCATCTCACACTGGGGAAAAAAACCTAACTTTCACAACTCAGCAATCCAGAGCACTTGCACACTTCTGCAGTGTTCTTGGGGTCCTGTGCACCTGACAAGAGGCCCAAACATTTCCTGAGAAAGAAAGTAACTCTCAATCGTACTCTTCGTACACCTGATATCTGGATTGTGGCCCAAATGAGGTGGTTTGATGCAACTAGGAAGTGGGAAGTTCCATTAGTATGACATCTTCCAAGTACAGCCAAAGTGAATACAAAAAGTCAAAACGAATATTCAAATATCTGATGAAAGTCAATTATCTCAAAAAGCTATTTGTATGGATCATATAGAATGCCCTTTGAGGCCTTCTGGAGCAGAATTGCCTGGGACCAGAAATCTGCTCCTGAACTGGGACGCTTCTCAGGTGTGGTATGTGATCTCATCTGCTAACACAGCAAATGAAAAGGCTTTAGGCAAAGCCATGCTCCTTTTAAGAGCTGGCTGTCACCTGGTGGGAATGCTGGTGCATTGAATGTGAATATTGTCACCCATCTGAAGAAAGCTTGCAGATTTCTTGAGATCTTACAATTGCCTGTCATGGAATGCTAGTGCATTATATGTGAATATTCTCACCAATCATAAGAGGGAAATTCTCAGGCTAGCCTCTCTATCTGTCACAAGCTGTTCATCACTTACGCTCAAACACTGATGTATATTTATGTGCATACATATCTCCATATTTCTGTTCTTGCACATATAATCACCCTGGATTGTAAATAAGAATGAATCTCATTATTTTCAAATATGATTACGCCAATGATAAATTTTATTATAATACACATATTGAATAATTTTTGATCAATTGACAATTGTGAATATTAATTTTGCTCTTTTACCCTAATGACTCTAAACTGCTGATAAAAAAGTTTAGCAAAATACTATCCACAGCAGAAGTTCAATCACAGCATAGGATTACTAAATCAAAACTAACTAAATCAAGAGATAAAGATTTTCAGCTTGTTGGTGGATTCATTCAAATTATTTACTAGCTTTTCTGCTTTGTTTTGGAGCCTAGAGGTTCATTTTGTCTTCTGAGTTTACAATATCCTGGAAATAACCTTGCAGTCTTTATTCATACCCTCTAAGAGCTGAATTCATTTTCAGTACTTCCAGCCTTAGTACTTTTCTCTGTTGGTTCTGCAGTTTAATGAATTGTACAGTGTTAACACATGAAATAACTTGCACTGTACTTGACATACATGACAGAAAGAAAACTTGGGAAAATGTGGGCATTGCCTAACAAGTTGGAGAAAAAAGATCCAAAAGGCTGAAGTACTGAATGCCTTTTTCGCTAGTCTTTACTAGCAAGATCAGCCTTCAGAAATCTGAGGTCCCTAAGACCAGGAGGAAAGACTGGAGCAAGTATTATATACCCTTTGTGGAAGAAGATCTGATCAAGGAATACTGAAACAAACTGGATATGTGTAAGTCCCTAATGGGATGAGCCCAGAAGTACTGAGAGAGCAGGCTGGTATCATTGTGAGGCTGCTCTCAATAATCTTCGATCAATCACGGCAACTAGGAGAAGAGTCCAAGAACCGGAGAAAAACAAATGTCACTCTTTTGTTCAAGAACAAGAAGAAGGAAGAATAGGAAACTACAGGCAGGTCAGCCTCCCCTCAGTCCCTGGGGAAGTGATGGAACAGTTGGTCATCAAAACCATTTCCAGGCACATTAAGCTTCATGAACTGGTGCTATATGCTGGGGGCCACAACTTGGCAGAAAAGGATGGTGGACACCAAGTTGACCATGATCCAGCAATGTGCCAGTGTGGAAAAGAAGGTTAACTGTGCCCTACAGCAGGACATGGTGCCTGCAGGCTGAGAGAGATGATCCTTCCCCTCTCCTTAGTACTGATGAGGCCACAACTGGTATATTGTCCCAAATTCTGGGCTGTCTCCATCTGCTGCCAGAGGAATATGTTTAGAGAGATCTGCAGAAGATCCCCACAGTGACAAAACAACTTGTACGACTTCGCACAAAAGACATCCCCTTCCACTGACAGAAGGGGCTCTGTGGGGCACCACCAAGTGCAGAGGCACAGCACAGCTCCAAGGTGCTCAAAATCCTCCTTCCAGAAGGCTCCTGAATCAAGTGCTTCTCCGGAGCACACCCCGCTGAGTGCAGGGGGGCACCCAGCCAGCCCTGGAGCTGCAACCCACAAGTGCACCATCACAGCAGTACAGCAAGCTTGGTTTTTTCTTACTCTGTGTCCAGTAAACACCCATATGCTTTCCAGGGACTGGTGGGATTTGGTTTTGTGTTATTTTGTTTGATTTTCTTTTCCCAGAAAAAGGACCTGGGGGTCCTGGTGGACACCAAGTTGAATACAAGCTAGCAGAGTGCCTTTATGGCAAAAAAGAGGTAACAGCATCCTCAGCTGCATTAGAAGGACTGCTGCCTGCAGGCCAAGGCAGGTGATCCTTCATTTTTCTTCAGCACTGGTGAGGCCACACTTGAATAATGTGTCAAGTTCTGGGTTCCCCAGTACAGGTGGGATATGGACATACTGGAGAGCATCCAGCAATGGGCCCCTAAGATGATAAAGTGACTGAAGCATCTCTCCTTTGATGGCCGGCTGAGAGAGTTGAGACTGTTTAGCCTGGAGGAGAGAAGGCTCAAGGAGGATCTTATTAATGTTTATAAATACCTGAAGGGAGGGTTCAAAGATGATGGAGCCAGACCTTTCCAGTGGTGCCCCTGGCAATATGCATGACCTGTAGTACAGGAGGTTCCCTCTGAACATCAGGAAACAGTTTTGCAAAGTGAGAGTGACCAAGCACCAGCACAGTCTGCCCAGGAATGTTGTAGGGCATCCATACACAGATATTCAGTGTCACCTGTACACAGTCCTGGACAGCCAGCTCTGGGTGGCCCAGGGTGTTGGGCATGATTGCCTCCAGAGTTCCTTTCACCCTCAGCCATTCTGTGATTCAGTGATTTCATATCTCTCTGATCTTTCTTACATTATGATCTAAGGAACAAGAAGTTTTGACTTCTTTTTTATGCTTTTGTTTTTAGAGTAAAGCTTTAGTTCTCATATAGCATCATTAGTTATGAATCTTTATATTTTTTATATAAAACAAAGAGTATCAAATCCTTTCAGGAGAACATAACAGGATATGAACACCTCACATAGCTAAGCAACTCATTAATTTCCTGGGCCTTTATGTAGAAATAGTCTAAAGTCTCCAGGAAGACACTTTTCTTGCACATTTCTTGCATATTTTGTTATAAATTGACACATCAGTCCATAAAGATTTCCCCGTATTAAAGATAAAAGTATCATCTCGCTTTCAGGAATGAAATATCAGTTTAGCTTAGGCAACATTTATGTGTGTACATGTAATGTACGAGTTTCTACGTAGGGAATCCACTTGAGTTTAGACACCACTTGTCTCTTTCTAAGAATACAAAAAAAAGCGCCCTGTTTTTTTTTCCTCATTTATATTGCTATACATCTGGTCTACTACCGCAGTCAATGGATTTACACATCTAATACTAGTGAGAAAGAAATCGTATGTGTCAGGTTTTGGTCATTTTGTCTTTTCTTCTCTTTGACCTTTCTCAAAAACTACTCAAAAGTCTTTTTTTTCCTTCTAAAGAGATTCAAATTCTTTCAAAAAAATGAAATCTTTTGGAATCATTTGACTCATCATTTTCTTTAGTAAAACATTCAAATTGTACCTACAATGCTTTGACTTTAGTCAACTATGCTGCCAGTCAAAATAACAGTACAGTAAATCAGCAAAAAGGGTCATCTTTAAAGACAATGTCATTTTGTTTTATTAAATCCAAAAAAAGCTTCAAATTCTTGTAAGGATATGAATATTAACTTGATTATACACAAAGATTTTGTCCTGACCTGAATCTGGTTTCTGCTTTGCTTCAGTCTGTGACATTCAGAAGTCAAATTAGGTCAAAAGTCAATGAGAAACAGCTGTTTAAATTGCCTAATATTTTAAAACTTGGAGGAAAGCCCCTAAATTCCTCATGGACATTTTAAATATCTTGATAGAATGTTGATACAATAACTGCCCTTAAAAAGTCAGTATTTGCCTAAAACTGCAAAAGGTTCTGAGTCAGACACTACAGTAGTTCCCTGGACTGCCTAGAGAAATTACTTGTGACATTGTTGAGGCATTGCGTGGAACATTTTAAGAAATATATTTTGAAGGAAAATCATCTCAGAGATCTTTGTTTCAGGATACCTTTTTATGAGATGCTAATTAAAAGACACAGCTATTGTTTACAAGGATAAAAAACAAACAAGATATTACTTAGAACACTAATTCATCAGATACTTCATGCTAACTTTTTCCTTTGTCATGTGTTCTTCATTAAATGGAAGAATATACCTATTGTTTTCCTTATATTTTTATTGATTTTTTAATTTATTTTTTTTTATTTATTCCTAAGTATACAATTAAAACTTTTTCAGATTGGTAGTGGAATTCAGAGCCTAGCAATAGATTAGCCTTAGAAATATTATTTCCTTGTGCTTGCCATTCAAAACCACACCACCAACACTTAATGATCCATTAAGAATTTGATTTCTTCTTCAGATTCTGCAGGTCTAAATCCATAGTAAATCAACTAAGATGAAGAGCTTTAAATCTAGCTTAAATTCAATCAAAACCATATCTAAATATACAATAGTATTTTAACCCAACAGCTATTAAAGGTAATTCTCTTTCCTTGCTTGTAGTTTTAAGTACCTTCCAAAACTGCTGAAGCTGGTACTGTGTGTATACTATTTAAGGCTTCCCAAAGGTCTGAACATTTACCATGCTTTTTTTCTAGTCATAAATGATATGGAACAAATTAAAGGAGAATGAATATTTTTGAAGTCAGTTGTTAAGGCACAGAATTACCTAGATCATTTAAACAGAAGATTGCACCCTAAACCATCCAGAATAAGGTGGTTTATCCAGAGCATTTGTCAGTGGTCACAGAACAGATGTCATAAATGCTATGGGTTAGCATCAAATACCTTAAGCAATCACTGACACGGAAAAATCTTGTTAAAAAAGACTAAAAATGGCAGCATTAATTTATGACTCCTCCTTTAAGATCCATTTCATCACAGGTCTTCAATGTACATACACATCCCATTGAAGTTAAAAGATGCATTTAAAAGCACAAGGTCAGAGTTCTCTGACAGCTCCTCAAAAGCTGTTCCAAATGTTGAAACTCTGCTGCTTCCGTGTTTACTGTTTTGCAGGGACATACATCATGTTTTTGCAACTGAAACACCGGAACTTCATAACAAAATTACCAAAACATCAAATAACTCAGAGTTCAACAGGCTTAGAAACGGGGTTTAGGGAAAAGTCTTGCTATGATTCTTTTAGAGTAGGAGAAAACTATGACAGACTTTCCAACCAGCCTGGTAATGACCCAAAAATATTAAGTATATTAAGAGAGTCTTTTATTAGGAAACTACCAGTTACAAGCCATCACCAGTACTTCAATACACATGACAAGGCTGTGACTGTCTGGCATTCATTATTTACATTGACAAAGCAGACTTCCTGGGAAGTAACAATTTTCCACTTTTTTAAAAATGCCTAAAATACAGTCTGCCTTTTTAGAAAAATTACAGGAGATGTATGTGTCTTTGGAGAAGTCTCTAGAGCAATGTCAATACAATATAATGCAATGTTTCCAATGCTAATAGACAGGGAGGAGAACTAAAATCAGCCTTCAGGAGAAGGAAGGAGGATGTCGCACAGTAACTGCTGTTTGTGAGGAATCCCAACAGGTAGACTAATATTTTGCTCTTTTAAAATTCTGTGAAGAAACAATCTAACGTGTTGGTTGGGGAAATACACCTTTTCACAGGTGGTACAAGGAACTTCATCCACTCATATTCTGACATAGATCTCATTTGTCTTTGAATACAGGGCATGTATTACATACAAGTGTACTAGGTTTTCATGGCAAGGCTGCAAAGGTGGCTTCTGTGAGAAGATACCAGAGGCTTCCTCAACGTCCAACACAGCCAGGTTCAGCTGGCTCCAGGAGGGACCTGTTTCTGGGCAAAGCTGAGCCAATAAGCAACAGCAGTAGCGCCCCTGTGACAATATATTTAAGAAAGGAGGCTGTGACCCTTGGTTAAACTCACAATGGGGTAGGCTGCTGGCAGGACCTGTGGACCCTTGGAGAGAGGAGTACACACTGGAGCAGGTTTGCGGGTAGGACTTGTGACCCCACAGGTGATTCATGCTAGAGCAGTCTTTTTCTGAAAGATTGTACCACATGTAAAGGACAAATGGAGCAGTTCATGCAGAAATTTAAGTCACAGTAAAGAGAACAACTCACAATGGAGAAATTCATGGAAGACCATCTCCTACGGGAGGGACCCTACATCTGAGCAGTGGAAGAGAATGAGGAGAAAGGAATGGCAGAGATAGCATCATGAACTGGCTTCAACCCTCAGTCCCCCTCTCCCAGAGGGGAAAAGAAGGGGAGAAGGGAGATATTGGGGGAAAGTATTTTAAGATTTGTGTTTATTCCTCATTAGTCACATTTTTCTGATTTGATTGGCAAGCAATTAAGTTAATTTTCCCAAGTCAATTCGGGTTTGCCCATGACAGTAATTGCTGAGTGAAACTTTTCCACTTTATCTTAACCCACAAGCCTTTCATCAAATTTTCTGTCCCCTGTCCAGTTGAGGAGGGGACTGATAGAGCAGGCACATGGCAGCCAGGCAGCCAGCCAAGGCCAACATACCACAGCAGGTATTGGTATTGATCTTCCATTTCTATTGGCTTTTTTTGCATAGAACAACATGTACTTTTTAGTACTGAGACCTGCAAATTCTTTACTATGTTTTTTAAAGTTTTAAAACTTGCTTTCTTGTTGGAGTAAAATTATTTATTTAGAACCAGCAGGTAGTAGGCATAGATGTAATTTCTCTGCCACCTTAGTGCCCCTACTATCTCACTCAGAATGTTTCTTTTTTGTTTTGTTTCCCATCCCTAAGTTACTAGCTTTAGAGTAAGCATGGAACTTTCTTGTGTCTCTGTAACTGGCACAGAAATTAGAAGGTGTGGTTTGATAGTTTATGTGAGACAGGACAACAGATTAAGTGACTGCAATGTCCCCATGCAAAGTAATTATCAATGGCTCATACTAAAAAACTTGGGTCAAATTTAAAAGAATAGATGTGTGATATCCTGTTGCAAATCTTCTCTAATACAAGATACTCTCATATCTCTGCTGCCACAGACGATGGCTCTTCTATCAAGGGGCAGTTTGAACTGTTATATCTGCCTTTCTTCATATTTCAAAGAAAGCCTTCTTTGAAACAGCCCCTGTTTGTAGGAAAGAGCTTCCTGACTCTGTTTCTAGTGCAGGGAAGACTTTTTCTCTTTTATACTTTGATTATATCTCAGATATTTCAGGAGTACATGAGAGGGATAGATGATTATCACTTCATTTCTAAGGGTTCAGAAAATTATTGAAGTGATACTAGAGTAACAAAATCTCCCTGTCAGCCAGTTCCTATGGGTTGAAGGAGAACGAAAAGAAAATTATAGGTTCAAATGGAAGAACAGATATTTTTTGCAATAAACAAAATTCTCCAGTGTAATTTTAAGTTTCTTCCATTTCTTCATAATAGCAAATGAAAACAAAAACAACTCAATAAATTCAAGCTAAAATTGAATTATGCATAATTTTCCAGTCAAATTTTTTTTTTGCGTCAAACCCAATGTTTAGCAAAGTCCTTGTGCTTTCAAAGAGTCTACATCAAATTATGCAGTACTCCTTAAATTTAGAGGAAGATTTCCACATGATCACTCCTGACTAAAGTGAAGAAGGCAGGCAGCAAAAGTGTCCAATTTTCAAGTTCAGTTTGATATATGTGGTTTGTGCCTACTTTAGTACTTTATTTCACAGGAAAACCATTGCTCTGAGGCAAATCTCACCATGCAACTAGTGCCTGCACATTGGTTCACTTTTAATATGTGTGAAAAAACTTCAAGGCTGCTAACACTGAACCTGTGCTCCAGGCATTCATTAAATGCATCCAGACTCCCATAGGGGGCCAGGGTTGTAACTGAGCCTTACACAGCCTCAAACCGTATCTCTGATAGCAATATTTGGTCCAGAAGACAGAACTGCATATGATTCGATATAAGACATCCAATGAATCCACAGTACATGTGCCAAGGTCTCAGCACAAGATGCTCTAGTGTCCTGTTCAGATAATGTCTCAGGAAGGAAGGAAGGTCTTTAAATCCAGCCTCCTGCTAATATCAGACTCAGCAACGAATTAAAATTAGGGTTTTCAAGGCTTTGCCCCACCCAGGACAAGGCTTGAAAGTCCCCAAAGACAGACGGTCCACAGCTTCTCTGGGCAACCTATTCCAATTTTGTCCTTGTCTATTTGTACCAAGTTGCTTCTTCATGTAAACATAGCCATAGGAACAGACATTCATTAGAACTGTTCATGACATGAAAAATTCTGTATAGCAAGGCCCTTTTTGCCATTGTCTTTGCCCTCCGTAAAATACCAACGGATAGCACGATTCTGCTTCTGGTTATGACAGCTAATTTTCTATGCACACTTTTGAGTAATTCCATCGATATAGTACTTCACAAATGAACATTTATATCAGTGATGTTAAGGTTAAAACAACATTTGTCAAGAATACTGTATCTTTAGTGCCCCAGCCTCAGGTGAAGGATTGGTCTAAATTCTTTGTTAATTTTCTCCAGAATTTATTCTGACTCAGCAATATATCACCTCAACTCAGAATTGTCCTGAACCAATCATGGTCACTCTGGAACTAGAGAATGAAGAATAAAGATGCAACTTACGTTTTTCAGAATGCAATAGTATTTGATGTTGCTGAATGTCGTGTTGACTTAAAAAGCAAGGTTAATAGAAAAATGGGTTTGTAACAACTACTTTCCTTCAGTATGTGGAGCAGTCATGTACACCAACACAAGACATACAGCACATATGTACTTTTCAGCTACTCCTTCAGCTAGTATTTTAAAAGAAAAATTAAAAAATGGCTCATCTTGTTAAATGCTAATTCATATTCCTGTGTATGATGGGCTTCCCACAACTACTATATAAAGTACCAATTGAAACCAACCCTGTCATATGTACTTCTACAAAATATGAACAGTGCTAAATACTTTAAAGTGAATTGATTTCTAGTGAAAGTGTTTTAACCTCCTTTTATGTCAAAAAATAGCAATTTTCCAAGCTCACTGTAACATGAGAATTAATCCTGAGAGACAGGTGTGCACTGCATACTTCATCTGGTCTGTGAAATTTATTGAAAATGTTCTTTCTCAGAACTGTACTCAAAGCTTTCTGTTATAAATCTTAGGTGGGGTTCCTCCAACTTGTATTTTGTCTTTAGAGTAGATTTCTCTCAGATCAACTACAGGATTTGCAATTCACAATCTCTTCCTTTGTTAAGAATCTAACAACAGAATGTGCAGCAAACATGACAGGATATGCTCAAACATACAAAATTTGGGTACACTCCTGAAGTAATTTGCAAGTAAAAATATGCACTTTGTGCATTCACAAGAGTAGAGTACTTATGAAAATGACATTCTGGTTTTAGTCAATCGGGGGGGGGTTGTTGAAATTCTATTCCTAGATGCATTGCATTCAACATTCAGTACAATGAAGAGTAACAGCACAAAAAGCATGGCTTATACTTTTGATCCCATACACAGCTGGTGGTGTAAGGAGAAAAATATTAATTCTTACAGTATTTTGTCAAGTGACTCTAACGATGCTACTATCAGAATCCTTCATTCCACAGATGAATTAGGTATTGTTGTTATTCATCTTACATCCCTCTCAGTATGTTTATTAATAATCATAGAAAATCTTTTATTTCTTTTGAAAAAAATAGCCATTTGTTCTTCATCCTTCAATCATTTATTCCTAGAGATGAATGTCCCCTATCACTAATTGAGATCAATTTTTTTTATAACTCATCACTCTGTAATAGTGGAGTATTTTTTAATTGATTAAATGTGTCACCATTTTCCTGCTACTGATGAAATAAATTAGCAGGCCTGTTGTACATCACCACTCAACCTGCAGAGGATTGGCTCATTGCATAATGTTTACACTTCTCACACTTTTGCCTCTAGCTTTTTATAAAATGTAAATTTAGAGGAACATAAAGAAAAGGCATAAATGGACTTAAAAGATATGTAACAGTTGGTCGGTTAAATTCCAGTGATAACTTTAAAATTCTTTTCTGAAAATGTATTATTTTTTTCCTGAGGTCTGTTTTTCTTGGCCAGATTATGACATAATATAATGAAACTATGACATAACATAATGAAATCTACACTGTACTCCAAGCAAAGGGCAGAATGCTTGCTCTGCCGGGTCAGAAGAATATCAAAAAACTCATATGACAGGGAAAGCACTGGTATGGTAGACCTGTGAATGGTCTCGTTGAAGAGTTAAAGTTCCAATTATGGAATCCAACTATGGATCTCAAATTTCACATCTATTAAAGCACAAACTGAAATACCAAGACCACCAACAGAAATGTAAACATGGGTTTAAAATAGATGGAATATAACTGCATCATAGTAATTTAACCCTGTAATTACTCTACACCACATATAAAATTTGTGCAAATTACTTGCACTCGTGAATCACAAAAGTATCACCAAACTTTGGTCTAAAATTTTTCTTTAAGGTTCTGCACCTGTTCACAAGCTCCACATTGATATCAGTGGAATTTTTTGGTCCCTCTTCTTTCGCTCTGCAAAGTATCTGATGCTTTTTTCCTTCACCCACAGAACCACAAAAAACTTCCGATTTCAAACAGAATTGCTAATCTGCAGTTGTAATCTTTGTGTTTTGCTTAGTATAATATATTACACACATTTGTTATTCCTGATGAGCAAGCACTCTTTCTCTGTGGCTCTTTTATTTCTTTTTATGTGGAGAGATCTCATCCAATCAGCTTCAGACTTGTGTGTGCAGGAGTACACCCAAAAAAAAATAGACCTAATTCTTTATTTCTAAGAAAATAACTTGAAGAATGATCTGTGTTAGAGAAATAGACTGTTGACTTTGCAAACTGCATGAATAACTCGCACCAGTAAGAAAAGGGAAGAATGAGTTTTCATAGCTTTGAATTTCTTTTGCAAAATATGTTTGCTCTGAATTGAGGATATTTTGCTCTCAGTGAAGTGCCAGTAATGGGTGAAGATAGCAATTAGTGAAAAAAAAAAAGAGAATACAACCTGTTCCTTAATGAAAATGTCCTTTCTTCTAATCTGCATCTATCTGCCTGCTGTTTCCAAGTTCCTCTGCTGTACACAGAGGAACAAGTAGTCAACTATGTGTAAATATATTTTAAAGCACAAGCTGAAGTTTACATTTCTCATTGAAAGTTTCTGCTCTCTGTAGATCAAATCTGACTGTTGTTAGTCAAATCTCTGTATTAATTTCAGAATTTTCCTTGAATAAAGAGTCAGTCTGAGCTGCAGTTAATGCATCTTTTACTATATTCTTGTAGTTATAGCCACTTTATCATGGCTCTTCTAAAATTCCTGAATTTAACTCATTGTTTGATTTTCAAAGATCTATTATTAGAAGCAGTTGTCATTATAGATTAATGTTTTTTAAATACTTCCTCTGCACGTACAATGCTTCCCTACCTATCACCTCTGAAATTAGCAGTTAATTAGAACATTGTCATACAGGTTTCCAGGTGCTATAAACATGTCTGAAAGTAGGCAGGACTGTGGCAGAGCCGA
Organism: Tapera naevia; assembly: GCA_033556795.1. Taxonomy (NCBI): domain Eukaryota; kingdom Metazoa; phylum Chordata; class Aves; order Cuculiformes; family Neomorphidae; genus Tapera; species Tapera naevia. The sequence continues at coordinate 4,733,864 of JAUMJJ010000092.1, forward strand.
TATCCCCATCTGGGGCCTTAGTTTTTTTCTACAGAAGCAAACTTATCCATACTAGTTAATTTTCGGCATCTCTTTGTAGCCTCACCAGCGTTCACTTTCCAAATACCTTTCAAGTCTGGCTGTGCAACAGCATATGGAAGGGATTGCTTTGAATAGCAGTGCAGGTGAGACCAACCTTCTCCTCAGAGGAAATGAAAGAAGGGTCCCAAGCCTGTGGAAGATTTTGCACTTGTACTTGGGATCAAAAAAGAGAGCATGCTCAGTTTTATTTATTAGAGGGTGAGTGGTGGAAGAGGGTGGCAGGGAGAGAGAGTGACCGGCAAATAAATAAGTATAGACAAATTAGATTGAGACCTCATTGAAAGTAAGATGACAAAATACTAGCTTAAACTAGGATTTAATGAAAAGATTCCAAAACCACTATGGTGCTGGCATATTTATTGAGATCTGTTTTGAAACTAATTTGATCTTACCTGCTATACATATAGAGTATACTAAAGGCTATACCTGAATGGACCAACACAAGTGTGGAGTGACTCAGGAAAAGTTCAACACATAGCACTTAAGCACAAAGAGTTGAAGAATTATCAGTAATGGAATACAAAAATATTAAATCCCAGACAGGATCTCATCGTAGGCCAATACAATATCTGCCACTGGTTAACAATACCACAAGTAAGATGAACTATGATTTTTGTAGCTATCCTGGCTATTAAAACAAGGTGAGTAAATAAATATTCACCCCAGTCTAATAATAACAGGCCTACTAAAACAATAATGAGCTTTTTCCTTTTTATCTAATCAGATCAACATTTTGTTGTGTGAAAATTAAGTATGATTTTCTTACGTACAGGCACTGCTGACAAAAGAATCTGTCAAATATATATACATATATTTAAAAACGTATAGGAAATCTCACCTCCCAAAGAGTGGCTGAATTCTGTTTTTTTCTGGTTCATATGGTTTCCAAGTGATGGCTGAGATAAAATTCTTCGCTTCTGGGTTGTGGGAGTTGAGCAACTGACATTCACTGCAAATAAGGACGAAAATAATTTTTACATATATCGATGGAATCCTTTCTCAAGTTTCCAATTTTTCAGCAATAGCAAAAATAATAACATATATAATACCAAGAGAAAGTATTAAGGAAAAAAACCCTCTTTCTTACACGATTCTTTTATCATCAGTTCATTAAGAAATGGTCCATCTAAAATGTCTAGCTCATAAATAAGCAATAAAGTAAGCAATAATACATTGTATCATTGAGGTAAGGCATAAGAAAGTGAGGGTTGCCTTTTTCCTACTTATACATTGCAGCAAAATTATTATATTTCTTACCTCAAAACTTTTATGACAAGACTTGTCCCTTTTTAAAATATAATTTCAACCATTTCTTTTCCAGAAATGTGTTTGACATCCAAAAGTACATGTAGTTTACTGCAGTAGATCTTCAGCAAAAGCAGATTTGCTATAGAATCTTTTTTCTTTCTTTTGTTAGTTATTCCATATTCTGTCTCTATTTGTCCTTGCATAGATATAAAATGACTCCACTGAGTTCCCCAACTGCACATAGATGGAATTATCTTGTTCTTAAAAAAAAAAAAAAAAAAAACAAGTTCATATTTATGTTTCTATAATTTCTTCTAATCAAATATATATTTTTTTTTAACTGAGTAGCTTTTCGGAGTAAACTACAGACAATCATTTGGGACGAAAGAGGAAGCAGCATTGTAAATGTCACATTAAAGATATGCCTAGAAATCATTAGAAATATTAGAAATATCAATCTAGATATATTAAGTGTAGTGTCACTGTATTCATAGTTTTGAAATAGTATGACAACTTCATCAGGATTTCTTCCTTTAAGGTCATTTGAAACCAGAGGAATCTTCACCCTTTCCACAAACAGACATCTTCATATCACATATGATATATTGTTCTTTGACAATATTCTGTTAAAAGGCACTGGATAAGAGAACCTGTAAATTCATTTCAACAATGCTAAATTTAAAAGCTGCTTGCAGCTTTCATTTCTGATAGACTTGTAAATGACTTATGAAATCACAGAATCATAGAACGGTTTAGATTAGAAGGGACCATGAGGGTCACCTAGTCCACCCCCCTGCAGTGAGCAGGAACACCTTCAACTAGACCAGATCGCTCAGAGTCCCATCCAACCTGACCTTGAATATTTCCAGGGATGGGGCACCTACCAACTCTCCATGCAACCTGTTCCAGTGTTTCACTACCCTCAGAAAAAAAAAAATTCTTCATAGTATCTAGTCTAAACTTCTCCTCTTTTACCATTACTCCTCGTCCTGTTGCTAAAGACCCTGTTAAAAAGTTTTTCCACATCTTTCTTATAAATCTCCTTTAAGTATTAAAAGGCCACAATAAGGTCTCCTCAGAGTTTTCTCTTGTTCAAGCCGAACAACCCCAACTCTCCCAGCATTTCTTCATAGGGAGGGTGTTCCAGGCCTTTGACCATTTTTGTCGCCCTCCTCTGGATCTACTCCAAGAGGTCCATGATTTTTCAGTGCTGAGGGCTCCAGAGCTGGATGCCATATTCCAGGTATGCTCTCCCCAGAGCAGAGGGGCAGAATCACATCCCTCAAGCTGCTGGCAATGCTTCTTTTGATGCAATCCAGGATACAGTTGGCCTTCTGGTCTACAAGCACACATTGCTGTCTGACGTCCTGCTTCTCATCAATCTGGACCTACATGTGCTTCTCAACAGGGCTGCTCACAAATTCTTCATCCCCCAGCCTGTATAAATACCAAAGAGGCCTTGACCCACGTGCAGGACCTTACACTTTAGTTTGTTGAACTTCACAAGGTTTTCACAAGCCCACATCTCCAGCTTGTCAAGGTCTCTCTGGATCTCATCCCATCCCTCAGAGGTGTCAGCCTTATCACTCAGCTTGATGTCTTCCACAAACTTGCTACAGGTGCACTCAATCCTATTGTCTATGTCATTGATGAAGATATTAAACAACGCCGGCCCAAGAACAGAACCCTGACGGAGATCGCTCATCACTGATCTCCATCTGGCCCACTAACCTTTGGGTGCGACCATCCAACAAGTTCCTTATCCACCGAATAGTCCATCAAATCCGTATCTCGCCTATTTAGAGAGAAGGATGTTGTGGGGGACCGTGTCGAAGGCCTTAGAGAAGTCCAGATAGATTACATCTGTAGGTCTTCCGTTGTCCACTGATATGGTCACTCCACCACAGAAAATCGCTAATTTAGTCAGGCAGGACTTCTCCTTGGTGAAGCCTTGCCGGCTGTCTTGAATCACCTCCTTGTCCTCCATGTGCCTTAGCATACAGTCCAGGAAGATCCGTTCCATGATCTTCCCAGTCACCGAGGTAAGGCTGACAGGTCAGTAGTTCCCAGGGTCATCCTTTCTACGCTTTTTAAAAATGGATGTAATGTTGCCCTTTTTCCAATCACCAGGGGTTCACCTAACGGCCATGACTTTTCAAACATCATGGAGAGTGTCTTGGTAACTAGATCAGACAATTCCCTCAGAATCCTTATCTGTATCCCATCCAATCCCATGGACTTATGTACACCTAGATTCCTCATTTGGTCATGAAACCGATCTTCTCCCAGTCCATATTTTGCTGCCCATCCCCTCAAGAGGTGTGGGAAAATAGATTAATAGTGAAGATTGAGGCAAAAAACGTTGTTGAGTGTTTCAGCTTTCTCCTCACCTGTTGTTGCCAATTTGGCGATCTCATCAGTACAGATACACTCTCTTTGTCCCTTCTTTTCTGATCCACATACATGTAGAAGACTTTTGTGTTATTCTTTGCTTCCCTTGCCAAGTTCAGCTCCAGCTGTGCCTTGGCCTTCCTGAACATATCCTACAAACTGGGCAGCACCCCTGTACTCTTCCCAGGATATCTGTTACTGCTTCACTGCCTTTGCATTTCCTCTTGTAATTTAGTTTGAGCCATAGGTCACGACTCAGCCATGCCGGTCTCTTGCCTTTCCCCCACCAGACTCCTTGCAGCTGGGGTTGGAGAGTTCTTGCAACTTATGGAAAGTATCCTTGAAGATCTGCTAGGTCTACTCTACTCCCTTGTCCCTGAGGGCATTGTTCCAGGGGCTTCTATTGACTAACTCCTTGAAGAGCTGGAATTTTTCTTTCTTGAAATTCAGGGTCCTGACTTTACTCTTAACTCTACCCATATCCCTCATGAGCAAGTGATCGCTACGTCCCAGGCAGCCTCCAACTTTGACGACATCGATTAGCTCACTCGCACTGGTGACCAAGAGGTCAAGTATTACATCTCCCCTAGGAGGAGTGTCTATTACCTGGCTTAAGAAGTTTTCTTCAGTGCGCTCCAGGAGCTTCCATGCTACTCTTGGAGCAGTTGTCCATGTGGTTGAAGTCCCTCAGCAGGATAAAAGCCTGTGAGTACGATGCCTCCTGAAGCTGGAGTAATCAGGCTTCATCAATCACCTCCACTTGATCAGGCAGCCTGTGGTAGACTCCAACCACTAGCTTCATTCTGTTGCCTTGGTCTCATAGGCTTTCAATCTGTTCATGGCTATTCTTCATGGACAGCTCGTCATACTTTATCCATTTCTTGACATAGAGGACAACTTTTCCACCCCTGCTGCCTCTCCTGTCTCTTCTGAACAGTCTGTAGCCATCAATAGCTGCACTCCAGTCATGGTATTCATCCCACCAAGTTTCAGTAATGGCCACCAATAGCTTTCCAGCAGTATCGTAGCTTCCAACTCCCCCTGTTCATTGCCCGGGCAGAACTGTCAAACTATACTAGAAGACCACAGCTCAAGGTCCTTTGAACTCCTAAAATCTATTTTAATGAACAGTTATATCAGGCCCTCTCTGGTGCTTATACTATGAAGCCTGTTTACAGCTCAATATCTCAGGGAATGCTATGAACAAGAGAATGTGGAAAGAAATACTCGAGGAAGATTTAGAGGCTAGAACGACCCTGACCACCTTAAGCTTTAATAAGGCTGCTGGGGATCTTGCTAGAGAGTCCTCATTACCACAGTTACACAAAGTTTGATCATGGTTTCAATATGTTGCTAAAGGTAATTCAGAAACAAACAGAAGATAAAATTACTATTGAGGATATATTTAGTTGAAGCAAGTTATCATTGTGCCTATTTTATGAAGGAAGTGACATATCTTAGGAAAAATCCATATGGTCAGGTTCTTCTTTGTAACATGGAAAACCTGAAACACTGATGTTCCAGCAACAAAGAACTCCTGCTGGTCAATATGCTGAATATTTATCTCCAACTTCTTGCCTTCCTTTCCTCTGCACTCCAACAGCATCCAGAGAGTGCAGTTGAGTAGTACCCACTGTAGCCTTCTTTCAGGATAAGGGAATTACCTTTCTCCCTTAGTCACTATCAGCAGAGCTGAAACACCATTCTACTTCTAGTATCTGCATGGGCTCCAATTGTGACTCGGAAAGAAAATCAAACACACAAGTATTGATTTATACAGTGCGTACTGTTACATGTACATATACCATGAGTAAAACAAATCTGAAAATGCCCATATGCACTGGATCAGATTGCAATTACAACTGTGCAGTGCACATGTTGCAGCACGCTTTTCCTAGCACTGCCTTTTATAAAGTACTCATCTGTGTGGTAGTCTAGTTTTACTCAAAGAAATAAGTTTCTTGCTTTAATGGAGTACTCATAAGACTATTCAGAGTCCCTGAAAAGCAATTGAAAATTGGATCCAGGCTTTACTTTCCTGGAAGGAAAAGAAAGCTGGAAGGCCTTGTACCTGTTGGAAGGATGTTCAGCAATAGCTTCTTGTCTGCTCCCCTGTGGTAGAACGATAACTGTGACTTTTCCAGGTGGCTCCCAGGACAGTCCAGGCAGAGCACAATCCTTGGTAACTCACTATTTTGCCACTAGTAATTCCACTAAGCAATTAATTCAATTAATTTGCATACATGTCCAGAGACAGAGAAACCAGCTCCTGACACCAGTGGATATATGGCATCAGAGGACTAGAGTAATAGCCATATTATCTTTATAGGTAGTTCCCAGTGTTTCTGCAACCTAAACTTATATTTTGGCACAGTACTGGGACTGTTGTGCTGTCCTAGGCTTTCATGTTTTCCCATGTCCAAGTTCAATAAACCATTGTGAAGATGGAAGGGAAAATTACTTGTAATACTTGGGGAAACTGTAATACAGAATTTTGCTTCTGAGGCAGGTTCCTGAAACAAAGCTGCAGTCATTGTTTTTTTTAGTAACAAAAATTCCAAAAATGGGAAAATACACCTTTATTTGTTTTCAAATTTTCATACTTCTTTTAAGCCCTTGGTTGAAAATTTATGGCCTGGTTGTTAGAAAAAGTTCTCATTTCTTACTTCTTTTATTCTGAATTGAAACTTGACTACCTGAGGCTGATCTATACACAAAAAAAAGATGCTCCAATTCAGTGCAAACTGTAGAATGCTGCCACAACAAAACAGGTGTTCTTACACAGCCTGCAGTATGTCAACAATTGCCTATCACATCATCTTCCATTGTCACAGGCAGTAAGGAAAATGTACTTTGGCAAAGGAGTTGCTATTTTTTTTCACTGTTTCCAGCTCAAGTTTCAGTTTATAAGTAACAGCAGGCCAGATGTGTGGATATGTGGCTACCTACCAAAAGCTACAGTATATATGAAGCCAAACAACACCTGAGAAGGTACTCTGGTAACTTTCTTCAGCTCAATACCATGCTCTGAAAGAGGGACTACTGCCATGTCTTCATTAGACAGCTTCCTGTCTTACAGCTCTGCCTTCTGTTGCCCCACTCCAATGATACAGAACAACTAGTTTATGCATAAGAAGGGCAACATGTCACTGGCTGCTCTCACCTTGTCCCTCAGGGAAATAATTCTCTTGTTTAGTTTGAGTTGGTAGCTTCCTTCCTCCAGGTATTGGGGACCTGCTAAAACTGCATGCATTAGGCTGTTACTCCTCAGTGCTTATGCTTTCAATTCAAAACTGCTCATCTCCACAGGGAAACAGTGTTATTAAAAAACAGCTGAATGCAGCAGTCCAACTAAATCTCCTCAATTTTCCCCATACTTGTATGTAATGAGAATGATTTCTTTAGCTTCTGGTGCCTTCTCAGGGTAAAAACTTGGTCCTATAAGGCCTTCTGCTCATTTCATGCCCATGTGAGTCTCCACCATTCAAACAGTGGCTGGATTAGTGCAAATATTTCACATACCCCTCCCTGATGGGTCTTCTCAGCTACCCACATGTACAAGCACATTCCATGCAGGGCAGACTAGGCTTCCCTTAAGAGGTCCCGTACAGACAGGAGCATCCTCACTGAAATACATGGCAAAAATGCAAGAGAAGCTCAAATCAGCACAGTCCATAACGACCAAACAGGTGCCCTTACAGGAAGACTTCATGCAGGTCAGTGCTACCCATAGATAACTGTTACCATGAGGGATTTTGCCAGGCTATGCCTGCTTCCCTGGCTCAAGTGGATAATCATGGTGTAATGTGCCAAGTGCAGTAGCTGTCAATATGCTAGACCCTTGTATTATTTGCACATATGTAATAAACCACTTCAAAACAAGTCCCTTTGTCTATTTTCCGATGGATAGATTCTTCTACTGCCCCATACAAATCTTTGTAGTAGACAGAGAATTAGAGAGAAAAACAACAAAGCAACAGCAAACAACAACACAAAACCTTTTTTTAAGATCACAACTTCTTCCTTTATTACATTTAAATGTAGAGATAGCACTGTTTAATTCCTGCTCAAGCCTTCAGTAGAAATGAAATAGTTGGACTTTTTCACATAAAGAGTTATAGTTATATGTAGTAGTGCTCATGATGTAGAGGCAAGAACACAAACACGTCAAAATAAATATTAAAATCAAGTTCAAAATAAAAGCTACTGCATGCCAAAGCTAATATGGCTTTCTAATCCAATATAATTTACTTAAACAAGACAATTTTACAAATTATTCTTGCAGATTCACATTTGCTAAAATTCCGTGCAAGGTGATCTGCATTGAGTCAGATCGACCCTCAGAAGTCTTTTCTTTGAAATTAGTCGCAATAAACCACATGACTGACAAACAAGAAGCCATAAGTGGAGTTTTCTCAATTATGTTCTGTTTTGGTTTTCACATGAGCTGATCACCTGATAGATAGTGTGTTTTAACAACAGAGAAAAAACCAGTTCATAAATACTTCTGGCAGCTACACTAGTCTTAACAATAACATAGTGAAATCTTTTACTCCTAAAGAAAAAATTGTCTTAAAAGTCATGACCACTGACTGTGTTGGCCATGGGGGAAACATCTATAATCTTTTCACAGAAGCCACCTTAGCAGCCCCCAGCTACCAAAATTTTGCCACACAAACCCATTACACAGAGCAATAGCAGTGAGGTTTTGAAAGATGAAATGATATGAGAGCAAAGCAAAGGAGGTCAAAGTAAGAGCAGACTGGGTGATACAAGCAAGAAGGAAGAAACAAGCTTCTAATTACTTTTGTGTTTTATTACACCAGCAAACTGACAAAGATCCACATATGCACCAGGACCCAGATCCATAAACTACAGCGCGCAACAGTTATTCCTCAGCTAAGCAGTGTTTGTTTTCCAGATTTTCTTGCAATTACTAATTCACTTCCATTAGGCTGAAAAATAAAAATTATGACAGGTAATACAAGAGATACTGCTTACCCAAACCTTCTGGTAAACTCAGTTCTAAAAGGAGAGGGATATTTACTGCACCTCCCAGATAACCAACTATTATAACTGGAAACTTTGTTATGATCCACAACGCACATGAGTAACCTGGCACTTACACTGAACACCAAGATATGCATTACTATACTTCAAACATTTATTACATGTGAAGAATTCATAATGTGGTGACTAAGCAAGAAGATTATGATATAGCCTACCTTCTCAATAGGGCTAAAAATGAAAGGTTCTTCGAGGGGCTGAGTTACATTTTCAGGGAAACACCAGGGGAATTTTAATGGCCATTAAGAATTTCAGGTGTAATGCAAAAGTGAATCTAATATATTGGACCTAATATAGTGCCTCGTCCCATCACAGCAGGATTGGCTGTTACTGTTATACATGGATTATGTCTGCTTTCCCCCTCCTTTACAAAATTTAAGTCTTTGATGTTCTCATCAAGGGAAATGATGATACAGTTACAGAGGCATGTGATTAAATTTACTCAGCAGCAATCTGCAAATAACCTGCAGCATACCATTTCCCTTTTTTGTTTCATTCTGTAACCTGCAGCGAGTGTTGACTCGCAAGTAGTGTTCACCAAAAAGGAAAAGCACACAAATGACTGATTGGCCCTTGTACTCTGCAAACAAAAAAACGATGAACAGAAAGTTACCACAGGAATCCCAGAAAATAAACCAATTTAAAACCAGTGCTCCTCCCCTACATTTTTACCTGACTACAGCAAATAGATTTTATGGTGTGCCTTGTCTTTGTCGTAGGTCAGTGAGAAGAACTGCCTTGTATTTAAGAGAAAGCTGATTATTGGACTCAGTGATCTTTGCAGCATGGGGAGTCACACAAAAAAGACTATCTGTACATGGGTGATCAGAGTCAGTGAAGCTAAAGCCTTGTTGTTGTCTTCATTTATCTTGTTTCTTCCATAAGATGAGCTGAGTTTTACTCTAGGCTTTGACAGAACTGAGAGAGTGGGGCTTATTCTGAACTCCCCTGCTTTACCAATCAGTCCTCACTGTTGACCAATGGCTCAAAAGTTGTACTTCGAGGCTGCAGAACAACCTTGACAACAGCAGGATGAATAATCTAGGGACACCCCAGATGAAAGCAACTATATAGAGATGTCCATCTAGGTGTTTCCAGACTACATAGCATGTTTATTTTCTGAGATTTCATCATTCTTCCCATAATTGAAGAACTGCTTCTGCTCAGTGGAACTTGGAAGAAAGAAATGCTCAGAGATCTTTCTCATAAGCCTCTGGCGGTTCTTCTTTCTCTAATCATTGCACATCGATATTCATAGAATTTGTTATTGTTGCTTAACTTCCCAGAGAATCGTTGGACTGAAGCACCTCTCTTCATTTCTCTAACTAGTGCCATTTGACCTGCTATGCAGTTTAATCCAGCCTCTGCTTTTGAATGGATTTTCTCAGAAGTGGCAATCTCAAAAAGGGTCACTTTGAGAGGCAATCCCATTGCATGTTATCTTACACCATAATGAGGGCAATTTCAAAAGGCATTCAATCAAAAGGAAGGGTGTTTTCTGCAAGAAGCTTCTGTCCTAGGTTTTCACTTGTCCTTGTGGGTGGATGAAGCTATTGAAAACATCTCAATCTATGTCTTCTAATTGTGTCAGCTCTGTGTTTCACAGTGGCAGAAGTTGCAGCACTCTCAGGGTTCTCTTAGCAGTCAATGGGAAACCTGCAAGTTTAGAGCAAGTTGAATTCCCCCTCAGAAAACTGCAGGATTCTAACTTTGACAAGCAGACCTTTTCAGAAGAGTTCTATTTACTTGGCCTCTGAAACATGAACAAACAGAAAGGTATTGATAAAGAAGGAAAATGGGGAAGCTGTTAGTGTACTATTCATATTAATCTCATTTTCAAGTTACTGGAAGGCTCTGATTTACACTGCATATCATGTATTAAAATCTTTCCTCCACCGTAACAGCACTCTGGCTGTATATTTGTTAAGCAACAGTCCTTTGATATTGATGCCGTAAGGCCTTGTGTCTTTGTGCTGTCTCTGCCTGACATCCTCTCTTAGTCTCACTTAAAGCTCACAAAGTAGTTGGATTGATAGCCTTTGAAACTCATTGTGATAGGAAAGGTGCAGCCCATGTGGCTGCATTGAATTCCTTCCACAAAAGCAGCAACACTCTTTTTGAGTGAAGCTAGGGGCTGCTGAGCATCCTTGCTACAAGAAAAGTACACTCTACACAAGTCCTTGCACTGGGTTTGTATGGCAGCCCATGGAGGTTAACGGTGGATCGGACATCCACCTGCAACTTTTGGAAGACCCCGCATCAGGGCAGGTGGATGCACCAAAAGGAGGCTATGACCCTGTGGGAAACCCATGCTGGAGCAGGTTTGTTGGTGGGACCTGCAACTCCGTGAGGAACCCACACTAAAATAGTCCACATCTGAATGGCTGTGCTACAAGAGAAGGACTCCTCTGGAGCAGTTCATGGAAGACTGTGTCACATGGGAGGGATCACACACTGGAGCAGGTGTAGAGCACAATGAGTACTGCCACTCAGGAGGAAGGATTAGAAGAGACAGCATGATGAACTGACCATAACCCCCATTCCCCATCCCCCTGAGCCGCTAGTGGGGAGAAGGTAGAAAAAATTAGGAGTTACTCTGGGAAGAAAGGAGAGGTGGGGGAAAGGTGTTTTAAGATTTGCATTTATTTCTTATTACCCTACTTTGGTATGATTAGTAGTAAATTAAACGAAATTCCCCAAGTCGAGTCTGTTTTGCCCATGATGGCAATCGCTGAGTGATCTCTCTGTCCTTATCTTGACCCCTGAGCCTTTCATTATACTTTATCTCCCCTGACCAGCTGAGTAGGGAAAGTGATAGAGCTGCTTGATGGACCCTTGATGTCCAGCCAGGGTCGACACACCACATCTCTAAAATGTGAGTGTGCTCTCTGCAGCAGTTGCCAAAAAGAGTACCAGGTTTTATTACCAATTTTATGTTACCATCCAGCTACAGAGAACCTCATGGAGATCAACAGTATATGTTTTATTATTTTGTTTCAAAACGCAAAATGAATGTGAGTAGAAACATTTTACTGAGTTTAACTCCTTTTATCTGAATCATAAAAAAAACAACAGTCAGCATCAGTTCATGTACTAATTAGATATTTGCCACAGTAAAAACAAAAAAAAAGTTTAATTTTAAAAAGTCAGTAATACTATAAGAAATCTGAACATCTTAGTGATGTTTGTTTAAGGGATCACACCTTCTTTGCATTTACTGTTTATTTCTGCCTACTTGGTTTCCCAAGTTCAGGTAGAGAATATCTCATGAAGAACATCTCATCTGTAGCTGTTAAGCCTGTTTCTTACGCTTGCCAGTGCAACCATAACAGATTTTTTTGTATTTTTTTGACAGATTGAGGGCCACTGGAGCTCTATGTTCCCATTATGATTTATTTCAGAGGACAAAGAGTTACAAAAAGTGGGATATGTTTCCTGGAGGAAATGGGCTAGAAACATGTAGATCTGGAAATGTATGACCTTAAGGCTCCACTTTTCAGATTTTTTTTGTGATTAGAGATACAAGCAAAACTTCCTCCTTATGTTTTTAATACAAAATACAATTCTGATGGCATTGATGAAAAGTAAGAAATGAATGCTATCTCAGATCAGAAAAGTTCACACACCTCTGAATGGAAGCCTTCTATTTTAGGCAAAAACTTGATTTACCTGGGCAGAATTGGTAGTCCTTACAGAAATCATAGCCCATCAAAGCAACGGGGTGACAATTTCCCATTCCACAGAATATTCTGCCCATGAACATAGGGTGGTCTATAAGAGCATACGGATAAACACCCCACATAAGCAAATATATGACACACACAGGACCAGCATTGTCTGAAATAACTCTCTTTACTCTTTTGCCTTTGATGGGTTTTGAGTGGCCAACTCTTCTTTCAACTGCCTAGTAATATTGTAATTGCCATTGTAATCACTGTAGAGACCATATATCCCAGAATTTGGAGTGTTTCTTCACTCTGGGAACCATCCACATGAATAATCAGTATGAATTTTGTCTCAGAGCTGTATGTACTATTATTCAAGCAAAATAACTTATCAGCTAATGTCATTAGATGAGGGGGTGAGGGGTCTTTTACAAACTTCGAACCTGCTTTGTAAAAAGATATCTCTTATAGAAGTCTTATTCCCAAAGGACTTTCATTGTTCCTGGTGATTATTTATATGTATATATAACACAGATATAGATATGTTGCATAATGCTATAACAAGGCATTTGGAACTCAGGAGTTAAATGTGCATATGGAGAATAAAGACGGCAGCAGCTGCTTTCTCTCTGTGCTCAAGACCAGTGCTAGAATTTGTCTCCCAGTCAACCTCTCTCTTCCTGTGCACAGCTGTGTGAAAGCAGTCCTATTTAGCTATCAATGTCTTGATTGTACAATGGTATTTCCAGGGAGTAGCATCATTCCCATAGTCGTTGTCATCTTGGGACTCGTGAGGAGTCTTCATATGACACTTGTTAGTTGATAAGAGAGGAGGTCTGTAAGGGTCAAAAGTGGGATTTTTTTCCCTAGCTTGTCTCACAATCAGGTTTCATGCTCACGCTAAAATCTCTTCCCTTAGCCAGGAATAAAGCAATAAAGGGTGATCTTTCTTCATGTTTACTCAATATATGTGTTGACCTCCTTGGGTGTGTTTACTGCTTTTCAAGCTGACGTCATGGAGCGCTTATCAAATAGCATAGATGCATGGTATGACTGAGAGTATTCTCATTCACCCAGCATACGCATTCTTGGGTACATTTAGATTACACACACTCTTTTAAATTCTACAGTTAATTTTTTTGTCCATAATTATATTATGTGTATTGAATTAGACTTCTCCCATACCTTCCCACCCTTCTGACAGCCTTAATTTTAACAGCTGATGGCAGAGTTTGTTTATTCTCTTATTATCAATGGTGGCAGTCAGAGTAAAGGCTGTTAGCAGGGATTATTTGACTTTGCTTTCTCAATGGAGGATTAAGGTTCTAAGTTTAGTTTTCCTGCTGCCTTCTTCTCTTTTGTTGGAGATAGTTTTCCTTTAGCAGTAAATAGAAAATATGATAATGGAATAGCAGAAACAGAAAAAAAAGTGGTTGTCATATTTGACGTTTTTGGCAAAAGAAATAGTGTGTGCAACAGCAAGCTGATCTTTTAGTTCTTCGTTCCCTTTTTCAGCCTATTTTTGTGAACTGAAATATCCACAATACTGTAGCAGAGCTATTTAGAGTCTGGAGTCAACAAAGACCAGATGACTCAATCCTTCTTTTCCACCTGTACATTCTGCAAAAATTAAAGAAAAAAGCTACAGTTCCAGTTCTACCACACAAAAATAAAAACCAACCCTAGAGGTATTATCAACAGCAGTCTATACAGAATTATTTGGGTTTTTTCAGTTCTGACGTGCCACTGCAGCTTCTTACCACAGCAGAGACAACGTTCAGAGTCTGTTGGTCATTCGGTGCCTATTATGTTCTCTTCACCCACCTTGAATATTTGATGTCTTTCTGGTTTTTGTGACAGTATGTTGTCAAGACAGCCCACTACCTCACATTCTGTTAGCAGCTTAAACCTCACCAAACAATGTATGTGTAGGAAGATATTTTGTTCAAAACTTTGCAAAGGATTCAAAGCTAGAAATCCAAACAAAATGGCTTTCTTTGCAGTCCAGGTTTTAATTATTAAATAATACCATCTATGTGAAACTTATCCTGAGAGACTGTAAAACATTTCTTACCCCAAGACAGTTAATTGAACTAGTATTGAAATTTTAGCCCATGTAGCCTTTTTTCTCTCTTGCACTCAGGAGGAAGCCAGACACTGTGGATAAACTGCCCCAAAATTCTGACTAAAGCATGAAGTTATTTTAGAAGAATATCATGAATGCTGCACAAGGGGAGCACAATAAAATCCTGAAATAACAATGGTCCTATTTGGAATGTATTAAAGAATCATTAAAACAAACTCAACAGTTAGCTGACACTTGAAAATAAGTAGTCAATTATATTGGTTGTATTTCTATCTAGTGACCCCCCACCCAGAGGCAAGTAGTTCCGGCTCCTGTGAAAATATTTTGTCTTCTTTTCTGAGAAGACACAAGACAAATGGATTTTTTAGGGGTTACACCATTTTGCTTTCTTCACTCTCTTTCTTTGAAACAGCTGACCACGAGGGAACTGTTTGCAGGCAGTCTTTCATCTCACTGTGAGAGACAGAATGTCTGTTGTCTCTACCAGAGTGCTGAGTTGTGGTACTGCCTAAACATCTTTTTTGTCCTCAGCTGAAGCAGCACTGTAGAGAAGCCCAATCATCTCTTCCTCCTTAAACATCATGATATGCTTTAAAAAATTCAAAATGCAATATTTTTAATTACTCATTTTATTACTCTGCAAACCACTCCCAATATTGCTTATCAAATTATGCCCTTATATAATGGATTAATGAGCTTTGATTGATTAGTACTATTGCAGGACCTCCCTCTCTCCAGCGTTCCTCTAGTAGAAATACACACAGAAATGGCTGAAAATTCACTGGCAGCTTCATATAAAAAGTAATATAACTTGTTGTTGCCACTGACAGCTGTAGTGTTTAATTATACATCAATTAACCAAACCTAGTAATAAAGGAATTTCCTGTCCTTTCACTATCTTGTACTTTTATATTATCTGCATAAACTCCAGTTTTCTCCTGGCTTGCATCATAGCTACTTGATCTTTCTTTGTGCTTTCTGCATTTCACAAGTGTCTAAAATTACGTTTATTCAGTTGTTAGATCTAAGAATACTTACATTCCACTACCATCAATTTGGCTTTTTTCTAGGGAAATCTAAGGTTAGAAGTAACAGCCCAATAAGCAGAGTCAAAATGACTTTTCAAGGCCAGATTCCTCCCTCTCACTTTCTCCACCTCCCAGGTCAACACAGGAACAAGATAGTAGCATAGTTCTCTCCAGCCAAGCCTAGCCATATTTCCAAGGGCAAGGAATCTCCACTAATTAATTTGCTCAAGGTTTCAGTCTTAACCCTTGAAAGTTAAGTCTATAAAATTTCTCATTTATCTATATTCGCAACTTGGGTCTAATTTACTTTATACTTCAAGTATTCACAGCACAGAAAATACCAAAACCTGTGCTGTTTAGCCACAAAAGAAATAAAAATTATAATTACCATAATGAAGAGAGATGATGTTGTGTCGGTCTGAAATATTCCTCTGATACATCCTCGCGAAGTACTATAAGATACAAAGTAGTTTTACTGAAAACCACTTCTGTCTATACTGAAATAATGAGTTAAAGGGATACAGCTTACTCTTAAAGGTCACCCAAAGATTACTATTATGACAGCAGGCTACCAAGTTATGGTTTCATAATGTCCAAATTAAAAAAAAAAAGCAACAACCTAAATTTTGTTCTGTTGGAACTGTGCATTTTAACGAGTGTGCTGATAAAATATTATTATCATTCAAGATAGCCTCACAATGCCAATGTGTAGTACTTGTAAATAGTCATTCCCATATGATAGGTGGAAAAAAGTAGGATACAGGATAAGATTCAAAGTTTTGGAATTGAGGCTTTATTTTGAAAGACATTACTATAAAGAAATAGTGTTATTGCATGACTGAAATCTACCTGAAATAAAAAAATCAGTTCAACTTTTTTGTCAAATATTCTCTTGGGGCAACCAAAGAGTACATCACTGTATTCAAGCTTTTGCCAGTTATGCCTTATTCTTTATCACTACTGTCAGGTAGAGAGCACCATATACTTTGATCCTGAGGATAGATCAACTCTTGGCGTAAGTAACGTGCTTCTGCATGCCGCAAGTGGGTGGGATGTTTCTTCACTAACTGGCCCCACAGTTAATGGAGTAAGTCTCCATTCAACTCTTTAACCAGTATACTTCAACTTAGTTGAAGTAAAAACCTGATCTTACTACAAAAGCTCTGTACTTAAACAATGCAAAGGGACCCAGATAATTTCCTGAAAATCTGCAGCTAGGTTACCAGCACTGAATTTTAGTTTAAAAGCTACACACAAGTTTCTTAGCTTTAATGATTGTAAGGATAGAGTTACTTACGGAATATTTATTGGATGTTTGTGTGAATGTATGTCACAAATCGCCCCAAGAATGATTGTAAGCTTGACTGTGCATTTGCCAAATGTGTCACAGAAGTGTGTTGCACCATCTTTTTTTCTTTTTTTTTTTTTTTGGTCGCAGCCCTTGTCATCTCTTTTCCTCTGAACAACTTTTCTAATGCCATGTTTTTCTGTGCTCTACCCCTGTGTTTCCCAATTAGTAATTAACTCACTCAGTGAAAAATGTTTAAGAGCTCTGCAATTACCTTCATCATTGTAGCCTTTTAAAAGGAGTCCTGTTTTTTTTCTCCCAGTGTCTGAGCAACACATTTGTAAAAATGTGTTGGCCTGTCACACAGAATTGTTAACTCGGTAAATTCAGCAAACACAGTTTGGTGACTGAGGTAGCTGTAAATCTCCAAGAAAACAATACTAAAAACTGCAATAATTCTCACAGAATTTCAACTTAAGGAAAAAATTCTAAATTAGGATTCAAGATGGAGGGAATTTAAGTGTTTTTCATAAATCTCTGTATTAATATAGAACAGAGACTTCATGACCAGTTCCAGATTGGTTTTAGGTATTTGCAAAAGTGGTGTTAGGAATTAATTCAAGCTCTTCTTTTTATTTTTTGAGAAACCTGAGTTCCAATTATCTTAGTTCTCAAATGCATATTATGGTATTTCAAAAGTCCCATAGGTAGTCTGAACGTCTTACTTCAAATTAACATTATATAATGAATGTGTATCTGTAAATATTTGTAATTTACCTTTCAGAGGTTTTGAAAGGCACTGTTCTGATTCTAATCAAACAGTCCTTTCTGCTGATGCTTAGAAGAGTTTCTCCCAATTTCAGTAGTGTTCTCACCAGATTTTGCACACAGGGTAAGGAATAATAATACAGTATCATTTAACTGAATTACCATTATGACAGGCTGTACAATGGGCCATTTAAGGCACAAAATTATGTAGATGGCTATTGAATGGAATTAATGCCATCGTTTACATATCTCTGTGCAAAGATGTACATGCACTGAAAAACAAGTAGATATACACATGCATGCAGGTAAATACATACACTGTGGAAACATATGTAGGCAAAGGAGAAAGAGTCACTGCAAAATTTTATTTTAAATCCTGCTTTATAACATCGCTGAGTCCCATTTTCTGTCATAACTGTTATCCTAATTCTTCTGAGTCCTCATCCTCTCTTACAATATGAGGAAGGGGTTTGTGAGATACTCGCATCATAACTAGCACATACAGTGAAATAAATGTTCAAGGCTCTTTGCATCGCTACATCTGGCTAACAACTTCAGTCTTTTATTTCCACAGTATTTCTATCTTCAGCAATTTTCTCCATTCCTCAGTTCCTTGAATTAGTTGCTTATTTGAGAACCTCTGGTTCTGCCTAAAAGTAAAAAAAAAAAAGAGTTAAGTTCCTAGGATTGTACTGGCCATGGGAGCACTGAGAGACTGGCAGGTCTAACTGTTCTCATTTCAGCCATGAAAACATTTTGGTTAGTTAAAGCAAAAGTTTCAAAGAAGTGCAAATCAGGATCATATACATTCTTCCTCCTCTGCATCTCTCAGGACTCACTTGTGTCCCTGGGACACCTCTCAGGAAACTCACTTGCAATATTTGAAATACCCAGATACTTATAAACGGCAAGATATGAAACTTTCACCATAAGGCTTGCTCTCTGAAGGACTACCTTATTAGTAAAGGCTGCTACTTTCAGAGTCTGGATAGACAAGATCTTAAAAAAAAAACACAGGCAGAGATGGCCCACATTATGGCAAAGCTTAAGTTTGCAGTTACCTTTCTTGGCAAATGAACAAGTGGTACCGCCTTCACTCAGCCTTAACCTTCACATAAATGGTGTTCATCATAAGGAAAAAGTAGAACTGTTAAATAGCATGTGATAGTGTGACTGCAGCTCCTCCGCTGCAAACCCTCATCCCTAGCCAATGACAATCCCTGACTTTTCCTTCCTCTTGAATGGTCTCGAAGGTTGTATTTCTTCTAAGTCTCCTGGCCACGAGAGCTAAAGCTGTGAGAAATGGTAAGGCTGACATGAATACATGCTCCTAGCTGAACCACCATTGTGCTCTACTTCAGACTGCCCCTGGCTTTTATTATCCAAACATTGCAATGTTAAAATTGCTGATTCTTTTTTTTTTAAAAAAAATGCAGTAACGGCTAAAATTCTGATAAATTACAGTGGGTATTATTTTTAATAATTTAACATAATGGTTGCAGCCTTTTCACTAAAGGAGCAATTAAGTCTTCACAGTTGCCTGGCTTACACAAATTTATTGTGTCTGTTTTTATTGCTCATACCTTCAGAACCATTTTGCTGCACAATCTGACACCAAAGTCAGAAATCATGCAGGGAAAACTGGTAGAAAAAAAATGTCATTAATTGAAACTCTTATTTTTTTATTATGTTCCACTGATATTAACACAGTTGTAAGTGGTTCTGCATCTCAAACGTTATGTTTCCCTATGTAATCAGTATTGCTGAAAAGAATAAGTGTGTTCAAACACATTTCTCATTCTGAACCAGGAATATGCACAGGGACACATCAGCCGAACCATTTATTTTTAAGGTGCCTCAGTCTTATAGCCCATCTTTTAATTCTTGGTTTGTTTATTAGAAATGCTATACAAGAATCCCATATTTCTGGCATGCCGGTCTATTGTTTCTTCATAGAAGCCAATGTCCTGATACATAAATAACCTTCACTACAAGTTGTTTTTCTAGTAGTGGTGATTTTTTTGAATGTTTTTCTTTTAATGTCATTGTGGTGGCTGCTGCTCCCTATACTCTATAAGTGCTCCCTACACCCTATAAGTGCTCATCCGTACTTTACAGCAAGTCAGCAAGGAGTCATGAGGTAGCTTTTAGGACAAGCCTCGTATTTAACAGGCACAGCAGTCGAATACTTTCCTCCCAGTCTAGTTAGAAATATGAAGATTTCATTATTTCTTTTTAATATTCCTAAACTTATCACAAAAGGAAAGCCAACAATTAGGCCATAACCATTTGCTTTACCTCTGATCTTATGCATGAGCTGAGACAAAATTCTTAACTTTTCTTTACCTTGTTTTCCCTATTCATCTTGAGCAGTAGTGGTGGTAGTGACCAAGGAAGTTCGAACTCTTGAGCACTTTGACCCAGGTTCAGCAAAACACCAGTATGCACTGATTTCCCTAGGGCTTTCCCAGCAGTCTAAATTTAAACGTACTTTAAGAATTTCCTGATTTCCCTAGGAATTTTGTGAGAGCTCAGAGAAGCTTCTCCATCCAGGAAGAAATGGGGAGACACAATCACAGCCCTGAATCTTCAGGAGCTGTCCTGCCTTGTCAGTCTGCATGCCACTCACTGGAGGTAAGTGTAAGCATAAATGTGGCTCCAGCCATGTAATGCAGGTAAGCGTGTGAACACAGGCAAGGACTGTGGAGTAGCCAGCATGTTATCAATCAGCAGCTGAGCTTACCTCATTCACATGGCCTTGCCCCGAGCTACCACTAGACTAAACCACCTAGTAATAAAATATTAATAAACAGCAAGTGGCTAATTATGTAGACCACGTTACAACCGGACCTCGTTTTCATGAGAAAACTTGTGGTTTTAAAAATCCTAGCTGGAGGCTTTGCAGAAGCAGTATGCTATCACATCAAAACTAAGTCACATCAGGTATCCTGATCCTTGGTAGAATATGAGACCCAGGGGGACTGATCTGTTTAAAGAGAAACTAGTCTGCCTCAGGCAAAAAATAATTCAGAGCAACACTAATTCACAGTACCAAATGGAATCAGACAGCAAGATTTCCACTCCATCTTCTCACTCTCTTTTCAGCTATCCTCCCTCCCTACAAGAATGAAAAAAAATCTGCCTCACCGGTTACTACAGCTTCAGGGAATTGTTATTATTCCCCTAAACACCAGTTTAAGTCAGAACATTCTTGCTACCACATACAAAATGCCACATCTGTACACTAGGTAAATAAGAAACATTACAGGAAAGATGTTATCTTAGTAGTCTCTTGCACAAATGTACTATCTGTCATTTCCAGCTAAAGGAGGTGCTATTCCAGCCACTTGTTAAAGGCATTAAATATTGTCTTTAATTCTGCCAAATCTAGCACAAGGAACTCCAGATATACTCAAGTTTCGTATGTCCAAAAGCATCACTAGTTCAGGCATTGGGGATGCTCTGTTCCTGCAATAAAACCACAGTGTTGCACAGAGTAGTGGATTTTTTTTCCTTCCACATGCCCCCATTTCCCTTGCTGCAATCAACAGCTAAATTGGTCTGACACTTCATCTGTACACCAAGGTCCCCAGGGAGAGAGTATGTATGCAGTGTGTGGAGTGCATTGGGGAAGAGAAGACCTTGGGGGAAGGCAGGGGGGAGATAAAGGGTTCAAAAGTAAAGCCATCAAAAATAATGAGGCTGTTCCACCCACCTTCCACTGCAGCAGAGGACGAAAGTGCCCTTTCAAATTGGGTGTCCCAGCTCCACAGCTGAAATAACTGGTCATAGAAAGCTGCAAGCAAATTGCCTTGACAAGGCTGTTACTGTTGTAAGAGTTCAAAGGTTTTGGACACTAGGTCAGCGGCTGCCAATCAAGCGGACAGAAAAAGCTGCTCGTTGAGCCTGTGATTTCTACCTAGGCCGCAATTATCCCTGACTATTCCTGTACCTCAGCAGCTCCTCTGATTAAACCAGCCTCCCTTTTACATCTCTTTCAGAGTGCGATTCACACACTAATTAGTTGCCTGCTCTCCACTGGGATGTCAGACCCTCAGTCAATTTATCTCTATTTCAGCCTGCTCAGAGTGACTTCCCCAGTTATCAAAATTTAATCATGCCTTCAAAAATGTTGAAAAGTGGTCATTAGAGGCAAAAGGCCACAGGATACAATATTCATTTTTCTCTATCTTCCAGTCATCCAGCTGGCATCTATAATGGATATCCTGGGGGCTGTGAGAACACGTTGATTTATGCAACCTTGCTCTTGCTCTCACTGTGGTGCACCAGCCTGCTTTAAAGAACAGGTTTTAACAAGGTCTGAGGTGGGAGGACATTAATCATGGTAGCATTGTATGTGAAAAAGGGTGCTGTGTAGTTAGAAGAACCCCCTACAGCAGGGCAGTTAGATTTTTTTTTACCACCTTCTCAGAGATAAAGGAGAGTTTGACAATTGATTAGACCTTTCTGTAACCTTGCAGTCCTGTGAAATGATGAGAGAGAGAAAGGGAGGGGAAAGAAGAGTGAAAGGGGGAGGGAGAGATAGACAGAGAATGATTCTCATACTGACGGTCTTAAATGTGCAATAACTTTATGATTCTTGACTGAAACTGGCTATCAAAATCAGTCCCAACTCAATACAGTCTAAAAAAGAAGATCATTCTTGGAATAAGAGTCTTTTCAGCTGTACATGTCAGAGGCAATCATGGGCACCCGCAGCCTGCAGCGGCTCCCCTGAATACTCTGTATTGCGCAGTGAAACCCTGATAAAAATGGCATTGGATAACATCAATCTGAGCTGTAACGTTCCAAAGTAGGTTTCAGCAAAATCAACAGTGATGAATTGAAAATTGTTGACAATAGGATGGGGAGGGGTGGGCAGGGGGAAAGTGATTGTTATTCTGTCTTTTTCATCCTTGAAACCAGAGGTATGATTTCCAAACCTCAGTGCATGCAACTGAATGCATACATTTGCATGCAATGAGCCAATGGAGAATATGAAGGCAAAATCTGAGTGTGTAAATCAGATATTTGCCTTTGCCCATGGAGGGTTCCCTGGTGAGCAATTCATATGCAAATGAGCATTGAAAACTGGGCTCACCTAATTTGTTTAATCTACCATGACATTTGTGTTTTCACCCTTGTCCAACACATAGAATCAGAGGGTCACAATTTATGAGTGTCTAGAACTGGGCACAGTGAGAGTAGACATTATATTATGCCTCTCCCACACCTCTCTGGCAATGTGACTTAATCCTGAGCTGCAAGCCCCCTGTTATTTCAGTCAGTCCTGAGCTTATCTCTCTACGACATCCAATAATTGCCATTTTCTGTTCTCCTGTCCTGGGATGTCTCAAGCCAAAGAAATCTTCTGAGCTCTTGCTCTCCATCCTCAATACCTGAGACTCTGGGGGCAAATGTTCAGCACACTACGCAGACATTAGTTTGAAAAACTCATTACTGGTATGGGGAGGAGAATGCAGCTCATCCTCATATCGTGCTGGAAATTTAACCCTGTATGTCACGAGAGAATGTTCTTCTCCACAGACAGAATCAAAATGAGCCGGAGAGAGAAAAAAAAATAAAAATCAGGAGTATCCTCCAATTCCTCCTCTTTGAATTTGTGGACTGACATCTATCAAGGACCGTTCCCACCCCAGGGGTCACCCCCTTCAGGGAGGCAGGGGTCCTTTTACATCTGCACAGCGAATTGGAGACAACAGGTCTCCCAGGATAAGTCCAAAGAGTTTTTATTTTGGGCACAGCCAAAACAACAAATCAGTATTTATTTTGGGTACAGTTAAAACCACAAACCAATATTTTGGGCACCGCCAAACCTTGGAATCAAATACTTGGGTGCACTCCGAGGTACAACTTCCCAAAAGTTGCAAAAAACAGATCACAATCTGTTCAAATCACAATCTTTTCAGATCACAATCTGATACCCTCAAGGCAGCTGCACTAAAACAACTCAGATCCGATCCTATGCACAACAGTGCCATGGAAAATGGAAGAAAGGAACTGAGAAACAGAGAGACAGAGGGAGAGGGAGAAAGAGAGAGAGAGGAATAAGAGTAGGGGAGGAAAATAGTCACCTTCAGAAAATGTGGCCTTCAGGAGCAGGTAGTCTTGCGGTTCTTCTGCAGCATCTTCTCAGGTGAGTTCCATGGGGTGCCGGGTGCATAGCACTTGCATTCTTGGCAGGACAAGTCCATATCCCCTTCATTAGCATGAGGAGTGGTCGTGCTGTGAAGCTTCTTTGGGAACATTCTGAGATTGGGGCTGGGGTCTCCAAGGTCACTGGCAGTTCAACAAATTCTTGTCAGAATAATGCCTGTCTGAACCCTCTTGCTCCCCTCAGGCTGGAAGGGGCCCTTTGCAGCAGCACGGTCAGCCCATCAAGAGCCACAGCACTCAAGAATTTGTAAAAGACAATACAAGTAGATTCAGATGACGTTGGATGATAACACCCTAACACAACTGGTAAGTGAACTGACTAGAGAGGTTGCCCAGATGGATCTGCTGTTTGTGAACAGGGCAGGCCTTGTGGGAGAGCCAACGGTTGGAGGACACCTTGGGCACAGCCATCATGAGATGATACAGTTCTCCCTTCTTGGAGCACTGAGGAGAGAGGTCAGCAGAACTACCACTCTGGACTTCTGAAGGGCAGACTATGAACTCTCCAGAAGGCTGCTTGAGAAAGTTCCCTGGGAAGTGGCTCCAAAGGACAAAGGGGTGCAAGAGGGCTGGACGCTCCTCAAGTAAGAAATCCTAGTGGCACAAGAGCAAGCCATCCCCATATGCCGTAAAACAAGTCGGCAGGGAAGAAAACCAAGATGGCTGAGTAGGGAACTTTGTAGCAATCTCAGGAAAAAGAAAAAAGTTTACGAGCTTTGGAAGAGGGGGCAAGCATCCCAGGAGGACTACAAAGGTGAAGTGAGATCATGTAGGGAAAAAATCAGAAGGGCTAAAGCCCAACTAGAACTTCAACTGACCACTTCAGTCAAAGATAATGAAAAGAACTTCTTTAAATATATTAGCAGCAACAGGAGGACAAAGGAGACTCTCCCTCTCTTGCTGAGTACAGAAGGGACAGTAGCGATGAGGGATAAGCACAAGGCAGAGGTGTTCAATGCCTTCTTTGCCTCAGTCTTTAACCCCAAGGAGAAGTGCCCTGGGGATACCCAGTCCCTTCAGCCAGAAGATAATGTGAATGAAGTCCCGGCTGTTTGGGAGGAATTGGTTAGAGATTTACTTGGCCAATTAGACATACACAAATCTTTGGGGCCAGATGAGATCCATCCAAGGGTATTAAGGGATCTGGCAGAGGTCCTTGCCAAACCCCTTTCCCTCATCTACCAGCAGTCCCGGCTGACTGGGGAAGTACCACTCAACTGGAAGCTGGCAAATGTAACTCCCATTTACAAGAAGTGTCAGAGGGAGGATCCCGGGAACTACAGGCCTGTCAGTCTGACCTTGGTACCGGGTAAGATCATGGAGCAGATTGTCTTGAGTGCTATCACACAGCATGCGTGGGACAACTGGGTGATCAAGCCCAGGGTTTATGAAAGGCAGGTCCTGCCAGACCAATCTGATCTCCTTCTATGACAAGTTTACCCAGTTAATGGACAAGGGAAAGGCTGTGGATGTGGTGTACCTGGAGCTCAGTAAAGCCTTTGACACCATTTCTCACAGTATTCTGCTTGAGAAACTGGCTGCCATTGGTGTGGACAGGAACACTGCTGGGTTAAAACCTGGCTGGATGGCCGGGCCCAGAGGGTGGTGGTAAATGGAATTAAATCTAGTTGGAAAAAGGTCACGAGCGGTGTTCCCCAGGGTTCAGTGCTGGGTCCAGTCTTGTTTAACATTTTTATCAATGATCTCGATGAAGGCATCGATTCCTTAGCAAGTTTGTGGATAACACCAAGCTGGGTGCGAGTGTGGATCTGCTTGAAGGAAGGGAGGCTCTGCAGAGGGATCTGGACAGGCTGTATCTTTGGGCTGAGACCAATGGGATGAGGTTCAACAAGACCAAGTGCAGAGTCCTCTGTTTAGGTCACAACAACTCCATGCAGCACTACAGGCTGGAGGAAGAGTGGCTGGAGAGCTGCCTGGAGGAGAAGGACCTGGGGATGTTGGTTGACAGACAGCTGAACATGAGCCAGCAGTGTGCCCAGGTGGCCAAGAAAGCAAATAGCATCTTGACCTGTACCAGAAGCAGCGTGGCCAGCAGGACCAGTGAGGTGATTGTGCCCCTGTACTTGCCACTGGTGGAGCCACACCTCGAGTACTGTGTTCAGTTTTGGGCCCCTCACTACAAGACATTGAGGTGTTGGTGCATGGGCAAAGAGGGGCAACGAGGCTGGTAAGGGGGCTGGAGAATAAGCCCTATGAGGACTGAGGGAATTGGGTTTGTTTAGCTTAGAGAAGAGGAGGCTGAGGGGGAGTTCATCAATGTTTACAACTACCTGAAAGGAGGTTGTGACGGGGTGGGTGCTGCTCTCTTCTCACAAGCGTTGAGCGACAGGACAAGAGGAAATGGCTGCAAGTTGCGCCAGGGCAGGTTTAGACTGGACATTAGGAAGAATTTCTTCACTTAGAGAGTGGTCAGGGATTGGAACAAGTTGCCCAGGGAGGTGGTGGAGTTTCCATCCCTGGAGGGAGACAGGCACAGTTGGACTAGATGATCTCAGAGGTCTCTTCCAACCTTACAATTCTATGGTTCTATGATTCTATGTTTAAGACAATGCAAGTAGAATCAGTCGATGTTTAAAACATCAATATAAGCAGAGTCAGTCTCCATAACTTCCCTTTCCTGTCTGTTTCCAGCCTGCCAGCGTACCTCAGTTTTTTTTGCAGGCCAATGTCAGACACTTAAGAAGTTGCAAGCAGCCCTCTCACGGGCAATCTGTGCCCATCTCAGATTCTGATCTAGGTAATACAGCCCGGAAAAGGAAATAACATGGTAGATTTAAGAGCTTTGGAGTTGTAAAATTCAGGACGAAATGTTTTTTTGACTGTACAAGGACTTCTCCCATAGCACCATCTTCCAGGAGAATGTGAGTATGTTTTCCAGTACATGTATTTCAAACATTGACTGAAATATTAGATAATAAGAACTTTTGCATTCAGTTGCTAACCTGTTCTTAGGTCTTTAATGCTGGAGCAGGAAGGACACCAAGTATCAATTACTCTCCTTCTGCCTATCAGTTCCTCCAAGCAGGTAGTTCACTTGTAACTAAGCAGCCCATGTTGTGGTGCACCATGAGCACATTCAAAATGATTTAGGCTTACAATTTAAAGGGAAGTATTAGAGGTATATACCCGAGAGTGCATGTGCCTAGCCACAATTATTTCAAACCACATCCTTGGAATTCAAGTGTACTGTTTATACAAGCAAGGCATGAGTACACTAGAGAAACGTAGTCAGACATAGCATTTGTTTTGAATTGCAGTAGTCTGAGTGCTATGAAAGGTTGCTCAGTTTCAAAAAAAGGCTGAGAGAGTTCTCTACATTTTGTACATATCTGTTTGATGTAGGATACGTGAAAGGAACCATTGTGGATCCCATGCTACCTGTATTCCTGGGTGAAGTGTGAACCCTGTGGGACTTCTCTCAGATAGAGACAAAAAATATTTTAGAGGCAGGAAAGATGAATCTTGAATCTGAAGTTCAAAAAAGGTGTGCAGGTGAATTTTAATCAGAAACAGATTTGTGATGTTTCTTTCTTGATCAACTCAAGATCATTCAAAGAATATTCATGAGGAAAAATATCGTCTGTTTTCCTGACTGCTACAAGGCTGGTAGTGTATGTGAATGAAAGGAAACAAAAATACTGGAAAATATTAATTGCATGAGAGTAGTAACCTAAAAGTTGCTAGTATTTTGGGCAGCAAGTATTTTGCATAAACATCTTCCCATACTGTATGTCAACCACATAGAAACAGAGGTATTAGATGTGTTCTCTATTTGGTAGAATTAAGTGGAAGCACAGTACTGAATTATGGTTTTATTCCAACTGCCCTGTCTTCCTGGCACTGTTGGCAAGCATGAAAGCTGTAATTTTCATTAAAAGACTCATCCAGATATTTGGCAGCAGTTATATGATTCCTAGAGCCACTCAGTCACAAACAGACAATTAACCGATAAAGTAGAGCTCATATTAGATTTATTTGCATTTTCATTGTATATCAGAAGTACAAAGAGAGAGAGAAGAAACTGCAAGGATGTTTACAATAAAAAAAACAAAAACGACAGGGCAAAAAGATAGTACAGACTACAGAGTTTAGCAGTTCAGTCTCTATTTTTTATTTCAAGCACATAATAGAATGAAACAAAGTTAAGAACTATGGACAAAACCCGTTTTAAAAATAGAAGAAAATATCCAAATTGCATGGAGAACATGAAGGAGGAGTAAATCGCTTCCAGTATTGCAAGAATTCTGACTATAGCTGAGGATAAAATTGTAGGAATTAATAAATGTGTATGTATCCTCTTTCCTTTGTGCACGCATGTATTTTTGCATGTATATTTATGGAGATCTAAGACTGAGCTTATATAATAGCGGAACTCCGAAGTGTCAGTTAAAAGTAAACAAAATTGTGACGTATATAAATCACTTCTGAGCAGTCAGAAGTTCATCCTTTATTTTTCCTACAATAAGGAACCAAACTGACATTAAATAAGTACTTCAAGAAAAATCATTTTTCATCTGAATAGTCTTAGCAATGGACTATTAGTCAGATCGAATAAATAACAATAAAAGTCATTCAAATACTGTGGCAGCAGCAGAGATACCGTGCATTCACCAGAAACAAATTAAATGCTAAAATTTTCCAAAAGCCTTAATTCAAAACAACTGATTACAAACCACATGATCCTTACCTACTGCACCAGATTTTCACTTTCACAGCTCTGAAATTTCACTCTGAAATTGTCATTTAAGCAAATGTATAAACCCAAGCAATTTCACTGAAACTGCAGTTTTTAACCAGGAAAAGACCTAAAGTTCCTTTGAAAAGGTTGGAATTGTGTGTACAGCTTTCAGGAAAGTGGCTTACTTTCATGAAACCTGAATTTCTGAAGTTTCATATTTCATCCTGAACTTTACCCACTTTTTATTTGTATTTTAAACTATAGGATAGACCTACACTGATATCCATTAAAATAGAATTGTCAAAGTAGTTCAAAATAAAAGCTTTTAAAGGGATCAACAGCAATTTTTTTTTCATATGTTGCAATAACTAGGAGGAGAACACACATTCAGAAGTCCAGATACTGTCTAGTTCACAAACAGCACAAAATATTTCAAAGCAAAGTATTATCTGTAGATATGAACTCAGATGCTTTCTTCATCAAGTGTTGTAAAGTGGAAATAATAACACATAGTTAAATTGTCTTATTCAGTTGGTGTCTTCATTTCAATTTTTTTACTCCTGCACAAGGTAGCTAAGGTACAATGTTAGAAGCCACAGCCAAATCCAAGGAAGTAACCAGATAACATGAATATTATTTGTGACAACAAAGCACACACTTTCAAGATATACAGATAAAATAACCTACATGTTCTAAAGTAACCCACGTATAGCAAAATTATGACCCCACTATATTTATACACATGGGGGCAGTTTTCATACGCTATTACAGTCTCACATTATATATCTTTAAATCATGCTGCGAAGGTTCCTGCCTTCCCCTAATGCTGGCTCTAATTTAGGATGAACAACTACTCTCATAAAGAAAAACTGCTGCTGTTGCTGTTTATTAGGCTGCAGAAAGGTCTCGCTGACTAATGTCCCAGGATTAAATGAATGTGGAATAATAAGAGCTGATTTATTTGTGCTCCAGTAGGATAAAGCTGCCACTGATTTTACAAGAAACTATTCATCTGAGGGCTACTATAGCTAGTAAATTGTGGCTGTTGTTGAAATTAGTCTCCAGGCCTTCGTGCAATCTACAGAGTGAAGTAGCAGTGTGGTAATAAAGCTATTGTGAGTACTAGGTGTATTTAAAAGGTCCCACTTTAATCTCTCTCTTAAGGGATTACAAATGTCAACTGTCAGAGATTCCCATCAGAAACTCTGCTGGTCTTTGCCTACAATTTACATTTCTACCCTGGGAATGTATGAGAATTAAAAATGCGTAAGTGGTGATAAAGTAGTAATCTCATGCTTGTGGGATTTCGACATTTTATTTTCTTTTACGCAGCTTAACATACTGTTTTCATTTCAGTATTACAGTGGGTGTACAGGTTTCTGTTTGGCCAAGAAATCTGAATCAAAATAACGTTAAAGTGAATCACCAATAAGAGAGAAAAAAAACCTCTTTTTTTAAGATTTCCTAAAAATTTTGGAATGATTGGTCTTGGATAATAAAAACCAAATATGAAGAAAATCACATGAGGATATCCAAAATGAAATTTTCCAAAAAGTAAGGAATTACCTAAGCCCTTTAAAAAGATGAAACAATGGGAACTTATTTAAATATCAATTTAAAAGTGTAAAACATACTTATACAGGACTATGAATATTTTATCCTGATAAAATAAAAGCCTAAAAGGTTTTATGCTAGATAGACATTCGTAGAGATACGAATGAATTGCTGAGATCTACAGACAACCAATTGTATTGAAAATAAAAGGGAAAGCCTTTACATCAAATTTACAAATTGCAGCATGCATATTTTATTTAAAATAACTTACATATTTGTCTGTCTGGAATATTTCTTCCAGGCTAAAGATCAGGTTACACTTATGGAGTCAGCTTCCTTTACCTGTCTTGTTCGTATTCACTGGATAAAACACAACACACAACATCATTCTCCAACAGTTCATAGCTACTAAATCCACTTAAGCTAGGATAAAATGACATGCATGTTCTACGTATATTTGTACATTACAGTGTAGTAGCTCCTATTTCTTCCATAAGAAGACAACCCTGTTGGTAATACTGCTATAGTGTTGTTGGCATGATGTACATTTATGTTGAGATGTGTACCAGTGGCATTTGTCACCTGAAACTCTGACGTTAACTCTCACAATTGATTCTGGAATAACAATATAACACTTAAACAGAGGTTCCCTACACATCCGCCAAAAGGCACAGAATAAATATAAATCTTACAACTTTGCAGGTGAGAGATGACACCTCCTATGAAGAATTCTGCCCTTTCACTTTACCCTTCTAAAAACTTTTGTTGTCTTTTGAAGTAAGCATGAAAGAAATATTTAAGCCTGGCACGAAAATTCAGGCTGGGATTTCTTCAGGTCAAGAGCATTCATTATTGAATTATTCCAAGGTACTGAACAAGCTGAGAAGGTTGTCGACCTCCAGTTCAGAATTCGCTAGATAATGCTTCCTTGTATAGCGTAGTGACAAATTTTATCCATAAAATATATTGCAGTCAGCATTAGAGCTTTTTGTTTCAAATGAAGGCTTATCAGCATTTTCTTCTATGTAATGTCTTATAATTGACTCTTATGCCTTGCTTCATCATCTATCCCATCCCTACTTTCAGGTGTAGTCAGTCTTCACTGTATATTATAAATATTTATCATAATGTATGCTTAGTAGTGCCAAAAGCCCTACAAGAGGGGACTATTGTCAAGACAGTATTAATGTTTTAAGTTCCTTTTCAGGAGGGCAATGATCCACATATTTGAATGTCAGCATCCATGATGTTTGTGGGAAAACTTACCACTGCCTCTAAGATTTCCATGTCTGCACATTCAGGTACAATGGAAATGCTTAGTTGCAGAAAATCAAGATTTATCTAGGCTCTTAGGCATTCAATTTATTACCAAACTCAATTTAAATTTTTAAAACTATCTGGTTTTACACTGAAAAAACAAGAATTTAAAAAATACTTTATGTTGGTCTTCTCTGTTCACCATCATTCAAGGTCCTGTTGCATTTTGAGGAAGGGAAGAAATGCGGTAAAATACACTAAAAGATACTGAGGGTAATCACTGATATGTCCCAGGACAGGCAAATAAAATTAGCACACTGACTTAGTCTTGAAAGGTACACACATGATTTCTTCTCCATTTGAATTAAAATTTTTCTACAACAGTTTTCTCATCTTGTCTTCCTCTGCCAACATCATCATACAGTTAACTCTTTCTTTCACTTTAACTTCCTATCACTACAATTCATGAGGTGGCTTCAGTGTAGTACATGTCAGAGTATTATCCCAATTTTAATAGAGATTCAAATGCACACATTACACCAAGAAAGTACAATAACTGCTCATTAGAAAGCAAAATTTATTAGTAAGAAATAGCCAGAATGTCAACAATGGTTTTAAAGAATTCTAGCTAGGGTCTTTTTCCTGCCCCCCTACAGGTTTTCAAGCATTTTTATTAATTGAAAAACACCACATCCCTTATGAAAGAACTTTTTAAAGTTAACCAAGTGATTTTGAATCAGTGTACCAGTTATACCAGCTAAAAAATAAGAGGGTCAAAATAAAGCATATCTAGTTCTGTTTTCAGAAAGAAACACAAAGAAAAAATATGCAGGATTTCTTACTAGCCTCTCGCACAGAATTTTTACAATGGATTATCATACAGAAACATTTATTTTCTCGATCATTCATAAGATGCAATTCTGGTTGTTGCTCAGCTTCATTGTCAATTATTCTTGTTATTCTTGTCAGTATAAAAATGTTGCTGAATTAGATGCTGCCTTCTTATTGAAACTGAAAGAATAAATTGCATAAATTAACTTCTTAAAGCTCATTTGTAACTCTAGTTGTTGCATAAGTACCTATAACATTCACTGCGCGTGCATGTTTCGTTTATTTATCAGCAGCATTGCTCTCTAGTTCTAGTCAGGATCTTTTGTGTCATATCTACACATATCCAACATAAGTGAGCTAATTGGTGACATCAAGTTTGCAGGTAGCCTAGGCTGCAGTGATCGCGCACTGGTGGAGTTTGCAATCTTGAAACATATGACTCAGGCAAAGAGTAAAGTCAGGACCGTGAATTTTAGGAAAGTAAACTCCCAGCTCTTCAAGGAGTTAGTCAATAGGAAGCACTGAGAAACTGCCATCATGCACAAGGGAGAAGACCAGAGTGGGTGGATCTTTAAGGTCACCTCCTATATTGTCGTCAAGGATAAGAAATCAGGAAAGGAAGGCAAGAGACACACATGACTGAGTCAAGACCTGCTGATCAAACTAAAGGGTAAGAAGGAAATGCATAGGGAAGCAGGGACAGATATTCTGGGAAGAATATAGGGACACTGCCCAGTTGTGTACAAATGGGTCAGGAGAGCCAAAGCAAGGCTTAAGCTGAAATTGGCAAGGAATGTAAAGAAGAGCTTCTACATGTATGTCAGCCTGAATGGAAGGTCAAAGAATGATAACCAGGACTGGCAAACTGGTAACAACAGACAAAGAGAATGCTGGGGTACTCAATAACATTTTTGCCTCAGTCTTCACTGGCAATCTCTTTTCCCACACCTCTCGAGTAGATGGACTACAAGATAGGCACTGTGGGAGAAAAATCCCTCCCACTGTAAGAGACAATCAGGTTCATGCCCACGTGAGGACCCTGAATGTATGAGGTCTGACACACACAAAAAAGAGACTGGCAACCAAGACTGGGAGGATAGATGTCTCCGCTCTTTGTGGAGGAGTTAGACTAGATGTCCTTTAAGGGTCCTTCCAACCCAAACTATTCTATGATTCTATGATATAATACTGAGATCTGGGAAAAAGTCTGCTTGTACAGATTAAGGTTAGCAATTACCAGGAATAAAAGGTACACTTTTGTTTCTCTGAACATCAAAAAATCTATGAAGAAAGAATCATATCTTACCCCCTTGTCCGCTTTTTTCAGCTAGCAGAGTCTAAAAACATCTTTTCTGAGGTAAACCTCTCTCAACAGTAGTTTAAGTTACCACTTGCTCCAAATTATTTTCTTCCTTCTCACTGTTTTTTCTGTGCTATTTCCTCTGCTTTCCTTCTCTCTTTTCCTGTTCTTTCTTGTAAACATGTTTTGACTACACTTTAAAAGTAAGCACATTGAACAATGCATGAAAATTCCTATACACAATTCAAATTATTTTGTGGAATTGTATTTGCTGAAAATGGTGACAGGTGCCAGTATTTGGATGCGAGCTGTTTTCATTTCCCAAAGAGTTTTGACATTCTGTGTACTTAGATTCTTTCTGTAATCCACACATAAAGATATGAAGATCTAAGGAACAGTTTCCTGTGCATTTGCAGTGCTAACAAAGCTTTAATTTACTAAATTAAAAGTATTAAAATTAATCTGAAAATTTTCTTTCACAAGTAGCAGATGATAATCTAAGGAATATGAGCTACAGTTGTAATATAAAGAGGAAATTCAAGCCACAGCTGTGTTCGAGCTGGATGTCAGCATTGTGCTCGTGGGCAAACCCATTTCACCCAGTCATCAAATCCCCATATCACCTAGGAACCCTGCAACAAGTTTGTGCATAGGTGTGAGAGCCAACTGACTGAAAGCATAGTAAGGGACTCCATTTCTAGTCATTTTATGACAAAGCTTTTGAATAGATGCTACAAGATTCTCCAGGAGAATTTTGGAGTCGGAACATTCCCTCTGGCAGCTCCTGCAGTGCATAGGCCAGCTGATGAGTACTCTTTCTGCAATCAAATGTGTTGATTAATAACCTGGGTAAAGACTATGGCTATCCTACAGATGCCCCCAGGCAGTTCCAGCTTCAAAATTGACCAAATGGCACATAGATGAGACTCTAGTAAATTTCAGAAACATGTCGTGAAGATACAGAAATAATCATGCAAGGACAGTCTTTTCTACTGCCTAGTTGTGTGTTGGTTGTACACAGTTTAGGATAATCAACAGCAGTGGATGAATCGTGCATATGTGGGAGAGCTTACATAGGACCACCGACCAAGTGGTTTATAAGAATTCATGAGTTCAGGGAGCCTCAGCTGAGCCAGCTGAAGGAGCTATTGGTCAAAGGTCAAAGGCTTTCACAACCCAGAGAGTCAACAACCATGTTCAAGAGATCCATTTCCATATGTGATCGTTAACCTCTCCAAAAGATTAAATAAAATTAGTTTTGAACAAATGTTACAGTGTCACAGTATCACAAGGTTGGAAAAGAACTTTGAGATCAAGTCCAACCTATGACCCAACACCAACACCTACTCTTCATCTAAACCATGGCACTCATCCAATCTGCTTTTAAACACCTCCAGAGATGATGACTCCACCTCCTCCCTGGGCTGCACATTCCAATGGCCGATCACCCTTTCAGTGAAATATTTTTCCTAATATCAAGCCTGTTGTTGTGGAACAGAAAAAATACATGCTCGAAATCCATCCTAGAGTCTATGAAGTCATACTGAAACAGACGTCATCATTGAGCAGGTAACAAGCAAGTTTGTCCTTACAATACTTACAATACTTTTCTGTAGACTCACAGAGATATAGCTTCAGCTAAGTTTTCTTTTCTGAGATATGCTGAAACATACATGGAGGAGCTTTCCAAAATCCTCAAGAGGACCTAAAAAACCTATTAGGTTGCTTCATCAGGCCTTGGTGATGTATTTGCTTTTGACAAAATGTCTCATTAGTAGTTCTGAAAAGGACATATTTTTTTGTTTGTTCAAGTTAGTGCATTTTGCAACTTTTTTCTTTTGACCACAAAGTAGATTGCTTCCATATTTATATCCACTCTATTTTCAATTTTTTTCACACAATACCTTTGAGGAAGATTTCTGTTGTGGTTGTGAATATAGTATTTTGTTAGCATTAAGTGGGAAGCTGTTCATCTTAAGAGAAGTTCAGTCTAGCAAAAAAAGCTATCGACAACATGTTTTGGAAATGTCTGCCCAAGCTTTTAAAAGCATGTTCTTCCAATCAATTTATGAACTATATTTTTGTTTTGCTTGGCAAGTAGTTAATCTAAGGAATTTGAGTTACTGTTGTAATGTAAGGAGGAAGTTCAAGACGTGTTTTTTTGCTAATACTCTGGCAAGCTTCTAAACAACAGTGTAGAAGATTTCTGCAACAGATTTGGAATAGAAATCTGTTTTTTTATATACATTTTATAAAGTTACAATCATCACTGATATTTTGTTGACTGCTGCTTCAGTCAATATGATAGGATTGATAAATGCAATCTGGATATTAATTTCAATCTACTAAAGAAGAAAACAAAAATAACCTGGTTTGAGTTATATAGGGATAAGAGAGGTCAAAGAAAATTGTAATTCTTACAGCTGTGTGATCAAGGTCAAAAATGATGAAACAAGACAAAATGCGGCAATATGGACACTTAAGCTAAAGTATGATTAAAATCTCATCACACACCAAGAAAATTGCTTGAACACAAATAGAACATACTCTAGCTAGATTTTTTTACTCTGTAAACCTTTTAGATGTTCCTGGAATGTTTGATGAAATTTTCTTCCCCTGTACAATAGCTATTTGTATCTTTAGTTCTTAGTGTGGACCTGCAGCCTGCCAGCATTAAAGATTAATCCTCTGCATATAAGGAAACTCTGAGAATGGATTTCCATGAAATTTTGCACTTTTGTTAGTCTGGTGAGGAAGATACTCATTTTTGTGTCTGGCTTTTCAAGGTTTTATGATTAAAAAAAGTAACTCCCAAATCAAGATTGGTTGCAAGCTGAGAATAATTTTTTAATTCTTACTGATGTTAATGTTTCAGTTTGATATTTAATAAAAAAACAAAACATCAAAATTACTCAATGGGAAACATTTTATTTCAAAGGAAGCATATACTACGCAGCAGAGTTATGCACTGCTCACACCAGGCACCAATGTACTGTATGCCCAGCACAATACAGATACACCAGGTGGTAATTCACAAGAACTATGCTATAGATCTTATTTGCTTAGTGTTATACCTGGCATTTCTTTACACTTGTACAAATCTAGTTAGTTTAGATATAAAAACTAACTGGATCTACAAATGACAGTGTTGCTAGGATTAAGAAGGTTGTGGTTCAGGGAGAATGTCCCCAGATTGTAAGGCTTAGAGAATTTGACTTACTTTAGTAACACAAGGACGTACCCTTCGCGTATGGGGGACAGCAATTACAGTGAATCATGTTAAAGT
Organism: Tapera naevia; assembly: GCA_033556795.1. Classification (NCBI taxonomy): domain Eukaryota; kingdom Metazoa; phylum Chordata; class Aves; order Cuculiformes; family Neomorphidae; genus Tapera; species Tapera naevia. Next base: position 4,770,590 of record JAUMJJ010000092.1, read on the forward strand.
GGGAGAAGACATTGGATGAGACAATAAGGGAAACTGTGGACTAGGTGATAGTGTGCTTGGTTAAAATGCTGTGTTTTGCAAACCAAAACTAATAAAAGCTCTTCTAGCAGATTCTCCTCATGGATGGAGATGCCCTAGTGAATTTATTGGTAAATGCAATTAGGGTGATGATACTCTTAATCTGTCTTTTGAGGACATTATCCAATACATCTGCAAGGGCTGAGAGCAGCTCCTGACACAAGTTCTTTGGCTTCAGCAAGGATCTCGCATGAGTCAACCATTCCAGAAACTTGGCAGAAACTAGTTGCCTATTCATGGTAGAACACTTGGGTCTTTTTTGTTACCAGCACCCCCAGTAGCAAGATGCTAAAAAGAAAACATTGCATTTGGCATAACGAAGGGAAATGAGGATTTTTAGAGCATAACGTTAGCATGTCAACATTTTCTCTAGCTGGGCTTTAAGCACATAACTAATAATTTACGCATGCATTTACCTAATATTGGCACACAGTCCCAGTGCATTATGAACGCAAACACAGACATACATCTTATTAGTTCCTGAGCAAATTTAGAAGTGTCAGTCCTGGAACGCTTTCCTCGAGGGAGACTGATTGTTTCACAACTTACTTCAGAAGTCTATAGCGTAGAGCAGATCAAAGTAAAACTTTCAAAATGCCTAACAAAGAACAAATATAAGAGAATTTACAAATGCTGCAATAAATGGGGAAGTAAAACAAATGTCCATGGAATTAGAAAGTTAGAATACTGATTCTGAGATTTGGTGAGAGAAATTAGCAAGAATTGCAATTTTTCAGGAGTCAATAGGATCTGTCAATTACAGCTCCTTTCTAGATTCTGTTGCACACTTCTTACCAATGCCTAAACAGGCACCTTAAAACTAGAATACAGCTTCTGGAGTTTGAAAAGCAGATTAAAGATCCTTTCTTTTGGAAAAAATAAATGTTAAAAAGCAACCACTGTTTTTGCACTGCATTTTGACAGGAGGTTGTCTGAAGCCTATAGAGACCACTACACTTTAAAATTTCAGATGAGATGGAGATGTCACTTCGGATGGGATTCTGCTGTTATTTAGACTTAAGGTATTTAGGATGCATCAGGTATCAAAACATGAGATATTTCTCAGCCATGGAATCTGAAGAGCTCCTGCTTCAGAAAGGCAAATGAAGATATATAGATGGTAGAAGAGATACAAACACCAAGTAAAAAGACAGATTGGACGGCTGATACAAATGTCTTTCCTTGCTCATAATTTTATGACTTAAAATTCTTTCCTTATGCTTCATTCTCTCCATAATCATTCAATACTTCATGACTTGTTCCCACAGTCACCATCATGTATTCTGCTGTCAGTTTGAAGTCAATCCCCGTCTATCTACCAAACAATTCCCGTCTCCTCTTATTCATGAACTGAACAGTAGGATCCCAAAATAAATAGATAAATAAATCATTTATTTAGCTGTTTTCTCCTCAGCAACACATAAAGTGTTGTTGTGGGGAGCTTTCACTGAGCAGCTTTGTGGACTACCTTTACAAGAGAAAATTATGGCAGAAAAACGTGAAATACATTGGAAATGGACAAAATAAGGAAATTAAAGGGAAAAAAAAGGTAAATAAGATCAGAATTAAGCTGCAAAGCAGCTGGAATGTAACAGCGTCTGCTAACCTCAGGAACTGCCACTGTTAAATTTGATTTCGTTCATTTAGCATGTATCAGCAAGAATCAGAGATACTGACATGTTGCAGTGTTAGGAAATAAAATAGTATTTATTGGCTAGTGAAAATATCTAAATGGGTCAGTGTTCCAAATCTGATTCAAGTCATAAAAGTATCTCATATTCCATGTTTCCTCACCTCTGTCACAGAGGAGTGATACCTGTATCACTTAGTTGAACCCTTTAATAAAATGCATGAATAACTTTTGGAGGGAGAGACTTTCTACTGACAGAACAATATAAAATGACAGATGGTAGATTTGCTAAGACATTGGATATGTTCTGTAAAATTGCCCCACTTACAAGCATAAATCTAGATAGTTAACCTCTGTCATTGTTGGGGGCAGGAGGAAGTTTTGTCATTTCGACAGGAAAAGCATACAGACATTCCAAAACCAAATAACAGACGACAACATTAAAAAATAGATCAGAATGTATAGGTTTTTACTTTGTTGATTATCCACAAAATCATTTGTGTATCAAGATAGAGAGCAGATTAGAAAATGGCAAATATAAACTTACTGGATGAAACAGAGATTTAAAGTGATTTTATATTGCACAGTTTCTCTAGAAAGTCATCAAGACATGAAAACTAAGATTGATTGCTTGAGTACGACACAGAAGCACAAGAAGTTGAGTATATTAGTAATATGCATTTCAGATGGGTGCCAGAAAGGAAAATCCCAGCACTTACATGACTACTACAATGAAGGTGCCAACATTCATGCATACATTTGTTCAGAATTGTTCATTAATACAATTGGTGCCAAGGAATGTATTTGTGTTAATGTTCTTTTTTTCTCCAAAGACAAACAGTAAAATCATTCACAGCACCATAAAGATTTGTTTCTTTCACACAAAAATTATTTCATAGAATCATAGAATCATGGAATAGTTTGGGTTGGAAGAAACTTTAAAGATCATCCAGTTCCAACCCCTTGCCATAGGCAGGGACACCTTCCACCAGACCAGGCTTCTCAAGGCCCCATCCAACCTGGCCTTGAACACCTCCAGGGAGGGGGCATCCACAGCTTCCCTGGGCAACCTGTGCCAGTGTCTCACCTCCCTCAGCTTGAAGAATTTCGTCCTAATGTCTAATTTAAATCTTCCCCCTTCCAATTTAAACCCTCCTTGTCCTGTCACTGCATGCCCTTGTAAAAAGTCCCTCCCCAGGTTTCATACAGGCCCCCTCTCTGAGCCTGTCCTCGTAGCAGAGGTTCTTTAGCTCTCTAATCATGTTCTGGTCTCCTCTGGACCTGTTCCAACAGTTCCATATTCTTTTTATGTTGAGGATTCCAGAACTGGACACACTACTCCAGGTGGGGTCTGATGAGAGTGGAGTAGAGGGGCAGTATCCCCTCCCTCCAAACGCTGGCAATGCTCTTTTGGTTTAGCTGGCTCATTTCAAGCTTCTTATCACTCAGCACCCTCAAGTCCTTCTCCACAGGACTGCTCTCAATTATGTCATCCCCCAGCTTGTATCAGATTGCCCCAGCCCTAGCGCAGGATCTTGCACTTGGCCTTGTTGAACCTCATGAAGTTGACACAGGTCCACTTCTCCAGCTTGTCCAGGTCCCTCTGGATGGCATCCTGTCCTTCTGGTGTGACAACTGCTCCACTCAGTTTGGTGTCATCTTGAAACTTGCCAAAGGTACGCCCGATCTCACTTTCTATGTCATTAATGAAAGCATTAAACAACACTGGTCCCAGTACAGACCCCTGAGAGATACCACTGTCAGGGATCTCCATCTGTACATCGAGCTGTTGACCACTACTGTCTGAATACAACCATCCAACCAATTCCTTATCCATGGAACAGTCCACCCATCAAATCCATATCTCTCCAATATAGAGAGAAGGATATTGTGAGGGGACTGTGTCAAAGACTTCAAAGAAGTCGAGATAGATTACATCCATTGCTTTTCCCGTGTCCACTGATGCAGTCAGTTCATCATAGGAAGTTACTAGGTTGATCAAGAAGGAATTGCCCTTGATGAAGCCATGTTAGCCATGCCTCATACAATATTCATAGCGTACATTCACATCTCAATCTAAAAACATTGCAGATTGTATATGTTACAAGAAACATATGTGTTACAAGGAACAGAAATTCCCTTGACTCCTTACTAACAAACTCAGAGCCTACTTAGGGACTATTACAAATCATGCAATTGAAGACACAGAACTGCCTCTGAAGAAGCTCATGCTTTTACTCAGTATAGTGAGGGGCCATTCAGAGGCATTTACTAGCATCCCAGAAGCAGGACAGCATAGTTAATTAAAACAGTAAGTGGACACAGATCTAACCGACATAAATACTACTAGACTACTTTGGGGTTCAAAGCTTCTACTAGCGTTGTATAGCACCATGCAGAAATACAGTAAGGTCTTATTTACCCTTTCACATCTTACTTGAACTTCATGCCACTCCACTATTTCATCTGCAGGTCTTAAAATCTCATTTATTTTTAAAGTATGCCTTCTTCGAAGGGAAGAGGACTGCTATGTGTTTCACTAGGTTAAAGAAATATTAGGCATACAAATGATAGACAAGAAAAATATCCTTTTCTTTTGTGCATGGCAGCTCATTGAGGTATCTATCTCTCTCAAAAATACTATTCCTAGCAGATTTTTGCAACAAATACTAGAAAATCTGGGTAAATGCCATTCCTAGAAGGTCTGTTAACTGAATTGATATATTTATATGAGTAGAAAGATATGACCATTTATAGTAGCCAAGAGTCTGCCACACCATAATTTTATTAGTTTTGGCGTTACTTGAAGCCAGATGGACTTTGTTCTCATCAGTGATTACACAGTAAGTGAACATTCAAAATGGCCCCGTTTCTGCCAGCAGCCCTGTCAACTACACAGCTAACAGAGCCTATATTTGTATAACTGTCTGGCTTCAAATGACTTGTGTAGAATCTTCTCACACAGAATTAAACACTACCTTAAAAATCTAATCCTTATTTATGATAAGATCCTTTTCACCACTGTTTATAAAGGGCGCAATCATTTAAATGTTCCTCTATTCCCTGTCTGGGTATATAGGAGACTTAGTGCAAATTAAAATCTATTCCTAAATACACAGAAATATGAAGTGACTGGGTAATGTATTTAGATAATTTCTTCAGCACTGTAGAGGATGTGCACATAGATTTCCTTCTCCTTGGGTGTCTATTATGACATGTATGTGAACATTAATTTGAATGCTGCTCTTCTTTAAACGCCTTCCTGCATACTTACCATATAAACCACAATTAATAGCTGAATGAGACCACTAGCACAGTTTGTCCTCGTAGACCAATAGAAATAAAGACAGTGGTGGAAAATCAATAATGTCATTACGTCAAGGGCACTTGGTAGTGCAGTGCTAGAATATGTCTCTTGCCCATATCTGCACAGAATATCTTTGGGGGAAAGAGAAATCTCTGCTCATGAGAAAATCCTGAGTGTTTGTAACTCTGAAAGTTACCATACAGTACCTATTTCCGTAGTTAGAGTTTTTCTGTCATTCTGGATAAACCATGAAGTGCTTTTGTTGCTGGTTTGGTTATTACGAGAGGAAAATGACCTGTAAAGATGTTTTGAGTAGGTAAATGTTTTGCATATATTGTGGCAATGTGAGACATAAAGAAAAGTGGTAAGAATGATGTTTACTAAAGTCAGTATAATCAGGTTTATTTTCCATATCACAGCCAGGGTTTCATAATCTTCCAAACTAAAGGGAAACAAGTCTGCCAAGATAAACACAGAATTTGGGATTTGCAGGATCAGTTGGAAAATATTTCCCACCTGTAAAAAATTTGCTTTTAAAATTGCAAAGCCAAAAAATACAAAACTTCTGTATTATTAGACTTTCCTTCAGTGCTGCCACGCAGAGAAGATACATGCGAAGGGAAGTTATATAAGTGCAGGTCCCAGTTTCCCATAAACACTCAGATTGCTACTGCAATCATTTTCCTAAAGGCTGTGATTACAGCAGAGTGCAGACAGTAGCCTCAGGACTTTTTTTTGGCCATCGTGACGCAGTGGTACCCAGAAGAATATCCAAAGCATCTCCTAAAGAAAGGCACTTCCTAGACCAGTGCTTCACATACACATGATCCTGTATGTATTCATGTTCTTATGTATCCATGCTCCTTTGCTGTTCTTCAAAGGAGTCAAGATCTTAGGCAAAGCCAGCTCCTGATGGACTTCATGTAGGAAAACCAACCAGAGATTTCAATATTATGCTCAGGGGATTCAACCCGCCCCAAAGTGTTCCTCCTTTAGCTAATGCTGTCAAAACAACCTGGCAGTAGGCTGCTTGCATGATGAACAGTGCCATTCTCAGAGGACCCCATGATGTCAGGGAAAATATTTCCATGTGGTCTTATGGATTTTGGTCCAGTCTACTCATCAAGAGCTAAGAATACACAGGTCAATGAACAGTAACAATTATTTCTATTTTGTGCCAGGCAATTCAGTATTTTACTAGTGAATAAAAAAGGTAATTGAGTTGTTAAGGAACCTTTTCCTACTGATTTTGGCCTAAAATTGAAGGAATCATTTATTTTCTAAATTTATTGAGTTTTATACTTTAATCATATCATTGCAGCTGTTATCTTATGCTCAAAATTACTCCTGAAGGATGGAGAATCACATAGGATTTACAAGAGTTAAAGAGATTTGTGTTGTTACTTTTTTTTTATTATTTCTCATGAGCACTGCAGCTAAAAGTCTGTCAATATTTCCTTTAAAAATTAGATCTTCAGCAGTTCATATCTCAACTGTAAAAATTCACTCCAGCCTACCACTGGGGAAAAAAATTCTTAATTCAGGAGTAAATCAGGAATTTTTATTTTTTTTAAATTGGTAGGTTGTTTATTTTTTGTTTTATTTACTTCATACTTTTAAAAGGAGTTTTATTTGAAAGTTAAAAGATACAACTCTAGAAGTAGGCTTGATGTGAGGAAAAAGTTCTTCACTGAAAGGGTGATCGGCCATTGGAATGCGCTGCCCAGGGAGGTGGTGGAGTCACCGACCCTGGAGGTGTTTAAGGGGAGACTGGATGAGGCACTGAGTGCCATGGTTTAGATGATGGGTTGGTGTTAGTGTTGGTGTTAGTGTTGGGTTATAGGTTGGACTTGATGATCTCAGAGGTCCTTTCCAACCTTGTAGTACTGTGATACTGTGAAGTAAAGAGATAAACAATTTAAGCTGCATAAGACGGTTTTCATTTTGCATGTCAGTTTCACAAATAAACTGTAGTAATAAATATAGTCTACAATAAGTATACCTTGGAATTTTAAAAACAAAATCAAAATAGAATAATGATCCACTTCTAAATATTTTTCTATTGGTATCAAAATTCAATAAACACATTCCTGCATCAAAGTGCGTGATTGAACAACTGGCTAATTATCTCCTTTTAGTGTGTCTAGATTTTCAGGTCTTGAACTAATGTAATGCCTTAGGTCAGCTTCCAAATTTGTTCATTCTATCTTCTGTCTTGTTTAAAAATAGAAGATAATTTCTATATAGACATCTCACCAAGTACAGAAGAAGTTGGAGGTTTCTAGTTGAATAAGATATTATGCCCAGATTTTTCAAAAGGATAAACGTCTTACATACCATTTACATTTACAGCAAGTTGCATATGCATCAGTTCCAGGCAGACCTTCTAGCTATCTACAATCTTTGTGTGGTTGCATTCAATAGAAATTTAGCTTTTCCATTAATTTATTTTGCAGAGCAGATAGGAAGGCTGAACATAAAATAAACATGACCCTAAGGGCCATCGGTTTATGTCAGACAAGTGCTGGATCCAAGACAAACACTAGAAATCTTGAGAAGACTGGAAGAGTTTTAAGAAGCTCTCAGGCAAAGACACACGCAATATGAGCACAAGTGGCAGAATTCTATGGAGGATAATGGGGTGGTTAAGAGGAAAGAACATGTCATGCTTAGTCATCAGTGGTAAGAAGTGGCGTTCTTCAGGGGTCAGTGTTGGGATAGGTGTTATTTAACGTCTTTGTTGCAAATTTGGAGTGGGATTGCGGACACCCTCAGCATGTTTGCTGAGTAAACCAAGCTGTGTGGCACAGTTGACACGCTGGACAGAAACCTCATGAAGTTAAACAAGGTCAAGTGCTGTGTCCTGCACCTGAGTTGGGGCAATCCCAAGCAAAATTACAGGCTGGATGGGCAACAGATTGAGACTAGCCCTGAAGAGAAGGACCTGGAGTTGCTGGTGGATGAGAAACTCAACATGAGCCAGCAATATGCACTTCTAGCCCAGAATGCTAACTGTATCCTGCGCTGCCTCGAAAGAAGTGTGACCAGCAGGATGAGAGAAGTGATTCTGCCCCTCTGCTCTACTCCTGTGAGACCTCACCTGGAGTAATGTTTCCCGTTCTGGAGTCCTCAGTACAAGAAGGACTTGGATCTGTTCGAGTGAGTCCAGAGGAGGGCCATGAAGATGATCAGAGGGCTGGAGCAGCTCCCATAAGAGGACAGGCTGAGAGGGTTGGGTTTGTTCAGCCTGGAAAAGAGAAGGCTCCGGGGAGACAGTATAGCTACGTTCTAGTACTTAGAAGGGACCTATAGGAAAACTGGGGAGGGGCTCTTTACCAGTATTTGTAGGGACAAGACAAGGAATAATGATTTTAAGATGAAAGAGGGGAGATTTAAAATAGATTAGGAATACATTTTCTCAATGAGGGTGGTGAGGTGCTGGCACAGATTGTCCAGAAAATTCATGGGTGGCCCATCCTTGGAGGTGCTCAAAATCAGGTCAGATGAAGCTTTGAGCAGCCTGATCTAGTGGCAGGTGTCCCTGCAGAAGGCAGACAGGTTGGAAGTAGATGATCTTTATGGTCCCTGCCAACCCAAACCATTCCGTGTTTCTGTGATTATTCATATAACAGCAAAAAAAGAACACCTGCAGAAAAGTAATTAAGAGCAAGCATGGTGAGCAGACATGGGCTTGCTGATGTATGAGCAACCTACCGTTAAGAGCTATCTACCACAGGTCTTCTGAGACAGACTTTCTCCAAGGAAACACACAAGAATGACAGCTTCTGAAGCACAAGCATTCAGGTTTACAATCAGTAATGGTGTAAGAGGACCTTAGTGAACAGCATTTAAGAAACCCCGGAGAGTTACCTACACAGAGCTGAAGGGTATGCGATACATGCTGTTTCACATACAATCTTGGGTATGATGAAATAATTTGCTAGATAGCAGCACTTAGCATGTAATCTAATTAAATGAGCCTGGAAGATATACAGCTTTAGGTACTCATAAACACCCACATACACATGCACACCTAATCATTTGTCCTATGTGCATGTAATATCTCCTAGAAGTACATCACTTCAGGAATATGGAATTTACTGTCAGTAAATCAAGACATTTATCGCTGAAACTGCTGTACAAACGTAGCACTTCACATACAACAAGGATATTTCAGTGTCCTGAAATCTCTATAATTTATTTCTTTCCTTCCTTCCTTCCTTCCTGCCTTCCTGCCTTCCTTCCCTGCCTGAGTTCTTCCTACTTGCCTCCCTCCTTCCCTCCCTCTCTTGAAATATCTTCATCTTCCTCAAACAGGTTCACTGATGGCAGAATAAAAATGTCAAGAATTGCTTCATTCTCTGGTCATGTTTATACACACTGTATCACTTGGTGAGGAGAGGAGATACTTAATGCTGTGAGAAGAAAGTAAGAGAAAGCAGCCCTTGATTTCACAAGGTGTCTCCACTGATAAAGAAAGAATTTTCTTAGTTTGCTAGTAATGCTTAATCCTGCTTTGTATCTTCAATACAAGAACATCATTTTCAGCACTGAGTGAAAATACTGTGATATCTTTGCATTTAATTCATTGAATGCAAAGTACTTTTTTGATTCCTTCTTTGGCAAGTCTGCTATACATTTTATCTTGTGAACTCAGACCTTGATTTTATTTGGTTCATGTTTTGTTTTGACTTTGTAATGAGCTGCAAACCAGGATAATGCATCACAGTTTCTGAAAGTCCAGTTTTCAATAGTCATATAGGAATGTACTGCTTAGCTTGGATTTGTCTCAAGCCCTAGATACTGCAGCCCAATCTGATAATGTGTGCCAGTATACATCAGAAAATATGTCCTTGTGTAAACACAATATAGCTTAACCTGTTTGTCAGAATGGAAAGGTGTATGAAAGGACACTGCACATGGTTCCCCAAAGGGAAAATATGATGTACTATCCAAGGCAGAGTATTAATCATAGCTGATATTTCTGCACAATAAAGTAGAGTAATCCTGGTGAACAATCTCTCTTCAAGGATAAAAAGGGAAAATAAGGAACTGGCAGTACTATATGAAACGACATAACCTGACATAGGATAAAGCTAGAAGCATCTCAGAAATCTCATCTGGAAAACAGCTTAATAATAGCTACATGGTTTATTGTGGCTAAAGTAATTTTTTATCCTATTGCATGAGGGTCATTTTCTTGCTTGCACCACAGACATCCGTTCTCCATGAAATATTGGAAAACCTGTAGTATGTGAAAGCACTTGTGAATTTAAACTTGCAGAGTTCACAAGGTTAGACCATTTCTCCTGCAGAAGAGAAAATGTTAGTACAATTTCAAAAACCCCAGGAACTGGACGTGCAGACAGTGATATTGTTACCCGCTCCTACAAGACGCTTCAGCTGTTAGATATCTGATATGTACCAGAATCACGCAATGAAACACACATTACATGATGAGGCACAGCAGGTTCAGTTTTAAGGAAACATTTCTCTTCACATTGAATGTACTGAACAAACATGAGGCCAAGATACAACTTCAGGGTAACAACACTGAGAATAGATGCAACAGAGTAGTTTACTCAGTTTCTAATCATGCAGTGTCGTGAACACAGGAAACCTCCTCTTTTCACAGAATCTAAGTTCCTTTGATTATCAACTGTGGATAGTATGACATCTCTCTATAAAAACGCCTATATTAAAATTGAAAGAAACAAGAGGCTTTCCAACATGGTGGATTCGTATACATCTAGGCTGAAACTGTGAAGACAAAGAAATGCAAGAAATCCATTAAACTGTGACCACACAGAAACCACTAAAACTTCTGAAAGCAAAAATTAACTATTTGTCATTCCCTGTGGAAAAGATCATCAAGTGTTTAGACTAGAAGCCCTAGGCTTTAACTTATCTGGGAAAGAAACATGGCCACAATTTGCCAGGGCCAAAGAAATGTTCCTGTTTTTCATTATCCTGATGGGAGGGATTTGAGATAGCCAATAAAGTTTCAAATGCCTTTTGGCTAATGCATAGTTTTGGGTTCAAGATAAAATACCTTATTTTCTCCTTTGGGAAGCTTCAGGGTTGAGTTGTACCTAGTTTCTCGGTGAGTGAGCAAAAAGTGAGGGTGGAGGCTGGGAAATGCTCTTGAGTCAGAACACCTGGTGCTATATTGTGGCTTTGCAGTCCTTCCTGCTGCTGCTGGCCATCAGAGGAGCTCTGGGCAGCACTAGGTTTTCCCTGTCTCTCCTGCCTTCTCCACCCTCAACTTATTTTCAGTCTTCTCCTTCCCCCCCCCCCCCCCCCCCGCCCTTTTCCATCCCTTTCTCTACACAGATGTTCCTCAGACAGAAACGAGGGACACACTACTGCAAAAATGGTAGAAAAATCTCCCAGATGAAAGCAGACACATGCTGAACACATAAATTGGTGCTGCCCAAGTTCTGTTGGCACAGCTAGGGTAGGACAGTCCTGAGGAGGAGTGGTTCAAAGCCTTTGTGAAGGGCAGTCCATTCTCTGCTAACTCCATGCTGTGCAGGCAAGGTAATCAGCCTTCAACTGGCCTAATCATTGGCCTCATCGTCCCCTGTTAATTTGAAACAGACACAAATTACTCTTATAGTTTAAAACAGGTACATGGGGCACAAGTTTTCCCCAGCAGTCCATGAAGAAAAAAGCAGAAACAGGTCATCTTCAACCAGAGGGTGCTGTTGCCCTTTCCATCGGTCAACACAGCCTATGCTGAGAACAGACCAAATCGTGTGTGGAGTTACAGATGGGGCCTTAACCCTTGAAAAGTGACCTTCCTCAGTCATAGCCATTTCCTGAGCAAAGGGCTCCTTGTCCTGCTGTCCCAGCACATGCCCCTAATCTTTGTGTGCCGCAGGCCCATATTTCAAGGAGTGGATAAGCTCAGCCTGCTGCAAGTGTTATTAGATAACCAGTACATGAACAGCATGCTGTCAAGTGGCACCTTTCAAGCACTCCACAAATGTCATTTATTTTAAAATATTTGTTTGGGTTTGAATTTTTCATCTAAAATGCAAAGTTTATGTTGCAAATTCTGAAAAAGAGAAATACTTTATAAATATATTTGCAAAAAAGCAGAGCTCTTCATGTTGCTGCCTAATGATGGAGTGTTATAAGAATGCTTCTCTAACACTTTCTTTCGTTGTCTGATTCAGAGCTTAGTGTAGTAGGATTTAAATTTTAGTGTCACCCTGAAATGTAATGTTTAGTACATGAAATGTTTAAGTATGCTTAAATGTGCATTTCAAAAAAAACCAGCTTCATGTAAACAAACAAGTATTGAATCAGTGAAATATTCCATAGAATGTAAGTGCCATTAGTCACAAAAATAATTAATTATTTCACCCATTTGAACTTTGTCTTGGTTATCTCCTTTTCCTTTCTTCTAACATCTGAACTGAAACTTCCACTCTGAACAGAGAGGAACTAAATGTTCATTAAGCCAACCTTAATACTGCACCGATGCGCGCAAAAGAGCACTAGACCTTCTATAGATCTGAACCAGTCTAACTTCTATATCGCTTAGCACTAGCTGAAGCTTAATTTCCTTGTACAGGAAATACCAACTAGGGGTGCTGTAGAAAGACATTTAAAATGTTAAAACCTCTTCACTTCTTGACAGTATAACCACTGTAGGGTAGACAAATGCAAATCTGGTGAAATCTGATCATTGTTTGCACTGAGAGATCAGTGTAGTGTCCCATAGGGAACAAGATTGTAGACTCTACAGAGGACCCAGCATTGAGGTGCCATCCATGCATTGCTCTTGTGCTTTAGCCCCATCAGGCAACCGAGTAAGTACCACATAGCCACTCACTCACTGTTCCATCCTGTCAATACCGCTGCCCACAGTCGGATAGAGGAAGAAGCAGAAGGGCAAAAGTGCAAAAACTCACGTGTTGAGATAAAGAACGATCAATAATTTAAAAGGGCGCAGCGGAAAGGAGAGGGGAGTAGAGAGGGTAAGGGGTGGGGGGGTGGTCACCAAAAAAAAAGAAAACAAAACAAAGAAAAATATGTGATGGAGAAGAAAATAATTGTTCACTATCTACTGGCTGTACTGACTGATGCCCTGCCAGTACCTAAGCAACAGCAGCCCCAGCCAGCCTCCAGTCTCCAGTTTTACTACTGAGCATGGTGTCATGAGGTATAGAATATCCCTTTGGTCAACTGGGGTCAGCTGTCCCAGTCGTGTCCCCTTCTAACTTCTTCTGCACCCCCAGCCTGAGAAACAGAAAAGTCCTCGATGCTTTGTAAGTGCTGCTCTTCAACACATCCCTGTGTTATCAACACTGCATAGCAAATCCAAATCATAGGTGAATACAAGCTACTATGAAGAAATTAAGCATTACGCCAGGTCGTAACTGGTACAACTGCAAAATGTAACAGAATGAGAACCCATTGATATCTCATCCTGGCCTTGAACATGAACACAAGAGAAATACAAAAACCAGGACACAAGAAAAGGTTATTGGATAATTTCATGTCCTCCTTATATGTAAGTGTACTGTGTATTTCTCCTTGATTTATCTGTTTTAAACATGTGATTTGGGGGGTAAATTGTAAAGTTAGGTTATCTAACAAGACGTAACATAAAGTTATATTTAGGGGAAAAATATAAAGGTTTAAAAATAAAAAAAAAATCTGTTTTGTTATGTATTAGTAATTGAGTGTTTAAATATTTGTGCAGTATGCATAGTACTTATAATTTGAAATGATAACCAATTTATATAGGATGTTTTAATAGGTAGGCGGTAAAAATGTTTCATTTCTCTTCAAAAGGCATAGAAAATAGCATAACCATTCATGAATAAGACAGTACCAAGATTAGAAATCTTTCAATCTGCTTCTCTGTTGTCCACTTAATTCAAGAAAGTTGTAAAAATAACATTAAAAGGATTACCTTTGTGTCACAAAAGTGTGATATGTTCATATCTTGATTTTATTCCACAGTGTTTAAATCATGACTTGCACTTTGAATAAATTATAACAATTGCCTTATATGTAAATGCCTAGCTGATTTTTAATGAGATCTGGGCCAATTAATTCAAAGTTAGAAGTTCCTCCCTATACTGTCATATGGAAACTTTTCCAGGACTTATTTTATTTCCAAAGTATTAAATCCATGGCAAACTGATAATGTTTTCATCATCAGTAATCTTAGCAGCAGCAACGGTAGCTGTTTTAGCAGTATTAAGTAGCTCAAGTTAGTATCCTCTAATTCCAGAGCCGTGGCAGGAAACACAGGAACAGGAAACATCCCAGTGGGCCTTCTCAGGGTACTCCAGCTTTCAGCAGTGCAGTATGTAGCCTTATCAGATAACCCAGAGAGAAATGCTGATGCAACTTTCCTGCTTCTCTAAAACTTGTTTTGAATCTTTTCTTTTTGCAAGAAAATTCAGTGGGTTTAGTTTTAAGCTTCTGCTTCTCCTGAGCTGTCTTTGACAACTGTCTGGAAGAAGAAATCTAAATTCACTTCTCAATTGCAGTTACAAATTTCAGTGGAAGTCATATACAAGATCACTTTTTATAATATATTTACTGTGCAACATTAATCTTGCAATGCAAGTTGTACAGATAGAAGTGATTTCAGCAATATTGTCTTGCATATTTATGAGAGCACCTAGATCCATCAGCAGATTATGCGAGAGATCAACAAAGCAAAATCCTGTTTGTTTAAGAGGAGAGTTTGTACCTTATGATACAGATCATAAGGTCAGTCTGGCTTATCAGCTGGGTTCCAAATCTTCTCAATTACACTTTTTCTGTAACAGCCTGCTGCAGAAGGAACATCTTTTTCCTCCTGTGCAAGCTATGCTTTATATCGCACAGTGGTTTTGCCTAAGGTTCTACCTCTTAGAAGGACAAAACAGAACTCTGAAGAAACTCTAAAGAAAAGCTTTTTCATTTAAAGTAAATAATACTGATAATGGAATACTTATTTAATTACATTCAATTATTTGTAACTATTTATAATTTATTTATAAAAAATCTTGTTTAAATAAAAGATTATCAAGTCAGATCATCTCTAATCAAAACAGTTTCTGTTTTGGAACTACTATGTGTAAACAAAAACTGGTGATGAATAATTGAAAGATCTGTTTGAGAGTACAGATGCTTTTAACTTTTTTCAGCTCCCTTTCACCTCTTTCACAAACCTGATTTTACATTGCTCTTCCTTCATTCTCCTTCCCTCCTACCTCCCCACATAAACTTTTTATTTTTCTTTCCCTTGATCTTCTTTTGAGTTTAGTCTTTTTGCCCCTAACACAAGAAAAGAAACAACAAAAAAGCTTTTAAAAATGTACCACTGTATTTTTCTACCAAGGATTTAAGCAGAAATCTTCTCAACTACACTGAAATTCAGTGTGGCTCTGCACCCCTGTTTTTCTTCATTTCCTTTCTGTCCTTTGTGTCACTATTCTCCATCATCTGTTCCACAGCCCATCTCAAATGTATTTATCTCATGAGAAGGAAGCCACCTGAGAAAACACCCTTAGGTTATTCCCTCTCCTGCCAAACTTTTTCCAGAGAACTGAAATTTTCTTTTCCAAGAGAAAATGGAAGTAAGTGTGCAAAATAGCTCCTGTTTCTTTTCTGTAGCTTTACAACAACACAGTAAAACAATGCTTAAGAATGGTGCCTTTAAAAATAAGTACTAATAGTGTTTGAGATAGTTCCAACACTGTAAGAACCCATTCTAAGTTGCTGCTTGGTCAAAAAAAATAACATTTGGTAAACTCTTACCAAAAGCTAGGCTTATTTCCACCTAGAAACCTTTCCACTCTCCTATCAGTTCACCTGACAACTACAAATCACATTGCACTCTCAGAGACGTTGTTGATCTCAGAGCTGGGAACCTCAGAGCCTTCAGGTTCAGAGATTGATGAAAGCCCTCATCTGAACGAGAATGCACAGTGTGTCTGAATTCCCCTTGGTCTCAGATCTGATAACCCAAAATGTCATGAGACCTGTAGTAAATCACTATGACCCTGGGATGCAAGGGGAATTATTGGTTCGGACAAATGATGTTTAGATGTTGGCTTACTCACAGACTGTACATTGACCTTTCATGTAGTTTACAGGTTATCTAAGCCACCGCTTTCTCAGTAGAAGTTGCAAGATTTTATGAGGAATGGAACAATGGCACAAAGAGATGTTTTATTGCTAAACTTGAGGGATTAGTTAACCCTCTTTTCTTGAAAAATGTTGAATAAAAACCAGACAACCTCTAAATGCTTACAAATAATTGATATGAATCAAGACATTTATTAAAATGAAAAGCATTTCTGTTCAAGAATCGTATTCCCTTTATTTACTTCCCAGCTTCAGACTGCTTCTAATGCAGCATTTGCCAGAACTCTGTCGGGTGGAGTTTTGAATGATTGAAGCAGCAATAGGTCTACACCACATTCTCTGGGAAGCGATTTTGCAAGCCAGAAGAATTCACACATGAAAGAGAGCCTAAAATGTGCCCTTTCAAGGTGATCTTTTGCTCTGGCAGAACTCTCACAAGGTTTCTTACAGCATTTCCAAGAATCTCCCCTCATACTTCATGTAAGTGAGTGGAAATCCGACAGCAGATGTGGTTTTGTGAACGTCACAAAATTTATAACATTTTGGTTGTGAAATGTGCTCCTATAATTATTGTGTACTAAGGTAAAGTATGGTTTGCAGGGAGCAAAGGACAATCCTGCTTAGAGTTTTTGTTCAGTTTTAGAAAGGATGTTTTTAAAACAAGGAGGAAGAAATAGCAAAAGCTTTAGCATTTGTAGTCATATATTGAAACATGCAGGCATGTTTAGCCCACTAGAAAGGGATTAAGCAGGATCCATTCCTGAAGGACTGGATCTTTGAATTTGATTTGGGTTTCATAACCAGCAACGCTACATAGATACTTACACATATGAGGATAGCAATGAAGTGGAGAATAGTATGGAGAGAATGAGAGGAATATGAAAGGCAAACAAATAACACTGCATATATCCCCCACAAGTGTTGAACATCTGCAGTATATACATTTGTAAATGGATTAGAGCCCTAGAATAGTTAGCAAGTTCTCCATCTCACAGCGGTGTACAGAATAGATAAATAAATAGTGGGCATATATTTTGTATATTTAGATCATGCATTAGATTTAAAAATCCCAGTCTGAGTGCATTAGCCTGTATTTTCCGTTTATATCTCTGGGATGCCATGGAAACACAGCACTGAATCCTGATGGGTCTGGCAATAAATAAACAAAGTCTTTCTCTGTTCATGTTTCAATTTCTTTCTTTTTTTTTTCATATAATTTACAATTTCGGAAAGAAAACAGACTTACCCCCACCCATTCTCTTTGGTTGCAATGTGCGTCAAAGATAAATGTAAAATGCACCTTCTAGTGGCCACTGTGGCTTTCTGTACACTGCTACTACCATCAGTAAGTAGTGAACATCACCTATTTGTGTTGAACTTCCTTACAAGGAAAAATTGTGGCTTACATAATTTAACTTCAATCAGGGTTCCTTTAGTAAATTGCAGCCTGACCTAAAGTGCACTTAATATACTTGGTGAATTTGAAAGGTGATACACAAAAAAGCAGACTTAAAATTTGTTCTTTTCCTTACAAATCTAAGAGGCTACAGCCAGTCCCTTTTTATATAGACAGTAACAGTGTTCATTGCCTTTAAGCTACTCCTCAAAAGCAATGACACACTATCGCTTCCCATGCTCCAGACTGTATTAGAGTGAACTGAAGCAATCATCCCCATCAGGCTAACGCACAGGAGCAAGGTGAAATTCCAAGCACCAAGCAATAGAAATACTGAGTATCACACAGCATCGGTTTGCCATCTGGCACTTGCTGTCCCTGTCTGAAATGAATAAAGTCATTGAGAGAGAGTGTTGTGCAGTAACATGAGTAACAGAAAGACTAATAATAGTTTACGTAGAGAAGTGGGCAGATTTAATTAGGCTACTCAAATCTGAAGAGTCAACTGAATCCAAAGGCAGTAACCTCAGCTGTGGAGGGCAGCCATATGGTCCTTCTCAAGCTTTCAGGTCAGACTAAAATTCAACATGGACATTCATAACTAATTTAGAATATGCAGTACCACATGCTTGACTCCACATCTGTCAGGCAGTTCTTGGGCGAGAAGGAAAGCAATAGTAGGTATGAAGGTTTGGTGCAATGCACACCATAATTTCTTTTGTATAATGTCTGAATAAAAAGCTGGCTCCTGAGAGACTTTCTGTTTGTCCCAGCAGAGACAGCAGGTGAGCTCTGGGAAGAGGGAAGCAGGAAGAAGAGACAGTGTGCAACATGCCCTTATGGTGCTCCTCTCCAGTATAAGGGTGAAACTGGGACACTTTATAGCAGACTTGAGTCTCCAAAACAGGAGAGCTGCTGATGAAGTGATGCAGATCACCTGGGTGATGCAACTGACGTTATTCTTAGTAGGAATCCAATTCATATGAACTAGTATGCAGGGTCCAGGTGGTGGAGAAGCAGTGCTGGAAATCACAGGTGCAGCATATAAGTCTTGAAAACCTTCTCTCTTATCCTTCTACTGAACTAAGTATATGCGTATAAAAGAAAATTCATGAATTGCTTTCTATTCCAGTTTTTATTTTTGATGCTTCCAGAGGAATGAAAACAAATTTTCTTTCGTACTCATATTTTATCTTTTTTACCTCTTTTTTAATCTGACCAGCAGGATATGATAATAAATATTTCAATGTTAAGAAATAATAATACACTTAGCAGTTTTCTGGTTTTTCCTAGGAAAAAAATAGCAATTGTCAGAACCCACGTACTGCATAGGGGAACAGTCAGTCGTCCCAATATATACTGCAGAGATGCTAACATAGGAAATAGTGAGGACAACTGGGCAATTAAATTAATAGGTGGACTTAATTCAGTCAGCTGCTACAAGGTTTGCAGAGTCTGTATGGCCTTGATTGCACTTCTGTTTTGGACACGATGTTATGTAGTAGACTGTGAAGAATCTACCATACAGAGAACGACTATTCTCATCAACTGCCTGTGTCATGTATGGCTACAGCACAGTCCCTTGCTCCTGGCAAGCAATGACAGGCAGCAGATGCTCTCCCAGGAAGTAACTTACTGTTTGAGGAGATGGCAGCAGTACAACAACCTAGGACCAAAAAAAGAAGCTGGGTGCAAGAGATTTTTGGGCTTTACAGCTACAGTCAAGTCAAACAGAGACATTTAGGAGGGATTCAGTTAGCAACACAATACAAACTACTCTCAACCCAAGAAGTTACAAGTTCCAGTTCACCAATAGCAGACAACTTTTAACTTCTTAAAATAGCTTATTCGGATATCACCACTTTTCCTATTTTGCCACCCTGGTTAAGTACACATTTTACAGTAGTAGCATGTCCAACTGGTGGGGTCACAAGACCCTGCTAAGACACTTGCTTGCAACTACTGGAAATCTGTCAAAAAAACAGAAATCATTCAGGTACATGCCAGATTCTGCTTCCTCCAGTGTCTATGTAGCACTAGATCATGTCAACCTCCACATGACACAGTAGTCCATCCTACGTTTTTGCCAAATGTCTTCTAAATGTGTAGTTCTTTGTGTCTTATGTAAGCAGTGAACACCAACACAGAAGGTTTAAAACAATTACAGAAGGTTCCAGGGATTTTGGAGTGGAACTGTCTGCAAATGCACAAAAAAGTCATGACCTAATCCCATCTTCTTTGACAGAAGGATCCAAATAGCAACTCTTCTGGCTGCCAACAGACTCAAAAATACTCCTTCCAAGGATTTTTCAGGGGAAAAAGGTGAGAGACAGATGGTTACACAAAACCATTACTCTGCACCAAGTGCTTGTTTCAAAATTGCATGTGGTGCTGTTGTATCACAGGAAGCATCATGTTTTGCTTGCATTTAAATTCTGCCCCTTTTTTCATTAGTATGTGCAGGCCAGGTTGTTAAATACTTTAAAGCAGTGGTTGCAAATATAACTTGAATTGCTTTTAACATTCAATGTGCAGCATGAAAAAACTACATGATGTAATCATTCTGATGACAAATGTTGCAGAAGAACATCGACAACCTTGGGCAAGAAGGCATTTTTTATCACTAGGGTTCCGAGTTCTTCCTATCTGTTTAAGAAAGCTTTACTCCGTAGAGTTTAAAAATCTGAACTGAAATCTGAATTTTTACATGTTTTTTTCTACCTACATAGTGAAGCTTTGGGATGTTTAAAATGCAGATCTTCATGCCAGTTTTGTTACTTTCCTATTACCTAAAGAGTTTGCCATCTATGTATGTTAACAGAATTAGTCCCTCATCTTCCTACAGAGTCCTATGGCTTTTAACTTAGTAGCATCCGAAAGCAGAAAACCACCTCTTCATTGCTATCAGCATATATGAGTGAGTTTTATATCAGATATATGTGCCTCATTGTAACCCCTACAGGGGGTCTTACTCTTCACTGAAATGATTCCTCTGATTATGCCCTTCTTCCCTAATCCTAGCCATGCCTATTAAGAACTGGGCATATGTCTTCCAAAAATTCTGAAAGGCAATATGTTCTTTTTATGCAAATACCAAATAATGACATCATTCTCTCATTGAGATCCATCTTTTCCCTATGTATTTACTTCTCTAACACTTTGAGTTCTGTCAGTTCTCCTCTCCATGCCCCACCAACTGTACGCATTAAGCAGAATGATTTTGATGTCAGAAAAAGTGTTGTAGATGAATGTTTTCTCTTTAGTAGGATATTTTTCTCAGACCTTTGAAATAAAAGGCACAGTTTTTCCGATACTCTGAATTTAACAACTCTGACACACTGGGGCAAATCCATCACACAAGATCACCAGGAGATTCTGAAGCTATATGGAGTGCCTGTCAGAGCGTTCTGCTGATGGTGACTTGTATCTGTGATTTGGAGCTACTCCAACAAGGTCCAGAAATACGACACCTACTCCTCTGCCTAATTTAGTCAGCCATCAGTTATACTTGCCAAGTTTTCCTCTGTTTGAGGACTTCATGCCTTAGTTCTTAAACCAAAGGGAAGTTTTGTCGGATAACTGCATTGTTTAGTATTGTTTATTGCACTCCCACTGTTTCGCGTATCTTTAAAACATACACATGTATGTTCACATACACAAATTACTTAAACCTCATAACCCCATCCTTATGCCACATTAATTGTCTCTTCCCACAAGGTGCTTTTTGAATGTACCCACACCTGATCCTTCAAAAACACTCTGAGACTTAAATAATTGATGTCAAACTGGCCTGTCTAAATTCCTGCAATTTGTTTAGATCCTTTACAAAAGTAATTGGGGTGTTGCATTAATTATTCCTCTGGGCTCCAGAGGCTTGTCTTATTTTTTAAATATTCCTTTTCTGCTATCTTGCTCTATTCTTTGCCTGAATCTTGTATCTGGACAGATTCAAGCCCCTTGAAATAGTTCAAGACCCTATCAGCTTAAAGATCACACTCTGTCTACAGGCTTTTCAACTCCAACTCTTACAAAATATGCCAAAGATACCTAGAATCAAAAGAGACTAGAAAAAATTATGCTTCCATTTTCATTACTCTGCACACTTGAAAATTCCCTTTGCAGCTCGATTTATGGTTTTCCATTTTGTTAACTACGTTCACCTGTTGCTGTGTAAGTCACTCAAGCAACTGCAGGAGATAGAGCAACACAGTTTAAACTAAGAACTATTTAGAAACTTGGAGGACCTGTTTCTACTGCGTTTTCTAAGCAGACTAGATTTGAAATTATTATCAGCTCTTCAAATGGAAAAGCAATATGTGGCAGCAATCTGTATTGCCAAAAAGGAATAGTGTTGAGACCTGCACAAGATACATTTTTAAAAGTTCCTTACAGACCCACACAGCAGATGAAAAAGGCCCCACAACTCTGTGGAGTTATGTTCTGTACTTGCAAAGCTACCAGGATGTCTTAGCACCAATTCCTTTCCCTTCCCTCTCTTTGCTGACAATAAAAGCTCTTATTTGCCATTTTCCTACCATCCCACTGCGTCCAGCTCCAAGAGAGCTGGCTAACACAGTGCAGCACGTTCCCCTTCCCAGGTTCAGCAGCTGGGACACCCTGCCCACAAAACCATTGGAACTTCCTACAAATTTCCCATCACATGCAGGATGACTAGCATCTCCTTTGTAGTGCTATTCACCATGGACATTAGGTGTACATCCACACCCCAGAGAAATAATTTAATGGATTAATTTACTTCAAAATATTTAACTTAACTTCAGAGTTTCAAATCAGATTTCATCTACAGTTCTGTTGCAGTTGGTTTTGAAATTCAAGGGATATCAGGGTGTTTTAGTTGTTTTTCTGGTGGTTGGGTTTTCTTTTCTTCCTCTGTTAAATAAGTTGAAAAACAAAACTAAAAATATTTGATCTTCTTCACAATAAAATATGTCTATGAATTTAGGTGCACCTGCATCTAAGTGGCAGAGAAGAAACCTGGAAAGAATTATCAGTGTTGTTACCTTCAGAATATCTTACAGCAGATAAAGGCATGAATAGTGCTGGAACATGGTTTCCAGTTTTTTTGGTACAGAATAAATCAAGTAGTTCTGCCAATACAGCATTTACTTTTGTCACTAAATACAGCAATTGAAACAATCAATTCAGTCAAATAGGTACAGTAGATCCTAGATCGTAGTTTCTTCAAATATGGTAAGCTGAACTGGGGAAAATGTTTATTCATTTTTGATTTTCCATGTGGTCATTGCTTCAGACAGATAAGGAATCAAACATAACCTGAAATGTCATCAGTCTTCTCTACTGAATAAATATAATTTTCTAAAAAATGCAAGTCCTGTCATTGTACTGAGCTGCTTTCTCAGTTTGTGTTTGGTTTTTAAGGTTTTACAAGATTGCAATAAAATAATTATCATTACTGTGCTTTAATTTGACTCTTGGAATAAGAATATCCTGAATCTCCATAAATCATGTCAGACTTCCACACAAATTTTAAGTCCACATATGAAACACAATAAAATTTGAATGGGTTTTGCTGAAATATACAAGCAACAGCATTCAGTGTTAAGTTCAGGACATCCATCAAAAAAGTCATCAAAGTAATTTCTTTAGGAATATTAATAGCAGAAAAATAATTATTGCTAGAAAAGAATTTCAGTTTTCCCCATAACAACCATTGTGCCAACTTGAACTTTTAAATCACTGAAGTGCTTTTGAAAAATAATAATGAGAAATACTATGCTATCCTTTTCCTGACCTCTTTCTTCCTAACTAAACAGCTCAGATTTTGAATATTCACATTCAATAAATGGAAAAAAGCCTTGAGTGTTTGTGCCACACAGTCTAATAATAGATGCATTTGTGGAGATCATGTAGTTTGAGAGGGAAAAGAGGCTAAATTTAACAAATTGTTCACTGGAGATTATTGACTTTTCTCTGATGAGAGCAGGAAAGTGTGGCAGCATGAACAAAGTTTATAAGCTCATTTGTGTCAGCTGAGCATATTTTTATGTCAAAAAGAATGAATTAAAAAAGCAGAATATTAAGATAAATACCCTCAGGGCAAAAATACAGCAAAGACTACAACAAAGAAAAAGACAGCATAGGTAGAGCCTTTTCTGAAAGTACAGCAAAGAATTCATCACTTCACTTTGTATTTCTAATTAAGAGAAACACAAGACAGGCACAGAAATATTGGTAACATCAAGAAATAATTATTGTACTTTCATGATCCTGTAAGGAAAGAGATGATAAAAGGATGTCAAACTACACCTACCCCTGCTGCCGTATCTTTTCTCTACCAGACACATTTTTCCAGACTATTGAGCAGTACTGAAGCAACCGTGTCCTATGACCAGCTAGATAAAGAGGCGAGCAAGTATTTCACAAATAGTTCTTTATCACTACATGAATGTGTAGCAGATTTTTGATTCCTTGGAAGTCAAAGGTGAGTTTTGCCTTCAGTGAAGACAGGAACTCTACCCTGATGACCCAACCAATGAGCTGAAGATTGGCCTCAAATTCTCCTGGCATACATTTTTGAGATGAGTCATTTGTATTTTACCCAAACACGTCCTGTTCTTTTAGGTTTTGGAGCTAAGTGTTTTAAATCCTGCTCACTTACTAAAACCGTGATCTGTAGTTGCTTTTAATGGCCAGGTAAAACACAATTTTATTATCATTTCAGAGAGTGAAGCACTTTATTTTCTACCGAAGATGATAATTTTTCAGGATCCTAGATTCAGGCTACTAGACTTTGTTAGTCTTTGGCAAATTCTTTTCAGATTACATGCTTTTGCTGGTGATGACAGCTAATGAAGTATGGCTGACTCTTCTTTGGATTCACAAGATCTGCATTTATGACCCCTCAAAACTCATTCATTCCCTTTCTGAGCAAAGAAAGAGATGGAAAAGTAAGCGAAACAGTGAAAGAGAACAATATAAATTGAAAGGGTTTAACATTTGTGTGAAGGAGTATTGTCATTGTTGTCCTGTTATAATCTAACGTGACAAGCTGAAAAGAGAGTGTTATTATACATTTGCTCAGAAGAGAAAGCAGGGGCATCACATACAGAATAGAAAACAGGAATCATGATACAGTCTGGACAGGTTATTCAATCCATTGTTAAAGAAGACTTAAACCAACCCTGAGATGCCACAAAGATGCTTATTTGACTATGTCTTGAGAACCACAAGGAAGAAAATATGACAAGAATGCCTTCTCCAAAGTGAAACTACCAAACCATCTCCAAGAAACGTGGGGGAAGAAAAGAACAAACCAACATGTTAAGAATTGTGAGAACTGCCAGAATGAATAAGGATAAATTTCTGGTCTAAGTAATTATATAATTTTTATTTTCCTCCCCGCAATAAAAGGAATTCTTTGAGGCTGGAGTTTCTAATACTTGTTCAGACTGCAGCTGAATTCTGAATGAAAGAGCCATATTGATACATACGTGAGTGGCCCATATGTAGGTATATCAGAAAAGTCTTTTCTTGTAATCATGAAGATCCTTCCCATTGTTTTTCTCTGGAACAAGCCAAGGATATTTTGCCCACTGCACTTCAATATTTACTGTTTTCTTATTTGTGAAACTTTCAATTGTTAAACAATTTCAAAGACAATTCTTTGTCTTTCAAAATCACCATATTGCAGCTCAGATTTGATAGCCAGCTGTTGCTAAATTCTTTCTTGAAGAACAGTGCCTGTTTAGAGGCAATGTCTTGTGACCTTGAATATTGCTAGATTTGCAGAGGCTTACTTAGTACCTTATCCCAACACAACAGACCTTTACTACTTCCATTTCTTTGGTCTAAACACTCACTTAAGACTTTGGAAGAGATAAGGAAGTAAAAGGGGAAAGTATGTGAATTAAAAACTAACCTGATGGGTTTTTATTGCCCCAAACCAGTGTGAAAGTACGTAAACTTCAAAACCAGAAAGAAAAGACACATTTGTGTTTCTTGCACTTGGCACAACATGCATAGCATGAAGGAGCTTACTAAGCACGTCAGAATCCAAATACTTGGTTTATTAAATGTATAACAAAGGTCTGTATACAATATAAGTACCTTTACATATATGCAAAATATATCCCTTGTGTACACCAATACCGGGCCTGACAGTAAGTTGGTGGTTTCTGAAATCCAGGAGTCATTCAACCTTCCCATGGCCCTGTTAACCACTGTGGCCTTTGTCAGCATCCTTTAGGGTTCACTGTCTTGCAACAGGAAGGTGTGAGAAAGCTGGTTGAGCTCAGTAGGCATAGATGATATTAAGGACCTTCTCCCTCCTCACAGACAGCCTAGAGGGGATGATGTGGGAGTAGCAGCTGGAGCAGAGTGGCACTGGTAAGGCCCAAAACAGCCTGAGGCTTCCTTACTCTAGGGCTCATCTGGGGCATGGTTGACTGAAGCATTACTCCGAAAGATTTGGAAGCAGCCTCATAAATGGCTTCAAGTCACCTAAGGACAAAAAAGGCCAGTAATAGGCCCACACAGTATTATCAGAGTTACTCCAAATACAGCCAGTCCAGATTACATGAGGTTAGAGTATGAACAGTAACATCAGACAAGATTATTCAATAGGGGTAGAGAAAGTGGTTGGCATTTTGTGATTTATACCTCATGAATTTGGTAGCAGCTAGGAGGGTTTCACGAACTGAGTCATGTTTTTGTGGCATTTGCTGTGATACAGGATACACAACTAACAGCAGCAGACGTTCTACCACTCACATTGGATTACCTAGGTATATGGTACTAGAGAAATACATCAAACATTCATGCCTGGTAGGCTTGGAAAATATTAGCTTTAACTTAGCTAACTTATGTCAGCTTCTGCTTTTGCATGAGTTGAGCCGTTACCAATGCGCCTAACTTTAAAATGAAGCATGATTATTTTGAAAGTAATTTGCTTTTATAGGAAGATGACTAAACCATGATAGCCCTTATTTGACAGCATCTTCCCATACAAGCCTTTTCTCTAGCCTGGATGTCAGTCTTAAGCTTGGACAATGAAGCAGAGGGGGAGAAAAGGGCAGGTTTAGCCATATTTCTATCCACTCTCTTTCCCAGCCAAAAAAAGAATAAGTAGTTTTCTGAAAATAGCATTAATAGCTTACTTCATGAAGAAGAGTACTATGGTCTGCTCCTATCTGCAGAGCAGTTAAACCTCTGAAAATCAACATTCTTCCTCTGCACTGATCCAGAGGTCATGCAGACCACTCCTTACCAGAAGTGGACATTTTACACTTTATTTCTAGTCTTTTATTACTCTGCTTTTCATGCAGCTCACATCTAGGCCTAAGTTCTAACTGGATGCTCTGGAAGAACATTTTGAGGCTTCACACCTCAAATGCTTTCTCCGTATCTTCTTAGTAGGATAGAAGTAAAAGTTAAGACAAATTCCACCCCAGTAGTAAAATAACATGAAAATAAGACCAACATAACTTACAACAAGGATTACTCAGCAATTGGGGAGTGAAACCTGACAGTTCAGTGCTATCCTCATGGTCTTCACAGACAATATTGCACTGAGTTACATGTCAAGGCGCTCCTTTCTTTGGAGCATCAATATGTTGCTTCGTAAAATTTCTCTCCTGAGGATTCCCAAATTCATTCTATCCCATGTGGGCTGATTTCTTCGCACTGGAAATTATATTTTCTTTTAATATATTTTCAAGTTATTGCAAATATTTGCCATCTATTGGAATACTTGATCTTTCATTACGGAAAAATCAGTTAGAGATGAGTGACACGGGTAGGATAAATCAGGACTGAATGTGATGATTTATCAAAATTCAGACTTGAGAGCCATTGTTAACTTTCTTGATGAAGATTATTTGATCTTTCTTTGGGGTGGAGGGAGTGTAAAATATGTCCAGAGTTAAATTTCACCAACATTATTAAAAGTAATATCCAATTAATCCAGCCTTGAAAAACTCAGCAAGTTTAAAGGCTTATTATTTTTAGATCAAATCAGAAACCCACCTTAGGTACAATGAAACAGAAGAAGTACCTTAAGTTCTGTCTGGTTTCATTGTGAATTATGATAATACTTTCAAGTAATTTGTGTACTGTATGTACGGTAGCATTGCTTCTCCTGGTAAAACAGATTTTTTATTCTTGTCCTCCAAACGTCTCTCACAGTAAATTCAAATTTCTGGGAGAACAGGCTTTTAGTTGCTATGCATCTACTATGAGCTTTGAAACATATTCCCACAAGCCACTGGGGACATGATATCCCTGATGGATTTGACTTGTCTCTTGACTTCAATGTTTTATCTGCTGTGAGTGTAACAACTTTGCAAGCTCAAAGAGTCCATATATTGTTGTCTGCCAACATAACTGTCTTACAGATACACTTAACTGAACTAATACATTTGATCATAAATATATTGAAGGTTTTTATATATAAACTGCATTCTAAACTACGTTGGTGATGTCAACCTCTTTTGAGGCTAAGTCATTCTATTTTATATTGTCTGGTTTTGGAGGGAGGTCAATACTGTTGGTGTTATTCTTAGCTATCACCAGAGATGGCTAGAGAACAACAACTGTATTTGATGGCAACGTTCAGAGTTTCTACTTTTTCTTCCTCTATGTTCTGGAACTAAAAAAGCCTTTTGAAGGTTGCAGTGAAGCTGCCTAGTGGTGAACAATCATTTTTAGATTGCAAACTTGAGTGCTCACTCTTTTTCTCCCTCTTTTTTCTCCAGAAACTCCTTGTTGAATTTATAAAACCATGTAGTTGAAACTTCAGCCAGAATCTATGAGGTTTCATTGGAATTTTTGTGTTGGTCACAAATCCCAAATACAGGGAAACACTCCTAGTCTTAGGAAATCCATTTTCCTGATCATCGAAACATACAATTGTAGAATATCTCAAGCTGGAAACCGAACCTGTTCCTCACAGGACTATCTAAAAATAAACCATAAAACTAAAAGAGCATTGTTCAGACTTTACTTGAACTCTGACCAGTTTGGTACCATGACCTCTTCCCTGAGGAGCCTGTTCCAGTAACCAACCATCTTCTCAGTGAAAAATACGGCTTCGTTCCACAGCCTGATGTCCTATCACTGGTCACCAGAGAGAGATCTGCACCTCCACCTCCTCTATTCCCCCTGAGGAAGTTGTAGAGATGAAGTTACCCCTCAGCCTTCTCTTCTTCAAGCTGAACAAGCCAAGTGACTTCAGACACTCCTCAAAAAATTTGTCCTCGAGGACTTTAACCATCTTGGTTGCCCTCATCTGGACACACTCCAGTAGTCTGATGTCCTTCATGTATCAAGGCACCCATAACTGCGCACAGTACTCAAAGTGAGGCTGCAGCACTGCAGTGTAGAGTGGAAAAATCACCTCCCATAACAGGCTATCAGTGCTGTGCTTGATACATTCCAGGACACAGTTGGCACTTTTGGCTGCCAGATCAAGCTGTTGGCTCGTATTCAACTTGCCAAGACCAGTGCCGTACTTTTGACAGATACAGTTAATATCTCCCGTGGTTAAATTGTGGATTAAGTCATATTGAATCTTTCAGGTTTGGGATATTCAGCTCTTGTGGGCTGAACTGTTTTACCCTGCACATTGCTGCTGTCCTTTCAAATGGGTAATATATAAATACTTCTGACAGGTTTGTATATGGTAAAATTTATGACAAAAGAATTTTTCCCCTTTAAGTTAAAATGTAGAACTCTAGCACTGTATTTACTGACAGTATGAAGTTTGTAATCAGTTCCTTAAGATAACAGAACTCCATACTTACATTTAAGCACATCTTCTTTTAAGTTATGGCAAAGTGCAATTACAGTTTAAAGGGAATATTTATGTACATTAGTTAACAACATCATTGCAACTTAGTGCTCATACATCAACACTTAATTAGTGTAAGCATAAGTGACATAATTGCTACAAGGCATGCATTACCCATAATATAAGGTAATTTCATGCACTATGAACATTTTAAATATCTACTCTGTACTTTGCCAGGCTGAATTTTTAAACCAATAGATGTTTGCATATAAAGACATCTTAACTTATTTTCTATCTTACTTTAATACGGAGTGTTGTCCAGTAATAGAGGGAAAGTCTTTCTTCCATCCAAGGAAAGCCTAACCAACTTTCAAACTTGTAAGTTTAAAAATGCTTGATTTCAAAACAGTGTAACTGCCTATGTGAACAGTATGGTAAGTTTTCTATTAAATAATCATGTATTTTGTGCTTTTTCCACAGAACCATCAGCCTTAATATGCGGATGTTGTTCTGTAAGCCTAACAATGCTTTTGTCTGGTCCTCGTATTTGCATGAAATGGCCTTGTAAGCCAACAGTAAAGCTAGGGGTCTCATCAAAATTCAGTATGTCCTGAAGAAACCCAGCTGATATAGTAGCTACAAGAAACCAGTGAGCTAATGAGTAGACAGGACATCTGGGGCTACACTGTGGATGTATAAGTAAGAAGGTTCATTTGTGGAAATAAAAATGTAGCCATCCATTATCTGATTTATTTAGTTTTCTATTTTATCAGGGGATTGTCTCTAAGATTTTAATTTCTGTTTGAGAAGGAATGACTTTACCATACGTTATCGAACATCACATATATTTTGCATACTACTACATCTTAAGAAAAAAGAGAAGTATCTTCAGAATCTAAAGACAGGAGACAAAATATGTGTATCTTCCTTCAGGAAAAAATTTGCAGAAGCTACGTACAATAAAATAGAGTCAAGAAAGATCCAAGCAGTTTTAGAAAGTTTCAATATTCCCTTGTCATGTTACGTAAATGGCTAGAAATCTTCAATAAGATTTCTGCTTCCTGCCTAAAACCCAATATTACATGCTGCAATTAATGCTTAATAGTTCGGTTGAAGGGATAATCTGAATTTAAGATCATCCTTCCTTCTTATTACCTACAATTTATTATAAATAAGATCTGAGGTTTAAATATGTCAAGGATGTTAGGATTAGAAATTTTTCTCTGTTTTTGAGGGGAGGGAGGAATGAATGTAGTTAGCACAGTTAACAGAATTTTATATGTAATAATTTCAATGTTGCTCTTCCCCAGCCAGTAAAAATACTTTTACAGCTTGAGGAAATTTCACCAGGGGAATATTTTTCTTCTAGATAATGCCTTTTCTTATCGTATAAAGTCTTCTGCAACAATACATCAATGTTAAAAATTTCCTTTAAAAAAATTGAGAAAAAATAATCATTAGACTGAGTGGTGGCATTTTTTCTATGTTGAATCTGACAGTCTGATTTTTTATTGCAAAAATCTTTCATTACTGATTTTAATTTTTGCTATTATGAGATGAATAATCTTTAGAGTAAAGACTAAAATGGAACATTTTTCTTTAAAACTGTTCTTTTCCAAAGGTAATTAAAACATATTAATGTCATTGCAATTTGCAATAATTAAATTATGAGGAAAAATCCAGTGCCTGTGCAAGTCTACTCACAAGATTACTGAAAGACTTCGACTTTGTACTAATGTTCATTGAATCAAGACCTTCAAATAGTTATTTTGTTGTTTACATAGGTCTAGTTTCTTAGGTTATGACTTACCAAGAGGCATTAACACAAGCACATAGCATTACAATCTGTAATTGTTTGAAAAAACACTTATGCATATAGTTATCTTAGAAATTTTTGATTGTCATTGACGTGAACCTTAAGTTTTTGTATACACTGAAAGGAACAGTCAAGGAGTCATCAAAGTTTAGGAAGATGTTGCAACTAGAAACACCAACTGTTTGGGAATAACCCAGTGACAGTAAAAATAACTGACTTATCTCAGGTCCTTTTTTTTAAATCACCCAGAAGAAGTTATGTCTGGATAAAGCTTGATAGATGTCACAAGAAGTCTCACCATTACATCCGTTCATGTAATTGCTGAACTCTACCAAGACAAGCTGAAGGGTTTGCCATGTTACCCAAAGATTTTTAAGTTCCCCTATGCCAAAACTATTCTAAAATCTCAGTTTTTTCATGATCGGAAGCATTCAAATTTGTAACCATCGACCTCATGCATTCCTTATGTCCTTGTGTACCAGCAACAATCTCTATTGAAAATATTTTCTTGGAGGGGTAATGCGATAATTATTCTAAATTCAGAAAATATTATTTTCTTGATATATCCACCCAAAATTGTCTATGATCATCTGATATATCTCCTGTACCCTAAACTTCTCAGTTGTCCTTTTCTGCACCCATTCCAATTTGAGTACAACTCTCTTAATAACCAGAATTGGACTTTGTGACTGGTATCACCAGTACTGTGTACAGCAGCATCAATATTGCTTTTATTTTTATGGAAAATATCTTGCTTATATATTCTAAACCAGATTAACTGGTTTTTACTGACATACAACATTAATTACTCATGTTGAACCTAAGATCAATGAACACATCTGAAGTCTTATCCTTCAATGTTAGGTCCAATGCTGAACACATCGGTTTATAGCTTACTATAATTTGAAAAGTATTTCATGGTTTATTTTAATCTGAAGAATACATTTATAAAAATAAGAGCCATAAGGTATGTAGAAGATGAGACATTAGCTTAGAATATTCATTGGTATTTGCCAGAAAGATTATATATACTCTTACATGAAAATAAATATGTATATCCAGATATTATTATATATATTCTAGTGTATAAAACTAGTTTTATGGTTTATCATTACTGTTATTATTATTTATGTAATTAAATACTCCTCTCTCTAATCTAAAATGCATTCCTGCAAACTCAGATCTCCTGTTTGACAAGATAATATATTGCTGTCACCCCACTGAATATTAGTATAATTCTGATTTTGGTCTACTAAAATGACAAGCGTAGCTACTTTATAGCTGCTTTGGACCATAAAACATTTTGAAAGTTATTTTGTCATTGAATCAGTACTGGTGCAGATACGCATGAAGTTTGGCATTTAGTATGTAAGGTGGTTTTGCCTCTTTTCTGTTGTGGGAAATTTGGTTATAAATTTTTCATGACATAGTTCTTTTGTCTGTCAGCACCTTTTACTTTGGGAAAAAAATCTACTTGACAGCCACTTTGAGCCTGCTCCTCCCGAGCTTTTAGTCATCACAGAAAAAATGTTTAGGAATAATAAAAAAAAAAGAATAAATACAGACAAAATGAGGAATTTAAGAAAATATTTCCTTTTCCATTGTTCTTTATTTTAAAGAACTAGATATACGACAATTATTATCAAATAAGATGAAGAAAAATTTCAAGATCCATCAAGAAAGCAGAAGAATATGGTTTTAGGTGTCAGTCAAAGCTTACAGGATTGTCTGCATTCTACACTGCTTCCAGGCCTAAAATCCTTCCCTTTGGAGAAATGAGACTGAGAAACAGAAAGAACCTGCCCAATCAAACAGTGATACCTGTGCATAATCTTATGAATTGTGACAAATTCTACCCATTTAGCAGAACTTGTTATGACAAAGATGTAGCTAGGTATATATAGAAATAGTTACGGGTTGAAACCAAGCTTAGGCTTCAGGATTAACTGATGCATATCACACTGCTATCATTGCAAAGAAAATTAATGTAATAGTAGTTTGTCCCTGTATATATGCAACAATTTTTTATATATAAGTAATTAGATCAGGAATAGGGAGAAATAAATATATAGTTAAGTGCTGTGGATGAAAAAATATAACAACTGTTTAACTGCAAATACAGCTGCATGGAAGTAGTCAGGTATGCTGATCTTTAGAGTATCAGTACATTTCCCCAGAAAGCACTTCAAAAGTTTCAACTTTCAAAGTTAACAGACCAAGAGTGGAGTAAGGTCATTTATTAAGACAACTTAGATGTAGATAATAGGGACGTAAGTTAAGATGCAGATGTTGTGTCGTGTCTATGCAAAGATGGTCAGTACCTCATGAGATAGCATTGTTTTCTGCTCACAGATGGTCCATAACAACTTCTTTTGTTTAATATAGGGTGGATGGTTATTGACTGTCATCTCTTGACAACTTGCCTGACTGCCATTCCAAGGAAGAGAGTACCTCCGTCCTCCCGAGGACATCAGAGCAAGGCAAACATGACAGCCTGCATGCAGATCAATGCCACAGAGAAAGCTGCCCTCTTTCCTCCAGAGCAGTGCCATCAGCATTGCTGTCATTTTTCTAAACCCAAAAAATTCCGGTTTCAGAGTTAGTTTGAGAAGAAAGATTTCTTTCCCAGGAAAATAAATAAACAATTAAAAACCCACCCATATTTTAAAAACTCCCATCAAACAAACTGTGAATTGAAAACAACACTATCAATCCAAATTCAAAAAAGACTGTTTTTTAAAAATTTTGTATGTAACTCACACCTGACAACAACTGAGTCTCCAACTCATTAACTACGTAGTTTATCCGATGCATTCGATTTTCTCTTTAGATCATGGATAGCTTTTGTAAAATGTTATTTGCCAGTGTGGCTATGCAAGTCCATAGTCACTGCAGAAAGGGGTAAATATGGATATCCAAGACCAAAAGCTAAAAGGAAATAATACAGCACTGGAGCTTGTAAAAGAAATACCAGTTCTCCTCCTCTTCCTCCTCAGAACTTGGACTTTAATTGTCCTGCATGAAATCAGTTGTACTGCTGAAGGAATGAGGATTTCCCTGTATGAGTTGCTTTCTGTTTTCATCATTGTGTGTTTATAGTCCATCCTTCACCATCAGAGTCCCTGAAAGTCACTTAATCACTTTGTGATTAACCAAGTCTTTCCAAAATCACTTTCAGTTTCTAAAAGAATTGCCTCTATATAATCCATTATTATACAAAAATATATATAAAGATAAAGAATTGCTGGGAAAACACTGCTGGTTTAGGTTTATCCTGTGCACTCACCTTAATACATCAAGCATAGCAAGAGAAATAGAACAGATGAAATCACAAGTCACAGCAGCTCTGTTCAGTTCAAATGGCCTCCAAAACTATAGCTAGCCCTACAACAACTGTGAACATTTCAGTGTTTTCTGTATCTGAAATGATGGACAACATGGAACATTCAGAGGTCAAGGCAATAAAGAATGTGTTTTCAGGCTGAAAACTGTTCATGAATATATCCCACTGGCCATGTATACATGCAACTAACAGTCAAGGTGAGCAACAGTGAAATTCCTAGTTTCATGGAAATTTCTGGTGCTTTCTTGCTTCTGGGGGAGAGTTCTGGTAAAAAGAACAAACCAAAGAAAGTTCAAAATTTCATATCGAATTGTAATATATATACGGATTTGGTGGATAAGGACATTGTTGGATAATATCAACACACTGTATTCTACTTTTGGAGCACCAGTTTAAAATTCAAAGCTTATCATTTGGAAAAAAAATAATTAAATCATAACTCAGAACGTTCCATCATCAAAAATACCAAATTTGAGATTTTTGTCCTTGTTCATCATAACAAAGAAAACATTTTTCCTAAGAAGATTAATTAGAAATTTGTTTAGTCAGCTACAGTTACCACACAGTTAGAGAACAATTTTCCTAAAATTTTCTGTTAGATCTCTTGAAAATAAATGTTCCCATTACTATGAACAGGAGGAGGTTGCATGCGCTCTTCATCTAACCATTGATGACTGAGAGCAAGAAGAATGGTTCAGCTGAAGGACTACATTGGTGGCTTCCTCCACCTGAAAGGAGGCCAAATGTATATGCTTAACTCTGCTACCTCAAGTATAAAACCTAGATATGAAATAAACTTTCTCATCTTTTTCCTATTATTTTCATTTACTAATTTAGAGTACTTACAACATACTTTCCCCTGTACTCTTGGATGTCATCCTCAGCAGACTGGATACAAGATTCTGCCATCCCTTCCTTGCAGAAATGGAATGGAAGTTGATTTTATTTAGAAACATATTTTTCTCTATGTGTATTCTCTTAGCTTTTTGTAAGCTTCAGTACTAAACGCAGTGACCAGCAGCAGCAGAAACAGTAAGTTCTGCAGTTGTGTGCTGAATTGAGGTGGTCAGGCAAGCACCCAAGGAAGGGAAAGCCCAGGAGGGAACCCCAAGCCTGGTGACTGTCCTGAAACCCAGAAGTGGCAGCTCCCACATGGGTTAGTGATGTGCCAGGAAGGCAGTGCTGGCAGCATCGGAGGGAGATTTAAATGTGAACAAGGAGTACCAGCCACCAGAGCAGGCAAACAGGTGCTTGGCTCGTCAGAAGGACGTGGTGAGTCAAGGCAGTTTGCTAAGGCAGGGCGCAGGGAGGGCACTGACCTCTGCCAGAAATGCCAGAGAATCATGGTGTCCACTCGCCAGAAAAGTAAAGTATCTCCTAGCGTTGCTCCAACCCTGACTGAAACAGCCTCACTATCTGAGACCTAGTGGGTGCATGCAGCCACACAGATTCCAAGATGCAGGACGTGCCCACCCTCCACCCCTGCACTAGTATCGGATGACAGTGGCAAAGTCACTGGTGGCTTGGCAACAGAACTCAGGGAGGAGGTGACTAGGCTAAGGACTAGCAGGGAGTCTGAGAGATTGGTTTCTGGAGTAACACTCTATGCTCCCGCTCTCAGCCCGAACAAGCAGACATGCCTTGTGCAACAGAGAACTCCTCGTCCTCTACCCAGTCAAAAGAAGAGAGCGATTTAGGAGACGGGGGAAAATGGCAGTGAGTTCCTGCTCATCACAGCCCATGTGACTCCCCTGTTACAAACTTGGCCCTGCAGGTTCCCTTGCAAAACAGATATAAAGGTCTGCAAGTGGCGCCAGACCCCATTGCTGAAAACTCTCATAGTCTCGAAATATTTTCCAGGTTAAGAAACACAAAACTATCAATTAAAATGGCTTCTGTAAAGAAGAAGAGGAAGGTCGTGGTCATTGGGGGCTCCCTCCTGAAATGAACTAAAGGGCCAATGTGCAGACCAGACCCATTACATGGAGAAGACTGCTGCCTACCTGAGGCCTCTGTCGGTGATGAGATAAGAAAACTCCCAAATCTTAAATCCACGGATTATTATCCACTGCTCACCTTTCAGGTAGGAAATAATAATAAAAAAAAACTAGAAACCTTAGGGTGACTAAAAAGACGTTTAGATCTTTAGGATGTATTGTAAAGGGTTCAGGTGTGCAGATAGTATTCTCTTCTGTCATAGGGAATGGTGAGGGAAGGAGTGGGAAGAGCCAGGAATTAATATCTAGCTCCGAACCTGGTGTGAAGAACAAAACTTTGGGTTCTTCAACAATGAGTTGGCCTACACGCCAGGCTTGCCTTTTCCCTCATCTACCAGCAGTCCTGACTGACCGGGGAAGTGCTATTTGACTGGAAACTGGCAAGTGTTACACCCATTTACAAGAAGGGTGGGAGGGAGGATCCAGGGAACTACAGGCCTGTCAGTCTGACCTTGGTGCTGGGGAAGGTCATGGAGAAGATATCTTGAGTGCTATCACACAGCACACTCAGGACAATCAGGTGATCAGGCCCAGTCAACATGGGGTTATGAAAGATAGGTCCTACCAGACCAATATGATCTTCTTCTATGACAAGGTTACCTGTTTAGTGGGTGAGGGAAAGGCTGTGGATGTGGTGTGCTTGGATTTTGTTAAAGCCTTTGGCACTGTTTCTAACACTATTCTGCTTGAGATACTGGCTGCCATTGGCCTGGACAGGCACAACCTCTGCTGGGTGAAAACCTGGCTGGATGGCCTGGTCCAGAAGGTGGTGGTTAAATCCGGCTGGAAACCATTCATAAGTGGTGTTCTTCAGGGCTCAGTGCTGGGTCCAGTCCTGTCCAATGTCTTTATCAATGATTGGACGAAGGGATTGAGTGCACCCTTAGCAAGTTTGCAGATGACATCAAGCTGGGCAGCAGTATTGATCTGCTTGAAGGAAGGGAGGCTCTGCAGAGGGATCCGGACAGGTTAGATCTATGGCTGAAACCAATGGGATGAAGTTCAAGAAGACCAAGTACCAAGTCCTGCACTTGGGACACAAAAACCCCATGCAGCGTTACAGGCTGGGGGAAGGCTGGCTGGAAAGCTGCCTGGGGTTGCTGGTTCACAACCAGCTGAATATGAGTCAGCAGTGTGCCCAGGTGGCCAAGAAGGTCAATGGCATCTTGGCCTGTATCAAAAACAGTGTGGCCAGCAGGACCGGGGAAGTGATTTTGCCCCTGTACTCAGCACTGGTGAGGCCGCACCTCGAGTACTGTGTTCAGTTCTGGACACCTCACTGCAAGAAAGATGTTGAGGTGTTGAAGAGCATCCAGAGAAGAGCAACGAGGCTGGTGAAGGGGCCGGAGAGCAAGTCCTATGAGGAGTGTCTGAGGGAACTGGGGTTGTTCAGTCTAGAGAAGAGGAGGCTGAGGGGAGACCTCATCACTATCTACATCTGCCTGAAGGGAGGTTGTAGTGAGTTGGGTACTGGTCTCTTCTCGCAAATGATAGATGGTAGGATGAGAAGAAAAACGGCCATAAGTTGCACCAAGGGAGGTTCACACTCGACATTAGGAAAAATCTCTTCACTGAAAGGGTGGTCAGGCATTGGAACAGCTGCCCAGGGAGGTGAAGGAGTCACCATCTCTGGAGGAGTTTAAAAGGCAGGTAGATGAGTTTCTTAGGGACATGATTTAGTAAAGGGACAGGCACAGTTGGACTTGGTGATCTTAGAAGTCTTTTCCAACCATATGACTCTATGATTCTGTGATTCTAAGTCACTTTTTCTCTTTGGTCAATAACATGATAATGTTAATGTTGATTATTTTAGAGTTTGCTTTACGTTTTGCTGTCCTACTCACTTCTTATATCTGCTGGTAGACTTAAAAATTTATGTGTTTCTAGAAAGAATTACCAGAGTTCTTTCACATGTCTAGCTTGGGGGGTTGCCACCTTGAAGAGAAAGTTAAGGTTAGGAGAATGTCATTTTTTTCTTCTCAAGTTCAGCATTTTGCAACCTAGATATGTTTCTAGCACAAATATTGATCTTTCCTGGGTTCTTATTAATATCAACGGTAAGCAGAGTGATGTCCTAGATGTAATTTCTCTCAAACACCTTCTGGTCTCAAAGCAAGGACTTTCATTTTTATTACAATTACATTTCAATGGCAATACTGATACGACCGTAATCAACATATGTTTAGCTACAAAGAAGTCATGAGATGTTGTCTTTTGTTTACACATAGATATTTCTTTTGATGGCATTTTTATCATGCAAAAGTCAAATCACATATTCATTTCAAATTATAGAAATGCATCCTTGTTTTCATATTGTTATGGACAGCATTTCTATTAACTCTTAGGAGAATTATATCTCTTCCTTACTCAACCTGTCACCATTTTACTAAATCTTTCAGAGTAAGCTATATTGGAATAAACTGATACAATGAAAAGGAGAAAATATGGTCAGTAACAAGATGCAATTTACATTTTTACTATCACTGGAATGAGGAGCGATCTTTAGTAATATTAACATTTTAGATAAATTATTTTTATAGAAAATGTTTTGCATTTCCAGAATTGTCTGTGTTTTCCCTGCCTAAATCCCAGGCAAGGATTAACACTTTGCACCTGTAACTCCACAAACTTCCCTCTCCAGTACACTGCATCATTCAGTCACAGGTGCAAGGAAACTGCAACACAGGAGACTTTCTGTGTCCTGAGACTACTCTATTCTCCATCTTAGATACTTGTGAAGGTAACTATTAACTGCTCTAACAAGTCTTTCTGTGTGTATCTATTTTCATTTCCACCTCTGGATTGTGTTAATTTTAATCTGCAAAATAATGCAGATGTTATACTGTAGTGCCTATCTAAAATTTCATAGGTTGGACTGATTCAGAAGTTCAATAGATATAAAAATAAATATGCTTGCCAAAACCAGAGGAATGGAAAAAAAAAATGGATTCCTTTACCTTTAGTTTCTTCTGCTACAAGGCATTTTCCTCTGTTATGCATTACAAATGACCATACAGTTATTACGTGAAAATAAGGAACAGGAATTTAAAGATAAAGGTTTGAATAGAAAAAAAATTTCATTCACAGTTTAGGTTTTCTGTGCTAATTGGAAAACAGGTGCGGATCCCCTGTTCTAGCACGTATAGGACTGCAGCTGATTTTACTTATCTTATTTTTGAAAGGATACATGCAAAAAAACACAGTGCCTTACCACATTATTCATCTGAAGGGACCCAAGAGGTTTATGCAGACCCAGCACACCTTTTGTTCTAGAAAAGGAAATACTAGGCTCAGAAAGTTCACCCGTTATGTCAAATTCAATCTGCATCTTCAAATTATAAGAAAGTCTGCCTATTCCTGGTGTGGGGTGAGGTTTCCTTAGGATGGCATAACGTGTCTAAGTGAGAAATCTAAAAGCAAGACAGCCGAGGAAGGCTTGTTAGTGAACTGAGTTCTCTGAACTAAAAATAATTTCTCCTCCTTCAGTTTCTCCAGTGCTCTGACATGTTTATGTTCTGTAATTTTTGTCACAAGGCTTCAAGTAAATCAGTAGAGATTTGCCATTCTTGTCAAGCTGCTTTTTAAAATCAAACACATACGTTCAGTGCTGGTTGCAAGGTTCTCCCCTCCTCACAACATGAACAATTCGTGTGTACAAATATACGTGTGTGTGCGCGCGCACACACAAAACAGCATCTTGCTTATTAGACAGAGATAAACCCTAACCAGTGTGATCATCAGACACTAAGCCTAACTCATCTTCTTTTCTTCTGCCTCTTCCTCCCCTACTCCCCTACCCCCCATTATTCACAGCGACCACAGGTGAACCGGGAGAAAATTATTACCGTGTGATGACTGCTGAAATGATAGAAAGTAAAGAAGATGGATTATCACACTGCTGACATGATTTGTATGGATTTCCAGAATTAAGCTGTTCACTTAAAGCGACCGTCTTCTTTGCACCCACGATATTGCAGCTGCCCTAGTAATAACCTTCATCTACACTTGTGAGCCAAGTGAGCAGAGCACGTTTCCCATTACCTGTCAAGCGAGTATGTAGAGTTCTTCTGGCCTCGCAGTAATAGCAGGGCTGCTGGTGAACAGAGTAATAAACACCTACTGAGAGGGATGTAGCGTGAAAAGATCTCATCACCTGCCATTAGCACACTGATGAATAATGCAGCATTTTCAGTGGCAGATGTCAGGGGTGGGAGGAAGAATCACTTCTGTAAATGCTCTGGTGAGCACTTCAGCACAAAGTGAGAGGTGATAGCAACAGATGCATGTGACAAAATTACACTCGCTATTGTATTTTAAAAGAAATGGGAACATTTACTTCACATATAGCTGGCAGGCTTTTTCTCTCTCTCAACCTTCCCCCTTCAGCCCCCCCTCTTTTTTTCCATCAGAGTCAAAGGATGCTGCAAACTAGCAAACTAATTCACATACTGCTAAGCATTTACAGCTCCTAATTTAACTACTGTGTAAGGGGCAGTGAGGCTTGGCTGTCCAGGCAGTTGAATGCTTTTTACTGCCGACCCAAACTGGCAAATTGATTGGATAGACAAGATCTGAAAAAATTAGAATTTTATTTCTATTTAAATTTCCCTCCCACAGTACATTTCATTTCTCTCTTTCAAATAGT
Organism: Tapera naevia; assembly: GCA_033556795.1. Classification (NCBI taxonomy): domain Eukaryota; kingdom Metazoa; phylum Chordata; class Aves; order Cuculiformes; family Neomorphidae; genus Tapera; species Tapera naevia. Next base: position 4,811,672 of record JAUMJJ010000092.1, read on the forward strand.
CTACAAGTCACTGCTTAAGTGAAGTGACAATTCCTGGATTTCTTGCAGTTAAAGCCCTAAGAGGCTCTGGTAACAGGAAAAAGTTCTTGTAAATGTTAAAGTTATCAAGAAACCTCCTATCACTGCCCTTGTTCCACCCATCCATTTTGCAAATGAGGCAAAGAAGGGATATGGCTGTAATACAATTGGTTTCTGGTTGTGATTTTAAATGTTGTTGTCCCTCTTGTCTAATCTAAATTAATGTAGGCATTATTAATTGTTGACAGGTAGTATTAATTTTTGACTATCATTTTTTCCATTTGACAGAAATCACAGACCTGGACCAAGTCCTTGTAAATGATAAAGTTGTTGCATGACAGGTGGGAATAAAAGACTTCAAAGCTGCTACAGTGACTTAATTCCCCGGACCTACAAGGAACAGCTCTCAGAGAGAGCCCAGTTGAATTTTACAGAGGTTTCACACCTTTTCTTTCATGCAGAGAGAGCTCCTCAGCACTATTTATGAATGAGATCCAAAGTCTGTTATATCTGACACTTACATATACTGGGGAGGAGGAGGAAAAGAAGTAAGAATTCACAACCAATAAAAATATTATGGGCTTGAAACATTATTCTTGGCACATGCTGTCATCTTGTCTGTAGAAACACAGATTCAGATGATTTAAAGCAACAAGTCCCAAAGTGAAAATGTTTTCTGATAAGTTTATCTGCAGGCTTCTGTTTCCAATGGTATTTTGATCCAAACAGCTCTTTTTGGTCAATTGCTGCCACTCAGCACAGTAACCAACTAATATAAAAATTCCTGGGTAACAGATCGGTTAAGATGTAAGTGCACTTTGTTTTTTTCTCTATACAGTATGTCAGATTCATGCAGAAGTAGGGCTACAAACAATGTTCTTGTAGATGCTGTCGATGGAATGGGGAAGTTGTTGCAGTAGAGTGAAAATACATTTAGGCTCAAATACCCTGGAGACATTCCTTTGATTAGCCAAGATTTTGTGTTTAAAATTTATATTGAAATAAAAATATTATAAATTGGAAAACAAATGGTGCTGTAAAAAGAACAAGTAGTAGTTCCATATGTACTCTTTTTCCATAGGGGAATAGGTTGAGAATCTTTAAAAATTGGGTTCAAACTGTTTTGCAAAGTATATGCTTGCATGGAAACCTGCTATATCATATTTCTTTTTTCACTCTAACTTCACAGCTTTTTAGGAAAGAAATATACCTTGCCTACCATTTAAACTTGTAATTCTTCACTTTTGCACTTATAGTTTGATATATTTATCAACAGGTAATGTTCTCAGATGTTGTATAAATTACATTTTAATCTAGAATTCTATTCTGGAAATACATTAAAAGCTAAAAAAGTTTGGATAAAAAGCAACATTTGCCATGTGTTTTGTGCCCTAGTATTATTCCTGCAGATGTGTAAGGCTAAAAAGGTCCACCTATTACTGTAGGGATATAGCTAAAAAATCTCTCAAGCTGCCTGTAATAATCTCCATTATGTATAATGACCATTTTGATAATAGTCTTTAGAAGAGGTAATGGCCCTACTGAATGGTTATTACCTGTCTGTTCACGTTGGAAGCAAGATGCAAAAGCCAAAGGGGACAGTGAAATGGTCCTTGTAGTGCAGTCTGTAGGAATAAGAAATATTTAACAGAACGCAAGAAACAGACAAGCAAGCACCTTTGGTTGTAAAATTGTCTGCAGTGGTGCAGTGAGCCATTGTGAATTTTATGAAATAATAAAGATATAAAATAGTAATTAATAACAATACGAAAATTATCAATATGAAAGGTATTTTAACTTGAAATGTCTCAAAGTCTGTTCGAAAATAGAAGATATTGGAATGTTAAGTATAGTTTTGTGTGTTACAGAATGTTAAATGTTGTTATACTCCATTTCTATACTATGCCATAGGAGCAATATCACATTACTCCAGAGAGATGTCTGCACAAATGAAAGATCAAAAGTGTTTACATCTTCTACAAAATCACTGCATAAGCATCCCTATATACAAAATATAGGGTTATAAAAACAACAACTAAGTCATTGAGGAGCTGGAAGACTCAAACTGGCCTTTAAAATAGACAGAATTGTCTATGCTGATCATAGAAAAACCCGACCATAGAAAATCCTCTGCCACAAAAACATCAGGACTTCAACAATTTAGGTCACCTTTACCCAGGACAGATGACCAGCTCCAGAAGTTAACTCTTAATTCTTATCCATTATAATTATACATTTTTCCAGGCAGAGACTGCCCTTTAAACCGGCACCATGGTTAGCAGAACTTAGCCCTGATATCAGTTGAGACCTGTGGGATTTACCATAGATTACTGCATGTAATTAATAATTCTTAAATTACGGAAAAGTGAAATCATGAGTAGTCTTACTCTGGCCTTATACTTAGAGGTGTACTGCAAAGTTATACCCCCCAATAAAACTGGGTTAAAACATGTAATAAAAAAAAAAAAAATCCTGTTTTTTAAACTAGAAGAAAGGGACCATCCGAAAAATCGAGTGGTGTGTATCTCATCTGGAAGGAGATTTTTACAAAAGTAGTAGACAGTGTTTTAGGGTAAAAATACAAGACTGCAAAGTACAGTTACAGAATACTGTCTTTCATTTACTGCCTCATCACTACAGTTTGTGAACTGTTTAGACTTTTTCTATTGAAATTAGGTATTATATGACTAACATGTAAAAACGTATCTGTATTTATTTTATCCGTTACATGCAAGGTGGATTTTGGCATCTGTGTAATTTTTTTAACATCTCTAAAATCTTTGCCTTAGTAAAAGCCTCCAGCATTTACTTCTGGACAATTGTTAAGCTATAATTCAATTCCTCTTTTTATACTGACATTTAAGACATCTCAGACATCCCATCACGAGAAAGTATCTATGTGGAGAATACAGACCCTCCAAATTTCCTTTCAAACTTTCAAATAATCTTAAAGAAAAACAAATCTGTGATCTTTCAAAAAAGATAAGGCTACAAAAATTTCTCAAAAATACAAATGAATAAATAAATGTCAAAAATGCTGCTTAGAAAAGTTTTTTACAGATTAGAGTATGATTGTTTTCTTTCATTACTCTTTCATGGCAATTTTGCTTATAAAAACACACTGACAAAAGATTTATTTCCATATTGGTGCCAGCCAGCAGGAGTTCACAAGGGGGAGGTCCTGCTTGACAAACTTAATTTCTTGCTATGAAAACGTTACCCACCTAGCTAACCAAAGAAAACTAACTAATGTAATATATCTAGATTGCAGCAAGAACTTTGATACAGTCTCTCATGGTATCCTTATAAACAAAATGTGCAGCACAGCTGGATAAACACATAATGTAGTGGATGAACTATTGGCTGATGGGTCGGGCTCAAAGTTTACTCAGGGATGGTGACCAGTCACCAGCAACCTCGGATACACATACAGACTGGGGAGTGAGAGGCTGGAGAGCAGCCCTGCAGAGAGGGACTTGGGGGTTCAGGTCAATGGCAAGTTGAACATGAGCCAGGAGTGTGCCCTGGCAGCTAAGAGGGCCAACTGTGTTCTCAGGTGTACCAAGCACTCCACTGCAGGCCAATCAAGGGAGGTGATTATCCTGCTGTACTCCACACTGGTGCTGCAGCCTTACTTTAAGTACTGTGTGCAGTTTAGGGCACCACAGTATAAAAAGGACACCAAACTACTGGGGAGTGTCTAGAGGAGGCCACAAGGCTGGTGAAGAGTTTAGAGCAAAAGTCGTATGAGGAGCAGCTAAGTCACTTGGTCTGTTCAGCTTGGAGAAGAGGAGACTGAGAGGGGACCTCATAGCATTTTATTATTTCCTTATAAGGGAAGGAGGAGGAGCAGGTGCTGATTTCTTCTCTCTGGTGACCAGTGACAGGACCTGAGGGAATAGCAGGAAGATGTGCCAGGAGACGTTTAGATTGGATGTTAGGAAAAGGTTCTTCACCCAAAAAGGTGGTAGAGCACTAGAACAGCTCCCCAGGGAAGCAGTCATGGCTCCAAGCCTGTCAATATTCCAGAAGCATTTGGACAATGCACTCGGACATATGGTGTGAATGTTGGGGTTGTCCTATGCAGGGACAGGAACTGGACTCAAAGATCCTTGTGGGTCCCTTCCAACTCGGGACAATTTACAGTTCTACAATTGAATGATTTTATGATTTTAGGTAGTGAATTTTTTTTTTTTTTGTTCAAATGGGTTTCTTTTCCAGAAAAAGATGTTTTAACAACATTTCCTAGTCATACAGATTCTGATGGCATTTGTCAAGTATTTTGGAGGGTCAGGTTCAGATCTTTGCATGGCTACAGGCCTTATCGGATAGGTTGTACTTAGCTTCATGGTTCAGCCTTTTGTAATACTAGGATAACAGTACTGTTTTGCAGACTTTTCCGACCTTTAAAGACTGTGGTGTCCTCTTATTCTACAGCTATAGCAACAGCACCTAGACACCTACCACTTCCAAGACACGTGAGTGTCAACAGGACCCCAAGATCCACACTTCCCCCATGTTCCCTAGTTAACCATGCAGCATAAGCATTTCTTATCCCAGTTTGCTGGAGAAGGATACAGCTACGTTCCTCGGGAGAGAAACTGGGGAACAGACGTTTGGGTAACCACATATACATCTCTTAAATGTCTCCTGAGTAGCACTGGTTCAATTTCCTTGCTTTGCTGGCTCCATCCATAGTCCATCGCACCCACCAAAGGCAGGACACACTTAGCAGCCTGAAGCTCTGTGGTTGGAAGACTCTGGACTTTTCAGCACTCCATATTTTTCACAGCTGAAAACAACAGCAGAGAACTGAATGTTCCAGAAATATATTTTTTTCACACACTCAGGATATGAGTCATGTTCAAGCTGAGAGGACAGCCTGTTCCAAGATCTGTCCCTCCACTCTTGTTATCGCTTGCTATTTATTTTATTTATTTTCACACTATGGAATACTTTTTTAACCATCTTTTAGTTACATTCACAATAAATGAGTGTTAAAACGACGGAATCACAGAATAGTTGAGATTGGAAGAGATTTCTGGAGGGCAAGTGACCTGGCCCCTTGCTCAAGCAAAACCTGTACATTTTTGTCCATTGTTAGTTGTCCACTGCTATGTCCAGATGAGTTCTGAATAATTCCAAAGAAATGGGTAAAAAATATGCAGACTTTACAGTAGATACTTGTGGAACATTTGGGTTCTCAAGGATACAGGAAGGAATAAAATAATTTTGGTTTTGCTGAAGTGTGAAAAATCTAAGAATCCGATGCAGTTAACAAAACAACCCAACAAAATTCCCTGCAAAATTTAAAAAACAGCTAAGGGAAATTTAAAGGAATTTTTCTTCTAGACATAGAAATTATCACACTGTAGTGAGTAGGTATGCTACCAGGTTAAGTGCAGAAAGCAGTTCCGCATTCAGCTTGGCTGGTGTGATTACTGATTTTGAACACAGAACATATATAGCAGGGTATGACATTATGTCAGCCAACTTTGCCTGGAAGAGAGGACATGCAACACCCACAAAAGAATCAGGCTCATTTCAAATGTTTTTAAAGGATGCTCCTAGGTGAAGTACAAGAAAGAAAAGAAGGCAAAACAGTAACTATATATTAGGACACAGAATAGGCTTTCTGGGCCTAAATAAATAAATTTGAGCAGATTTTTTAGAAAAATTGTCTATTTCATTTACAATTAAAAAATTTTAAAAAATCTGGTTTGTAGTCATATAAATTTTAAGTTATCTCTGAAGTGCATTGTGAGTAGAAAGAATACATATTGGTAAAGTCATAAAATATTATAGTGTAGAGTCAAGATTCTTACAAATAAGAGTCAAAAGTTTATTCGGAAAAAAAGGCATTATTTAGTCTAAATTGCACAAATAAGTTAAATTCAGAATTTGATTTAACGGTTGCAAAGTGTCGGCAAAATCATAAAACAAGAATTAATGGAAAGACTACAGAATGGTAGTTCTGTGTTCAAAGAATATAATTCTAATTCTCTTTTTACTTTTCTCTTACTTTTTAAATCCCAGATCGTACAAGCATATTAAGCCAGCATGATCAATATGATACTTTAATTTGCCTTTTGTCTACTTTTTCCCCTTTTTTGGCAGTCGCATGGAGTTACTGTAGCAAAATAATTTCTGGCTGGCATGGTGCCCAGAAAACTTGCGGAACCACTGAAACTGGTTTACCTTCGTTCCTCACAACAGTCACTTGAATACAAAGTTTTGTAATGATGGTTTGTTTCTCCTGCAGTTTTATGGTATTTCAATGGTCTGAAATATCCTACTTGATGATGATTTGCATTATTATGGGTCTATCATAAACTACAAAAATTGCCATAAAATGTTGGGAAAACTCTACATCACATCTTTACCCAGATTTCTCAGTGATGACATTTGAGTCTGCTTCAGATAATTTTATTCATTTGTTCGCAGAAAAACATACTCCTCTTATCAGGTATTACTGGACAACACATTTTGGGGTTCTGGTGACCCTTAAATGGCGCAAAGAAATAACATTTTTTCCAGTGCACGAAGCAATGGCTCAAGACTAAAGAGAAACACATCAATTTGATGTTGTTTACTATCAGTTAAAGAGAATAACCTACAGGTTTTCCTCTTTTTTGACCTCACTGTGGAATCCCTGTTACAAACAGCTTAACAACCCTGATTGCTATCCATATTACTACTACTAGACAAAAGTGCTTTTACTTCTAGGAAAAGGACTTTCCTCAATCTAAATCTTGCTACAGAAGACTGTTTATCTCATTTGTTTACTGGCTATCAAAAGTTGAAACATCAAGCAGATGAGAAGCTTTGAGGGAAAATACAGGAATATCGTAAACAGTAACTGCATTTCTGCTCAGTGATATGTTTACAAGATGAAAGTGATACAGTTTCATGATTCCAGTTTCATGTAAATTGAACTCTATTCATCCCAGCAGAGCTCTGACATTCTGAGCTATGCACATTGGTGTGGACTTGCAATAGCTTCTTTGAAACCAGTGGGATAGCCCTGGTTTTATGCCAGGGCACTGGAGACAAGGATCTGGTCCAGTATTCTGGCATCTGAGATCACACCTGGACACCAAAAGCAAACCTCAGACAGAAGACTTTTATCAAGGCTTTTCAATACAAGCTTGGAAAACAGATACAGCAAACAAGCAAGATACATGTAAATCAGCAAAAGCCATCATTCTACTATCCTGACCCTGCCTCATAGTTCATTTGCCGCCATGAAACCTGTCTATGGGGCACCATCCCCCCATATCTTTGATTAGATAAAACTTAAATTCTGGAATCCGTTCTGAAAAGACAAAAAATATTGAGCTGCTCCCTGGTTTCACTGCTCACAGCCACCCTCTGGTAAAGGGCCTTACCCACCTCTGTGAGCAATCCAACAATCTAAACACTTTTCTTCTTTAGACTAAGGAGGGAGAATTAGTCTTATTATTCATAAGGTTAAGCACTGGAAAGATCCTTTAGTACTTGGAAGATCACACTTGTAGGAAAAGAAGCAGAAGAATGATGGAAATTTGGGATTCTACTTCCAATCAGAGAATAGCAACAGCAATTTCTGCCCTTACTGTAGTAATATCTGTCTGTAAAGGTATTCATTCTCAATATTAATTCTATACAATAAAAACCCTGAATATGGCAAAATTTAGATGTAATATGAGCACTCAGTACCTTCCCAGAACAGGTTGTTCATTGTGGTTTTCAGATTTCCTCTTTCGCCTCATTGTGGCTCCACTGCCCATATTTCCTATTCCTACGTTAGCATAGGGCCATTTTTCTGAAGATCTCACTTGAAAACAACACGGCTATCTCTGTTGCACCCCTAGCTCCACAGAGAATCTGCCTGCGTTTCATACTGACTTTTATTGGTGTTATACAAAATCCCATTCCAGATTTGGATCCTCTTTAACATCCTACCTCTTCTTTTCACAGAGGACATCCATTTTGTCCCGACATCAGCACTTGATTCAATTCTGCACAGAAAGCAAGGAAAAGATACAAAGTTGAAAACTTGTTCCAATTCTCAAGTGTATGTAGTTTTTCCAGGGTTTCCAAATAATTTACTAAGATTCTTATTTTATCTCCAGACACAAAAATTGCTTGGTCATGTTTACAAAGCTAATTTACTGCAATTTAGCAATATTCTCAAAACTGTCAATGCCATAATCGTCTGTAGTCTGAATAACTTTGCCAGTGGTACAATTAAAGTAATAAACCATGAAACAATTATTTAAGAAATATGATACTGAGTTAATAGTGATTATCACAGAGTCAGTCTATCTAGATAACTAGATATCACAGTATCACAGAATCACAAGGTTGGAAAATACCTCTGAGATCATCTAGTCCAACCTATGACCCAACACTAGCACCCACTCGTCATTTAAACCATGGCACTAAACGCCTCATCCAATCTGGTTTTAAATACCTCCAGGGACGATGACTCCACCACCTTCCCGGGCAGTGCATTCCAATGGCCAATCACCCTTTCAGTGAAAAAATTTTTTCCTAATATTATGCCTAAACCTCCCCGACAAATCTTGAGACCATGTCCTCTTGTTCTGTCACTGAATGCCTGAGAGAAGAGACCAACACCTGCCTGCCTACAACCTCCTTTTAGGTAGTTATAGAGAGCAATAACGTCTCCCCTGAGCCTCCTCTTCTCCAGGTAAACAACCCCAGCTCCCTCAGTCGCTCTTCATAGGGCTTATGTTCGAGCCCCTTCACCCTCTCCATTGCTCTCCTCTGGACACACTCCAGTATCTCAACATCTCTCTTAAACTGAGGGGCCCAGAACTGCACACAGTACTCAAAGTGCGGCCTGACCAGTGCCGAGTATAAGAGGATGATAACTTCTCTAGTCCTGCTGACCACACCATTCCTGATGCAGGCCAGGATACCATTAGCCCTCTTGGCCACTTGGGTACACTGCTGGCTCATGTTGAGTTTCCTGTCCACCATCACTCCCAAGTCCCTTTCTACTTGACTCTCGCCAGCCACTCTGTCCCTAGCCCATAGATCTGCATGTAGTTGTTGTATCCAAAGTGTAGAACCCGGCACTTGGACTTGTTAAACTTCATCTCATTGGAATTAGCCCATCTCTCCAGTCTGTCAAGGTCCCTCTGTAGGCCCCTCCTACCCTCCAGCAGATCGACATTTCCTCTCAGCTTGGTATCATCTGTGAACTTGCTAATGATGGACTCAATCCCCTCATCCAGATCATCAACAAAGATGTTAAACAGGACCAGGCCCAACACCGACCGCTGGGGGACACCACTAGTGACCGGTCACCAACTGGATGAGACACTGTTCACTATCACTCTCTGATCTTGACCAACCAATCAATTCCTAACCCAGCACAGAGCACTCCTGTCCAAGCCACGGGCTGCCAGCTTCTCCAGGAATCTACTATGAGGAATGGTGTCAAAGGCCTTGCTGAAGTCCAGGTATACCACATCCACAGCCTTCCTCTCATCCCCAAGCTGAGTCATATGGTCATAAAAGGAGATCAGGTTGGTCAGGCAGGACCTGCCCCTCCTAAATCCATGCTGGCTGGGCCTGATCTCCTGATCTATCCATCATTCTGCAGCTGCCACATGATTGCACCCAGGATTATCTGCTCCATAATTTTACCTGGAACCGAGGTCAGACTGACAGGTCTGTAATTACCTGGATCATCCTTACGGCCCTTCTTGTGGATGGGCATCACATTGGCCAACTTCCAGTCATCCAGGACCTCTCCAGTGAGCCAGGACTGTTGATAAACGATGGAAAGCGGCTTAGCAAGCTCGTCTGCCAGGTCTCTCATCACCCTAGGATGGATCCCATCCGACCCCATAGACTTGTGAGGATCCAAGTGGCTCAGCAGGTCTCTAACTTCTTTCTCCTGGATTACAGGGGAGCTATATTCCATCCTGACCTCATCCACCACTTCAGAAGGCCAGTTGTCCAGTGAACAATCGGAATTAGTATTGAAAAAGGAGGCAAAGAAGGCATTAAGAACCTCAACCTTTTCCTCATATTTAGTTACCATATTTCCCTTGACATCCAATAAGGAGTGGAGGTCATTGCTGTTCTTCTTTCTGCCATTAATATATTTGTAAAAACACTTCCTGTTGTCCTTAATAGAAGTGGCCAGTTTGAGCTCCAGCTGGGCTTTTGCTTCCCTAATTTTCCTCCTACACGACTTAAAGCTATCTTTGAATACAACCTGATTTATCAGCCCTTCTTTCCAAAGGGAATACATCTTTTTCTTACTTAGCTCCTTCAGAAGCTCCTTATTCATCCAGGCCGGCCGTCTGCCCCTATGGCTTGTCTTATGGCACATCGGGACAGCCTGATCCTGTGCCTTCAAGATTTCGTTCTTGAAGTAACTCCAACCTTCCTTCCTGGACCCTCTTTTTTTTAAGGGCTATTTCCCAGGGTACTACCCTGACTAGTTCCTTAAATAATCCAAAATCTGCCTGCCAAAATTCCAGCATGGACGTCCTGTTCATGCTCTTCCTTGTTTCATTGTTTATGGAGAACTCGATTATCTCACGATCACTGTACCCCAGAAAGCCTCTGACCACAACATCGCCCACCAGCCCTTCTCTATTCGTGAACAGCAGGTCAAGGATACCCTCACCCCTGGTAGGCTCACTCATCAGCTGTGACAGAAAACAATCCTCAATACATTCCAAGAACTTTCTGGAGTGCCTCCTCTTGACTGTGTTAAGTTCCCAGCAGATATCTGGGAGATTAAAGTTTCCTAAAAGAACAAGGGCAACCAATCTTAAGACAAATTCCAGCTGCTTAAACAACAATAGATCCACCTCTTCCTCCTGATCGGGCAGTCTGTAACATACCCCAACCAGGATGTCAGTCTTGATTGCCCCTCTGACTCTCACCCATAGGCACTCAATCTGGTCATCACTAATCTCAACTTCTTTGGCGTTAAGAGATTCCTTTATATACAGGGCCACTCCTCCACCCCTTCTCTCCCGCCTGTCTCTCCTGAAGAGTTTGTAGCCTTCCATGACAGCACTCCAGTTATGATAGTCATTCCACTATGTTTCCATGATAGCAAGTACATCATAGCTCTCCTATTGGACCAGGATTCCAGCTCCTCATGTTTATTATCCATTCTGCATGCATTAGTGTACATGACCTTAAGTTGGGTTACTGACTTCACCCTTGATGATGACTCACTCCCTACAGCACATCACTGGTGAGCCTGGTTACATCCCCCAACCGTAATCCTCTCTTTTCTTTGCCTGATAATACTCTACAGTGTGATTGCACTAGACCGTTTCTGCATATTTCTTCCATCACTTTTTATAATGTTGTCTACATGCCATTGATGAATAAAGGTGTTCAGGAAGTTTTGTCAGTTGTTGACTAATTTGCCAAAAGGTCTAATTTTGTGAGTCAACAGCTCTGTTCTTTGTAATAGTTCGAGCAGTAGTTCATTAAAATCCCTGATCATTAAACTATTGTTAAATTCAGTTTTCTGAATGTTAAATTCAGTTTTCTGCTGCAGGTGAATGGAACAAATATATTATTTGCAAAAAAACGTCATGGTTGCCTCTAGCCTGCAGATCAAGTCACACACAAAACATGGAGTAGTAGCAGAAGAAAAACGATTGTGACTCAACACTACACTGACAGAGAGAAAAAGAGATCTCCTCTTTCCCAGCAGAGAATTCATTTGATAATCCATAAAGAGTTAAAAATCATGGTTATGTCCCCTGTGTCTTGTGTGTATATATGCTGTAAAGTGTTGGTTACAGATTTGTGATTATTCATTAAGTCTGATCTCCTTGAACATCAACTGTTCTATATTAGTTCTGTATAGTAAGTAACTACCATGAAGAAACACTTTTTCAATCCTTCCTGCTACAAACATCAAATAACATCCAAAAGCATTTCAGTGACAGAATCCAGGTGAACTGCTTTGAGAAAAGGCCTGTATCTTGTTACTATGAATTCCAAATAATGTAAATGTAGCAGTAAGTAGGAGTCCTGACACCACTAACATATTCTGGCACAAACATAATCAGAGCCAAGAGGGACTGATGAACATAACTCCTTCTTGCTCTTCGCATTTTATCTTTCAAAATACCATTAACACTAACAATACTATGTTGTGAAAGTGGAAGGGGAAATATTTTTGTCAGTGATGGTCAACAGGAAAATTCTGAAAAGCTGTCCTGTGCTGTAACTCCATGTTATAGGCCAACATACGTGTCTTGTTTCTGTTGTATAGCTTCTTCAGGTGAGAACTAGTCCCAAAGCTGCCTTTTAAAATTAGGAAAAGGCTCCAGTCAGCATCAGCCCTCCTGAAGGCTTAGTAAGGAGACCCATGGGAACACTGTAGAGAGTCATGCTTAATAAGTGTAATCATTTCCCATTTGAAGCATGAACTTTCTCCTTGGGATGGACAAAAAAAAAAAAAAAAACCACAGGAAAGCCAAAGAATAAGCCATTTAAGATGGGATTTCTTATCCTCATTATACCGTTCTCTGAGGGGCTTTTAAGAACAAAAAAGTGCCACCTTGAGATCTCCTCTGAAAAGACTGAAAGGAAATTCACGTAAATACTATAAAGCAGCTCTCTAAAGATCCCAAATTCAGACTCAAAATATGTCCTTTGGACCCAACATGGGTGAGAACTCATGGAGGCTGAAAATCTTGTACTAACACCTCTTGACAACGTGAACAGGCAACCTATCACAGTGTGGGATATTGGCAAAGTCATCACACAAGAACTATGAAGAAGAAGCTGATCTATAAGCTAAGGGGAGAAGTATTTTACTGATCATCACTGGCTCCTCTGTATGAATTTTGCAGGAGAGAGGTGTGTTAGAGATTCTCTGACTTGCATAGAGCAAAATTAATTTGCCCAACAACAAAGGAATGAAAGATCAGATTCTGGGAAAGAAAGGTGGTAAAACCTAACTCAATGTACACAGACTTCTTTATGTACTGAGAGGGAATCTCACAGCTGTTTACTGCCTTCTCACAAGAAGGAGGTAAAACAGCTGCTAATCTCTCTTGTGACCTGTGATAGGACTAGAGGTAATAGCAGGAAGATGTGCTAGGAGAGGTTTAGAGTGGATATTAGGAAGAGGTTCTTCACCCAGCAGGCTGGGAAGCACTGGAACCACTCCCCAGGGAAACAGTGATGGCACCCAGTCTGCCAGCATTGAAGAAGCATTTGGACAATGCGCTCAGACACACGCTGTGAATGTTGGGAGTGTCCTGTGCACGGATAGGAGTTGGACTCAATGGACATTTTGGGTCCCTTCCAGCTTGGGTAATTCTATGATTCTATGATTCAGTCATCATTCTCAGATGAGCACAATATGATTTATCAGTCACTGCAGTGGGTTACTTCTACAAACATTGTAAATACTCCAACAACAAGATACAAATCAACTTCTCTTTACAGTATTCAGGTAATTTTAAAAAAAATAAAAGACAACACTCATTAGCATTAGAAACAAGAAACATCCATCCAAAATAAAGGATACACACTGTCTACACACTGCTCCCAAAGTAAAAATATTATTTTTTTCTGTTCACAAGAACAGTAACTCAATGGAACTATATGAAATATTTTTCAAGAGATTAATATAAAATCCAGTCATGGCTTATTGGTCTTATCTGCCTAGAAAGTAATTCATCTGTGATAGCAACTTTCTATATTTTGCATGACACCAATTGCCTTACTTCTGATTAGCAAGTAATAATTATTAATGCTACAAATTAACACATTAATAACTGTAATGGTAATGCTAGAACTGAATCCACTCATTAATAGCAAATTACTGCCTCTTCCTCCAATTCCTTTCCCACATTAAATTAAAAACATTCTGTACTAAGAAAAGGCCTGCAATAAGGTAAAAAGTACGCGAAAGTATAGCATAAAGAGCTGCTCCGTGCACAAAACCTTTCCTGATGGTTGTTGTTTCTTCAGGTTTCTTTGGCTGACTCGAGATGAGCCATCCAGAAAGAACAGAATGCTCATGAGAGAGAGTCAAATTGTTGGTGTATGTAGTATCTGTGTGACTGACTGTGTACATGTGTATGCAATAACTGAGGCCCTATTCAAGTCAGAAGAACATGAACTTCAGCCTGAACTTTGGGTATCAGATGTTCATTGTAATGATTGCTACTGCCACTTTGCTTTCCGTGGTAAAGAACACGAAGCATCTGCAGCTGAGCTGAAATTAGCCCTATCCTGATGTCCCTCTCTAAATGTTTCCCTGTTATCTCCCACTTGTCTTGATAGCTAATACAGTTCCTACAGCTGCTGTATCATATTAGGTCAGAGCAATGAAAACGAATGCCATTTTCTTGATAGCTTATGCAGAATTGTTGTAATTTGAATCAAGTCTCTCTAGCCTCTTCCTTTCTTTCTATCATATTTTTTTCTGCCCCTCATACTGAATATATTGTGGCCCTGGCGAGCTGCCATTCTAACTGCACATTAGAAATGGTAGAGTTTTCCTCTATCTGATTCTCTAAAATGAGTTCACCAAAAGGTGCAGACCCAGCACATTTGTGGTTTTTCCTATAAATTACTTTAACACTGTGTCCAATCATATATATAATTTCAGATTTTCAATTTCAACTCACTGCTGTGTCAGCACAGACTCTACTGATACGTCTAACGTATTTAGCTTAAAATGAAACGGATGGCATTTCATTACCAGGAAGATAATATTTTTGAATATGTTTGCTGCATGGCAGGATCTGTCATTATTCTGTCATTTTGTGTTCGGAGTGTGTAATAGCTTTTTAATGCTTTGATGTATTTTATTTATACATGTAATATTTTTCTAATATCATGGGGTGGTTTAACTCATTGGACACATTACAAAACCTTAATTGAAAGCTTTTAAGTATTAGTTAGGGGGAAAAGGCTTAACAAATTGCCAGTATTTTTAAAAAATCTAATAAAGAGTAGCCAAAATACTGAAAAACCCATCTCATTCTCACTCATTCCCATTGCTCCTCAACTCCCTCCAACACTCAAAACACTCTGAAATGAAAGAAAAGGGAAAGAAAATCCCACAGTCCCCTGAGATGTTCAAACTGTCAGCATGAAGGTAAGTAACACAGGAAATCTTGAACGTGCCCAACTGTGAATGACAGGAGCCCTCTTATTGGAGGAAGTTTCTGGCAGGCCTGAAATCCTTAATGCCTAGTTTCTCAGTTCTTTGACCAAAGTCATGGAATTTTAAAACTACTAAGTTGGTTTAAGTAGGTTTTTTATTTTTATTTTTTTTTTTTGTGCTTGCCAGGAAATTATACTACTTATGTAGATTAATGTAATGCCACAGCTAAAAGCATTTCCAGCAAACAGGTAAGCACTAAAGGGCATTTCTTGATACCAGCAGGAAATGGTACATGAGCCGTAGTAACTGCTATGTGCACTGGACTAGTCTTGTTATGTTCTGCATGCAAATGGATAAGAATATTCATTGTTTAAATCAAGATTGTCGTATCATATTGTGCAATGTTAGCTATGGTCTTCTACGTCCAATTTTTAAATTGTTATGTTCTTTTTGTTTTTTCCTTTTAAAACAGCTATAGGTACTATAGAACATAGTCACTCATTTTTCCAGTAGTTTCTGTTCTTTCACAGAAGAGATCCATTCCCCAGATGACCAATTTTTTTATTGCAGAAAGCACCATTTTCTCTAAGCTATTTCAACTGCACTCTTCAGAGAGGAGGAAAAACATTGCTGTCCTTCTTACAGCAGAGGCAAGGTAGAAATAAATTAGAAACAGCCTTCTCAAGTACAGCTGACTGAAATTAAGTACTTAAATTTGTATGATTTCATGTTTTAAAGCTGGCTATATATTTCTGAAAATCAGATTACTTTTTCAGATACCTAAATTTGGATCAAGGGACCTGCCTTTACATTTTGTGGCCAAAAGTCCCAGCCATCAAGGACATTTAGGTATTTAATTTGTTTTTAAAAATGAAAGCATTTGAGACTCAAATATTTTGCTAGATCTGATTTTGGCCATGTGGTGTTAAGTATCAGCCATCAAGAGACAGCATTTTATTTCATTTTATTTTATCTTGTTTTACTGACTGCTCAGACAGGCAGAATATCAAGTTTATTTTTAGAGAAAGTGACAATTTTTCCTATGGACCAACTCATTTTAAATAACTAACAGAAACACTTAAGATAAAGAGTGGGAAGAAGGAAAGAATAAAAAAAACATAATTAATAATTCCCAGGAAGAAAATATGGAAAATTATAACAATACATTTTTTGTTGTTCTAGTGGAATATGTGCTGAAAAATGAGAATATCAAAGGAGGTCTATACTTCCTTAGCAAAAGATATCGGAAAACGAAACATGCTCTAGCTAAGTCCTTTTTATTTATTGTTAGGCTTTAATTTCTTGTTTTAAGTTTTCCCTGTATAACAGATCGTGGCAATAATTCATGTTTAAAATAAAACGAATAGCTTTGTGACAGCTATTTCTTGTATCTTTCCAAATAGCTGGTTTATCAAGGCAATAACTGCAACCTTCTTTCTCCACCATTGACAAGCTGCTTTCCACTCCTTCCTGTTTTATGCAGAACACTTCTCCACCATCCAGTACAACATTTTAAACTGCATTTTTCAGGGACCTTTTCTGTATGTAGGTGTACTAACAAACAGATGCAGGAAAGTAATCCCTTTCCCATATTATTCACCTGTATACGTATTCCAAGTATTCTGGGAAATTCCTGTTGATGGGGCTTTTGCTGTTATGTTCTGACTGAAGATCACACAAGTGACAAACACCACCAGCTGCAATGTCAGCATTAATGCCAAAACACTACAGCAAAGGTATCTGAATTTCCTAGGTTAATATACATAAATGTGGATCAAGTCAGAGCCTCTCAACAATAAGAACCTGCAAGGAGACAACTGCCTAATTCTAGATTCAGGCTTCACTCTCCTTAGTAAATCTGGAAGATATTTGAAGACCAAGGTTTTACCTTCAAAATAACCTAATGGAGTAGTTGAATGTTCGTGCAGCTGTGGGGTTTTTTTACTGCCTGTTGCGAATTTTCAGAAAGAGCTCAGTGACATTTTTGATGTACCTCAATTTCTTCATTGCAAGCTAATGGTAAAAAAGCTTACTCACTGGAACTGTGAGTCACACAGACTCAAAGATTAATTACCTTAGTACCCTTCAAGTCAATTAATCCCACAGTACAACCAACTCCGAACATAAGGCTGTGCCTCATTAAAGTCAACCAGCACTGAAACTTAATGTATTCAACAATGCATATCTTTGTTTAGAAGCTGTTTAGAAGCTACCCTCAATTAGAAACTGTTCTCCTTTACTAGCTGTACCATTACCCTGCAAGCCTCCAAGGAAGCTAATTAAACTTAATAGAAGCACTCCATTTAAAGCAGCAGAGAAAATTAATTAAATATTGTAGAAATCCTGGACTTAAAATGAAGATACATAGCAAACATAAATCAATCCACACATCTCAGCATCTTACCCAAGTCATTTTGACCCTTCTATAAAGTGTTGTCTTGTGTAAATGCACCATATGTTAACACTGGGAGAAATGTAATGTATCCTAGAAAACTATTGTAAAAAATGTGTTATTCTTTAACTTGGAACACCATACAAAAGTAAAATTTTGTTGACTCACCAAAAGTGCTGACCCAGCAATAAAGATGTCCATCCTAAAATTGTTCTATTTATTAGGTTGAGAATATCATTTGTTTCATGTTCTGAAAGGGATATGGCAGGAATTACAACCTTCAATACATCGGATGCTCTGGTTTTGTGTCCATCCATCAAAAGGAGGATACTTACCTGATCTGCTTACCTGATCTGTTTTTTATGTATCTTAGGTCTCAGTTTCCTCAATAGCTGAGGAGACTACGGGACTATGTGTGCAGAAACATCTGGATCCATACTGAATTGAAAACATGTTTTCTAAGACAATTAGTAATTATGGTGCATGTTAGTAAGAATTCTGATATGATTAATGCCAGAATAGAACAGAACAGTCAAGCTAGAAGGGACCTACAATCATCACCTAGTCCAACTGTAGTCAAGCAGCTACCCTAGAGATATTATTAGGCACTATCTAAGGAGAGGTGTGTACATTTGTGTATTACAGTAATCCTAGTTCTGCATTTGCAGAGAAACTGCAGATGTGGTCAAGATGTCGCACCTCTCAAACACTTCTGGTGCTCACTGGTCCTGAATGTTTATCAAACTGGACTCTGAATACTTCAGAAGCTAGGAAAGTATAAAAGCTGTTAATGCTCAAGTAAAATCTTTCATGTCCTGTGTTAAGGAAAATCCTGCAAGTGGTACCAGCTTCAAAAAAATTAAAATCCATACAATGCCACCAACACATCCAAATTAGATCTCCATGCACCTCACCCAACAACTTTCCAGATATTAGACTCTTGTCTCTATGGTCAATTGAGCAGCTGTGACTCCCACTGAAAATTAACAGAAACTGCAGGAACCACAACCTTCTCTAGATTCTTCCATTAAATATAATCTTTACTGAGGTGGAATATAATCCACAGCTACCCTGAACAGAGTAGGCAGACATAGAAATAAAGCAACACTGTTCTTTGGTTATTAAAAGTTTTAAGCGGGCATAAATGACCTATTTGTTTAAGCTTAAGACTATTTTCTTTAGCTTGGTATTTTTGTTTTTCCTGACCTCTTAATCCAGAAAATATGGAGGAATTTGAGCTCTGAGCTTACAGAATCTTCAGCTAGTGACACTACACACCATAATATGAAGGAAATAATTCAGCTCCTTGCTATGCTTTAGTTCTCAGCTGTCCACGGCTATGTGTTTAAGTGCACCCTCTCTTTAGCACAAATCCTTCCAGTTTCACGTAGCACGTCCCACCACAGAAAAAAAATAAAGACATGGACATGTAAACATTATTGGCAAAAGAGTTATTTTATCCCTCTCTGGAAAGTATCTGTACACTAAAATGTATATTTTATAAATTCAATGTCTGAACATCAATCCTTTGCATAAACTTTAGCAAATAAACATTTGAAATTTCACAATCCTTTTTGACATGTTAGCCAGATGTCAGCCACACTCACAAGAAATATCTTCCTGGAGGAGAAATGCAGATTTATTAACAAGTATACGCTTTCAAGTGTCTTTTCTACAAAGAGGAGCCACAAAAGAGGAACAATTCCAAAAGAACAAGGCAGGAATCAAGTAAGACAACTTCATATAGTGTAGACAATTACAAATACTGTATTTTGAAAAATTAAGTAGGTGAAAATAATAATGTAGAAACCACAACGATCTCAATATATATCTTTTGTATTTTTCAAGCTACTGAGCAGAAAATGGTACGAGAATCTTTTGCCCAGTTTCACCAAAATACGTTTTAGCAATTAATGTGTTTCCATCAATCTATCCGTATTTTAGTTTGTCAAAGAACAAGCACTACAACATTCTCTCCATATTTTTTCATGAAGCTGCTGCCAATTACTTTTTTTCACATAAATTTGTAGTCTAGGATGAGTTGAACTAGTTCAAGCCTTTCTGATTTCCTACTGTGAGGGTAGGACAACCAACGTCTAGAAGAATTCCCATTGAACATACCCTAAGCTGTTTCGCTTTTAGACAAGTTTTAAAACAAAACACATTTTCCTACCAAATGTACAGTCTGATTGCTGACTTGTATGAAGAAGATAAACCAGAGACAATCACCTGTCAGGAATTTTCCTTACTTCCTACTTTAAGAAAATTTTTAAAAACAAAATGAATTTTTTAAAGAACGACATTAGTCTAGAAATTATGCATACAGTTTTATGTTTACAGCTGAATTTTTCTTTACCACATTTTTGCCCACAGATAAGATACCAGCATCCAAACCATTGAATAGGCCAGAAAAAAAAACAACTTAGTCTAACAGAAGCTCTTCTAAAACAGATTTTTAAGGGATGGTCCCAGCTGTGAAACAAACTCCTATGAAAAGTAAAGGCCATCTCAAATCTCCCTATTTCCACTGTAATCTGCCTTCTTCCACATAAATGTATAGCTGAATACACCTTATAAAAAAACAAACAGATAAACAAACCAACAAAAGGTATACTGCTCTAACAGTTCTCCTCTTAGAGGGAACAATGAACACGGATTAGCTGTAAGACACAATGTGCAAGATACGTTTATCAACATTGAAAGCAATAGGGGTTATATAGTTAGCACAATCAGAGAGAAAAGAAGCAAAGAGAGAAGTACTACAAATATCAGCCTCTGAAAGAGGTCTTTTAAATTTTTGCTTTAATAAACAAATACATTTTATGGACATGACATCAGTGATTATTAGTATAAATGATGTTATACTTTTTAAATGTCAAATATTTAAATCTCTTAGCAGTTTAACATTGTTTAATTCTGCTAACTTCATTAAAATTTTGTTTTATAATCAAATAGCTGTTTGAAATTGGGCCCATAATTTTACTTATTTTTAGCCTGTGAAAAATGTGCTAACTAATGCATGTTTTTGAACAGCCTAAGCGTATCAGTTGCTTATGTGCTATTAAACCATTTTAGATATTCATATAAACACATTCAGACCAGAAACTTACTACTCAGAGCAAAAGTATTATTCTCGTTCAGCTAGGAGCTCTACTTACTACTCTCGAAGCTTGTTCTGTGAAATAAAATTGCATAATAAAACCTGTAATATTTCACAATATAACATGGACTATGGAGAACAAAGTGTAAAAACTTCCATAGGATCTTTAGTTGACATTTATCCCTTAATATAAAGATGGGATATACTCCAACCAAACGTAAAGGCACTGAGTCTTGAATCCATTTGTATGAAGATGCCTTCACCTTTCTAGGGACCCAAAAAGAAGTGAACATGACAGTTTTAAGGTCTCTTTATATTGTACCAATAGTGAGGTCAACTTCTCTGAAAAATGAGTGTGAGGTTCATAACTCTTTTTACTAAAAGCAACTAACCAGGTTATAATGTGTTAAAACTAACCAGGCTATAATGTGTTAAACCATGTGTGAGTCCAAAGAATTACGTTTAAAACCACCCCTTTAGCATTTTTTTTATGTTGAGCCACAGAAAGAGTGCTTGGTTTTTTGCCACTGTTCCATAAAAGCCAAAGTGTAAGTCCCTCTGGAATTACTGCATTGTTGCAAAGTTTATAATTTAGTCATTCATGGATTTGTTATAAAAGTAGCACATTTGTTAGCTGGATTTTATCCTGAATTATGTGTCTGGAAGTCACTAAATTTCAAATTATCTCAATCAGAGGCAGTTCTGTATTAACTTATTCATGCCAGCTGTTACAGAAGGTGGAACAATCCCCTTTCCTGTTTGAATGCATTTCTGGATCTGCTTAAGAAAACAGTGCCAGGTATACTCTGACTCCAGAGAACGCTTCTGTGCTCCTGTGTAGCTATATATCAAAAAGAGGATTCTCTTTGCTTTAGCAATAGATCTTGACACCTTGCAGTGGACTGTTCTGCCATACCCACCAATGTTCTTTTAGACCTGCATTGCAGGAAATACACAATATCCCAATTGATCATCCGCTCTCTCTATATCTTGCCCGACTCACAAAAATACTTTCTTTGTCGCTATGACTGTCTCGAATGTTGTTCTCCTTTCTATGTGTTCAGATTACAACAAATCCACACATTGATATCTTCCTTGTTCGACAAAAACACTTGAAACAGCAGCAGTATGAAGAGCTTGACCTGATTTAAAACACAACAGCTTCATACCAAGCAGATTGAAGTGATATGGTTCACTCAGAGCCCTCAGATGATGAGAATTAAAAAAACTTCCCATGCATGGAGACTCAGACTTGAAGATCTGCTCCTAATTTTTAAAGTTATCCATTCTCTAACTCTTGAGCTACCTCCAGAGCCATTTCTTCGCCCTCAGTCACAAATTGTCCAGAGCCACACTGTATTCAGTACATAAAAATGGACTCTTGAAAATAGGGAAGCAGACATCTCTGTAAGACTGAATGCAGACAGGATTGCTGTTTGCAAAAAAAAAATACGAAATCTCCAAATTATCCCATAAGTTAAGTACAATCATAGCAGGAACTTACTTCGTAACACCTGTGTCTCTTCCTCTTCAGTATCTTTACTCTTGAAAGTTGTCATATCCAATCTATAAGTTAGTCTTCTCTCAATCACAAGGATCACAATTAAACATCTCCTCTAATATTGCCATTTACATCTAACTTTCTGGACACTTATCCAGGATTTCTCAGTTAGGAGTCTGATATATGAGACATACGCAGAGAATACAAAAGACATTGACTGAAGAAGAATTCAGTCAAAGTTGATGCCAAAATATCAGAACAAGCTCAAAAAATTGCCCATAGGCTTTCAAAATTAACTAATTATGGAGGGCAACAGAAGACTAAACCCTGGTACACTTCAGTGGAGCAGAGGGAGAAACAGGCAGTCAGAGCAACTGACAGAATGGTCAGTCACCATGAATGAGTAGTGGAATAAATGTGGACAGATTTTTTGAGGGTTTTTTATGCTTACAATACATTTTCAAAAGTTTGGGAAGGAAGGAGAGTTACGAAAAAACACATTCACATAAATGATTCTCCAGTACTGCAAAAGCTGTGTTAGGCATTCATTCAAAGTGCTGTCGAATCACACATACAAAAATTACTGCTTAATGCTTTTATTGAACACTCTGCTTCTGAGTCCCTTACTGTGGTTGTGCAAAAGAAGGCAGGAGGCATATGGTTAGTAAGTGGAATGAATTGATTTCTCTTCTATAGATTTAGCTAGTGTTTATCATCAGCTGCTTCTGCACTAAGGCAGTTATGAGTGACTTGATCTCACTGGGAGGCTTTTTTGCATGTGAAGGACTTCTTCACTATCTATATGCATATGCTTTCCAGCAACTTTTCATAAAATTCTGATAGATATATTGCAGAAATTGAAAGCCATGTAAAGCCCAATAAATGGGAAGATTTATTTAGAGGTAATAGTCTGCCATACTGTGCTGTGTAATTGTATGGTTTCCTCTGGAGTAAATTTATCTAAGAAAAACGATAAAAAACAAAAAAAAACCAAACAAACAAATAAATAAACCAAAAACCTAACAAAGTATTTCTTTCAAAAATCTCGAAGCATGGTCATACCACAAACTGTCATAAAAAAATCTGCTACATAGGGTTAAGTACAATTAGCCCCCTTGATACAGCAGAACTTCTTAGTCACATATACGGCTCCAGATAAGCTATTATATTTATTGGTCATTATAGTAAATGATACAAAATAACCTTCATGTTACTTGTTGCCATGTGACAATAATCCCACCTATTTAGTGTTCAGCCACTAAAGAAACCCCTTTTAAATCATATATAATAAAGGTTCTTAGCTTATCCCTGCTGACTGTGGTTTTCCTCCAAGGTGCACATGTCTTTGGTATGTTATCCCCTGTCTGATGAGGAATTTGGAAAACTTAGTCATGTCCCTCACAGCCTATTAAGAACTAAAGCTGGCTGAAACTTAGTTTCTTCATCCTTGTCTGACCACACCAGATGCTTGTTACCGTATCATTTAGCAAGCCTTTTTCAGAAAAACATTATTTGCAACCTCTAGCATGCTGTCCTCTTCTTTTATCTATGAGCAATCAAGTAACTGTAACAATAAAGTCATTTTCTGAGTAGAGAGAATCTGGACAAAATGCACTGTGTATGAGAGAGAGAGAACACAAATCGGTGACAACAATCAATTCACAACCTAGATATTTTTTGCCTTTGCTCCATTTCAACACTTTCCAGAAGGAAACACATCATTGAGACTACCCTTGTAAAAGATACTCTTTAACTCACAGAAAGTTTTCAGACTTTTTTACAAGACAGTGAATTAAAACATCATTGTGAAAAAGGAAGGCGGGCAGGCAGGAGGGAAGGAAGGCAGGAGGGAAGGAAGGCAGGGAGGGAGGAAGGCAGGAAGGCAGGGAGGAAGGGATGGAGGGAGGGAGGGAGGGAGGAAGGAAGGCAGGCAGGAAGGAAGGCAGGCAGGCGGGAAGGCAGGCAGGCGGGAAGGAAGGCAGGAGGGAAGGAGGGAGGGAAGGAAGGAGGGAGGGAAGGAAGGAAGGAGGGAAGGCAGGGAGGAAGGCAGGAAGGAAGGCAGGAAGGAAGGCAGGAAGGAAGGCAGGAAGGCAGGAAGGCAGGAAGGCAGGCAGGAAGGCAGGAAGGAAGGCAGGAAGGCAGGAAGGCAGGAAGGCAGGAAGGCAGGAAGGCAGGAAGGCAGGAAGGAAGGAAGGAAGGAAGGAAGGAAGGAAGGAAGGAAGGAAGGAAGGAAGGAAGGAAGGAAGGAAGGAAGGAAGGAAGGAAGGAAGGAAGGAAGGAAGGAAGGAAGGAAGGAAGGAAGGAAGGAAGGAAGGAAGGAAGGAAGGAAGGAAGGAAGGAAGGAAGGAAGGAAGGAAGGAAGGAAGGCACCACAAGCTTCACCACAGCACAGAAGTCCAGCCTGAAATCTCTCATACTGGACTACTTCTTCTTCCCTTATGCTCACGACTGCTCAAGGTGGCAAAAGATTTAACTGTCCCACGGTAGTGCTATCATTCTTCCTGGAGATTCAACTGCCTGCTTTCAGCTTGCAGACCAGGAGGAACATAGCAATTCCCTTCAGGCAATCCATATGGTCTAACAGTTCACTGTGTAAGCAATGCCTTATTGATTTCTGCCATAACCTCCATAACTGACTCAAAGATCAGAGGCTCTGACAATGGCTAACAAGTTTAAACCATTACTCCCATTTTTAACTACTTGGTGAAAGGTTTGTCAGTCTATACATACCTTATACTGCAGCTTTTAGTGGGTTTCTAGTCCCATTCATTTTGCCACAATGATCGTTGTACTTAATGGGGGTTATTGGAAAATTATTTTTTACTTCAAAAGCTTTTCCTTTCTCCTCCCTTTTTTTTCTTTTCAGAATATAAAAGCCATTTAGGTTGTGATGTTACAAAACAGCAATGCAGGCAATAATCTGCTGGTCTCCACTGAGAAAATGTGTCCTTGTGCACTGTATGTTGTGTCTGATGCTAAAAAAACTACTTTGTCAGTCAGGTGCCAGCAAAGTAATTCATTTTGAATAGAAAGGTTTTCTGAGAGCAGTATTATTCTTTTAAATGGTCATATTAAAAATCCTGACCCTCTTCAAGGTTGAGTACCTGCCATTAGTATAATTTCATCATATTAAAACGTTTATTTTTTTCCCTCTAACCTTCTCAGAGTAGGAGCTTGCAGTTCCGTCATACACACAGTAAAAAAGCTTCCTTTACATCAACAACACTATACACTAGAAGCAGGTCCCATTAGTTTTGGCTTGGTTTTGCCTTGAGACACTCTGAGGGGCACTCTGAAATGATCTGGCGTTCACCATCCTTGTCCTTGTTGCAGGCCTAACACCCCTTGGATTCCTTCACTATTCCTTGCCTGTAGCAATCTTAAGCCAGAAATGTATCTAAAACAAGGTACGATTGAGAGGACTGTGCTTATCATCACCTTTTACCCTCTGTGCTGGGATGGCAAAAGGGATGGTGAGTTGCAAGGTTTAGGGGAGGAATCAGAACACTCCAGAGCAAACCTATTCAGCTAAAGATAGATCTGTATCCTGATGCTGTCTAAGAGCTAGCCAGCTCATCTCAGGGACCACAGATTACAGACAATAAAAATACACACCTCAGCCACTCTCAGATTTACTAACACAATGTTCATATAGATGGAAGCTGCCACAGCTGAGGTTTGACCACAACAGCTTTTCATCTGGATATGCATTTTAAGCATTTACTAGTGGACCATGACGCTACATGTTGACCAGTCTTAGCTACTTCTAGATGCAAAGCATCTATCTCCAAAGTGGCAGCATACCAGCTTCTAAAATCCCATTTTACTCCATCCTTCCATTTTTATCTGTTTTGTTTATTGGACCATATGTACCTTTTCTTCACTTTGTCCATTCAAATGGAACAGAAATTTAACTCCCTGTACCTGTCGTCATCACAGGAGTCTGTGAGGCTGCGTATATTCCAGTTTACCATGTCCTAAGGGAAACTTCTGTCCCAAAACAAGCTAAACAGGATGTACTCAAATGTGTGTCAGAGAGGGCACAGACTTGCCATAATTATGTGTAGAGACATCAGTCTTTCCTGCTCCAGGGTCTTAGAGGTCACCATAGACCACCAACAGTAACTTCATTTACTGTCTACATTAAGCCTTTTTAGTTTTGCACTCCCGCTGGAGCCATGGATCTGCACACCTGGGTATTGCAGTTGGGCAAGCCACTCATAAATCAATGAGGATGTGAGTTCAACTGCACCTTCTCATCCTGCCGAATATTCACCAAGTGGAATTTTCAGTTGTTCAGAACAACTGTTTAGCCTTGTAACCAGCAAGAAAAGCAGCAATAGCTAAGTATTGGGTCCTACCTCACCAGCTGGGTGATGCATAGAGCTCATCCATTGCTGGTCAGTGCAAGGAGGCCTCTTCCAACAGGGATGCCTGACAACCATACATGAACTACCACTAGACTCTCAACTTCTCACATTTGAAAAAAAATGCATGTCCTTCTTTCAAGGATTATTACAACCAGAATACACAAGAGGAAGGCTTACAGAAGGAGGGGACAGTGTCTACCACCTGTCTCACAAGGAACACACATTGTCCCCAACACACTCTTCTGGAAGTGCAAAAAGATATTCCTACTCTGTAGTTGGGGCTGTAGCACTCATTTATGCCCTCGCCATATTCAGGCACTCCTAATTAGTATCTCCTGATCTTTGTTCCTTCCTCTAATATGTGTGCTGCAGATGCAAGTGCAGCAATGAAGTTGTTGCACTGGCCAGTGACAAGCACAAAACAAAGTATGTGGTGGCCCAAAATGCCAAATAAGTCCTACATTTAACTGGAGAATTACAGCATTTCTCCAGTTCCTACCTCCATCTCTGTGG
Organism: Tapera naevia; assembly: GCA_033556795.1. Lineage (NCBI taxonomy): Eukaryota > Metazoa > Chordata > Aves > Cuculiformes > Neomorphidae > Tapera > Tapera naevia. Next base: position 4,838,696 of record JAUMJJ010000092.1, read on the forward strand.
GCTTTCAGTCCCAGACCTCTTCCTTGTCTCTTCTTTGCTCTGCAGGAAAGGATAGTTGGCCTTTCAATATCACCTCCTCCAGGGAGAGGATATGCAGTGCTGTCACCTGAGCACTACAAGGGGTGAGAGAAGTGAATTGGGCACTGGCTTAAAAAGGCATTAATAGCATTTATAACACCACTGTTAGTGCCATGTGCTGTGGTCATTGCCATGGCTCTGATTGTTACATGGAGAGGCTGAATATTTCAACACCATCCTTTCCAGACTAAGTCAGAGGGTCAATAAAAACAGATTGATGCCACCTCTTTCCCTGTAGGTGTCTGCTTCCTTCTTCCTGGTGACCAACATTCCACCTGTTGAAAATGTGGCTATACACACTGCATGCAGGGTATGCAGTGGCTCCTTTCTCACGGACTGCAGGAGCACCTCAGATCCTGGGTGAACACACTTCTCTCCAACTAACACAACGGGAGTTACCATCCTTATTCTGCTTCCTTCATTCTTTGTGTCTTGGCACAGCACTTGTCTCCTGGAGGCCGTCTGCAACCACAGTCATCCTCCTCAGTCAGCAAGTCACCTCTGTATGGCCATGGTCTGTCCAAATAGATCTTCCTCTACATGTATTCCTGACCAGCAACCAATCTGGGGAGCTGTTTTATCTAAACGCGTGGCATTTTGGAAACTGTGGACAGTGAAATATGGATGTGGTGGGACACATAGGTATATCATATGGCCGTGATAGTAACATGCATCCAGGCCTGCAGAAAAGATGGGTCAGGGTAAAAGATGATGGCAACTTCCTCATGGTTACTCCAAAGCACTGTGGTTACAGTGATGGGAGGATAACCTCAAAAATATTTCAGAGGCTCCTTAGGCAAAAGTTTACCTCAAGGAAGTCAAAAGAGAACAGTATAGAAGCAGTAAGAGACCAAGGTGTAAAAGTGAGAAACAGTAGCCAACTATGGTCTTAACAAAACTTAGGTGTACACTTAATATCAGAGAATGAAAAGAAAGAAAGGAATTAGAAGAAATTTAACTCTTCCCTGACCTAATCAGCAGGACCTGAGCATCAATCGGTTCTGTTCTTCTTTTGCTGTAGAGATATTTTTTATATGTAGCATCAGAGAAAGGACCTATAATATCCTTTATCTATTAGGATTTTGAATTCAGCAAAAGACAGGTGTAACTGAATATATGGGTCCTTGATCTCAGAATCTGTTAACTTATCTTTAGCTTGTAAATAAATATTTTTAATTGGCTTAAATTTCCATGCTGTGTCCCTCAGCCAGACTCAGGTTTTTTGACAGCAGTCACTTAAAACATACTTAAGATGTTACTTTCTCATTCCAACTTAGAGCTGAGGTAAAACGATATGTTCATTTGCACAAGGTTTCCCCAGTGAACATTTATTTGACTGTGGTGGTGGCCTTATATTGAAATTATAGTACTTATTTAGGCAGCAGCCATAAAGACACGTGTAGAGATTACGTGCTTACCTAGACTTCAGCAAAAAAAAGAGTTAACTAATCCAGGCCAAATATGACAAATGTGTGAAAGATCACGTCCTCACAAGAAATAAATCAAAGAAAGAGAGAATTAAACACACATTTTCTACTAAAACAGGAATACAGAAAAAGAGATCTCTGTCAGTGATTATCTTTTCAACTGACTGTTTCTAGAGCTGGCATGTATAGGCTGCCATATTACGACTGCTTAATTGCAGCATGGACTAAGGGAAATTGCTGTTATTTTTTAGAACTGGTGCAATTCCTTAACAACTTGATGCTCTTACACATTTTACTTCCACATAGTTGGATGTCTGTTTGTGGTAGCAGAACACAAAGACAGCCCCTTAGCAAGGCCTGTTGCAGAGATGAGCGAGAAGAGTGAATATTGTGAACCCCTTAAAAAATAGCACTCAGGAACAAATGTCATTAACATGCTTCTGGATTTCTTATGCATCATATGCAGTTTCTCAAGGACTGCTGGCAGTATTTATATGGTATTGTTCAAAAGAACTAGACCTGGTGGCTGTTCCCAAGATTCTGGCATGTTTACTTTTTTTAAAAGGCTTAATAAATTTTCACTGTATGTTGTCCTATAAGCTGTATTTTCTTCTTGATAACAAATAAAAAGAAATAAACACATTTCTCCATTTAGCTTAAAAGTCTTAAAAAAAAAAAAAAAAAAAAGGTAGAGCAAAAAGCTAAAATCATCCTGGATTGTGTAGTGACATCTTGTGGTGCAAGGAGAGCAAAGCTGGGTGGGAGTTCAGAACAGTGATTATTATCAGCACCACTCCAAAATACATAGAAGCACATTTTGTCTGGCTTTTGGTCACTTCAACAGAGGACTATTGCAGGATTATCATTGCACATTGTTAATTATACCACCTAAAATGCTTTTTCTGAATGGAGTATTAACTTATAATTAATCATCTCACATTAATGTAAACTTATCCATGCAGGCTTATTTAATCAGAGCTCTTTCATTTTTCTTAATATATTAATAACAGAGCCCTAAGGGAGACTTGCAAGATATAAAGTTACATGAATAGCTTTTATAATCTGAGTCTTGCAAAACGTGCATACTTATGGAAGGGCACACACTATCCTATCTTAATGAGACCCTCCATAGAGGTCATACATAACAATGATGTGCTTTCCAATAAGAGTCATTGCAAGATAATAGGACTTAATTTATTTTAGGAGCCTCAGCTCAGCAGTCTATCTCCAGAGCAATCAGAATTAGATGCCTTTCAGTGAATGCAGTGAGTGTTCATGCAAGTAGATGTATTTAAATGTGTGGTGGGTTTTAGGATTATCTCATTCAATTTTTTTAATCCTTGTTCTATAAACAGCATAAGGGTCTAGTATTTCTAATAAGTATTGGTGGCAGCTATCACAAAAAGGACTGGCTTGTTGTGAGTAATAAGGCTGCATTCATTGTAGGAGATTACTATTACTGCATTTCTGTCGTCATTCACACCTTATCCCCTAAAACTCCAAAAACCAGGAATACGCTTTACCATTCCTTGACAAATTTCCTATTCAAAGTGAGACAAGCAGTTTATGAACAGCAGAAACACCTTAAAATCTTCAGGAACTCAGAGGCTTGTGGAGAAGGGAAACATTGCTTAAACTTATTCTCACTAACCACAGGTAAATATGGAGTAAAACTTTCTCTAGAATGAGCCAAACCAAAAGCAATCCCTAATTCTGTCACTCCTGCTCAAGTTTAATGTGCATTGTGTTAACTTTCCAAAGAGCCCTCCTTCATTTTCATCCAAACAATGTGTTTTCCAATGTGATATTAGAGATTCTAATAAATTAACTGCAAGCAGCCAACTTTTTAAAACCATTAGTACTAACAATAATAACATCACCACTTGAAGCAAGCCAGGTGTTTTGTACTGTATATTGATTGTGACCAGCTTCTACTCTCATTAGAAATATTCATTAGTAAAGCAAAGAGTTGTTGAAAAAATTGGATGTTTCTCCAGGATTAATGGCCACCTGGCAGACGATTAAAGGTTGCTATATATCCAAGCCTTTATGACCATTTCATATTTGGTATGAAGAAAATGCCAAGTATAAAATTATTTATTCAAAATATTTGGTTTTTCCAATTGAGGAAATGTTTGATCCTTCCAATTAAATATCTCCCTGTGCCTTAAAAACAGCAATGAATTCATTGCTTTGCATTCATCGTGGGTACAGAGGGATTACTATCACTCTTTCTGAGATAATGAGACAGACACCGAGAAAAATTAAATAAATTATTGGAAATTCAAGAGGAGATCTGCCAAAACCTTTTATCTCGACATTTGATTTTGTGTCAGGATAAACAGGGGAAAATTGGTCTTCCAAGGACAATCTTCAGCAGTTACAGTGGACGCACTCTTTGCTGTGAGCCAGTTGTACTGCTTTAAACCCCTTTCAGTCTCCCATTTGGTTGTTTCTGGCTGCTTCCTACACATCACTTTCTCTAAGTAAAACAGTCACCACAGGCATCACTAAAAAAAGCCAGCTTCTTGTTGAATTATTGACTAACAAATATGACTTCTAAGAGATTTTAATTTTGGCAGGTGACAGGTGTACGATAACTCTTGTTTTCTCCTCCAACAATTGTTATCTACTTCTGGGATACCATCCAGAGGGACCTTGATAGGCTAGGGTGGTGGGCATCTGTGAATCTCATAAAGTTCAACAAGGCCAAGTGCAAGGTGCTGCAACTGGGTTGGGGCAATCCCAAGCACAAATATAGGCTGGGAGGAGGGAGAGTGCATTGAGAGTAGTCCTGAAGAGAAGGACTTGAGGGTGCTGGTGGATAAGAAGCTCAATATGAACCATCTATGTGTGTGCTTGCTACCAAGAAAGCCAACTGTATCCCAAGCTGCACCAAAAGAAATGTGATCTGCAGGTCAAGGGAGGTGATTCTGCCCCTTTGCTTTGCTCTGATGAGACCTCACCTAGAGTACTGTGTATAGTCCTGGAGTCCTCAACACGTGAAGAACAGGGATCTGTTACAGAGAGTTCAGAGCAGGGCCACAAAGATGATCAAAGGACTGGAGCACCTCCCATTTAAGGACAGGCTGAGAGAGTTGACATTGTTCAGCCTGGAGAAAAGAAGGTTCTGGGGTGACTTTAAAGCCACCTTCCAGTACTTAAAGAGGGCTACAGGAAAGCAAGGGAGGGGCTCTTTATCAAGAAATGTGTTGAAGGGCAAGGAGTGACTGTTTTAAGCTGAAAGTGGGTAGATTTAGATTAGAACCTAGGAAGAAATTTTTTACTGTGAGGGTATTGAGGTACTGGAACAGGTTGCCCAGAGAAGTCGTAAATTCCACATCCCTAGAGGTGCTCAGAGCCAGGCTGGATGAGGTTTTGAGCAAACCGATCTAGTGGAAGTTCTGTGCCCACGGCAGGGGTTTTGGAACTAGGTGATGTTCAAGGTTCCTTCCCACTCAAACCATTCTATGATTCTATGATACAAACAGAGAAGGGGGAAAGAATGAGAATTATTCAAGTTATGTAAGTCAGGAATACATTCAAAATGCAGAATACACAGCAATGAACAGCTAAACCTCTGGGTGGAAAAGAGACATAATCAGAAGACAGTTGGACCTTGCTTATTACAGACATATTTTCTCCTCAGGGGAAGGGAAGGGAAGGGAAGGGAAGGGAAGGGAAGGGAAGGGAAGGGAAGGGAAGGGAAGGGAAGGGAAGGGAAGGGAAGGGAAGGGAAGGGAAGGGAAGGGAAGGGAAGGGAAGGGAAGGGAAGGGAAGGGAAGGGAAGGGAAGGGAAGGGAAGGGAAGGGAAGGGAAGGGAAGGGAAGGGAAGGGAAGGGAAGGGAAGGGAAGGGAAGGGAAGGGAAGGGAAACTGAAACAAAAACAGCAATGTTCCTGTAATAAAACATTTAAAGTAAAGAAACAGGAGAAAAAATTAAAATGTATGATATGTAAAGTGATTACAAACTGGAATCTTACGGCACTATTGTGGCTAGATGAGGCTGATGGTAACACTGTAGTTTGTCATTACTCTGGGTATCATGTGCTGTGGGGCAGAGAAGTAATGAGGTATAAAGTGGAGGTTATTCCTTCTAATAAGAGGTAGTAGAGCAAAGTGAAATGAAACAAGTATTTGCTGTAAACTCAGGGGATTAAAAACTGCTTGAATTATTTAGAAATTTGGCGCTTGGTCTTCATCCTTTGATTGTACACAGGACTGAAGAAACTCACAGCTATAGCTGCAATTGGCTGTGTAAGGAATGCCGTGTTTCCTGACAGCGTATCTTGGCAGTCCTCTTCCAGCACAGAAACAGAGAGGTGCAAGGGCAATGCTTACATCTTGCTGGCATGGCTTCCTCTTATCTCTCCTCTGTAGCAAGTGCAACAAAAAGTTTAATGGTTTGAGTTATCTTTCTCAAGATTCATCTATACCTGTAACATGAGTGGTAGTATCTTCTGGACTGGAGATGCACTGTAACACTTTAGGTAAGGATCTTTCTGGTTTGGGAGACATGCAAAAAACACAGATCTCCACAGAGGGCAATAGTCAAAGGAAAGGTGGATGAGGGAAAGCCTCAGAGCACTTCTGAACTTTTAAAGCGACCCAAATCTATGACCCAGGTAACTAGTAAATCCAACACAAATTCTTGTATCTGTTTCTCTTGTTACCTCTTCTAGCTCCCAGTAGAAGCAAACCTGGGTGCATAAACCAGGCAGAAGCTGCAGTCTGCTCCAACAAGTCTCCGGTAGATGATCAGGATTAGTTTAGACACAGCTGGATGAGTTTGACTATGTTGACATTAAATTTGCCCTTTGCCACAGGCTTTCTATAGACCAGCAAGATATTTTTACTCTGCTACTGTTCTGTATTGCCAATTCAACTGTTCTAAATAAAGTGTCCTAAAAATACAGAGATGGATATAAAAAAAAAAAATTCTTTCCAAATAACTGTGAAGTCTATTTTCCTATTACCATCAGACAGGAGAAGTTGATAAAATATCCGGAAAAAAAAAAGAGAAACCAATAATATGTGAAATAAATAGAAGAAGAAAATAATCAGCTCCATTTTAATAGGACTTAAAATTTCCTTAGGAGAAAGACCATTAGGTAGAGTCTTACACTGTGACACTGTATTTTTCTCTAGGAAGGTCTCAGCACTCATTGTAGTAGTTTGCTGTTATGAAAAAGAAATGACACACAAATGGTTAGTTTTGAAATGGAGCAAGAACATAGATAGTATGACCATGGAAAAAAAGACTACACTAGAACATAAACTCACTCTAAATATTTGCAGTTCTGGGAACATTTTATTGAGTATACAGCATCAACATTGTTAAGAAATCCACTAGATCTCTCTTCTTTCGTATTGTACTAAGATCAAAGGCAGACTGCTTTGGTTATTGGAGAATTTCTCCTATCTATCTAGTTAGTTAAATAACCAAAGTGCACTGTACTCATTTTCACAGTGATCTTAATTTGAAAACATGCCACTGCTCTCCTTCAGTGAGTATTTCCTCATTTTACAAACCAGGTTCAGCATATGGGGCAATTTTGTTCCAGTGAAGTCAAATTCACATTTATCTTTATATGTATTCAGAACAAACTTTCTCCTATGATGTCATCCTTTCAACGAGGAAAAGCAAGGACTTATTATTTTTTCTAAAAATTCCAAGACCCACACCTAAGGTGGGCAGATCAACTCTGACCACAATGACCTAACAGAACCTTGACCTAACAGAAGCTTGACCTAACAGAAATGACAGAAGGCAAAATACAAGCAGCTCTTCCCTGCACCCCAGAACACCCAGGCATGTCTTTGCTAGCTGTAACTCATCCACATGGGGTTGTGTCAAAGTTTGCAATGAGGAATATAGCTTTTCCCCTTTCTTTAGCGGGGAGCTTAACCATAGGACTGGCTAAGCTCCAATGTCCACCAGGAAGACTAGCCCCATAGAGGCTCTTGGCAGTCTGAGATGCTATTTACAAACTAGTTTCTGTACCAGGTCCACCACCTTAAGTGGTGACAAGCACCAATTCAGGCTAGCCAAGGTTAGCTGAAGCCTCCAAACATCTTTAGTAGCTACTTACAACAACATAAACTAGCACCATTGCATGCATCAGGACATATCAGAAGTAAATCATAATCTGAGATACCTGGACACTAATAGGCAGAGCAAGACTTCACTCTTTAACTGTCTTTCAAATGGCTCCATGAAATCTCAACGAAGAGTAAGACTAGATAAATACAGCAGCCACGTAATGCCGAAAAGACTGGTAAACGAAATGGGGGAAAACACCGATGTAATGGAAATTACAGCACAACACTTTAACTATAGTGCGCTCTGTATCAGCTTTTCAGAACAGGTAAGAGAGATTAGAAATTGGTGCGACGTACACAGGTCTGAACTACTGACAATGAGGAGAAACCCTCCTCTACCCTTTGGCCTCTGGCCCATCCTGGAAAAAAAAAAAAAAAAAACAAGACAAAACAGGGAAGAACTAAATAGGCAGAAAATAGGCACAGGAACAACTCTATTTTACTGTGACTAATGAGTTGATGAGCTGTAGGCATGCAATTCTTGCTATCATTCATTTAAAAGTTAGGAGATAAAATACAGACATCACATTTGTAATTTAGATGTTAAAGTGCATGGGTGTTTTTCACCCTCATAAGTGCCGCTTTGAACATCTTCTATATTTGAAGTTCTCTCTTCAAAATTACATCAAACATCTGGGATATCTGACTGTTCTTGTTAATTAATTCTTAAGTTTAGTGCTCTGCTGTTTTCACCATTTGTTCATGGACTTTTCATTATCATGATATTTGTTTATCTGACTAAATAAAGCAAACAAGAAAATTTTGAAGTACAGTACAATAAACGCAGCTTCCAGTGGAGGCAAAAAAAAGAATATACAAAAGTCTCTTTAAGAAAACATGCCCCTGAAAAACCACATGTTGTGATGCTTCTAAATGAGTAAATTTAGGTAATTACAAAGCCAAGCCAAAGAAATACAGCAGGAATGGTCTGCCAGGCACCAATTACCTGCATAGCTGAAAAAGGAGACAAGGCATATCAAAAAGGAGACAAGACATATTAAAGCCATGGGGAATTTATTTAGCCTTTTTTTTAATCAAAAGCCGCTTAGATCTGTCTTATGGTCAGGGTTTCCTTTTGATTAAGCCAGGCTGATGAGAAAAGTAGAAACAGATAAACTAGTTTCAGTGAAGTTAAAGCCCCTCAGCCCCCAAATTCTAAAGCCACACTTTGAAGGCAAAAGTAACTCCTACACTAGAGAGTAAAAGTTAGAAAATATTATACATTCTTCATGATTACAGCTGAATAGAATTTTAAAGACATTCCTTGCCATTCAGGGAAATGTGGGACCCAGGAGAAGCCTTCTGCAATGTGCAGATACAAAATTTGACAGTACAGTAACAGAAAGCAAGATTTTCATGGTATCTGCTGTGGTGGAACATGCTCAAGACTACTCCTGCATAGATGCATGAGAAGGACTGCAGAAGTCTCCTCTGACACATAGACTAATAGAATCATTAAGGCTGGAAAAGACCTCTTAGATCATCAAGTCCATCTGTCAGCCCAACACTACCATGCCTACTAAACATGTCCCCAAATATCACATCCACATGTTTTTTTAACAGTGCCAGGGATGGTGACTCCACCACTGCCCTGGGCAGCTTTTTCCAATGCTTGACCACTCTTTCAGTAAAGAAAATTTCCCTAATATTCAATATAAATCTCTCCTCACCAGTGCCAAGTCCAGCTCCCTCTGCAGAGCCTTTCTACCCTTGAGCAGAACGACACTCCCACCCAGTTCGGTGTCTTCTGCAAACTTACTGTGGCAACATTCAGTCCCCTCATCTAGGTCATTGATAAAGCAATTAAACAAGATTGCCCTCAACTTTGAGCTCTGGGGAACACAACTTGTGACCAGCCACCAACTGGATTTAACTCCCTTCACCACTACTCTCTGGACTTGACCATCCAGCCATTTTTTTACCAAGTAAAGAGTACACCTGCCTAAGCCATGAGCTACCAGCTTGTCTGGGAGGATGCAGTGGAAAACACTGTCAAAGGCTTTACAGAAGTCCAGGTAGGTAATGTCCACAGCCTTCCTCTCATCCACAACTGGTTCACCTGGTCATAGGAGATCAGTTTGATCTGAAAAGGACCTGCCTTTCACGAACTCATGCTGGCTGGGCCTGATCCCCCGGGTTGTCCTGCCCTTGCCTGGTGAGTGCATTTAAGATGAACAACTCCATAGCCTTCCCTGGTACTGAGGTTCTGCTGACAGGACTGTAGTTCCCCAGATCCTCTTCCAGCCCTTCCTGTAATGAGTGTCACATAGGCAAGCCTTCAGTCACCTGGGAGCTTCGCTGTTAACCAGCACTGCTGATACATGATTGAGAGTGACTTGGCAAGATCCTCCACCAGCTTCCTCAGTACTCTCAGGTATATCTCATCTGGCCTCACAGACTTGTGAGTGTTCAGCTGATGAGGCAGGCTTTTAACTTCTTCCTCTTGGGTTATGGGGGCTTTATTACGCTCTTCATCCCTGTCTTCCATCTCGAGGGGCTGAAAACACTAGGGATAACTGGTTTGACTGTTAAAGACTGGGGCAAAGAAGGTATTAACTATGTGAGCCTTTTCCTCATACTTGGTGGCAATGTTCCCTCCCACAACCAAGAAAGGATGGGGGTTGTACTTGACTCTATTTTTGTTCCTAGGGTATTTGTAAAAACATTATGTGTTATCTCTTCCAACAGTGGCCAGATTAAGTTCTAGCTGTGTTTTTGTCTTTCTGATCTTCTCTCTGCATGACCTATCAAGATCTCTGTACTCTTCCTGAGTTGCCTGCTCCATCTTCCAAAGTCACAGACTGTCCTTTTTTTCCTGAGCCCCACTAAAGGTACCCTGTTCAGCCAGGACAGGGACATTCCCTGGCAGGTCATCTTGTGGCACATGGTGACAAACTGCCCCACACCTTTAAGACTTATTTGATGAAGAATGTCCAGCCCTCCTGAACCCCTTTTCCTTTCAGGACTGTCTCCCAAGAGACTCTTTCAATCATCATCATGAACAGGTGAAAGTCTGCCCTCTGGAAGTTAGTTTGATGACTGCCCTCTTGAATTCACCAAGAATCAAGAAATCTGTAATTTCGTGGTCATTAAGCTCAAAACAGCCTCCAACTGCCACATCTCCCAACAGTCCTTCTCTGTAAACAGCAGGTCAAGCAAGGCATCTCCCCTGATAGGCTCACTTACAGGAAGTTATCTTCCACACACTCCAGGAACCTCCTAGACCATTTTCTCTGTGCTATGTTGTATTTCCGTCAGACGTCTGGTAAGTTGAAGTCCCCTACAAGAACAAGGGCTAGCAATTGTTAGACTTCTGCCAGCTGCTTGCAGAATTCTTCATCTAGCTCTTTATCCTCATTGGGTGGTCTGTAACAGGCTCTCAAAAGGATATCTACCTTGTTCACCTTCCCCTTCTCTTTTACTCATAAGCTCTCAACTTCACCATCGCAATTATTGAGCTCTAACAATCGAAACCCTCCCTAACATACAGAGCTGCCCCACTGCCTCTCCTTCCTTGCCTGTCCCTTATAAGGAATTTATCCATTGCAGCAGTCCTGTCATGCGAGTCATCCCACCATGTTTCTGTGATGGCAACTAAGCTATAGCTATCCTGCTGCTCAGTGGCTTCCAGCTCCTCCTGTTTGTTGTCCATGCTGCATGCACTGGTGTAGATGTGGTTGAACTGGGCTGTTGATTTCACCCCCAACATTGTCATGTCACCCCTAGGTTCATCTCTAGTGAGCCTGGATATATCCCCTTCCCCCTTTGAACCTGGTTTAAAGACCTCTTGATGGGCCCTGCCAACTCATGAGCAAGAATCCTTTAACCCCTGGTGCCTCCCCATGGTCACAAAAAACAAAATTTCATCAATGGCATCAGACTCTGAGCAACGCGCAAATCAGGTGAGTTTTTCTGTTCTTTCAGTAGTCGTCCCTGCCACTGACAGGACTGAGGAAAACACTATCTGAGCTCCTGATCCTTGAAACATTCATTCCAGTGCCCTAAAGTCCCTCTTGATTAGTTTTGGATTTCTCTCTACAACGTCATTACTACCAACTTGCATAACCAATAGGGGGTAATAATGAGAAGGCTGTAAGATACCAGGGAGTTTCCTAGTAATGCCTCTAACCAAGCCCCAGGGATAGGTCTGGTTGGCACATTGGGCCCTCCCTTCTTCTTAGAAGGGAATGCCTATGGCAATTACCCCCTTTTTTTTTCTTTATAGAGGCATTCATAAAGTGTGGGCCTGACCGTCTCACCCTTGGCAACCCCCTGGATGGACCTTCCCCTATGTTGTTACTTGCCTGGTCCTCACCTTCCAGAGTCCCATATCTGTTGTGTAAGGGTAACTGTGAAGGTGAGGGTGGCTGGGAGGGAATTCACCTTCCAACCCAAGCAGGGACCTGTTTCCATTCCCTCCTGTCTCTTAGATCCTTTCCTTCTGCTTAGTGGCAAGAGTGTAGGGAATCCTCTTCTTCTTGTGGAGCCTTCACCTGCTGTCTTGGCCCCAGAGATGGTAGGGTGTTTCTCCACCAGTCTCACACTCTCACACCCTCTGGTACTCTTTAAACTTCCCATTTCCTCCTTCAGCTCTGCCACTTGGCTGAACAAATCATTCACTTGGTTACACTGAGAACAACTGTTGTCTCTGTTGCCCTCCCGTACAATGACAAGTTCAGAGACTCCCCGCAGCCAGAGATCTGCATATTTGTGTGGAAGCTCCTACTGGGTCACCGTGTTAATTTTAGCAATGGCTTTCAGGCCACTAGAAACCATAGATAAAAGGGGATTGCACCCTGCCCACATGCCTTCCGTGCCTGCACAATCTGTTACGAAAATTGCCTCACCACAGCCTTCTGACACACTACGCCATGTTTGCCTGCTTTGTTTGCCCACCCTGTTTGCTGCATTCCTGGTTGCTTATACTCCTGGGGACTACTCTTGTATGTGAGGGGGATCGGTCACCGTCACTGTTGTTCCCATCACCACTGAAACAGAGCTGTCCCTCATCAGGAGCCCACTCTTTCCTGCTGGTGGGTGAGGGGCAGGAGTACCTTCTCTCCCCCTGCACTTTTGTCTTTGAGGTCTGCTGCTTTAGCAAGAGTTCCCCGGTGAGATCCTCTGCTCTAGAGCCCCTCACCTCGGTACCTTCATGGTAGCACGTGCCTAACCATCACAGGTCAGGCTCATGGCAGATCATGTATCATCAAACCAGAAAGATAAAATATTCCCAGTTTCTTCTATACTGCATCCTGGAACACAGAAGAGTCCCTAAATTCAGGATTTTCCTCTTCTTTTTTTTCAGTGACTTCACATAAGCATTAACATCCAGTTCCTAGAGGACAGCCTGCTTGCGAAAGGATGTCTAATTGGAGAGGCTGGAAGAGCAAATTCTCTTTAAGTTTCCCACAGCACTCACAAAGAAATCTCAAAATTTCATTCAAAAACCAGCGGTCTCCTCAAGAATTAAGATAAATGAATAAAATTGCTCCCTAGCTTCTTCGCTAAATTTAAGTAGCCATATTTAGGAAGGCAAAGCTTAACTAACTCTATTGCCTTTTATATTTTAATTAATCTAGGTCAAATTCTTTTCTTTGCTTTATCAAATACAGATTCTCCATCATACTCCAAAAGCCTTCTGCTCTACTCTTCCTTTAAATTTACAAATATGAGTTGTATAATCAGATAGTCAAAGGAATTCTCTTCAGCTGATTCATTCACATTAGATTGGAGAAAATCTGCCTGGAAAAGTCAGAACGAATTTATTTTGATTTGTAATTGCATTGTTTACATACTGAAGAAAATTATTCCTCACCTTGCTTACTTGAACATCAAATAATAAGAACTTTCCAAAGAGAAATACAGATGGAGACCTGGTTCTCCTTTTGTTTACTCTGATTTTAGACTGGTGTAATTGCACTGACCTCAGTTAAGTTACTCTACACTTATGTCAGCACTGAGACAGAAAAAAAGATTGTTGGGCTGAAACCATTATTCATATGTCTAAATTCAACCCTGGGCCAGTCTCACAGTCTCTATCTCCTCCATAAAACTCAACAAAATTGCTGATAGTCAATCAGTCCCCTAAGATGTCTGAGCACACCTCTGATATCATCTTGAAAGACTAGAGATACATGCACAGAGAGGTATGCATGAGCAAAATGTCCTGGGGGTTACAATATTGTACCTCACATGTAAATCATCAGAATTACTAGCTCTGCCTTAGCTGTGAGAGTAGGAGAAAACAGAGACACTTTAATGCAAAGGAGAACAAATAGGAGTTTAGCAATTAAGAGTTACCCGTATAAATTATTCTGTTAATGGTTTTATTTCCCCTTGATGATATTAATTTATTTGCTATTATTCACTGCAATAACACTGATCTCAAAGAATTCATTTGATGCTTGTGCTGCTATGAGAAATGCTTCCAAAAGAGTTCTGCAATAATTCAGAATTGTTATTTTCGGGATCTGTTGAAAAAAGATTTCCTTTGAGTTAGCTTTCTGAGACATTCATCAGCCCTGCACTTCCTAAGTCAGGGTGCGCTTGTCATTTAACCTTCTTACCCCTTCAGTTTTCATCCTGATACATTAGTATTAAACCACAAATCGATAAATGAGCATTTCTTTGGCTACACAAAAGAGCAATCACTAAAGAAGCCTCTCATAAGGTATGAATCAAAGATGGGAAACCTTTACTCTTTTTCAACTTGATCTTCCCTGGCTGAGGGACAGCCTGCAGTGGCATACTCCTTTTATATACATGTTTTTCCTGTTCTTTTCATTCCCAAATCACTTTTACCCATTTCTCAGTCGCTTTTGTAAAAGGCATACACAATCAACAGACAGTCTGTTACTGACTGTTATAGTATAGTTTGATAGAAGTCTGTAATCTGTCTGAAATGTAATCCCGCATGAGGAAGCATGAAAACAGGAAGAACATGAAGGTAAGGAAACAAACATCCTGATGTGAGAAACATGTCTAATTAATGAAGTGAGATATGCAGAGAATTTAGACCATTTACCCAAATGACTTTTTCAGAACATAGAGGGATGAGACTGACAAGTTGATGCTTATCATGCACAGATGCACATGAAATTTTGCTGTTTCTTTTGAACCGCCCAAAGCAATTTTCAATAACCTCTGTCCCTGAATAGTCATCTGTGCTTCTGAGAAGGTGTAAATGATGGCAGGATCATTTCTTCGCTCTTATTATTCCCTACACGGCTTCTATTTCATCTTCTACTTTTTCTCTACTTCATTTGTTTCACAGTGGATTTTGTTTCTTGAAAGAGTCAGAGAAGCTCATGTGTCAATAAACTGAGAATAATTACCTTAAAACCAAGAGAAATTTCTGACCTCAACACTGTGATAATCTGGTGAATACAGGCTATATTACACAGGTCAGAGTACATGTTTTGTGATTTCCAAACTGCTGCAACACGGAGTTTTAATTCCTCAGCCCCAGGTTTGGCTATATGCTTGAGGCTGTTGTAAACCAACATGGATGCACTGATTCTAATTTATCCACACAGACCTACCCAACCAAATATGTGCAACATATGCTTGCTCATATATAAATAAATAAATACAGACTTGTATGTCCTGTTTACACTTCAAGAGTAGTAATGCCTCTGCTGAGGTCACTTTAGCTCTGCTGGTGCAAAGCTCAAATGTAAAGAGAACAGAATGGGGTTCATAACAGAATTAAACCTTGATCGATTGTAGAAGATCCACATTTCTGAAGAAAACTATTGCATCATAGAACATAAGAAGATGTTTAATAGGTCCCTTATTCAAAACCCAAGGGGCCTCATTTTCAGAAGCCAATAACCAGAGAGGTTGCCTTGTGTAAATTTCTACCAGCTCAAAGCTGAATCCAAAGAAAATAGCAAACAGCAGATGTTGCTACTGGCACAAGTGCATCATAAGCTATGGCTTGGCCCCCAGATCTGGAGTATCCAAGATGTCCTTGAACACTGCTCTAAAAAGGAGTACAAAAATGAAAAGGAACCCAAACAGCAGTATAACTCCAAAATCAATAGCACATAAAATTGTTTTTGCAGAAAAAAATAACATGCTTTAAATCACGTACTACCTTGGGCCCAATCCATGGTGATATAGGTGACTATCGATTTCTGTGAAGTTTATGCTGACATATTATTAGCTAAAAGCCTGGTCAAGAATACAGAAAGGATGCTAAAAGTATTAGATTTATCCTGACCGTGTCTCTACCAACACCTACTGATTTATACTGGTGTGAGGGGAAGAATCCCATCATACAGACATAGAACAACTGAGTAGCTAAAGATCATGAGCGTCAGGTTTTCTTACTGATGAAAGCAGCAAGCAGACATATATATACATATGAAAATGCATACATGCTTTGGTAGAAATTGTCAGGACTGTCACTTGAACAGAGGCACAGAAAAATGAGGGAAAATAACACCTTAATGTGATGCAGGAAAAAAGAGAACTGACTCAACGAAAACTGGAATGAATGCCAGGAGTAATTTCCTGTCACTGAGATCTGGTTAGTCTTAGCCTAGTCACTCAAAACAAGACCAAATGAAGTTAATGAGTATGATGCCGGGAATTATCTTGCACCAACACGAAGCTGAATATCTGCATTATCTATAACTCCTAGGATAATAAAAGCAAAGGAAGAGCTTTGTAGTACTCAACAAAGAAAAAATGGCAGGATATACTTGATACCATAGCCAAATTTGCAATAAGAATATGTATTCAAAGAAATAAACTCAAACAATAAGAGAGAAAAGTTGGTAGACTGGATCAAAACTCTATTTAGTAGTAAAGTAAACCAAACTGATTTCTGAGACAGCCTTGTTCAAGCTGATCTCTGCTGTACCCATCCAATAAAGGCCATTCAAAAAGCATGTACTGATACAAAGCCTCAAGGATGATCAAGGATGACTGAGCTTGCATCTCTTATGAATGTTTCTGTTTCATCTCAGATTGGAAAATTTACCACATAGCCAGCAATTAATTTATTAGAGAAGGAAGGAAGAAAAACTAAACAAATAAAGCCACTGGAACAGTAGATCAGCTTTAAAAAAAAAAAAAAAGAAGAAATAATGTTTAACATGCTAATATTTAATCCTTGACAGGTAGTACTAACTGAGATTGCAACCAAAAATAAGCAAAACCAAACACTCCTCTTCCTCTAATACTCATTTAAAAGAGGAAAGAAGGTTTGTAAATTCAGACAGAACTAAAATGGTGCTACTAATGCATAAATATGTTGAGTGTATTGATCAATGTATCTATTGCTTGGAAAAGATCTTTCATAAAGGTGTTTAAATCAAAAAGCAAATCAGCTGTCTTGTTCTTTGAAGTATATTGCAGCAGCTTAACAGCAAGGAAGAAAAAATATGTTGAAGAAGGTAATTTACAAAGCAAGAGACCAGCACTCTCAATAAATAAAGATTTTATTTATAAGTGTAGAGGAATGCATAATCCCAGTTTTGGTTTTGAAATCTAAGTTGAGTTTTGAGCCAGAATATGAAGATTAATTTTTTTAAACCTCTGTGTCAGTTTCTGCTGATACAAGTGGTGGTATATATATGAGAAACAGCTTGAACTCCATTTTCACCTAGTAAATAATATTTGCTAGCTGTACATAAAGATACTGGAGACTGCTACATCTCTCTACAGGAATTTGCAGATATTCTAAGCAATTGCACTCAACATAAGTTCTTTTCAAACAACGCTGATGTCAGCAAAACAAGCAGCCCAAAATATGAAAACCTCACTCTCCCATTCTGGTAAGAACATCTGAAAAGATGGGTTCGCCAGGCTACCCATCTTCTGAAGACCAAGAAACTGTGACAGTGGGGTTCTTATAACCAAACAGTGAACAACAGCCATTACCTTCTTGGGAAAGGGGGGAAGGGGAGAAAGGGGGGAAAGGGAAAGGGAAAGGGAAAGGGAAAGGGAAAGGGAAAGGGAAAGGGAAAGGGAAAGGGAAAGGGAAAGGGAAAGGGAAAGGGAAAGGGAAAGGGAAAGGGAAAGGGAAAGGGAAAGGGAAAGGGAAAGGGAAAGGGAAAGGGAAAGAGAAAAAAGGTTGAACTTCAAGTTTTGGGCGAGATCTCTCAAAACAAAGTTGAACTTCCAGATTTAGAAGAGATCTCTCATAAGGTCAATAGACTAGCTGCGTCAACTTTAAAAAACAGAGCTAATTATTTTAATGTAGTAATGGCTCTAGTTATTACACTGTTAAAATAATATGCAGAGCAATGTATTTAAAAAATAATTTTATACATTACCCACATTTTTTTGACCTGGATTGTGAAATTTATGCACCATTTTTTTCCCTCCTAGCTTTTCTGACATACGCAGGAATAGTTATTTGCCAGAGCCAGAGATCTTGGAGATCACATGCAGTAACTCCCAAACACATGAGTTCTGACACGAAACTAGTTGTTTCTGAAAATAGTACTATGATTGCCCGCATTTTAAAGGATGCTGGTTTGCTTCATGTTATTTGTTACATTCTTTCATTAATCCTCTAATGCAAGGCCTCCTTTCCAGTAAGTACTAACTAAATGGAAAGTACTTCCAACAGCACATAAGACACTGGAAGAAGTTGAGAGAACAAAGTAATTGCACAGCTACTAGAGGAAGATGCCTCAGGAAGGGTCGCCAAAATTTAAAACTTCAATTTGCAATTTGGAGCAGAAATCATCCAGCCACTCTGGAATTTGCTGTTTAACATGCAGAAGGCATTGATAGTCATAGTGTCTATTATTTATTAAGTTGTGTTATTAAAAATGTACATTGTGCTCTGTAAAAACGCAGATTGAGAAACATTCCCTGTTCCCAGTTATCTATCCTATTTACTGGTCATAGTTCACATAAGAGAAACAACTGGTGAGAAAAGGTGAGATAGGAAGGCTTAATGCTAGTCTTTGTTGGAGCGAAGAGACAAAGGCAAAAATTTAAATGAGACATAGAATCATAGAATCTTCCGGTTGGAAAAGACCTTTGAGATCACCGAGTCCAATCGTACCCATCTTCTGCTAAACTATGGCCTTCAAAAACTCATCTACCTGGTTTTTAAACACCTCCATGGATGGTGATTCAACCACTTCCCTGAGCAGCCTCTGCCAGCACCCGACAGCCCTTTTGGCAAAGCAATTCTTCCTAATATCTAGTCTGAACCTCCCCTGGTGCAACTTAGGGCCGTTTCCTCTTGTCCTATTATCCATCACTTGTGGGAAGAGATCAACACTCGCTCCGCCACAGCCCCCTTTCAGACAGCTGTAGACAGCAATGAGGTCTCTCGTCAGTCTTTTCTCTAGGCTAATCAACCCCAGTACCTCAGCAGCAACTCATAGGACTTGTTCTCCAGCCCCTTCACCAGCCTCATTGCCCTTCGCTGGACGTGCTCCAGCACTTCAATGTCCTTCTTGTACTGAGGGGGCCAGGAACTGAACACAGTACTTGAGTTGTGGCCTCACCAGTGTCGAGCACAGGGAGAAAATCACCTCCCTGGTCCTGCTGGCCACACTGTTTCTGATACAGGCCAAGATGCCATTGACCTTCTCGGCCACCTGGGCACACTGCTGGCTCATATTCAGCCAGTTGTCAAACAACAACCCCAGGTCCTTCTCCTGCAGGCAGCTCTCCAGCCACTCTTCCCCAAGCCTGTAACGCTGCTTGGGGTTGTTTTGTCCAAAGTGCAGGACTCAGCATTTGGTCTTGTTGAACCTCATCCCACTAAGCCCATCAATCCAGCCTGTCCAGATCTCTTTGTAGTGCCTCCCTTCCTTCAAGCAGGTCACCTCTGCCACCCAGCTTGGTGTCATCTGCAAACTTGCTAAGGGTGCACTTGATCCCTTCATCCAGATCATTAGTAAAGATATTGAACAGGAATGGACCCAACACTGAGCCCTGAAGAACACCACTCATGACTGGCCTCCAACTGGATTGAACTCCATTTACCACCACCCTCTGGGCCTGGCCATCCAGCCAGGTTTTCATCCAGAAGAAGGTGTGCCTGTCCAGGCCAATGGTAGCCAGTTTCTCAAGCAGAATGCTGTGAGAAACAGTGTCAAAGGCTTTACTGAGCTCCAGGTACATCACATCCACAGCCTTCCCTTGTCTATTAACCAGTTAACATTGTCATAGAAGGAGATCAGGCTGGTAAGACAATGTCAGGTGCTGGCAATAACTAAGTTACAGAGCATTTTTAAGCAATAGGTATTACAGGAAAGGACAGGCCTGAAAATATGCAGTACTGGGGCTAGGAAGTGGAAATAGAGGAGCAATCAGGTAAATCAAGAAGAGAAGTTTCTGAAAAGTACCTTTTACTTCCTTAAGTAGAAAAGAAGGAGAGGAAATGAGAGGCTTTGAAGGACAGGTATAGCTATCAGAGAGAGGGAATTTAGAGATGGAAAGATCAAAAGGAGAGCTGATAACAGACACAGCAGCAGATTTTTACAGTAAAGTAAGTATATAATTTACCATGAAATATGTCTACATACATGTCGAGGTCATGCCAGAAGCCCTAAGATGCAGATGCAGGAAGGAGGATATGCAAAGGGAGTGTTAGCAGTCACCTAACTGTTAATTCAGAGAATGAGTTCACTCAATGAAAGTGTATTGAACTGAAAAAGCAGGGAAGGTCTTTGTGATAAAAGCAGGAAATCAAGCTTATTCATTATCATGGGAAATATTTATGGATAATCCAGTTTTGCCCAGGATTTTCCGGAGGAAATATGTGTACATTTTCCATTTAAATCTTCCATAATAACTTACATTTATGAGAAACTGTACCTACATACAGTGCAAAACATGATTTTGGTGCACACTGTATTTACTATACAGACAATGTGGATATATCCAGACTTTCCAGATATATAGCTATCTTGTAACTACTGAATAGAAATCTCAGAAAAATATAGAACTTTCTCAGTCTCCCAAGATACAATTACCAGGCAGAAAGAAAAATACACATTTGGGGAAATCCAGACATCTGGTAGTCTTCTGAATGTCAGATTTGTCATTTATATAGATATTGTGGCTATGTTTCTTTAACACACTTTCCAAAGGTTTCCTGCCCACACGCAGACTCAGTTTGTCACTAGACAATCACTCCATAATACTTTTGGCAAATGTTAAGTACCCAGGACAGGTACACAGTAACCCTGGAAATTCAGAGGGCTGCTAAGATTTCTGATTGACAAGACTGAAATGAGACTCTTGTTTTTCAGACTCAGGCTTTTCTTTCTTACCAACTGGAGAGTGGAAATGCTACAGACAGTGCTGATTTTCTGTAAAAACACACACAACTGTAAATATTTTGGTTGGCATAGTACAAACACATGCCAGAAAATTATTTTCCATATAACAGAAAGAGGTTTCACCATGCATTTCCATATTTTCCCATGAGAATGCTAAACCCAGGACACATGGAAAGTCATTTGCATTCAAATCTTAAAATACACTAAAATTGACAAAGAGCAACAGAGCAGAGAGACACAAGATTTACAATCAAAAAGAAAGCAAATTATTTTAAAATTTACTTTGAAACAACTAAGAAATAAAACTACAGAATATGTGAGGTCTTGAAATTATAAATGCATTAAAAGTTACTCAGAAAAGTCTAGAATTATTAGGTCACAGTGTGGTTGAAAAATGAAGATTTTCTACAAAATATGTAAAGCACAAAATTATTAACTACATACTTGTTTGATAGTACAAAAGTGCATCTTTACTTAAAAATATTATCTTCACTGTAGATTTGCTACATATATAGTCTGTAGATTTTACTTAACTCCTACACCCTATGCGTAGGAGTGTCCCATAACACCGAAAATAATATTTAGAGGAAAGAATAAAACTATAAAAACAATATGGAAATCTGTGCTGGATCACAGGTAAAGGGCAATCCCAGTGGTTTCATCATTTTAACCAGACAGATCACTGCTTTGATCAACATGCCATAGTGACTGCTTTCCATTCTATTTTGCACAATGAAGAAAGAGGACCTAAAGGGCAACTTTACACTGTGCAGTTCTGGAATTACACCCTTCTCAGTACATTATTTGTGAGTGCCATCTCCAGCTTTCAACTTCATCCCTGTGTGCTTTCTTTGGTCACTTTCACACACTCACTACCATTTTCCATGAAGTAACTGCACATTTGCAAGCATGTGAAAATACCTTCCTTTCCACACTTAAGTTAATGATACTAAAATGGTCAGGCGTCAGCTGTTCTCTGTGAATACGAAGATATGTGGCATTCTTTTTTTGAATGAAATCCAGTTAACTGAGAACATTAAAGAATCACTATTTTTTTTTTCCTAATGCCTACATCAAAGAAAATTCTATGCGCTGATTCAAGAGCATAATTTTTCTAACATATTTCAAGTAGCTGTCCTATATGAAATTTAATTGTGTCGGGTTTTCACCTTCCCATTTCAATTCAAGCAGATTCGAATTACAAAATTAGAACAGGCTGAAGAGAACTAATACTTTTTCAGAATGGCTAATTAATTTCACAAAAGACTTTTCGTCAAAACTTGCAACAAGTTTTGGGAAGATGATTTAAAACAAAAAAAAAAAAAAGCGGGAAAGTTCAAGTTTGAGGAAGGATGTAACAACCCAAACAACTCTAAAAGAAGATGACAGGAGCTAGCCATGGTCCTAACACAGGAGTTTAGGATGCTTCAGTGAGGTGGCAATCACAGAGACACATGTAATTATGGATACATATATAGGTATGTTTCTTCCCCAAGGAAAACAGAATAGGAAAGAATATTTCAGTAGAAAGTGGCCTACAAGTATCATCTACTCCAACTGCAGGTGTTCTTGTTATTTTACATGAACAGAGTTTCATTTTTGAGCTGCCATGAGGTTTACTCTTGTAAAATGCTCTTGCCCTGCTGTGGAAAATGTATCCTACTTCAGACTGCCCTGGGGCTGTTGCATTTCCAGGAACAGATGAAGCAAATTGCCAGAACTGCCAGGAGAAGAGAATCCTTTTCTTCATACCCATCCCACCTGCCTGTCTTTCAGTGATGTGTCAAAGACACAGGTGTGTGCACTCTGACATACCAACATGAGGCTGTGCACATCCATCTAGTGATTAATCAAATTTCAGCATCCACTTAACCAAAAAAAAAGAATTTACTAGTAACTGAGATGCCAGCCCTAAGATGGTTTTTAATCTTCATGTGGCTACACGACAGAGATAAATACAGCCTCTTCATGATGTACTGAGTACTAGTTTGGCAGGTTAACAGGCATAGGACAAGTGATCAAGTAGTAGAAATGCTACTTATCAGAGGACATATTGAAGAAAAAGCTCATTTTTCACAGATTATGGGCTTTTTATTGCTGGTAATGCAGAGAAGATTAAAGTGAAGTCTATATTTCAGAAATGGGAAGACCTAATGATTTAAAACCCCTTTTTCATAATGACCTGCCTGGGAGTGAAGAATCAATTTCTTTTACAGCAAGAATCTCTTAATACCATAGAAGTTAGGAGCATAAGACAGCAAGGAAAAGAAAGAATAGTTTAGATTCTTTCTTCTGACTACATTTTGATATGACTAATTACAGAGGCTGCTGTCATTGCCTCTATACTGTTTTTTAAGCAAAGTAATAATTTAAAAAAAAATAATAAATTTTAGAAAGAATTAAAAGCAGCATGAATGAAATGTTTTGCATGAGGGGTTTTTATTAACAAACTGTAGGTTGTACATTTCTTGTAGAAATATAGCCCACTTAAAATGGTATTCTTCTGTAATGCTGAAAATGATCCCTGGCACAGTGTCTTAAAACTCACTTTCCTTTTGGCAACACAGGACAAAACTCTCAGTGCCAAAGGCAGTTTATTTGATTCCTGTCTCCTACAGCAATGGTGATGCTGCAATCCCATTTTTAAAGTTGCAATTCTGATATTCGTACTGAAACACTGTGGGTTTAACAACTCTCTTATCCTTTTTCAGTATTAAAGAAGACAGGGGGCAGAGCCAGCACCAGGAAGTTACTGCAGGTAGACACTTCCAGCAACCTTCGACACTAGTGGATTCAGTGGATGCCTTGCACCAGGGAGAACCAGACTGTGTTCTTCCTGATGTCTCAGCAGACACCTAGTCACAAGCAGGGCAAGACCTCTTCCCCAATACAAAAAGGTACCAGGAAGGCAGACTGTCAGATATTGTTCATTGCCTGATCCCCTAAACTGGATTTCCTTCAGATTTTTCCTCATTTTCACACTTACCTAATTCCACTGTCTCAAATAAAATAAATTAGTATTCTGTAAGTGTTTCATGTTACTTTGCGTCATTCAGAGTTTAATTAATTTATATGAGCTTGAAGGAGAACTAAAGTCTTGTTAATGGAAGATGGCATAAGAAAATCCTAGGTCCACAGAATACTACCAAAACCATCACAGAGGACATGTTTGAGCCATGTAAAACCAACCTTCCAAGAAACAGCAATAGAGAACTGAACAGGTTATTTCCACAGCATTATAGGCCTAAGCATGAAAGGCTACTAACAGCATCTCAGTCAGAACTAATGACCTTTTTGCAATGTTCTGCAGGGTATTTTTTAAGACATGATTTTTTATTAAATAATAGATTTTACAGAAATTTTATACTGCCTTATTGAATTACCTTCTTTTGCTTGCTATAGGAGGTATAAGGCAGAACCAGAATATCAAAGATTGTGTACGGCAATGAAAATCTCCCTTACGATAGTAAAAGGACTGTTCTATCGGAAGTCCTTCTGCTGAGTAAATAAAACAGGATTGCAGCAGATCCTTCCACTCATAGTAAAGCTGCAGAAAATGCTTTACAGAGACATGACATTCTGCAAGCATCCTTTCAACTTTACTGCCTCCATCTCTTTTCAGAAACTCTAAAACAGCTGTTCAATCACAACACTACAGCCAAACTGAACATTAAGGATGTAAGAGTTCACATTCTTGGTAGTCAGAATGAACTCATCTCAGGTAGATGTTTCTATTTATTTCCTTTGAGTTTGCTTTTCTAGAAGTTTTATAAAATTAAAATTATTAAAATAAATCTGTAAAACTCAAAATGCCAATCATCAAGATATTACATGAAACCTGCAAATGCCTTGCTAACTTAAAAAATAAGTAAGAAAATATAGCATTTATATGAAATAAATGAACCTTTATGTGAATCGGCTTCTAAAAACATTGTGTTAGCAAAGAAAATAACTTCATGTTTTAGAAAAAACATGTTTTTCCTTCCAAGACTTGGGGATTGTATTTTGCAGAAAGTTTTGCAGCATTAAAGGGAGATAGACATCCAAGGATTAGACTAAAGTCATAATACATGAAGTCTACTGAATTATTTGGAGTTCAACCATGTGCCACTACTAAAAAGTCACTGTCTCCAAACAAAAATAGACTGTGGCAATGACAGTTCAGATCCTTATCACATGAAAGTATCAATATTTGATGTTGTTTGATAGACTTATTTGAAGTTTCTCCTATTTTACTCCAGTAGTTAAAACAAGCACCTCAGTCATACCTCTTCATGGTCATGAGGTGCAAGTGGAAGGAGAAAGTTTTAAGATATAAATAAGATAAAGTTATCAGTTGCTTAGAACACAAATTATTTATGGAAATAATATACTTTCAGTAAAATCAATTACCAAAATATCACTAATTTAATGTTCTCTCTAGCCAGCAAGACATGCAATGGCTGAGGCTCTCTAATGGATCTGCAGGCCAGATGCACAGAAAAGAAGTCCTTTTGAAATACATATACGTATTTTTTCCTTGCAAATTTTCATGCTCCTCAGAAATCTATCAAAAGTATATATTATATCAAAAACTATAATGTGTCATTGAGGGTTTCACAGCCAGCCACAATGGAGCAGTAGGGGATAGGAATAGTCTTGAACTCTGTCATTGGACCTTAACTTATTTTCAATTTTGGTTTACTTCTTCTTCTAGGACCAGAAGATCCTCAACACCGAAAATGAGTGGGCTTACGTTGACTTCAATAAAGATCTGACCATCTACACCTTTCAGGACATGCTGTGAAGCATACTATAGCCGTGTTCAGAAGTTCTCCAGGAAGAAGAACAGGTGATTAAGATGAATAATGAAATACAAAGGCCTGCATTCTCTGCATTTTCTTCCAATTTTGTCCTTAGTACACCTGAAAACACCAAACAGCTACACACTTCTGGGTGAAATTTGATGCCAGAAACATTTCGCAGTTACAACATAGTATCATATATATTCTTTGCACCAATTTTCACTGTCTACTTTCCAGTGACTGTCTAGCTGAGATACAAATAAATTTATTGTTAAATAAATGCATAATTTGTCATCTACACTTTGAAGACAAGCCAGAACTACTCTGGCAAGTAATTGAGATAAAGAAGGAAAAGGAAGAAATTTCCTGTACATGAGCCACTACTGATTTTTTATTCTGTGGATGCACCAACTATTGTTTTCTGGGCTGTCACATCACTTTACAAACACCAGCTCTACACCAAATTTCATGAAAGAAAGGACACGAGCAATGAGAGACAAAAACAAGGGAGAAGGATGTAAGGAATTATGTAAAAGGTAAAGAAGCGGCACAAAAAAAAAAAAAAAAAGGCAATGGAAAAAAAAAACAAAGAAAAGAGAAC
The DNA here is from genome assembly GCA_033556795.1 of Tapera naevia. NCBI lineage: Eukaryota > Metazoa > Chordata > Aves > Cuculiformes > Neomorphidae > Tapera > Tapera naevia. Next base: position 4,864,952 of record JAUMJJ010000092.1, read on the forward strand.
TTACGAAGTTGAAAGTGTGGGGAGAAAAGGAAAGAGAGGAAAAATATAGTGTAACAAGGCTAATGTACTCAATGCTCTAGCTTTGCCAATTCCCCCGAAATGTAAAAAGCTCTCTATGTGTATACACCACTTTTAAATTCACAAAAGAAAATAAGGAAATAGGAAATTAATTCTATGCACTTGCTTTCTTGGAATTTTTTCTAAGAGCAGATAAATACTGCTAACAGAGTTCTTTTCAATGCTTCAAAATGAATATATAACACCTTTCCTACCAATTTATTTTTTTATTATGATATCTGTCTCCTGACTTTTAAATGCTTTCCTTAAAAATGTTTTCATGCTTTTTGCCCACTGAATGTTTTATAATTTCCCTTCTGAAATTTCACTAGAGACTTCCAAATCAGGTCAAATCTCACGGATTTGATAGCTGCTTTTACATGGCCCATTGGAACACAACGTCTTACCATCACTCTTTCTGGAAGGAAACTGTTAGCCACCCCTCTGTCCCCTAGGTCTCCAATAAGGTGATGTGATTAGCAGAAGCAGTAAGGAAGCTGTCAGCGGGTGGCTGGAGAGATGTAAGGTGCCACTTGGCTTTCTTAGCTTGTGACCTTCACTTATATGGCAGTAAAAAACAATACCACATCTTTGACACAATGTAACTAAGACCCTTGCATTTTACCAGGTCAGGGAGAGAGACGAAAGAACAATACTTGTTTTGCAGACCCAGTAATTAGTCCTGGAGGATTTCTCCAACTGTTACTGTTCGCTGAGAGAGACTAGGAAAGGAGTCACCACTCTTCCTATATATGTCTACTGTGGAGCCTGCTTCCTGATTGAAATTCAAATGAGCACAGTTCTGACCTTTACTGTCACATTTTTTATTTCATAGACAGTTTACAAGACCATTCTACCATTCAGGTCATGTTTTAGTTTAAACAGAAATACTCTCGTAGGTGCTAGATTCTAGTTAATGATTACACTGAAATCATTCTAATTAGGCTCTGTTGTTACATGCTGCCCTTTAGGGGCTGCTGCTGTTGTCACGTAAAGTATTTTGTAAAAAATAATTGGCCTGAGATCTTATTTACCCTATTTTTTTCCATTTTATATTATTGATCTATTCTGCACTTGATCATCAGACATACCATGCAAAACTTTTAGCGATGGCTCCCCGCTGTCACCCCAAGAATTCAAAAAAAGTGGGAAGGCAGGAAGACTTAAGAGCAGTCTGACATTTCTGAAATTTATTAACTATGATCTGAAGACAAAATGTGCATTGTGTTCACTTCCTAACACACTGTCCTGCCATTTTCCTAAGAACTTAGTTCATGCTGCAGCCACGGGATGTTTGCAGATAGAGGAGGACGTGCTATGCCTCATGGACTGGTGGGATGACTGTGACTGGGGAAAGTAGAAGGAAATTTGAATCTACTGAAGAACTGAAAACCAGGACAGAGAATAGTAGAGCAAGCTGAGAGTGAAAAAATTCAAATGGGGTAGAGAAGGTTTCACCTCACCTTTGCATTTAGTAATTGCTGGAGTGTTCGAAGAGACACACACCAAAGGAATCTGAGATTCTGAATCACCAAAACTCAAATCACAATGTTATGAGTGACATTCAAGATTTAAGAAGCCCAAAATCAGTCAGTGTGAAAAATTCAGTTATACTCTCTGAAGATGTTAGCAGCCCTTTGAAGGGTCACAAAAAAATATTTGTTTCATTAACCATTGTTTCCTCTCCTTATTTCTGAAATTGTGACAGATAACTGGGGTTACAAGCAAAATGTTGCTAGTTCAGGCTGTTGAAGTGTAGTCTTCTATCTACTAGCAATGATGAGTATCACAAAGTTATCAGGACAAATTCTGCTGTATTTGTACAGCAGTAAATCCATAATCATTATATTCATGGGAATAGATTTCCAATTTGCACTCTACATATAGGATAGAATTGGACCATCACCTACAAGTATCATCTTGTCTGTGACTACTATCAACCTACCTCCATAGCAATACATTACTAATACCTTCATCACTGTCTAAATGAAGCATCAATAATTCAATTTCCATTTATAAAAACAGGAAATTATTCATGCCATCAGCCCTCACCATCAATAACAGAAGTAAATCTAACTATCTCATTATCCAATTGCAATGTGTGCAAACAAAACTGCCCATTGTTGACAATAAATATTTGATAAGTGAGGAAACAGGAAGGATAAACCAAGGATGTATAGAGTGGCTGCTTTATAGTTACCACAAGAATTGATCGAGATGGCAATGGTTTACCCTGCTTATACCTCAACTTATTTTCTTTTCATTTCAACAAGTCACTGATCCCAGCTGGCCTGAATGTCAGCCGTGGAAGTAAACCATCTGTTCTCTTCCTTTTTTATTGCATTAAGTCAAGCTAAATACCCATGTTCCTATCAATTTCTGTAATCCCAGGTTGCTGTTTTTTTTAAATCAGCAACCGAGTGATAACTGTAGGGATCAATTAACAACAGACAAATAACAAAATATTTACTTACTAAGTAAGAGTGCTTGAGCATGCTGTAATTTTACCTATGTTCAGGAACAACTGTTGCTGATTTCAGTGTAGACTCAGCTTTATGCTTACCAGTGAAATCTAAACAATCTATTGCTGCACAGTAGAGTTTGCCTGAATGTGATATATTTGATGTATCAAGCATAAGACTCAGAAAAAATAGGAGTCAGCTATTGAAAACCACAAACAATAGTGGAACTGGACATCCAAGACCCAAGAGTCAGCTCCTCTCCAGCTTGAAAGTTGTTTTAAGTCCACTCATTTACACCTGGCACCACCAGTTCACTCAGAAGATGGTGGTTCCTAGCAATATATCACAATTTATTACTGAACTAAAATCACCTGGATGTTGATTCAGGTTATGCTCTGATGAGATACACAACCAGCATAATCCTCCAGGAGAGCAGTCGACTCTTTTTTAACAGGCAATAGCAAGTCCCCAGTGAGATCAAAGTGCATCATTCACATGGCTGAACTGCAACATAGCCTAAGAGAAGCCAGACTTGCTGCGGGGTTATAACACCACCCAGTGCGTCTAAGAGCCTTAGACATGGCCAAAGAACCTTGTGACAAAAGCACCAAAATCTATAAAAACATCTGGAAGTCCAAAAGACGAGCCAGTATTGGCTTCACTTCACAGGTGTCAAGGATGCTTTGCAAAAGGGGGAGGAAAGGGAAAGGTGTCACTGGTAAAAGGGTTAAGAAAATGAAAAAGGGATTTCTAGTATTCATTTTGCAGGCAATAAAGTGATGCTGTTTCTGAAGGAACAGTGCAAGGTCAGTGTCTGACTGCACCACATGAAGCCTAGATAAGTCTTACGGAAGAGGTCAGCCTGACCCAGGGAACTGTAGTCTGCCCTGTGAAAATAGCTGGGAGCTTTTGTAATAACAGAGCTTGGGGTGGGGGTGCGGGGAGGGAGGATGTACTGTCCACCAAACACATGCTCTGAATGGTGTTATTGTGCTGATAAAATTGTTTACTGAAAGAACAAACCAAACATTTTTAAATATTTAAGCATAATTCATTTATGAAATATTCATCTGTCAAAAAAAATTCCATTATAAAATAGTAAATAAAGTAAAAACAAATAATTGAATGCAAATAAAAGAGCAAATGATAAAGGCAAAATAAAAAAGCACAAGTTCCATGTTGTCTCTGTAAAATTACAAATCAGTGGGGGAAAAGGGAAAAAATACACAGACCACCACTTCCATGGCACTACACCTACAGGCAAAAAATGCAGAGGAGCCCTTGAACACTAGCACTTCTAGATGGGGACCAGAAGGTAAAATATTTAACTTCAAGAATAAGTAGAATACTAGTATTTCTATAACATTTACATTAACTTTGTTTGCTGAAAACATATTTTAGAAGAGGAGTTCTGGACTGTTCAATGGGAATCAGGAGAGAATTGCAAGAGTTGTTATTAAAGGATGAGAGAGCCCCCCCTGTCAAGCCCATACAGTGTCTAGCAAATGATATTTAATAAAAATGCGGATATTGTTTATTCGGTTGTAAATAAAGAGATTGGATAAGTCAGATGACAGAAACTGGACTGAAGCATGATGCTGGTTGCATTCATTAAAAAAAAATCTAAATACTGAAGAAAATACGGGAACCAACAACACAAAATAGTCAAAACATCAGAAAGAAAAGAAAATTAGGCAAGATAACAGTATGAGTCATCTGTCACAATTCTGTTGATGCATTAACATGAGTAGCTAGAAAACAGTGGTGTCCTTTTACACTTCGCAAAAAACATAGCACGCCATATCTATCCTGTATAGATGCACCATTGCTGGAAGAGGCCAAGCCTTTCAAGATAAACAACAGAAAGTGTTGAGCATATCGAATATGTATCAAATAACAGCCTTGCTGTTACTGAATCTGTTGGGAGTAGAGGGCTATCTATTCAAAATTAACATTTTAAGATATTCAGTCTTATTCATGGAAATACAATTCTATGTCTTTAACAAGATTGTTCACTAGAATATCTCTTTTTCATATTTGTATCCCTACAATAAACAAAACTCTGTTAATTTTTTTTAAAAAAATGTAATAAAATCTATTGACATTTTCCAGCATTTATCACCTCAAGAAATACAGCATTGTTCAACTTTAACTTTGTTTAGATTTATAATCTTGAAAGGAATTTAAATCCTCAAAACCAAAGTCAATATTTTTTGGACTCCCTTCTTGCCTGCTTTCTTCTATTCTGTCATTTGTTTTTTATTTTACCACACGTAGATTATTGCTAATCTCTCTGCTTAGTTACCAGTTTCCTTCTGCCTAAACCTGTCCCACCCACCAGCTCCATGCACATCTCTCCTTCTTCTCACTCCTGACAAAGACAAGCACTGACTTAAACAGCATTGGCAAGCTGCTAATGCTGTGGATTAGTGTATTCTGCCTTGAGTGAAATCAGGTTCTCTGCCTTTTGGGGATAGCACAGCCGTCAAGTTTAATTTAATTTTCTGATATTTTAGCAGTTGTGTCAGGACTCCTGCAGACAACTGAGAATGAAACGCCTTTTTGACAACAGTCTTCAGCACATCCCAGGAAAGGACACGTATATGATTTTACATGAACAAGAGGAAGTCTAAGGCTATCAAACGTCTAGATGATAAGACTGAATCAAACATCGAAGTGATAGATCTCAAATATAAATGGATATGTACTTTATATACTTCACAATGTTTCTTTCATTATTTTCCATTTTAGCCACATTCACTGTTTTTGTCCAGAAGTAAAATGAGTACGCTTTCATCTTTCTAAAATTAAAATGTTTAACAAAGGTAAAGCAAATTAATTGTATTAACTCAAGAAAAACACCACCAAAAAAAAAAAGAACAGAAATTCTTTCAACTTAGGGGTCTGTTCCCCTATCAGTTATTTTTGGAGTCCACCTACACATCTCAAATATTGAAGCAGTATAAACAAAAGAACTGTCTCTGCTTGATTTCAAAACTGGTCAGATTAACACTCTTTCTCCTTCCATCAGAAAATGAGTTGCACTTCAGGCTGTGCACACAGTGAGAAAGATGATTTTTAAAAGGATCTGAGCTGTTGAAGCAAAAAAAAGTTCCAGAGTAAACAGTTTTTCCTCAAGTGGGTGAATAGTTTCTATTTTATCCACTGTCTGATAAGGCTTCAGGGTTTTCTGAATAAACAATAATATACAAAAACATCAGTGCCGATATTTAGAGTAACCAGTGAGAATGAAAATAGATAGAGATTCAAAGATAAAATTTTTTGTCTCAGAAAACCTCTGCATCCTTTTCCCTGAAAGGCACACTCACACAGTTTTGTTCCCGTAAGTTCAAGAAGTTCCTCCCAGTCACAATACACTATTAAAATTAATTGATAAAAAGCAGATGTAAGATCATTACCTGTAATGACTACTCCCAACATTCTCTATCCATAGCACCTGACAAAACCATGCAAAACAAAAAATTAGACAAAAGTGGCAGTACTAAGCAGTTTCTGGATTTTTGGCATCTTGTGACAAGAAAACCATTGACTTCAATGGATTGATTTAATAGGCTCGCAAAACAAATGCACTGAAGTCAGAGTGAAGTGCTCAATGACCTCAGTAAACTGTATCAGACTGTATAAGTAAGACTGAAGGACTCAAGTGTGCAAAAATAGAATTATTTTGGAGATGTGCACCAAGGTCTGAGGGTAAAGACTGCAGAACTGTCATTCTTGGATTTTCATGGGAAAAAAAAACAAGGAGCCAGATTCAAAAACCAGACATACTGACATAATCAATCACTGTAGATGATTGATTCTAGCAGGATGCTTCCGTGGGCAATACTCTACCTGGCGGAATGTCTCATGGAGTTTAACAGCTACCTCCTAGTAAAATGTCAGAAGTAAAAGCCAAAGGTTCAGCAGGAAAACAAACTTCTGTGCAGTGAATCACAATCTCTCCTAGGAATATCAATACTAAGATATCATATTTTTTTAAAGAAGTATAACAAAAAAAAAGTATAAAGAAATACACTTTTATTAAGCCAAGCTCTTCTTTTCATGCATTTCAAAGCTTCAATTTACTACCACAGAGGTTTGGGTTGTGACAACTGAAACCAGGATGCAAAAGAATTGGGAGATCACCACTAGCTGCTGATGCCCCACACCTGTGAAATGTAGAGACCTGGTTCCCTGTTAAAATTTCCATTTCTTGGAGTGACCAGCTGCGCAGGTTGAGCTGTGAGAGGTCCTGTGTTTCAAGGGTCAGATTTGCTGTGTTGTGTATTTCCCAACTGACAGTGATGAGGGGAGGGCTACAATGAGGTGGTGGAGTGTCCCCTGGCACAAAAATTTGATGCCCAATTAGGTTTAGAAATAGTGACAAAGAGTTGATGCCCAATTAGGTTTAGATAAAGCTCTTCTCTGTAAACCTCAATTACCTGTGATGCCTTATGACATTCAGCGTTTACAAAGTATAATTACACAATAGTGTCTGACATTTAACGTCTATGGATAATTTAAAAGACTTCTACTTCAAAAGGGCTGCTCATGAGCAACAGTAATCACTTCAATTAGCTTGGCACCATTACAATGTAACAAGACCATTTGACTGCCTATTAGAACCAGCCAAGCTCTTCAAGTGTGTTAATTTAGCAGTCATTGCTAATTTCTGGGCTTTGCTGGATTTGCATAGGAAAACATAGCCTTGTAAGCCAGAAAGGGAGTTTCATTCCCGCAGCAACTTTCTATTCTTAGGGAGGTTTTTATGGTGTTGTTGTTTTCAACCAGAAGCCTATTTCAAACAGCGAAAAACTGAAAGAGGTTTTTATTTCATTGAGTTTTTCATAATCTAGGTCCAAATTATTAATGTAGCTTTCAAACTTGTTTTAAATTGCTCAATCAAAAAAACGGTCCTTAAGACAAAAAAAATAATCTCCATCCCTAAAATGCCTCCTTTATGCGGTATTAAAGAATTTGTCCTGGGGACTAATTGATACCTTCAGGTTTTCCCTAGAGCTTGTTGGGTTCTCTAAAAATTGATGGCAAGTCAAGGCACTCACTGTGTACCTTGGGAAACAGGAATTTATAAAGTATTACATCACCACAGGTACTTCTTTATTTTCAACGACTTTTGTATTGTAGGATATTCTGCAGAAGCAGGAAACCTCTGTAAAGTAAAAGAAATCTCCAGGGATCAATCATATCAGCTTAGTAATTCCCTTTAAACTACTGGGAGTAATCAGAGGCCCGAAGTGGAAAGAAAAGTCAGAGTTATTTGTTCCTCTACCTGAGAACAGGTACTCTAGGATGGCTACTGGTTGTTAGAAAGAGGTAAAGGTCCAAATCCTGTAAAACAATAGTTATCAATTATTTAAAAAAAAAAATAAATAAAACAAGAATAGCACTAGGCCTCCTCATGAATAGTTTCAGCACAGATGCTGCAATACACATAAATATATACTGAACAACCTATTTATTACTTGAAATACATAGCAATTGGTGGTCAGCAAATGCAACTCTGCCATTAACTCAAGCGTGTCTTGTCTGTGGCTTAAGGGAAACTTCATGTCATCACTGTCTTCAGTTACAGTGGTGCTAGGTTTTTTTGAACAGTATTGAGGCATCATTTGAGTAAGATATTATATATATAACCATTCTTTTTAATGCTTAGTACTGTTATAAAACAGGGGGTGAAAGTAAAATTTGATAAAGCAAATTCCTACAAGAATGCTTCTGACAAAGAAAGCATTCCAGTTCATTTAAGTCTAATGAGGTTCTGCTAGTTATACGCTGATGACAACAGTAGTACAAAACACATTTACACAACCTAAATATTACTGAAATCTGCTCTTCTGGAAAGTATAAGGGACAGTAGGCTGAACATGAGGCAAAAATATGCTCTCACCAAAAATAAGGAAAACCTCATAAAAACTACATTAGAACTCTGGCCAGAAGATGGAGGAAAACTTTTATACTCTCTCTAGCACTGCTAAAATTGCACCAGCAGCATTGTGATCAACTTTGGTACTACTTTCTCCATATTGTGAATTAGTAACTGGATATTTTAAAGAATACTCTTGAAGAGAAATGACAAAATGACCTAAACCTCTAAAGCATACATCCCTGGTCTGGAATTCTTACGGAAAAAAACTATTTTTCTCATAAAACTTTCTGAACTTCCTGCTTCAAACTAACGTATAACAAAGTTTTATGTTTCTAATTAGAGCTAGAGAGGTTGCCAGAGATGTATATGAAAGTCATTCAGTTTCCACAGGCTTCTGTGATGAAAGGTTAGCTCTAACCACTTTTGTGTGTTAGTAGGCATTCCTTGTACTCAGGCAGGAATCATAGTGGTAATGAGCCAAATTCTTGGTAACTTGAAGTCTGCAAGGCTGAAAAGCCTCTTACATTTCTACTTTTAAATTCTGTTGTGAAGTCATAATCCTGACCATTTGTTAAAACTAAGATGCAAATTCTTTCATATGATAGTACAAAAATAAGGGTAAGGATTATTTAAAATTGCCTTGGAATAGCCAGATGGAGAATTCAAGGAGAATGTGGTTAAATAAAAAGTTTCATATAAGATTTTCCCTTCATATTATTTTATCTGTTCAACCAGGGTGAAATTAATTTCAGTGTGTTTGTAAGTTTCAAGAAGTGAATATTAATTTTTATCTTATTTTCAAAGATATCACAAAAGTTTAACAAAAGTTCCAAATGGATTACAGATACAGAACACATGAAAATTACCTATTTGGTTTATGCATAATCTACTATTTTGACACACGGAATTTTGCAACAGTATAACACGTTCTCTTTTCCTAAAAATGGTAGGTAGCAGCAACTCTCAGGACCAGCCTTAAAATACAGCCTTAAAAAGTATTAGCATAAGCATAATGCAATATCACACAGTATAAATCTAGAAACTCGTTTCATGTAAAGGAAGTTCACTGTTATCCTAGAGCTATGCTTGCCCTTTGATATCCCACCTTCATCATCAAAGGCAGGATATACAAGCAGAGAAAAAGAGAAAGTGATCAGATTCCTGTTCGTGCTCCAGTGATCCCCTATGCTTACTTGACAATAAATCCATATGCACACACGGAGGGCCAGAGTTGCTATTAATTGCAAAAGATGTCGCCTCTGATCATGTCCAAAATTAAATAGCAGGAAAAGAAACAGAGTGAGCATTTTCTTCCAGTTCTCCAGTATAACTGTAAATACAGCCTACACAAATTGCAAGGCCTACTCTGACAAATACCACAACCAGCAAGAGGATTCCAATCCAAATTGTACCCCTCTGTTTCCTTCTTTTACTGTTTTATAAAGTAATATAAGACAGAAAATGTAGTAAAACAAAAAAAAAGAGATAATCGGTTTTATTGTACTTTTCATAGCAACAATCAAAACAATGGCTTTTTCTTTAATTCATGAAGGGAAAAAAAAACAAAGGAAAAATAGATTATATGCATAGTCAGGAAAACATACTGGTTCATGTCTAAGAAGGAAAGAAAATGCCAATGTACCAGTGATTCTTCAGAAAAACTTTCATGAGAAAAGGGCATCTGACATATCTGTTCAATATTGGAAATCTTCTTTAATTTACTCACTGTAACAACTCTCACAAACTTGCATCTCTTGCAAGAGACAAGGCTCATAAAGATGGCATTTTACAAATTCCTCTACTGCCCTTCTGGCGTGTATTTCCACTTATTTTCCGCAGTAAAATGGCCAGTCTATGATAGTTCTTTTCAGTGCAATTTTCATGGAGGCATATGCTCATTTCAAGGTCATGCTTATTGCACTTCCCTGAGGTAATTTGTTTAGTGTGGTGGGGGCCTCTATTTTTCCTGAAGTCCTTGTGTTTGCACTGCCAGAACCTCATCTCATCTATGTAGCAGCTTTCTCATTCTGCAGCAATTTCCAGTCTGACTCCTCAAAGCTCCCTGTGGACCTTGTGAACTTACGTCACCTCAACCTTCTTCACCTTCAAAAGTGAAGGAACCATGACAGCCAGACCAAGCATCCTCCCTGATGCTACACAATAAAGCCTGAAAAAGAACCAAGAAATGATCCCACACCACAAAAACCTTGTGCTTTGTTGAACAGAATGGAAGAGGTTTTACTTCCAGCTTACTCCATGAGTGAAGGTGGTTCATTGGGTATTATGTTCAAAGATTTGCATGCCTATAAAAAAAGTTATCAAAAGACCAGAGGAAGTAAAGGGAGAGAGAAAGAAAGATCACTAGACACAGCCACAGCAGCTATAGCGATGTGACCCTGAGAAAAAGCTGATGGAGAGCCAGCCGGATTTGGGGCTGAACAATGGCTAGGAAGGTGACAAAGCCACAAGCAAAGAGGTTGGCTCTTGCTGTGTAGCTCCTCCTGTACTGAGGGAAACAGAGCTTTTATATTCTTTTCAGAAATGCAGGATGGCAACAAAAGTGTCTGACTTTGCTTTGAGTTTCTCCCATTGGTGTTTTTTACAAAGCCTAACCTGTCCACAAAGAAACTACACTGTAACATAAATCATCACATTACTAAATATTATGGGAAAAGGCAAATTCTCCTCTTAGATTTTCGTGGCAATGAAGAATGAAGAATGTCTGAGCTAAAATTAATAACCTTTTTTCTTTTAGTCTCTCCAGACAACCATTAATTTGAGTTTCTCTTGTGTCTCCTCACTCCTATCATTCAGGTATACATTCCTTTGAAATGTATCAGACTTACCTGAGAGTCTCAGTCCTCCTACTCGTGTTTTTATGTGATTTTGCCCCTCAAACAACATTCCCATTTCACCCTTCTGTATTCTATTCCTCACCAAGCCACCATACCCTTTAATGCATCTCAAACAAGAAAACAGTGATATTCCACGTTCCAGGAAAGCAGGAGATGATCGTATTTCTCCCATCTTGAGGAATGACGTAGTACACAGTCTTAATTTTAATTTATTTTTTCTATTCTCCCCCTAAGTAAAGATGGTGTCATTTCCTTCTGCAGTTAGAAGGTGAAGAGGTGCTGAGATCTGAGCCAGCATCCCAGCCTCCAACTCTCCTCAAGTACAGGCTTTCATATGCTGATATTATATTCATTCTTCCAGCACAGCTGAGCAACACCAACTGTTCAAGGGGTCCTGAATCACAGTAGAAACACTTCTGTGTAAGATGCATTTCTTATACTGAGCAGCCCTATCCATCTCTAGTGTGGAGATGAAGAGGAGAATATAAGAAAATCTGCACTGGCTTATTGAATGCTCTGTGGCAAGGGTGTCAAACTCACAGCTACTGCTGTTCTCCTGCTCCTGCAGTGTAATGCGCATCATGCACTGCACACGTGACCAGCACTGGCAGGAGCACAGGGACAAGGAGCTCGGCACTGCCACCGGGGAGAAACAAGGTGCTGGGCTGGATAAAAGAAGGTGGAGGGCCTGATTCAGCCTGTGGACCATGAGTTTGACACCTCTGCTGTAGGGTCTGATAGTGTGTGATCTTTTAGATCCATAAAACCAGCACCAGGAACACTGGGAGTGAGCAGTGCTGCTAAATCAGATTTTCTGCATCTCTGTAGATTCTTCTTGCGCACAGTTTAGCCCAATGACAAGCCACATGGAGTATTTCACCACCATCCTCCCATACAGAGTCCAAACCACACGACTATAAAATTAGCTAAGTGCTGAACAAAACCTCTAAACCTGGTAATAGCTGGTGCTAATTTATTAACTCCCACTCCGTTAAAGCTTTTTCAGCAGCAGACTGGAAAGAAAAGCCGTCTTGTTCTTGCCTGCAGGGGTGTTTTGATCAGCTGAAACTTCATCTACACTGACAAGATTGTAGTGAGCAAGTGTCAGAGCATTTTTATTCAGATCTCCACCACACCTTAGGAGTGCTTCCTACATCTCTGGGGGCAACAAGAGGGTAAAAAACAATGCAGAAAATAAAACGCAATGATCTGACTACTCACTCGACTTTGGCTAAACATCCAGTAGCCACTATACACCATTAGAACAGTCAAAATTATACAACTTTCAGAAAAATCTGAACCAAAATTTATGTGCACATCTCAGGAGGGGGACAAAGGAGGCAGAGCTTGTGTGCAAGAGCCAGAGGGAGAGGATCAGACTACATCTTATGCTGCAACTCCTCTCGAAAATAAGAAATAACCAAGCAATGAATAAAACATATATGAAGGGAATAGGTTTAATTTAATCACTGCAAGTTGTAAGATCACTTCTTCACTTCATGTGGGATAAAAAATCCAATATTATCTCCCAGTTCTCTCCTGTTCTTTCAGATGAGGAAACACAGAGCCTCTTTGTCAGCAGAGGCAGCTGTTCAGGAGGCTGAGGCAGACCTGCCATCTGTCCACATCTGATCAACTCTTCACTGATGTGGATGAATATGCCCTCAAACAGTGAGGGAAATGAAAAATAAATGCACTGACTCTACACTAAACAAACCTAAACCACATTTTAGGAGAAAAGACACAGACAGTACAGATACAGATACAGTACTTTACAGTCAGTTAGCAAATACTGTAAGACTGAAGCCCCTACCATAAATGCAAATAATCTCTGCAAAGGACTTTGTTGAAAGGATTGGAAATCCAAGAGAAACTGATTTGTATTAATTTACACCAAAAAAAAGGAAAGCATTATCTGAGCAAATCCTTATTTCATTGAATTTCTATTCTTCCCAACACACCTTACTGAGGAGAAAAGCAGCATGATGAGCTCATTTCTACTTTATAGACTTCACTCTAGACAGTCAAATTCATAGACCAACCACTTATCAAAGAATCCTACAATATGTGTCTTCTAAGCATCAATACAAGATGCCTCTCTAGCCCGGTATATCTTACACGTGTGTCTTAGATAGCATGATTTTAAATTGTTCCTCAATACATCTCTACCCCACTGTACACAAGTTAGGATATTTCAAGGCATTTAAAATCCTTTCATAAATGGGCATTTCCAAAGTATAAATTTTAAATACCATAAATACGTTATCTATTTTAATATTCTATTTCCAAAAGACAGATTAAGTGGTTAAGAAATACTGCACTGTATGACGTACCATAAGATTATTCTGAAATTTCAAAAGGTCTCACAGAAGGAGAAGCTGAACTCCTTTACTCTAACAAAACTGTTTCTCACAGCAAACATCTAATATACAATCACAACTGGGATCCATTCCAGCTGTCATGGTAGGAGATTGACATTTCATGGGTTAATGCATATGCTTTTTATTATATGACAATGGTAAGGTTTCCCTAAGTTCTAATTTTACCTGACACCCAACAAATATTTTTAGTAGCATAGAATCATATAAAAATATTTCTATTTGCAAAGTTACTCTTACACTACCCATTTATGAGGTAAATGTCTATCTAAGACTCCCTTCTGCCTCCCTCCTAGCAGCAAGAATCAACTTTCTTGTCCCATGTCCCACGTCCTCCATCTCTAAAAATCTGTAATCATGTGTTGGCTGTAGCTAACAGTGAAAAAATGTTAGTGCTTTAACCCTCAGTAATGTTTGTCTATATTTAACAGGTGGTGGTCCAGTTTAAGAAATGCACAGATATCAAGGGTCTCACACTCAAGTAATGAATTGATAACTGAAATCTAGTGTTGTCAAGTGTAAGATGGACACCTATAAGGAAAAATTCTTCCTATATACATATATATATGCGCATATATACCTGCTATACATATACATGCTATATATATATATATATACGTATGTATATACAGACAGAGTGATGATCTCCAAGTTCACTCGGAAAAAGAAATGCCTTGCACCCTTCTGGACAGTTCCCTTAAAATGTCAATTCAAGAGTCAGATTCAAAAGTCCTGGAAACCAGGTCAGAGGTATCCAATCAAATGACAAAACTTAACACTTTGCTAGCAGGAAGCAAACAAGACTTTGTGGCCCTATTGCAATGATCCCACATGAAGGCAGAATTCTGATTCATCTGGACCCTGTTCTGGCCCAGCTGCATCAGAACACGCAGTCCAAATAAGATGTCATAGTGTTCTTTACTCTTAGCAGTACTAAAGGTAATGTGTCCTATTCTTTAGTTATCTGAGATCAGAACTAGGAAGGTTAATAATTCTTCCGGAGTATGCATTATCATTAGCTGCTACAATTCTGGATATTCTTATTAGCTATCAGCATCCTACACTTTTTGTGATATACTAACTTTGGTTTCAACATCATCTTTATAGCAAAGAATTCACAGTTTTAATTAACACAGTATGAAAAGGGACTTCCTTGACTTTACTCCTAGCCCACAGTAGTATTCATCTGCAGTGAGTAAACTCTCAACCTGCATTTCCTAAAACACTGGAGTCCACCTCCATTTCTAAATATATAATTCCAGAATCAGCCTCAGACGGGTGGATCTCAAATCCAATTCATCCAAATTCAGTCACTGCAAGTCAAGAAAATAAAAATAATTTCTCTGTCTTCTCTCTGGACTTAAAACACTGATTTATCCCATGGATTTTGTTGCTACTTCTTCCTTCACACAGCCTTGCCCCCACCAAAAATAAACACTGAAATGGAAGTGACTTTTTTCCTGAGTCAAGTCTATCCATCAACTGCAGAATAGCTTATGACAGAAGAGGTACTATTTGGTTACATAGATATTTATTTGTTTTATTAAAGGGCTTTTCTGATTTAGTTTATACAAGGCATTGCAGAGCAAGAAAAGCCAGCACAGCTGCAGGAAAGGAACAGTGTTTTCCCTCACATTTTAATTCACATCCCACCTAACAGCCAGAGCTCTGCCTGCGTCTATGTGTACAATATCTCCAGTATTGTACACATATTGTACACATATTGTACTCCAGTATTCCCGCTACCACCAGGCAGAAGCCTGTTAGTCTGGTAGCATTTTTACTACTTCTTGGCAGTAGTCATAGTTATCTTGCTGTATTCCTGGATTAAGTATGTATTTTAGGCAAGAGAGTAGGAGGAAATAAAAACATAGGGATTTTTCTTCCTCCTTTATGTTTTACCCCACCATTTTCAAATGCTAATTCTGGTCTCTAAACCAACTGTTCCTGAGTCATGCTGATTTGTTTAATCACACCTCGGTGTTTACAGCCAATAAGACTCATATCTGTCAATGAAAAGAAATATCACTTGCCTGACATACATTATTATTTTAGTTATGTCATTTCATACACTTTACAGGCAGAGATTCTGCCTTATTCTGCCTCATTCAGAGCTGAAAATCCTCAAGAAACTCTGTGTGTGTGACAACACAAGTGAATCAAGTGAGTAGCCCTAAAACTTTTAAAGGCAGCTAGCTGCCAAGAGCACCCACCTCCTGTAAAAAGGGAGAGAAAAATACAGGGGCAGAGTAATCTGGGTGAGTGAAGAAGAGTGTGGTGAGAAAACCCAGAAGAGGATCAGCCCAAGAGCAGCAGCAGAAGGGCACCCTGACCTGCCACCACCTCCAGAACACCCCAGCAAATGTATGCTGCTCCTTCGAAGGATCTTTAAAGGTGGGAGGCAAAAAGTGACTTCTCAAGCACTGCAGCAAGCAGTATTACCAGCTCCGTTGCACAAACAGAAGATTAACATGCGTGCTCCCCAACCAACTCCAGGCGAATAAACCTGCTGCCTGTCAGCTTGCATCTTCGCAGGCAGGAGGTAGCAGCTGGGGCAGCCGCCAGTACACGCTGTCTGACAGCACCCTCTCCAGAGGCCTGATGTTATTACAGCCCGCACCTCTCTCCCAATGCGTTGAATTAACTTGTTCTGACTGTGTGACGGCTCTGACGACTGCTGCCTGGATGCAAGAAGCTGGGGTCATGCTGTTGCATGCATGGCCTGTCACCAACTGTGCCACAAAAACCAGACAAAACCTTGTCAGGGGAGATAAACTCCTCCAAAGGCAGAGGTAAGTGACTCAACTCATGGTACAGCTTGTGAGGGTTCTGTTCAGTTCAAGGACAGTATCCTCTGACAGGAGGGCTGGATGTAGGTGGGAAGATGCACACACACACACACAGAGAAAGAAATGCAAAGGCAGGCTCGGCTTCAAAAGCGAAAGGCAGGAAAACTGGCAGTGGCTCAGTTCACTGTCAGTAGTCTCATGATAAAAGGGGCAAAGAAAATGAGCTTCCAATTCTTCCCGCAAGCCTACTGCACAGCAGAAAAAAAAAAAAAAAATGGGGGAGGGCAGAGAAAGAGGGGAAGCACATCCTGCCACTTGGAGGTTACGTTCTGGATACGCCCAGAAATGAAGGCAGTAACCACAGCAAGCAGGTTTCCAAAGGAAACTACTCTATCAAATTTAGCAGACATCTCCGCTCATGGCACACCTGGTACAGCCAGTCAAACCTAGCAGAAAAACTGCTTAATATTAATTGTTTTTTCTCCAGCTTCATTCATGAGCCTACATATTAAACATGAAACCCAAAGGCAATTGCACTCTGACAGTACTTTCAAAGGGAGCTCCTACAGAGTACTCCCTGGATCTTAGTAAGCTGTACTCCAAGGGGAACAGAGTGGTATGGCTAAAAACAAACACACTTTGTTGTTTCCTTCTTATTTGAATTATAGAAAGCTTCCACACTGGTTGCTGTCTACACTAAAATGCCAAGGAATTAAGCTTACTCCCTGTATTATTTGCCACTAAAATACCAGGTGATGGAGAGATAAAGACTTTTTTCCTACTCAAACAAAAACATTCAGCTTACCAAGCATGTCTGATCAGGATATATTGAAAGAACTTACTGTAAATAATGTCCATTTTGGAAGGCATATTTAGTCTAGATATAGCACCTGGCTGTTTCACATTACTGCCATCGCACAAAAAAAAAGCTTTCCTACAGGTTAAATACCTATATAAATGGAAGAAATAGCTGCTATATATTACAAGCGTAGTACAAAATAGCTGGAATATGCTGCTTTGGCCCACTGACTTTGTTGACATATAGAAAATGGAGAGTAGGCTTAAAACAAGTAACGTTATTTTCCAAAAAAAGCCATATTTTATGAACTCTCCAAACAGATCTTGTCCACAGAGCGGGTTTTAATGCCATTAAGAGTAAATTAAATGCTATTTTATGACTTCATGCCATTAGTAAAAAAAAAATAGTTTAAATGGACAGTAATGAACATGTGTTAAAAAAAGCAACTTTTAGCGCAATCTATCCAAGAGTATGAAGGCAAGTATAACACTCAGAGACAACTGATTATAAGGAAGGATTTTTGTATCTTTAGTCCCAAGCGAGTAGTTACCAAATGTCATCATGTTTCTTTATAGCTCCCGTATGGAAGCAATTAGTGTTCTTTTTCCACAAAGGCGGCATAGGATAATTGTCTATAATTGACATGCACACTAGCATTTCCGGGAAAGAATTCACAGTCTCAACAGATTCCTGACCACAAGTCTTACACTTGAAGCAATGCCAGTGGGATGATTTTTCTTTTGCCAGTGCCATACTCTTTTCTGCTATCCTCTTCCACGAAATACCAAAATGTCATGGAACAAGTAATAAGTCTCTCTGCTTATTTGAAAAGTCACATTTGTCAACTGAAATGTTGTGTTTTAGTTAAATGAGTGGAATGTTTCTTTGTCAGTTACTGTTTGTTTTAAAACTTAAACTGTAAGCAAATAAACTAACATTAGCATCGTTTTACACAAAGTCACCTGGAGTCAAATAATTCCAGGATAATACTAAACATAGGCATTTCTAACAGCAACAGGTATGAACCAAAGTGCAGAGCCAAACATCCCAAAGACCTGAAGGCTTTTCTTGTTGGATCTCTATGCATGTGTGGCCTTCCAGAAAAGAGCTCAAGAGAGCAATCCCCCATTCCACAGTAAATTGTGACCTCAGGTTAACAGCAGCCCTAGCTTATGATGAAAGAAAAGAAAATGAGAATTAAACTGCTGTCTTATGTCTATTCATTCACAGCAAGCCTTTGATTTTTGTAGGAAAATCTGATGAGCAGTGAGTCAGGAGATCCAGAAACAGAGGATCCTGTTAAGTTTTTCTTTGTTTTACTTCTTTTACTAGGTATTTTGTTCCATAGCCTTAATCATAGAATCATATAATCATAATATCATAGAATAGTTTGGATTGGAAGAGACATTAAAGATCATCTACTTGCACCCCCCCATGCCATGTGCAGGGACATCTCCCACTAGACCGGGCTGATCAAGACCCCAACCTGTCTAATTTCAGCAGCTAAAACCATGCAGCTGGGCTCCCAAATTCATCCTCACACACACACACAGAGGAAGGGGAGAGAAAATGAGAGAAAAAACGGCTTGCGGATTGGAAATTAAAACTAGAGCTTTAATGAAATAATAACAGTAACACAACAATAATAATAGTAATAATAATAATAATGTAATATATACAAATATCCAAGATCACACTCCCACCCTTCAATGACTGTACGTCACCACAGCTGCTGTAGAGCAGACACAACAGAATGGGTCCACAGCTAGGAGAGAGCTGATCTCAGGAACCGGATCAGGAAGACACAGATGCAGAATCAGGAGCAATCAGACAAACCAGTTTGTCACTGAACGTCGGCCAACACAGAAGAGAGTGAGACCCTCATGATCTCTCAGTTTTATACCGGGTATGACATATATGGCGTGGAATATTCTGTTAGTCAGTTTGGGGTCACCCGTCCTCTCTGCTCCCGCTCTTTAGGTGCAGCCTTTTTCACTAGCTAGAGGATGGCTTTTGTTACTAAAGGAATAACCATAAACATCGGCTTTCTGCATACCAGTGTTCCATTTTATCACTGCCAGAGGAAAACTGTCTGAAAAACATGAATTTAGCTTTCACAGAATGAGGTTACTTTAGACTAGGCTGAACCAGACTCAGGAAACCAATCCCAATTTAACTCAAACCTCGCCTTGAACGGTCATTCACATTTTTGAGTCATCACCATACCTATGCAAAAGAAAAAGCATAGTTTTCCATTGACTCCCTTGGTTTTCATGATTTTCAGCCTGCTTCTAGAGTATTATATTCCTTTTTAATTTGGAAGAAAAAAAAATTGAGGCTGTGTCTAGTCCTTAGGATCTTGTAATGAAACCGTTTAAAGACCTGAAATGTATGTGTATTTGGCTGAGAATAGAATGTGATCAAAACCAACACAACAGTCAGTGTATCAATTTGAAATAACTGGGGGTAATCCTTATCCTTATTTAGCACTGAGGTGGTACAGAACACCTGGTCTGTAGGACAGCTTTAATATATCATGTTTTGTACAGGTCACCTTGCTCTCCAAGGCTTATATCTTTTTCATCTCTGTCAGCCAGCAGCAGAGAATTTCTCTCTACCACACTTCGGGTTCAAAAATAACTCCTGACTTCTACTGTCCAATGGAACAGCCTCCCTGTCACTGAGCAGTGATCAGTCTTCAAGTTATCATGGTTTTTAACTGGCTGCAATCAAGAAAACATTTAATTATTGCATAGCCATTATAGTATGATAGAGCCCCTTGATCAGGCCATCTCCCTGGTTTGCAGACAGAATTGTGTCTCTTGCTTTTCTATACTTGCAGCTGTGGACTGAAGCAATTGAAAACTACAGTAATGATAATACAAAGCAGCACATGGTCTGTGAACTGAAGTACTGTCTGTTAGTCTCCCAACAGAGTGCTGTGAGCAGCTGACAATGACAGTTCAGTGTATTTGAAAACATCAGCTTCTTGTTCCCAACTCCAAAGGAACTGGAACACAAATACATATCAAATGGAACCAATCACCTAAAAAAAAAAAAATCTTAAAAAAAGGAATACACCACTTACGGATACCAGCAACAAGAATAATACTATCAATGTTCTCTACCTTCCCCTAGGGGCTGGTGTGTCTCTCCTAGAACATGACTGCACCATTCAGCTTGAAGAAGGTACAAACCAGGTACCATTTTCTTTTCCATTTCATTGCTCTGGCTCTAAGGTGGCGTTCATTTTCTTCATTATAGCCCAAAGTGCTATTTTTAGAATTTGTGTCACAAACAGTCCTGGCAACACACCAATATTTTGGCTATTGGTGAATGGTGTTTGCACAGCACCAAGGCTTTCTCTGTTTCTCACATCCTCCTGCCCCCCTAGGTGAGTAGACTTGGGTTGGGTTAGAGACTGGGAGTGGATACAGTTAGGACAGCCGACATAAGTTGGACGAAGAGATATCCCTACCATGTAACACCAGGTTCATCAATAAAAGCTCAAGGAAGCAGAGACGTGCAGGGTTATGGTATTTGTCTTCCCAAGCCAGTGTCAGATCCGGCTTTCGAAGGAGTGGTTGGACATCTGCCTGCCCATCGGAAGTGGTCTTGCCTTCTTTTTCCTGCAATTGCAGTTTTTGCTTCATCTGTTAAATATGTCTGTGTCTTCATTCATGAGACTTTTCACTTTCTTTTTATTTTGTTCTCATGTCACAGGAGAAAGGAATGAGGGAGCCGCTGTGGGGTTGCTTAGCTGCTAGCCGGAGTCAATCCTTCACACATATACTGTTTCTTTTCATTGGAAATTCATAGTCACTATAGAAATCACCTACAACTTATCGAAGATAATCGTTATTGTTCCAATATATTATTTTACACCTCTTTTAACACCCCTCTGCATGTAGTGGAACTATGAACACATATCTCTTGCTCACAGTCAAAACTACTTCTTGCAGACTGCTTGATCTGATCTTTTCTTTATATCTTTTTATTCAAATAACTTAGGATGGTGGATTTGAGGCTGACAAAGGTCATTAATAAGGTAAATTAACTTGGCACTGGATACAGAAAAAAGATTTTCCCACATTTCATCTTTCTATCCATGTCCTGGAATAGCTCACACGAAATGTGAAGGAAGTACCATGGTTAATTATTTAGTGTATCCTATTTCTAACATGAGGGAAGGCATCACAGGCATCTTACAGGAGGAACTTAAGCATAGAAGTGCTGCTGTTCTGCTTCTACATCCACCTGGCTCATAGCCTTTGTGTGGGTCTTCTGAACATATTTTATAACACAGTTTCCGTATCCAACCATATTCATTTTGCACAAAAATTTATGAAATTCCTTTCTTTGTTACTGTCAGATTTACCTCATCCAGGTGATATTATATAACCACATTAAGTAGTCAGGACTATAAGCAATCGAATGCCTATGCTTTAAATGGGATTTGAGGTGTTACTCACAACCTGTGCAAGTGGGGGCACCTCTATATAAGCGTTTCTACATAGCAAGGGTAGGCTACTGTGTCTCAGCTACTCAGCGTGGACATCTCTCTATGACAGTTTCAGAGAGGATGGAATGGTATTTGATAGTGAACAAATTTCCTCTTCTTGGTATTATGGGTAGGATTTAGCCAGCAAAAGTCCTAAAGCTGCTAAGAGAGGACAAATAAAATTCATAGTTGCTGTACCTGCTCAGTTGTTGGCACCTTCTCTTACAGAAAACCTCTGAGTTACCTCATCTTATTAATGTTTTAGGCCTTCAAATCTTCTGACCTGAGAGAGTGCTTCCCAGGTGCCCTATTAAAAGAACTTCGCAAGATCTCTGCTGTTCTGGTTTCACCAAGCGTTTCATTTTACTTGGAGAGGGCAATCTCACCCAGGGCTAATTCTCTCTGTTATTTCACAGAGCCTTAACCTGAAAAGCACTGACAGAATGCCCACAACAATGGTATCTTGAAGACCATTCTTTCTCAGCATATTTGCAGTATAACCATTTTGTATGGTAATATATAACAACTGTGTTGCAATCTGCATTAACCTAATCAATGTGGCTGGAGTTCATATTCAAGTTCATTTTGTAATTGCACTTGGCAACATATATTTTTATGATCACATACTATAAAACAATTAGAAAACATATAAAAATAATACTTTTGACATTTTTACTCATAGCTAAGGACTCCTAAACATCTGTGTTTCATTGGATTATGTTACAGGCTTAAATATTTCAGGGTTCCCAGCAGGACACCTGAATTCAAAAAATTGCTGTAATTTAATTATGCCTATTAACAAAATTCTCTAGACTTCTATTGGTCTGGAGCATTACAGTGAACTGAATGTAAAACTCCCTTTGCACTGCTGATTCTCATTCAGAATCAGGCCTTGATGAAGCTCATTTCAATAAATTAGACTGAGATAACCTATGCAAATTTTAGATCATTAAAAGGAGGAAGAGTCCTGCAAAAGAAAGTGGTTGTTACACCATTAAATGCTATCATAAAGAATTCCTAGCATGAATTATGTAGATACACTTTTGAAATAAACAGATATAGAAAAAGACCACAATGTCAAAGGGAAATTAATTTTTTATGGCATCCTGGAATTTGAGTCCTATTAAGTACCAGCGTAATCTCAGTATAATGAAATAAATGGCTAAACAATTCCAGTTGGTCTGTTATTTTTGTGAAATCAGTTATTTTCAGTGTTCCAAAACCAACAAAGAATAAAAGCTAACAACGACACACACACACACATACACATACACCTCCTGCTTCAAATCAGAGATATATGGCAGTATAATCTTCATATCCATACACGGTATTCAATTTTCTATCAATCCTGAGATACAAGATAGAAAAAAGCTCCCTGACAAATATTGGTACACCTTTTACAAAAAGAAGATAGAATTTTGTTGTTTTTCATAATAGCAGGTCATGTCTTTCCAGAACCTTACACTGCTTATGTCATTTTGCAGGCGTATATAACAGATAGGAGCAAAGTCCACTTTTTTCCTGTGTTTATACTCTTTATACGTATGCAGTTTAAAAGATATTTACATGGGTTTAGTCTCTTTTTGTTTTGGAAAGCAAAATACAGGTATACCATAATTTTGTTTCTTCTTGAAGTCATGTGTATGAATACCTATGTGAAGCAAGGTAATTCATTTACTTTGTATCATAACACTAGTTACAGGACCCCCTCGTTACATCTTGATTATGTCTGTAATTATCTGATACTAAATATTACTTTCATCACCTTCCTACTGCTTCTTCTTCTTTTCTGTCTCTTTCTTTTTTACTTTTCAAGAGCTTACAAGCATTTCCTGTTGCATACTGGCTGAGAAAGCTCTCCCAAGTCCCAATTGCTAATCAATAACTTACAGTGATTCATAAAAATAAGGCCATCATCATTATTGTTCGATTATTGCTGGGTCTGTGGAAAAATTCTTCAAGAGCTGGAGTTTTCCTCACTAATATTTATAATCTGCACTGAACAATGCTAATGAATGAATGGGTGTATATTAGGCAGAAATGCAGTGGTATTTGATTTATACTAAGTCCAGATCTGATTGTTAATGTTAAATCCATTAAAGTGTCTCTTAGATCTGCCTTAATGTACTTCTCTACATCCAATAGCGCTTAAATGGTCCCATTTACTTAGCTTTTCATTATTGTTTGTATATTTTCTTTATTACATCATCCTATGATGAACTGGACTTGGGACATTTTGAAAAATAGCACTTTATTAGGGCTTCACTTGTCAGAAGCCAATATCTTAAAAAGTATCGGCATGTTTAGTAAAATATAACTAGCTGATGCTGAAAATGTAAGAAGAAATTCAAAATACCCATCCTTTGTTCATAAAACCAAGATGTTCAAGGAAGAAATTCACATTTCATCTTAGTGAAAAAAAATCACAAATGGTTTTCATTTTGAAGAATAAAAGATACTACGTTTACCCAAGCTGCCACCTTCTGAGTATCTCCAAGGAGTGAAATCTTTCCTCTAGCTCAAAATTGCTTTCTCCTGAAAAAAACTATTAGACAAATTGTAAACAGGAAAAACAGAGTGGGGAAAACATGCAGGAAATCATCAACTTCCAGCTCAGGTCAGGCACTTCAGAGCAATTCTGCAAAGGCCATTGAGTATTAAATACACAGGCTGACTTCAGTATTTCTCCTCATTTACAAGAGTTTTCTATTCACAGTATGTACAAAACCCAGACCAGGACAGCCAAGTTAGCCTGCAAGAATGTTTTTTTTTTTTTTCCTGAAAAAAAAAATCTTTATCTAGAATCAGAGAGAGTTACTCTATTACTGTTTATCTATTATTTTCAACCCTTTTTGCTGAAAGAGGAAGCCAAAATCAGAGCCTTGTGCGTTTGGTTTTAACTTAAGAGGAGTGATTGCTAATTTGGTAGAATGCAGCTCATGTGCAAGTAGAAAGTCCTTCTTTGCTGGTGCAGGGGACGTTACACAACACAGCTTCTTTCCTCGCATTCCCACTGTTTTTCTAGTCAAATATTTAACTCTCAAAATTTCTCTCAAGCCAACAGCCCCACTTGTTCACTCTTCTTGGGCTCTGATGTTCTAGCACTCCCATCTCTGCATTTTCTTGCCTACAACGATATTCAACAGAGCTCCACCTAAATACCTAATACCCAGTAGTTTTGTGCAGACTTTTTTTTGTGTAGGAATACATTTGCTGCCAGCCACATGCATTAAATGAAAAAAAAAAAAAAGCTGAGTTTAGCAGTCTCAGTACTGCCACTGCTTTGCAGCATACCTTGGAGTCAAATTCAGAATTGTACCTTTTCCAGCAACATAAAATCACTAGAAGCACACCTTTACCTTGCCTGAGGGTTTCTTCTTGCTGAGGGTATACAAAACCCACATGGTGTACAGAACAATAAGAGCTATAAGAAGTTAGCCTCTGAGAATAGGGTTTGGCCTGGATGTCCCTGCATTTGATCAGCAATGTCCAAATGTCAAAAGGCAGCTCCTACATCTTGGAAAGGACAACTCTCACAGCTATCTGCAAAGAATTATGTAAGCCACAGTGCTTCCTAGCCTGCTTAACTCTCGTGAGCAGTTTTAGCACTGTCTCTCACTCAGAGCTCTGTTCAGAAATACAGTGTAGACCCAAGTGTATGAATTGCTGTAAATCATTCCAACATATTTAGAGATTAACGAAAAATCCAACAACAAAATATCTCCTTTTACCACATCAGTTATATATTAATCTAAGTCATCAGTGAGATTATCATTTTTTGTATGAGGTTTTCAAAATTTTCCTTGCTTTGTATTCTTACATTCTGATCTCTTTGGAGACTAAGAACTGAACTCAGTTTTTCACAAATAGTCCTGCCAGCACAGGCAGTTCTTTCCTCTGTCACTCAGAACTTGGACAACTTAGAAATATGTCAGTTTGGATTAGTAAAAACCCTCGGATAGATTTGACCCCAGTTCTCCCTAGGATTAACAAGAAGTTTTCTTTAAATCAACACCTTCGAGTTGATCGGGATATGTAAAGCTGTAAAAATTATTTTTGTCTTTTTTGTTACACAGAGAATTTCAAGATGTTTAGTATGATTCTTCCTCTAGGCCTGGCAAAGTGTGGTGTTCTTAAGGGAAGGTATTTGCTTTTCCAAGAAAGAACAGGATTTGCTGACTTCTGGAACTTGCAGGCAAAAGGAATTTGCAAGTGATACAGGCTTACTACTGCATGCAGAGGAGGCTACTTGCAGATGAATGTCGGTTCCTAGAAATCCCATGGATTCTGCTGCAATCTGCCTCCCAGATCAGACTCCAAATTGTGCAAAATGTCACAGTCTCTGCCTACAAGCAATTTAGGAACTGCACAGCACTGATTAGAAGCGAATGTAGAACACTGCAGATCAGTTCTGGTCACACAAAAGGAATGTGTTAGATTCTGAAAATGTCAGAAAAACCCATTGAAATATCACACTCTCTTATATAATAACCCTCAGATTTATTAGTATGTTTTTGTTTTTATTTACTTCTTTGATAGAGGCTACAGAAATGTATATCACATAAACTAAATAATACAGGTGGCACGTAAAAAGTTTATAAAAAGTTGTGGTGTTTTCTTTTTTGGTTGTTTTGAGTTTTACCTTGGCTCTTTATGATTTTTAGAAAAAACATCAAAAATAAAATTTTCAGAAATCAAAAAATACTTCATTTCTACTGTGGTTTAACCCCAGCTGGCAACTAAGCCCCACCCAGCCATTCATTTCCCAGTGGAACCAAGGAGAGAATCGGAAGAGTAGAAGTGAGAAAACTCATGAATTGAGAAAAGCACAGTTTAATAGATAAAGCAAAAGCCACACATGCAAGCAAAGCAAACGAAGGAATTCATTCACTGCTTCCCAGCAGCAAGCAAGTGTTCAGTCATCTCCAGGAAAGCAGGCTTCTGTCATGCATAACAGTTACTTAGGAAGACAAAATATCCTCATTCTGGATATCTCCCCTTCCTTCTTCTCCTCCCAGATTTACTTGCTGAGCATGATATCATATGGCGTGAGACACCCACCCCTCTGGTCAGATGGGATCATCTGTTCCATTTGTGTCCCCTCCCAGCTTCTTGTGCACCACCAGCCTGCTCATTGACGGGGTGCTGTGAGAAGCAGAAAAGGCCTAGATGCTGTGTGAGCACTGCTCAGCAACAACTGAAACATCATTGCATTATCAACCTTATTTTCAGCACAAATCCAAAACAGTTGTGTGATAGCTGCTATGAAGAAAACTAACTCTATCCCAGCAAAAAACGGCACAATGTCTTAATCTGTTCCAGGACAGGTAATAATTGCTATTTTTAGTGTTGCCCTTACAAGGAATTATATTTTCTGACCTCATTCCAGTTAGGAGGGTAAGGAGAAGGATCTATAATGTCCATGTTACACAAGAAAATACAATAGATTCTGACATTTTTAAACACAAGACTTAGCAGAGGAACCAAAAAAATAATAGACTTCCGGTTATAAAAACATTTTCTTCTTGCTAGGTCTGAGGGTTGACAGCCTACATCTTGCTTTTCAGTAGTTAGCACAGAAATTTCACACCAAAAGTGCCAGAAAATTTTTACATTTCTGAAGTGTATTTTTGCCCTGCTGACCCTTCCCCAAAAGCCAGATCAACCTTACAGTAATTAAGCAGCCATTAAACTACACGGCAACTTCTCAGAGTACCTACCAGTGGGTAAATACTCAGGAAATCCTCCTCTAAACAAAGCTCAGGATTTTAGACTTTCCACCATCCCATTCTAATTCCCAATCCTAAGATTATTGCTTTGCCCATTAAAAATGGAGATGTCTGCATATATTCTTTTTCAGATAAATCAGTAGCCGGTGCCCAGTGTGAGATTGGTGATAGCACTTCCTAAACAAATTATACCTTTATGAAATTAATTTCTTCTTATTACTAACAAAAATTCAGATGTTTGCAATAATGTGAATGGAGAAAAGTCAAAGCACAGCTGACAAGTGTAAAATCTGAGTCAAAGCACTACATAAAACCTGAACTGCATTTTCATCCTCACAGAAGGGCTCTCTAAGGGAATGCCAAGGTTCATTAATAAGGCAGTGGAGGAAACTCACTATGACAAGTTACTTTGCCCACAATTAACTTGCACAGGGAGCAGTGTTTGGCTTTGACTGCACTAATTCGCAGTTATCAATCTGCTGCTCCCACCTAGTGTGCAGATTCTAGAGGGTCCTTCAGCATCGCATGCATAAAAACACCAGTGCTCCTGCATCTGGGCGGTGTGTAAGAAGTGGTATTTATTTTGTTAGGTATACACTCTCTAGCTGAACACATATTTACCCTCTTAAGGCTCTATCCAGTTTCCAGTGAAGATCTTGCCATTTATCTCAGGACCAAAATTTTAATTATCTTCCTACGGCAAAAAAATCACTTGGGGTTAGTGAGTAATAAGGATACTTCCAACTTCTATGTGCCCTATAACTCTCACTATAGTAAATCATCACCATTCAATGTTCCCCCATGGTAATAACACTCCACATAGCAAAGTAGATTTCTTTGCTTGATGCCACTGTGTGCCTTAAGGGTCTGGACACAACCCAGAGGTAAGAATATTATTAAAACAGTATTACACATAAGACACAATAGGCCAGCAAATTATCCCATTAAAAGATCTATGATACATTCTAGAAACCCAGACTTCATTGATAAATATGCTTATTTTAGTTGAATAACTATTAACAATTCATCATTTTGGTAACAAGAAGGAATGGTCAATTTGCAGAGAAGTTATGCTTCTCAGTCCATGCAAGAAAAAATTGATGATTCATTTATTAAAGAGTAAAATCTACTCATAGGGCAAACCAGACTTAGAGAAATAAATGGACTGTGACAATATGTAGTATTTATCATGTTTAAAAAGAAGCAAGTCTTCTAGAATAAAAAGTGGTAATACCCTTTTTCTAGTTAGATATTTCTATTCTGCAGCACACTTTAAAGACAAAAAAAAGGCAAGGCAGCCCTCAAAAATATATCCTTTCTCATCAGGTATCACATAGTGATAAAAGTTTAGAGATCAAGTCCTGATGTAGGCAACAGCTGGCAAAGAATAACCGTAATAATGGGGACTGCTGTTCTGCACAGACTTCTTCTCAGGGAAGAAAAGAAGGAGCTCGACCCAACATTTCCTATACGAACTTCTCAGAATTTTTTTACTGAATTCAATCCCACAGGCCCAATGGCTTACAAGAAAAACTCAATCCTAAACTTGCAAAAGAGCAAACTTCCTCAAATTGGCTATCAATTTTCCCATGAAGTCAATGGGACCAAGAAAATTATGCAAAGATGTACATCATTCAGTCTCTCACACTAGTGCCTTACATACTATTTTCCTTATATGCCTTGAGTTTTACGGCCATTAGTCATGCAACTTTATAAAAAAAATAGGTAGTTCATCACCGAAAGCAATTTCTGATTATATACATAATTATTTTTGCTTGCAGTAGTGTTTTATCAGTGTTGTACAACTCTCTTTATTCACTATGTTAATAATTCATTATGTCGTCCATTAGATTGAGAAAATATTCATTAAAAGCATCTGCAAGTGTGAAAAACAGATCTAAATTTACATTCACTGTGTTTTGGTTTCTTGCATGCCATCTGAAAAATAAGCCTAGCTCTATTCTCCATTATATTTTATCTTAGTGTAACTCAGCTGATTTAATTAGTTAATGTAATATCTGTTAGCGTGTGTATAGTGTTATTCATTTTTCCTCAGAGGTACCAAATTAATTTAGACAAGAGACTAGGCTCACACAAACAATAATCCCTTAGGGACATTCAGAATGATATTTGCCAAAACGTACAGATTACTAGTTCCTGCTAGGTCCCTAAATCCCAATGGTTTCAGTTAAAGTTGATCATTTTAAGACTTCTATGCACTGGGGCCATATCAGCTGAAAGACCATGCAAACTTTCACTGCCGTCAACTAAGCTGTCTTAGACCAGTGCCCGTAAAACTTGTCCCAGTAATTGCATGATAAAATTTTTACATACACACACTTGCATACATGAAAGACTTTTGTGTATATGTATTCCTATGTGTTATGTGTATGGATATATGTACACACAGAAGTGTCTAAATATGGATTGATGAGCCTTTCTTTTCATAACATTGGCATGTGATATGCAATAAACTTGTGAGACACAGGACTGACATGAACAGATGAAAGTATGTTTTTAATTTCAAAAACATTTCATCACTTAATAATGCTGTGTCCAAAATGATAAAAGTTTGAATGATTCAGCTATCTAGTGAAGTTACAGGCAAGACTATTCACAGAGCAGCATATTTTAAGAAAATAATGCAATGAACTTTCTATGAGCTCTCTCCAGACTTGCAGAGAAAGCCTGGCTGCCACATCTATCTCATCCTCCAAGACATATCTTAATTTTTGAAAGTATGCCATGAGACACTGCAGGTGTTTTGTATACATCCCACACTAAGCAAAAAAAAAAGCAAAGCAATTCTCATTAACTTGTGGCTGACCATGAATTTGAAGCAAAATGTTGAAATCATAAGGTGCTTCCAGATGTCTGTAGTGTTTGACAGCGGTTTGACAGGCAACCCCTACAACTATCAGGCCCCTAAAGTAATGAATCAGAAAAGAAAAGTGCTACCAAACACGTTTAAAATGATTCATCTCACTGTTTCACTTTGAAATGAGGAACAAAAATGGAAGAATTCCTATTCCCTATTGAAAGTAATCACAGTTTTATATCCCACAGTATTTACATAGGGAGCGCTGTTTATTTAGAATCCTTGGTGATAAGGACATGGCAAGCTCATAGCTTATTATATATTCTCTTTTCATTTTGTCTTTTTTGGGGCGAGAATTATGTATATTTTATGATAACCCAAAATGACTTATACATAAAAAATACAGACTTTAAAGATAAAAAGGATTAGTAGCAGGTAATGCATTTTCCATGAGTGGCTATAGGGCTCTCAGTTCCAGAATGTACAGGCTGCATACAAATGAATTGATAAAAGTCTGAGGCTGCGGATGGGTAGAAAGGCTCATGCTTTACTGGAGATGATTCTTAAAGTTACAATAAATCAGACAGACAGTGTCGGCCTTTGAGGATAAACCTGTGATGGCTTGTTGTGCCTCTTTGAATCGCCTCAGAGGCCCAGGGACTAAAAAGTGCCTAGATGTCACATTAAATCTACTGGGAGGATGGAGCACTTCAAAGAGGAACGCAATCAGATCTGATGGAAAATACATTTTCTGAAAGCTACTGACAAAAAAGTAATCTTTGATGTGGATGTTGAATAACAATTGATATTGTCTTTCCTGACATTTTTCATTATTGCTGTCTTATACAGCCTACTTCATGTATTAAAGCAATATTAACTGTTTGACAGGGACAAATCCTCAAACTATCACATAAGCAATTGTTTCTGAATTGTCTTAGCCCACTGCCTGTAAAACCTGCCCCAATAACTGCTTTTAAATACGATGGTGTACTCTCTTCCTTGACTAGCTAGACAGTGTCTGAGTCTTGGCATAATACAGTAGAGTCTAGGGGATATTAAAAATTGTTAGGTGGTTATGAGGTGCCATTTGATTATAAGCAAGGTACAGCAGTGTTTTCTGAAGGTGACTTTTAATGAGATGTCTATAAAAAGTTAGTCCTTATTATTCCCAATCTATAATACACATTTATAGCAAATACTTCTACCAAGAATTATTGAATCTCCGGCAGTTCTTGCAGCTTAAAAGAAGTAAAGAGAAATGTACAGGAGACGTTTGTTATTTATGCAAAAAAAAGTAAAGAAATCTGTAACTGTACAAAATGCTATAAAATATACTGTAGCTAAATCCCCCAGTTGTTGCTGGAGAGAAATTCAAGCAGATCTAGAAGCTACACTTCATTTCAAAGGACTGAATCCCTCCTGAGGTTTGATGTCTTAACCCCCTAATAGAACAATGTGCTGCTTTACTGAAGACCTTTCTAAATCCAGAACCGTTGATTCCTTGATGACCTCTAGATACCAAGTGCGTACATGGAAAAAGCAGATATAGCTCTAATCAGGCTGGTATACAGGGGTTAACTGCACTAGCATCAGGAAAAAAAGACATGTATGGAAACTCAAGAGTGAAAGTAAATTGTAATAGCGAGATAATCTACTGCTCTCTGGCTCTCAAAAGTTACTGATATTTCTGTTGCAGTATAAAATAGTGAAGCTGCGGATGGTCCTGTTTACTTACAATTTCCTTGACAACCTTCAGCTTTTCATACTCCTTGAAAATGGTTTAACCAGCTTTTTCTCCATTATCATGACTACCACTACCAGAGTCAGCACCAGGAACCTTCTGCCATCACTGACTCATTTCAGACAATTGCCCCTTTCTACCAAAGAGTCCCTTGGTAAGGTTTTCTGTGGAGTTCCTCCCCAGGGAAATGTTCAGTAGTGTACCATTAACCTTCTGTATAGCATGAACTGAGAACACTTAACAGGCTTCACAGAGTAACTGAGAGGATATCTGTAGCAAGAGTAAGATGCACTGCTGTCCAGCTGCAGAGGTGTAATGCATTAGATATTTTCATTAACAAGCAGAAGAGTTTGAAAGAAAGCATTTGGCTACACCTTTCTGTACTACACACAAGCACACCTCTGTTACCCTCCAACAGAGAAGAAAAGCTGTCATTTGCTGCCCTTCCACATCACCCTTTGCCATGCATGTGTGTGCTCTGGAAGGCAGTCATTCTCTGGAGGATTAGGATAAGTCACACTGCCACTAGCATTTGTGCTAAACTCAGCCCACATGTGGCTAGTGCTGAGTTGTCATATTCCCTATAGGACCAGGCATCCAAGCATACTTTGTTTCTGCCCAGAGGGCAGTTGCTGCCTTTTTGTGAAGCAGAGGCAATGAAACCTTCTTCTCTTGAATGATTTGCAATTAAGACATTACTGAAATTACTCTAACCCTGCCCTCTAAAATGAAAAAAAAAAAAAAAAGACATCAGCAACTTTCAACATTCTCAGCAGCTTCAAAGGTTACTCTTTCTTATCTCTCAACTCGGGCAAATGCTTTATTATTTCAAAGCTGACTGAGGCCAAATACATTCCATATAAACTTCAACCTGAAGTTCATACAGCCTCCTTTAGAACTCCAGCTCCTTGACATTTCAGCTCTTGTTCCACCAGAAGGGATTTATTTTCCATTTTTCTGTCCCTTATGGGAACTCATCCATTCCCAGGTTTCCTAACATCTTCCTTCTGAATTACTGAAATGAGGCTGCTTGTCCAGTTGAAACATACTTCAGATGTCAAGTCATGAGATTTCCTCTTTCCTTATTTTAGATTGCAGGTTGTGCGTGTAAAGATCTATGAACTACTATGCATTAAAATCCCACACTCAGTGAACTCCTGGCACTGAATTTGCCATCCTACAGTAAATGGAGAAAGAGAAAACCACAGAAATTACCATAATGAATCCTCTGTCAAAATATGAGAAAGATTTTTGTTGTTGGGGGATGGGGAAATAAAGATCCATTAGTTGGCAAAAGATGCATAAAAGGCTTTTAGTTCTGTTCTTATGCCGCTGAGGTCAAACTAATTATCCTCTCTCTACACAGGTCAAGGTTTGACAACGGAGGAAGTCTGGCTAGCACCACATCAGAAACTGCATCCACGTGATGTAGAATAGCCAACCAGTATGAACTCACTGCAGTCAGTAAACATTTCATTCCATGTGCTCTAACTTTGATAGAAGTGCCTACCTAGCACATGCCCTTACATGAATCGGCTTGCAATGTTGCTCGTTCTGGTGGGGGTCTGGCAGTGTACAGTTCTTGCATTAAACACAGGGCAGCTACCACTTCCCTCTCTGGTTTGGGGCTTAATTACATAAAGCAGGGAGACAGTATGTGTGACTACTAAGTTCAACAAAACAAAGTAAGATGCATTCAGCAGGTCAGTGAATAAAAGCAATGCAGTCTTTCATTAATAAGTACAAAGCATTTGTGAGACATCTGATTTTCAAGCGGAACAGTCAGATCAATTGCCCACAGCTCTGGGCTCATGATGACACTTTCAATGGTGAAGTTTGGCAGCAGTGAAGGGTCAGCACTTGGGATCCAGGGAGAAGAAGGAAGACGGTAAGGGGCCAAGCTGTGGCTCCTTCCCATGATTCTCACAAGCACAGCCTTGCTGGAGAAGCAGCTAAATTATTCCTACCTGGTAGGTGAGTTCCAATGCAGAATTCTTACAGCAATTATTATAATTCAACTCAGATCCCTCCAGAAATCACAGTCCTATGCTTCAGCTGACTGTTGACATATGCGCAAAGCAAGTGAGGGCCATAACACCTTACAGGCTTTCAAGCACTTTTGCCAGAGAGGAGGAGCCCACATTCAGCAGTTAATTTTGCTCATGTCCTACCACAGCCTTTGCACACACCTCTGCACATTTATCTAGGCTTACAGATTCACAGCTTTCCTGAGCAGATCTGTGAAAGGATGCAAATTGCTCCATAATTACTCAGATGCCTTACAGAGGTCTGTGTTACTCAATGTCTAATTTGTAACCAATCAGCCCTGTACAACAAGCAGCTCCACAAACAATAATAGCTCATTCTGGCTGGCTCTCGGCTCTTAGAAGTTACATCCCTGTGGGATGTAACAAGACAGTTTTACAAAGCTGTGTGGGTAAAAAGAATCATCAAGGTCACCATTTTCAAAAACACCTAGAGCTGAAATGAAAGGCTAAGCAGATGGTGTGCAGCACAAAGTCAAATCATTCCTCAATATGGTCCTTTATTCCCCCTGCTCCTCTGGCTAAAGCGTATATGAAAGTTGTCTACATAAAATCAGCTTTGATTTTCGATATTTTGCCTTAGGATCATTAAACTGATATCTATTAGTACTGTGATGTTTCCAGCGATCATCTTATGAGCATATAATTCTACCTTTGAACAGTAAAGTGCTTATACTTATGTAGAATTTGTATGACAGCAGGTACTTCAAGTCCTAGCATTCAAGATTATGCACTTCCAATTTCTTTTTCAAATATACTGATCTATGGAACAGAATTACTTTGAGGTCACAGAGTATCCTCTTCACACTGGTTACACCAGGACATTGTGGATCACTATTCTTGAGCTCACTTTACTTTTTCACCACTACCTCACTCTCTGATGTCTTTGTGGTTTTGTTTTAACGGGCCTTATTCCTACTGTAAATATAGGTACTTGTGCAATACAGTTAATTAATTACAGGGTAATAAATCCATGACATGAATAGAGTGAGTTGAATCCAGCCAGCAGCCAAGCACCGCCACAGCTGCTTCCTCATTCCTCTCTCATATGGAGTAGGAGTAAAATAAAAGGAAGATGAGAAGACTCATGAGTGAAGACACAGATTAACAGATGGAGCAAAAGCCGCACTTGCAGGCAGAACAAAGCAGGAATTCATTCACCACTTCCCATTGACAGGCAGATATCCAGCCACTCATTGGAAAGCAGGGCCTCAGCATGCCTAACAACTGAGAAGACAAACAGTATAACCCTGAATGTCCTCTCTTCCTGCTCACTGGTATCCAGAAATGGCATATTCTTTTACACTCTCCCCAGAAAAGAGAGCAAGCATTTCTTCATTGCTGATACCTTTCAAAGGCTGTTCTCCCCAGTCGATTTTCTTGATGACACTCTCTTCCTCATCTTCCCTTTCTTCTAATTGGTATCTCATCAGGGAATATTCCTATTCCTCCTACCTGAGAAGGTCTCCATGAAACTCCCATTTGAGGCCTCCAGTGCCAATCTGAAGACGCTAGAGAAGATGCTACCTAGCTGTACAAAAAAGCTGTTTCTTTTCTCCTCCTGGAGCAGACAAACTGAGACTTCAGGCTTGTGCTCCGACAGCATCCTGACATCTGTCAGCTGGGGAAATGTAAGACCCAGCTTTAATTTTTTTTTTCAGATTCATGTAAATGGATCTTCTGCCCTGTAATTAATTTGCTGCTAATTACACAATTACTCTCGTTTATAGTATCATTTAAAAATGAATTGATGTTAGCCCAGTCTAATTTGCAAAATAAATTAAGCAAATTGTTACTTGATTTTAAATCAAGTAAATCAGCCTCTCCATTCTTTTTGCCTGTGTGGTGCCACAGCCAACTGTGATGCTGCTGGATGTCGCCAGTATTCGTGTGGTTGGTGCAATTGTCAGAGCCTCATTGTAATGCAACAGGGGGATCTTTAGGGGCTGTCACTGCCTCTGGCTGTGCGGGATTTTGCCTTTTCTGGACTCCTGTTTAAGCCGCTGGCTTTGGTCTTGCTCATTATGAAGATTTATACCATCATCTAGTGGAACTCCCCTTAAACTACAACCCATTATCTCTTCTAGTCGCTACTTTACATGCAGCCTGAGATGCAGAGAGTAGGCAATGAGGTTCTTGTATTCGGGTTACTAAATATAGGAGGATTTTTGACATCTCCCAGAGTAGGAAAATTTGCCATAACTAATGTAATTAAAATCTTACTCAAATTTGCCTAATGTCACATTAAATCCGTGTAATGCTGCTGCTTGTCTCCCCTCCCACCCATCCCTCAATGTTACTTTTCAGGATCTAGACATGACTGCAGCAGCAGCCACAGCTATGCTGTATTTTAAAGAGAGGGAAAAAAATCTTACTTAGAAAAGAACATTATAAACAAAGACAATAAGTATACAACCTATGGTCTCCACATAGGATGATAAACTATCCCTGAATTTAAAAAACAAAGGTATTTCTTCCCATCACAGTGGAACAGACACTTTTCCTCTCGTGTTGTTACAATCTTGTCTAGTAATATTTGTATGTTTTTATGAAGCATAGGAATGAGTTACAGTTCTCATAGTTAATTCTCTCCACTCTGCCAAACAGCATCAAAGATGTTTCCTTGCTTTAATCCTGTGGTCCCTCCAGACATCTTCCAAATGAATTTGTTCTTCATAATCCACAGGAAGCTGGGGAATCACCCATAGTCCGACCCTACGTCAAGGCATCCAGAGGAGCTTCACAAAACTCTCTGAATCAGCAGAAGGTGCACACAGGAACTCCATGCCATGGAGAAGATTAAGAGATTAAATCAGAGGCGGCGTGGATTTACATGAGCACATACATCAGGAGGAGTTATTTCCTATGCAGGGCTCACTCCGTACACGCTGGTTTCTGCATCTGCCTCTATAGCATTCAACTGAATGTAATGGACACCTCTCACCAAACCCATGCAAGCTGGGGAAAAAGCTATATGCCCCTTGAATATGCCTATTAAGCAGGAGTGATGAGGTGCTCACAGCCTGCTGCGACAGTGCTGCTCTTTTCCAGCACTAGTGGCTATCGGACCACCAGAAACCCATGGAGCAATTGTAATGACTATCACAACACTAGTGGCCTGTGAGGTCGGTGTGTCCCATGTAATACAAGATCCATACTAGGTGTCCTCCTCCTGTTTCCATTTTGCAATGGTACCCAGCATGCAGCTTACATCAGTGCTTACATCAGTGCTAACACCACCACCTCAGAGCCAGAAGGAGACATTCTATTTTCTTCAATATGTATAGTTATTTTCCCAATAAACATTTTTTCGCCCAGCCACTCTTGTGGCAGTAACCAGCCCATGCTGGGGACAGCCCTTCTGGGGAAAAGTGCAGGTCATGCATCTGTGTTGTGGATTAGTTTGCTTTTACTCTGATTTGACACTAACATAATTTTCTGTGACCGAATGGCTGATGCCTCCCTCCCCTCAAGGGCACAACCATGACCCTTCAAGCCCCAGAATGCGAATTTCACAACAGTCAGAAGACAATGTAAAGGAGAATAGTAATCCT
Source organism: Tapera naevia (assembly GCA_033556795.1). NCBI lineage: Eukaryota > Metazoa > Chordata > Aves > Cuculiformes > Neomorphidae > Tapera > Tapera naevia. Next base: position 4,902,567 of record JAUMJJ010000092.1, read on the forward strand.
GTATAAAAGCACTTGTTTTATAATGAAGTGTACTAAGAGCTACAGTGCAGCTGTTTCATCTAATCGGAAGCATGCGCAGCCCATATTAATAGTTAATTTAGACTGCATTTAAATCACAGCAACCTGAACAACAACAAAAAGGCGTGACCTGTCTTTCTTGGAGGAGGGAGTCACGTTCCTCTCCAAGTTCTGCATGTGACAGAACAGTGCTACAATTAAAGCACAATAATTTGCTTGTTATTCAAGTCAGGCATTAGTTCTAGTAATGGGGTGCTTGGTGATGAGATGGATTTCCTTGTTAGGAGCTAAGCACAGGATTAGCTGAATTCTCCATGGAGAAATCTTGATTTGTTCAAGGTCTTTCATGTTTTCTACAGAGAAGGGATTATGTCTACTTAAAGAGGGGGCTTGCTTAAAAAGCTACAAAGTATAAGAAAAGGATTTAGGTCAGTCGGGCCTGTGGTTAAGTAGCTGAGGGGTAGAGGGAGTTTTAGAGCAGAGGATTATTTAAAGCCATAAAGTTCAAAAAATAATTGGTTTAGCGCTACTGGGTCAATGCAGAGTAGCATGCTGGAAAGGCAGTTAAGCATAAGCTAATATTCATTTTACTTTGGCTAATTATTGCAAGGATTCACGGTAGAGGGTGAAAGAAGAAATGTTCTAGTTCTTTCCTTTGGGGTCCAACTTAACAGCATACATCTGTGCTCCTTTCCTTTTCTATATACGTAACTGTTGTGACATGTATTACCAACCTAGTGCAAGAATCGCAGAGGGCTCTTATTAAAGCTCTGACATTCTTCACTTAATGAGGCCATGAAGTAGACCATTAAAAGCCTTTTAGAAGAGTTGTAGAAATCACAATCCCCCTGCAGCCTCCTATCTAGCAGGCATCTCTGCTCCTTCTCCCCCTCCTTCTTTCAAGGCATGGACTATGTTATTAGTCCAGTTTGACTCCAAGCAGACTCTCATGATCATTAATGCCTGTGACGAAGAGCAGCAACGAAGGTGTCCTGTCCTCCGGTCTGTGCAGGTGAATTGCTCAGCTTATGGGAGCCACACCAAAAGCCTGCTGATGCAGGAGGCATGAGGACCAGAACACCTCAGTACAGATCATCCCATGATGTGGAGGGAAGAGGTGCAGGCTGCAGTGCACCCTGTACTTTTTACATTAGTAGCACTGTTATTCTGAGAATAAGTGTCTCATCCCACCACAGCAGGAAAGCTTGGAAGACTGAGCATGGGTTTCTCCAAGGCAGACAAGCCAAGGCTGTGGGCATATATGGGAGATACTTCCATAGGCAGAATAGCAGGATGAATCATTACAATCTGAGCACAACACACACAAATGAAAAAAAAAAAAATAAACCTGTTAGATATATGGTTTGAAACAGCTATTTAAAGTTGTTCAGGCTGGTCAACAGCTCAGCAACCAAAGTGTGGTGAGAAAGGTTTCTTTAGTAATTCACTGAGAATAGTTGAGTATGTTTGGTGAGTGCTGGTAAAGATAAATTAACATTCATGAGGGTGGTGGGAGGCAGATGCATTCTCCAGGCAGATCTGAGTTAGTTAAGCAGGATGGAGAAGGAGTAGGGGGTAGAAATGCAGGGTCCATGATATTATAAAGTAGCAAAAAGCAGCAAAGCACTTGTATTGGGGTATTACTTGAGGAAACTGGAATGGACTTGAACCTTCCCTTATACAGCTCTTGTACTTTAATATTTGGTGTGTTCCTTTCAATCTGCATCCTAAAAGGTATTGACAAACAGGGGAATTCATACTGCAGCCAAAAAAGTAGGAATCCACAGGGGAATAATAAGGCAAGAGGGGAATATAGAGGCAAGATTATGACAGTTAATTCTGCATGAAAGCTTGACGAAGTTACAAATCAGTGCGTGGTGGTGAAATATTTGAAGAGTATAAAAACAAAGGCATTTTAAAAAGTTATTTGGATTAAAGAATAAGGTAAAATGACATGTGTGGCAATAGAATCAAGAAGACATGCAGACTGACTGTCCAAAAGTTTACTGGGGTAGCAAGTAGTCTCCCCAAGTGAAAATGCAAACTTGTTTTTCTGGAAAATAAAATCTTTTAAGAATAAGAAACATACACTAGGGAAAAGCCACAAGCAGGAGGAAGGAGTAAATCATTGTTTCTAATATGCACGATATGAGACAGCATACTTGAGACCTGGACAAAGTAGGTAAGATACTCTGGCAAAACACATACACTGCTTAGTATTGCAGATTTAGCTAAGCAACAAAAATCCGTTAACATCCAGTTATTATTTCTTGCGTGGGCTCTGCAAAGTAGGAGGACACTTTTATTCCCATTCTATGGGTCTCAAACTGACATTGAGACTAAGAGCCAAATCCTCAATGAGATTTGGCTTTGCTATGCTCATAATTGTAAACATAACCTATCTCAAGCCATGAGTAAATGACTGTGCTGACCGTTAGAGTTAACATCTCTTTACCTTTATTTCGCTCTAAGTGCAGAAACACCTGCAGTCAGCTCATAATTTTTCATCCTTTGACATGACTGATAAACTAGGTTCTTCAGAGAATTGTCCTCTGCATGATTTCCTTCCCTAAATCAAGTACACAGGACATTTTATTTATGATAATCAAGGTAATATTCTGACTCAGCACAGGTAACCTGTGCTGGACTTCGGACAAAACACTTCATTTTATCTTTTATCCACCTTGAAAGGGAAATACCAATATTTGCAAACACTGTACCATGAGGGGAAACTAATTTATTCATTTTTTTTGCAAAGTTCTTTAAAGGAAAGGTACTATAAAACTCAAAATATTGGTTTTGTCTTGCAAGATTTCTGTTACTGAATAGGTGAAAAGGTTCGTGTGAATATAAGCTGATGTTTTATCTGCCTTTTAACAGGTTCCTTTGTTCCCTGAAGCTGCATATTTAAACATTGCTAGGCAGGAATTTATTATAAATACAGAACAGAGCAGCCTTTTTAAAACTCAAGTGCTCTGCTCAAACCAAAGTTCTGGGACGAAGTAAAATTGAATCCAACAGATATTAGATTGTTCCATTCCAAGATTTTTATGGATTTTAATAAATTAAACAAAACAAAACTAAACCATGTACCAACTACAGTCACAATCATTAAAAATGAGGTAAGAATATCTAACCCCCATTTATTTCCTTTTCCCAAATTAAAGTAGTTTTTGAGTATGTGATCACATTCTTTAAATTCCCATTTTGCTAGCATAACACAATAATTTGCCATCACTGCGTTCTAGCATCATACATGGCATCTCTTCTGTATTAATACCTGGCAGTCTTACTCAAGCGCCAGTGAATTTCCATTGATGGCACAACAAACAAGAATTTGGCTGAGTCCTATTCCCAGTTCTCAAACCAGGCATCCATTTTTCACATCCTGATTCCTCTTAAGAAGTGGAAGTGACTGTCCAAGAGAGAGCAAATGAGAAAAATCACCCAGTAATAAATTCTAAATACTCTGATGCATGAGTAGTTTTGTGATAAATTGAAAATTGTGAGGGGAAATTATTTATTATTAATTTTTCCACTTCGTTTTTTAACTTCAATTCAAAATAGGACTGGAAGGAACAACTTGAGTCATGCAGTAGATATTTAATCCAAGGAAACGTACAGATTACCTACTCTGCCCAACACAAATCACAAAGCACTTTCAGAATCCTTTAACAAACTAACGCAACCTGATATAGACTACAAACAGCACCCCAAAGGAGAAGGTGGTGACACAGGATTCAAGCAAACAAAACCAGCCTTATTTTCAAGTACAGCCTTTCCTCTACCCAGTGAGGTATCTTAATGAGGAAACGTGTAGCCTCATTAGGTACCTGGATGAGGTGGTGCCAGACTGTGTCAGGAGCAGTGTGATACCTCCTTCACAGAAACTTCACAACTGTGAGAGCCTACTCACTGGAAAAACAGCTTGAAGGGACAGCCAGAACAAATCATGTGTAGCCATGGTGACTAAATCAAGCTGATATCTATCAGAAGGTTACTCCCTTTCTCTTAAACGTATAAGCACAGAGCCCATGTAGTACATTTGACACCCATAAGTATTCCTATCTTTATCATTTTATTATTCCTGTTGTAAATTGCTTTGGTCCTCATGTAGCGTTTTGTTACTTAGTTAACATTTAGTTCCCAGAGGAGTATCTCCATCATCCTGGGTCCATTAGGAGCAATAAAGGCCCAGGGCACTAGGAGAGTGTGCAAAGCAGAAAGACTGCAATTTAAATCTAAAAGTTGTTCAGCTTAGTTAAAGAAATAAAAGCAAACAAAATTCACTCTACTAGAGATATGTGGCTTCCTGCACCTGTGAAGAACAGGTACAGTCTAAATAATAAACAGAAAAGGAACTTCCTTATTTGAAAGAATGAGTTGAATTTTACTGTACCACGTAGGTATCACCTGCATTTGAGAGATCCATCTCAAATGTCTATCTCATGATCTCAAACAATTCCACATTCAAATTCCTTTCTTTGTTTAGTAGGCTTTTGTGCCAGATATGTATTTTTTTAACTGGACCTGTATGGAACAGTAGAGACATCCAGTGGTTCGTTAGATTATTGAAACCATGACTGTCACTGAAGACACAGTAGAGAGATATTTCCCTTAGATAATGGCAATTTTAATATGACCTTCTTGCAAATTTAAGATTTGATATTAAGCAGCACTAATTCGGGAACTTGATGTAATTTAACATCAGATATTTAATTTAATTTGCCATACATCTAACTACTTTCTTGTGATTTATGTGAAACATAAGCTCCATTTATACTATGGAGTAAATTTTCAGTCACCATAGGTCAAAGCAACCTTACTGAAGTCAGTGGAGATTTGTCAAGCTATTGTCAGTGGACATGGCCCTGTTTTTTTGGACAACTAGGAAGGATTCTTCAACAGAAAATGCTGTTGGCTTGTATCTATCATGCTATCCATTTAAGAATGGTGGGAGACAGGATAAGTGTCACTTCAACCATCCTGGGCATCTCATTAATAGCAGCAAATACATTACAGCACTTGAGGAAAGAAGAAGATTACTGGGAGCAAGAAGTTGGCAGTTGAGCTGACAGTTAAGAACAGGAAGGCAGCCCAGTAGAGAGAGAGAGAGATTTAGCAACTGAGTAATGGGGTCAGAGCTCTGAAAACAGAGAAATAAGAGCAGAATGAAATTCTGAAGGAAGCGGGGAAGAAGAGACAAGCTAGCATGACAGTGAGCCTTGGATCAGAAGAAGACAACATTAGACAATCAGAGTCAGTTCTGACTTAGAGTGTGTAAAACTCCATTGACGTTCAGTGAGGGTATACAGAATATGTTAGTGTTGCTTGGGTAGAACAAAATCCTTAAAAAGTCAAAGAAAACCATAAAGTTGCAGGCCAAAGAGAGCCACAAAGCTATGCAGCCTGTCAAAGGGGTTGCAAGGCTGTGATATAGTAATGTTCTGCCTTTGCTAAGAGCTTGATCTAAAACACGTTTATCCCAGCAGGGGTATTTCCATGGGCTTTGGATCAGGCTCTGAAACAGCAATGCTTGTCAGGCTAGCAAAGTGAATAAGCATACATATATTTTCTATTCACAAGAGTGAGGAGGAGATTTTAAATTGCTTTGTTTCAGACAAGCTATTTACAAATAAATATTTACAAACAAAAAGCAAAGCTGATACATGCCCAGTGCCTTGTTAGAAGGAGATTGAGGGAAGTTAACACTAATCACTGCTAATTAGTAGTTGGCATGAATGCCACAGAAAAATTGAAATGAAACACTGAATACACTTGCTAGTCTCAGTGGTTTTTCACCCTTTTAGTAGATACACATGCCTGTAGACAAGAAGTGGATACTGGTTTAAACCAAGGGTCTGTCTGGCCTCATATCCTGTTTCTAGTAGTGACTATAAAGATATAGTCTGGAAGGAGTAAAAAAATGACAAGTATGTCCTTATGTCCCTCTTTACTACATGTTTGCTGGTCACTACAAATCTTCATACTAAAACAGTTTTTGAATTTACTGGCCAAATACAAATAGGAATGGGCAGCTCAGTATAGAAAGGCATAAAGCAGTGTAATTCCTTGTGCTAGGAGCATTTTTAGTCTGACCTTTTGTTTTGCAGTAAGGCTTACATGCAGATCACTCAAGACTCTCTTACTCTTCAGATGGAGCGAAATTGCTGTGCTTTTCATTTTGTGTCCTTTGGAAAGCTACATATTAGGGGGAAAATGTAAAGCATCCCTTCAATGAAAGAATTTGGCTTCGCTCTTGGCCTTGACTTGGTACTGTGCAATTACTTGCAAGTCCTTCATTCAGACTTGGTAGCATAAGCTAGGAATTCTTCTACCCTCTATCCGAAGTGCTTTCATAGTGCCAATTTTGAGGGCAGATAAATGGACGGATACTTTGTTCAACTGAATGAAGAAGCTCTACCTGTAGTAATACTTTTTAATGTCTTCAAATAGAGATCCTAGGCTGAACTTCAATAGCAGACAGAGTGGTCCATTGACAGAGGTGACAGGGCGACAATTTCATTTTTATTGAAATATGTCTCAAAAATTCAGTAAGGGCATAAATAATGAACAAACATTCACAATGAAAAATAGATCACCAGGTTTCCAGGGCAATTAGCACCTGACACATTCCTCTCAGGAGACAACTGAAATATTACAGGTGACATTCAGCTCTAGTTTTTCTTTAGTTTCTAGTGATGCTGGTGAGAATTGCTGGCTTGACATAAGTCAAGAATCTATAGCATTTTTTAACCTGTAATCAGATAAGAAAAAAACAAAGCAAAACAGAAATATAACCTTCCTCAAACTGCCTACTGCCACCCTGCACTAGCCTGACATAGTGGGACTACTTCTAGAGACAAACTAACGTTTGGTATCTACGCTTATTCACATATTGCCTGTTTCATTAGGTTCATCATCGTCTTGCAAACTGTTATTTTTTATCTGACATTGCCATTTTTGTGGTGAATAGAACTGCCTCGGGTCTGCTAGCTCATTTCACATAAACGTCAAATGAAACAATGTTCAATTAGATATTGCTAAAGAAATCATTTGCACCTTTAGTGAACCTGCCAGAAGAAAAATGCACATATGTAGCTTGCTTTGTATATGATAGGTAAAAACAATTATTTGGACCCGTAGTAGCTCACAGAGTTTCATCAGGGTATGTATTTATATAAAGATGAAGACTTGGATTTTTTTTTATTTTAAGACCTCTTCTAGAAAGCTCTTGACAAGTACAGAGAAATCATGTTGCTTCACAGTCTGGACCTTTAGTCCACACATGGATTTTCTCGGTTTCCACTTCCATTCTCTTATATTACCACTCAACGGAAAATCTGCATCCAATAATAAAAATAGGTAGCAAAAGTTGAGTTGCTTTTTAATACATTCAATTATTCTGATCTGTTGGGAACTGAAAATCTATTACTTGTGACACAGATCAGAAGATTTAAGACATAGTATTCCTCATGAGCTTTAACGCAAGGAATAAAAGAATGAGAAACAATGACTTGACCAGAGAGATTTATACCTCAGGCTGAGGTGAGCAGCACTGATTTTAGCCTGGTTTTCGCAGCATCCTTTTCATGTAACATTTCTGCTAGAGCTTCTTAGAAAAAAATTATGTTGGACACATTTTCTTTATTTTGATGGCTGAGCAAAAAGACAAGCTCTATCACTATTGTTATACTGCTATATTGATTAAGAATTTATTAACATTAACCCTCTGTTTGCAGAGAGTAGAAAATTTGCTGAAATCTGTGCATTTCTCATTAAAACCTTGGAAGAGAAACACGCTTTCAAATAGATACCCTTTCCTTATATATCAGCTACAGAAGACAGCAACAAAAGAAAAACAACAGCTGTCTACATATGAAACAGCATTTCCATCCCATATTCAGACTGCAGGGCAGCTCGAGTTATGGCTGGGACAGCAGGAGCTTGCAACTGGCCTCTCTTCTGAACTCATGGGTAGCTTTCAAATGCCCAGGGCTTTGTACCCAGTTGTTCTATGTCTTGAAAGACTTATCTTCAGCCACCTCTGTTCTTTGCAACTGCCAGCCTCATCATGTGATATGATTCTCCAGGTACGTTTTTAGAGCCTGTAAATTATATGTAGCTTGGTAGGTGGCATAGCAAAATTGTGAGTCTTACACACTGGACCCGAAAAGGCACAAAGCAGGTTAAAGATGAGTAACATGTATCTGACTGCTTTTCATCAGCCCAGAAGCTGAATACTCACTGTCATTAGCAGTGCAGAACCCTTAAAGCAAAGAGAAATTATTCTTCTTTTGCAAATAAGGACCCCTGAGCGCAAGGGAGCGTAAGTGATTTCCCCGGGTCATGGGGAAGCATGACAGTCTGCCAAGAACTCTCTCTGGGTCTCCTTAGGTTTCAGTCCAGGGCACTGAGGTCATTCCAGCTATCCTCCTAATAGCTACCTCTCTGGGACACCTGCAGTCTTTCTGGGTTTTGCTTCATATGTGGCTAGTTAAGGAAAGGACATGGGATTTTTCACCAAGGTCAATCTGCAACACATCCACTTCTTTTAAAAAGGCTGCTTTGAGTGGACTGGACAGCTACATTAGAAGATCTGTGATATGATGAATAGAAAAATGCAGGGCTCAAATGAAGCCTTGATTAACTTGTCATCCTGATCACCCCTGGAAATCGAGGGAAGAGGATATTTTATTTTTAAATTTTCATCTAGGTGACGTCTAGTACAGCAGAAGAGCATTTGCATTGTTTTCTCTAAATGTGTGAGTAGGAGAATATGAATGTGAGACTTCTCAGTGTTTCCTGTGTGACAGAAAGAAAGAATCAGAAAAGTGGGGTTTGAATCTTTATGCAGGAGATCAGGCATTTATCACAGGACTTACGTTTTGAAATAGATTCAGAAGAACAAGCGCTGACTGTAACCTCTCCCTAAAACCAAACCTAATTTTGAGATTTGGAAGAATCCTGTATACTTCAGAAGGATAGAGAATAAATAAGAAGCTTCCCTGTTCCTTTTTGCTCCTGAATTGATCAGTATTAGATATTGCTTTCCATTTTGCCAAGCGTATGTTTCAGAATCAAGAATTTGACATAGTTACGGGGTTTATCTGAATTCGTTCAAAGCTTAAAAAAACAGATACAGGTAAGGGAACTTGAAAGGTGTGACACAGTACTGAAGAAACAAGACTTAAAAGTAAATTTGAAAAAAAAGATGTTGAATAGGGGAGAGACCTGAAACTATTAAAGGTATTTACCGAAAATACTTATCACTGCCTTTCTATACCTAAAAATAACCAAGAACTTGGGGCTGCATTGGCTACTTAACTTGCTACTTATTGTACTGTAAAGTAGCGTAAAGTACTACAACTGATTTCAAATTCGTGCTGCATGAACATCAAAGCAACAGTACTGACGGGAGAAGCAGTTACACTAATGCTGGCACATTGATGATTTTATTGCATAGCTAGAATGCTAAACTTGTACCTTTACTCAGCAATATTGTTTATAAAAAGCTGGGAGAAATGTGCTTATATTTTTTTTTAGTAAGTTATAGCCAACTTTTCTGCCTCACTTCACCCGTGCATCCTTCTGCCATGGTCTGAGCTCTTTCATAAGCCATTTAAGCCCCTTTATGCTGCCATATACATCCATCGCCATTTGAGCCTGATACTTCTCAAAACCCCTCTCTGCAAGGAAAAAAATCAATTTAAACCTGTTCTGGATGCAGAAGAGCTATCATTTGAAGGGAGCTTTATGCCCTATTTCCCTGCTCACCAATGTGAAGACATCTGCCCTCCTCTGCCTGTGCCTGTTCCCATCAGCTAGCTCCATCTGCCAGAGAAAACCTGTCCACTTTGGGAACAGACAGGGAAACTGTTCTCTGGCCAACCATTCTCTGTCATTGTGTTAATAACCATGTCCCCATCTGGCCTCCACGTCCATCTACTGTCTTCTGTCTTACACTGGTCTTGGGAGATCCTTGGTGAATGCATAGCTCTTGGTGACTACACTTTCACTATACTTGAAAAAAAAAAGCTGAGTAGATCAAGAACAGTATCCTTGATCCACATGTAACAGATAATTTAAAAGGAGGAGAAGAAGGAGTATCATACAAAGCTACTGGTCACCTGCATGCCACAGGCAAGAGAGGTACCACCTATCAGCTGCTGTTCTGTTTTGAGCATGGAGCAGGAAATGGAGGATCTCACCCACTCTCCTCCATCTCAGAACTGGCATAAATAACCGTAACTTGCAGGAGTGCAGTAAGTTCAATGGATGTCAGGGTCCCTACAGGCAGCCAAGGGGTACAGTAAAATAGTAAGAAGAGTTGGAAAACATTCAGTCAAAAAAATGACCGAAGACAAAGAGAATCTTTCTAAGGACTTCAATGTGGAATACATGGAGGACTTGCATATTTTCCCTGGAAAAAAAAAAAATTAGGTTTGACTGGTTATTTCTAGGGTTTTGTTAGTATAGAAAAAGAAGACAGCATGCTCTCTCTATAGCAAATATCCTTACTACGAAGTATGATCATGCTGGAGTGTTTATATCCAGGGGTATTTATTATGTCCATTTCAGTGATGTGTATAAGCTTTTAGGTAAATAAAACTTGTACGACCGTATCACCACAGTTTTAACAGCATTTTGCATTGCAGCTCTTTCAGTGTAGCCATAGGACAGAGCGACTTTTGCAAAGCACTGGAAACTCTCAGGATGGTACCATCATTTTCATAATTCCAAACAAATCATTTTTGTGGTCCAAAAAATATGCACAAGAGAAAGGAAAATCCTTTATCTTTTGATGAATTTATTCTGACAAAGTGATCAAGTTGTAATGTTTGATTTGCTCTCTGAAATCTCGAAATGTCCCAAAATAACCAATCACATGAAATACAAAAAACATAGGCACTCATTTTTCTTGCTCTGTCCATAGGAATCTGTCACTGAACAAAGGAATTGGAGGCTGGAGAAGGAATACAACACTGGAAGAAAAAAAGTTGATACAGGCACAAAAAACAATAAAAGCAAGGAATTTCTGAATCCAAGTCACTGCAGAGTCCTAAGCACAAGCCTATTGTGTTTTGATGCAGGAGCAGCCCATATGGTCTTCCATTAGAGGGTCTCAAAGCTGTGGGCAATGTTACCATACCATATGTGCTGATTGGAACAACTGTGATGATTTATGTTAGCATGCATTAGAACTTTTTTTCCTTTCTCATCTTGTTTCTTATTCTTGTTCTGTCAGTAAAAGCCTAAGAATGGATAACCTTGTCATTATGGGTTTCCAGCTTTAGTACTAAATTTGTCTCTGAAAAGAACTGAGCAAAATTATTCTTAGGCCAACAGTGCAGGAACATGTCCTTAGAAGCAAGATCTCTAACCTGGAACTATATATTTCCACCAAATAAAAGATCCCAGTTTCTAACTTTGGCTTCACACTGCTTCTAATCAATTTCCTGCTAGGAAGCAAAAAAACCACAATGGCCAAAAATGAACATGATGGAAATCTGCCTTTCAGAAACTGATCTTCACAATGCAGATTTGTTTCTCAATTTCACCTTTAAAACAAAGCAACTGAAAACAAAAATCAAACAAACAAAAATTATATCAGTGAGTAAAAAATCTTGTTTTCTGCAAACAAGAGGCAGTAACACAGCTAAAAAAAAAAGGAAAAAAAAGCCAGCATTGTCTTTCATTTCCTCATGAGTACAAACTAAAGCTATTCATGACTGTTACTATGGATCAGCTCTGTGTGTAAAAATTGCCACACAATGCCTGACAAATGTGCCATTGAGTCCTACATCCTGTTCTACTGAGTACTACATACCTCAAGGAAAGATCAAAGAAAAGACAAAACAGTCAGGTAATGAGGAGCAGATTTCTTTTTCCTTTCCATGCTGTTACACTTGTACTACCCCACCACATCAAATGTCTTTGCCAACTGTAAGAACTGCAAGGTGAGGATGCAGGTCACTGTTTACAGACTAAACTTGTTGAATAATTAATTCAGCTAAGAATTGTCAAGATTCCATATTTATAAAATGTAAAGGAAAAAATGGCTTGGGAGGAGGTTTCAATACCACAAAGACAGGAGATACTCAATCCCTTATAAAACCTTGGGCAACTGCCAACCAGCCGTAGCAATTGGTCTCCTTCAACTTCATATAATCCTCTAACTCAATTTTCCCCACAGCTTTTTCTGAATCTCAGTGGAAATTTCGGAGCTCTAGTGTCAGATGGTGTTCTAAGCCATTTATCTAGAACATGCACAAAAAAAAATTTTTGAGGTAAGTCACCCAATCATGTGTACATACATTTGTGTCTGCAGTCATATACGGACTGTGTGTACACACATGCTGACATAATACATATAAGTTACTGGTAGTTTCACAAATTGTTTCTTTATCATCTGCACATTTTGCAATTGCCCATACAAGATGGAAATTAAATCAGAAATTAAATAAAGCTATTCAGATATTTTTTTTGAATTGGATAGCTAGAGGCCTTGCCTAAAAGCTAATTGCAAGGAGGATCCACACAATGAACCCAAGAAGAATCGTGGGAGTCTGTTAGAAGCAAGTGAACCAAAACTGATCACCCAGAAACCTGGAAGCATGAAATGCTTTAGGGGTAAGGCGCTGCCTAGAAAGTCAGCCTACTTACCACGAGCAAAGAAGCAGATTTACCTGATCCAGTGGAGTAACTTCATAAGCCTTCCATGTAAATAATGCAGTTCCAACAAGCAAAACTGAATCTTCCAACTACTGCTCTTAGCAGGAACATTAATCAGTTGTGTTCTGAGATTGTTTAAATCTTAACCGTATGGACTCCAAAGTGCCAGATCACAGGAAACACAGAGCTCTTTTTTTTGGGAGAGTGGAGGACAGGACCAGATTAATATAATGAGCTCAACAGAAATAGCAGAGCATGATTCGATGACTCTTTGAGGAAGTCCTTAATTTGGCTACCAAATAGGTAGAGTCAGTTCAGCCACAAACGCTTCTTCCATCCATTTTTGTATTTTGACAGAACGCCTCACAGCAAGGCCTAAATACTCAGTTCTTAAAATACAGTCAAATGTCATGCAGAAGCTGATGAACCTGTAAAAGAACAGCAGCAATCAACCCACAAAAGAAATATTTTTTATCCCTTTTTATTTGATCCTAATCACTCTGTGCTATAGTCTGTCAGTAAACACAGGATTGGAAGATAAATAAATGCACTCAGCTGCCACTGTGGTGCTTCCTGACACATAATTGTAAAACAAATGGCAGATTATCTTAATAATATTCATTAGCATCTAATTTCAAAACTGAGAGTGTTTCCTATTCAAAGTATGTTGAGCTATTAGTTGAATTTAAGTAAATTCTGTATTCTCACCCTTTAGCTATGAGAAGACTGAGGGGGCAGGGGAGAGAAAGCATGCAGTTAACCCTTTCTCTGTTGGCCATGTTATGGATTGATGTTTTTCTCTAAGTCTTTCTCCTAGTCCTCAGGGAAGGAGTGGTTAATGGAAAAGCAGGGCCTCCTTTCAGGCACTGTTGTTCTCTCTCTCCTCCCTTCTTTTTGTTTCAAATTATCCTAAGGAAGGATTTTAATGATATTCAGAAATCATAGCTGTCTTGCTGAATCGCTGTAGGACTGACCTCCCTTGACAGTTCTTAAATTATTCAGCTATCAAGGGCCTGCTAAACATTAAATTAAGCATCCTCTCTCCCCTGTCCTAAACCATTAAGTTATGCAAATGCACAGATAATGGGGCATATGACAGCTGGAGGCATTAATCAGGCAGCTCTGTCTCTGGGCTGTTGTTATGTAGAAACCGCATCTGCCAACAGACAGAAGAGACACAATTAGATCTCACTTAATGGAATGAGAAGAAACTACAGAGCTCTCTACACTCCTGTTAGGTTGTAGACCTGGGAGGGAATAAGACACTTGGGAAATCTCACTCGCTCTGTTTCTCTTGCTCTCCTTTTTTTTTTTATACCTGTTCTTCCAATTGAAATGAAAAATTACCTATAATTGTTATCATTTGCAAACAAAGCATGTCAGAAGACCCACCCGCTGTTTACAATGGATGTTTTTCTTGTTCCCTGCTAAGGTTCTTTGGGGAATTTTCCCTCATTTGTTTTTTTAAATAATGCTCTGTCTTTGGCGGGGGGGAGGGGGGGGGGGAGATCCCCATTTAGAATTATTGCTTTAAAAATGATCTTGCATGCTCAGTCATAGCAAAGAAACAGGCACGAGTCAGTTTGCTGCTTGTACATATGTGATTGTTTCTCTCCTTTTACTTGCTAATTATTGAAGACAAGTGTTTGCACTCAGACTCTGCTATGGTCACTTCCAGCATATTTCTCCTCTCTAATGTCTTCTCCTCTCTAATGGGGGGTTGCAAGAGTGCGTGGCCAGAAATTGTGGGACAGCCTATGAATTTCCTAAAGATGTTTAGAAAACAGTCTGAATAATTTAAAGAAGCTTACTTCTTGAAGACTGGCTTTAAAAAAATCTCGTTGTTAAGATGAAAATATTTGTAAAGTAGTGGAGCAGATTAGTGAGCGTAAATCAGTTTGCATACTGATATTCAAATAAGCCCAGTATGTGCTACACACAGTCTGCACTATAAATCTTTTTTCCCAGCCACTGTGATTAGAACTTCTGCTGAAAGTTTCACAATTCAGAATGCTACCTAAATATACTGGTTGAATCCTTAAAATGTATCTCTACCCACATACACAAGACTTCAACAGCCACTGAAAACCAAAGACCTCATGAGCTTAACGGCCACCTACAGGTGAGCAAAACTAGAACCCAGTCTGTAGGGGAAGACAACAAATCACAGAGCCACAGAAAATTATTAAGTATTCCTCATCCATTTTTGTTGAAATAAAAGAAAGTACTAGGACAATCATCCTAGATGCCTACAGATGCTGGATTTCCACATTTAGGGAAATCAGGAATGACAGAAAATACAAGATGCTTCTATTATTTCTGTAGCTGTGCCTGTGACAGGCAGCTGGAGATGTAAGACGTTAATACTGTAGATCGTAACACAGTATTAAAGTAATGACATAGGTTTTCTAATAGTTCATTTTGCCCTGAGAATTTGTCCTAATGGGTTTACTTCATCTCTATCCCTGCCTTTCAGGGAAAGGACAATTTTTTCTATTGGTCCAACAATATTAAAGGTAGAAAAATGCAAACATAACACCTCCAAGCCTTCTTAATTTAATTCTAATTTTTTTCTAACATGATGTTTCAGAGATGACTTCAGCTGAAAGGATTTGGTGATATGCTTGTTCCGAATGATCATATTGACACAGCTGTATTTTCCCTTTGTTGCCAAGGTGTTCCTAGAAACCTCTTCAGAAACTTCCAAAATGAATTATCTCATGCAAAGTATACCACACTTTCTTCATTGTTGAGGTATTGGATGGCTTCTGATTTGGATTGACAAATCTTCACTGGCACATCTTACTTAAAATAAAAGTGATATCCAAATAACACCTTAGCTGGTCTCTAAGCTTCGTGACTAATCAGCCATATGTTCTATGTCTATAAGTAGCAAAATTCCTGAAACCTGTATTAAAGAGAGCGGAACATAGGCAGATAAGAAAACCCACTGTTTGTACTATACTGTGTGCTTTCTGATATTTGACTCCTCTCTACTGCTGAATTGCTCTGTCTTTGAAGTAACCATCCATTAGCCATAAATGCATTTATTTGTCATGTTCCTCCATGCCAATGTGTATTAAATTTTTATAACTCTTTATCAGTTTTTCAGTTGTATTTTTCAGGAAAAGAGAAATAGAGGAATTTGACCAATCTGAGATCTAGGCTAGAAAAATATATACTTGTCATTGTAGTTAAATATCTCTATAAAAATGCCTAAATAAGGCATGTGTAGAGAGCATGTATAATCATTCAGAAATACGTCTAAAATAGTCGTGGCCTATGGTACTGTTTACAGTTTAACATGATATTTAAACCACAGTCTTAATTATAACAAAGTATTTTCCTTTTCTGGTCACTGCTTATACATTATGCTTTGACCAATATATGTGCGAGTCATCTCCTGGGTGAATTCCCTGCAGAAGATAAACTGCGCGAAGTCATATGTATATTGGATTCTATTAGGAGAGTACTAAGCAAATCAAAAGCTAAAATATTTAATGAGACAAAAAAATTTTGATACACATTGGCATCACACAGAAGCTAGACATCATAGCATACATCTGTTGTTTTAATAAGTAAGAAAGTGCATGCGCATTTTTATTGGTTCTATTCATAATGGTAACTGTCAATTTTAAACAATACAAAATATTAAAATGGAGTTAAAGTTGTAGCAGCCAAAGACAGACATTCAAGAAACCATCTTGGTATTCATTCATCCCTGACAGAGTTGAAACCATGACAGTGCTCTCAGAACGCTTTAGAAAGGAGTGAGGTGGTGTTATCTTTTCAGTCTCTCTTGAAGAAAAATATGTATTCAGCAAGACTTCGTTGAGTAAGACTTGACAGCAAAAGAAGTAACACTAAAATTGATTTGCAGAGCCACTATCCCATCCTTGTCAAGAAAACTTGCCCTCAAAGATTGTTTTAAACTGTTTTCTTTGATAAGCTCTGGTAAAATAAAGTATTATGCCAAGATCTGTGACATTTGGCATTTTTAGTATTTAATATCCAAGAGAAAGCTGTACTGCCATCTTCATATGTTTTTAGGTAGACACATTTATTTTGAAAAGAATTAAAATAGTAACATGATTAAAAGGTGCAAGTGCAAATAGTTCTATACTGTGTTTCTAAATTTGAAAACAGAATTTGAAGTACGTTTTTAGCCTTGAATTTGCAAGCTTATTTTCATATGTGCTGAGTGGTTATGTATATTAAGCTAGGACTGAATATGTAGATAACTTGTTGAATGTAACATCGTTATAGAGAACACAATTCTTATTATGCAGTACAGATATATTATTTGTGTTTCCCTATTACAGTGTAATGACTGGAACATTGTTTATATGTGCCTCTCTTTCAGATACAGTTTTTTGCTTCTTTATTGCCTGTGGCAAAGTACAGGTTGGGTTGGTTCTCTGAGATTTAGTGCTTCCTGTCAGATGTTCAAACTTCTCTCTAAAAAACCTTCTCTCAAAGCTTTGCCTTTAATTTTTATGACACCAGAACTGGACCCAGAGTAGTAATTTACAACAAAATTATATTGGTTTATTCTTCCTAGGCAGTAAAAACTTCTTTAACTACTGGATGGTAAGGAACAGTCACAAACACGGAACAATTAAGGCCTGCTTTGTAATTTATGTCATATATACCAGAAGAATTACTCTTTTAGTCTTCCACGATAACCTTATTTCTTTTACTAGATGAGTTTTGCTTATGGGCCCCTAAGCATAACCCAATACCTCTTTATCTGATGCCTTCCTTGATTGCTTTGACTGATTACCTTCTTCAAAGTACAACTTTTTCCTCAAAATATAAGAACTGTCTCTTTGTCTGCTGGTTTCCTATGCTTTCAGGCCTGAACATGATACTTGTCGAGCTAAGCTCATTTTCTGTTGTAGAATATTTGATAACTGTCAACATTTCATAGAGGTTCCTATCTCTATTAGTGATCACTGATTTATGTGGTTTTATTGTTCTGAAAGATAATACATGTTTTTGCCAGTTTTGCCCACATCATCTGTCTGTGGCTGCTATTAAACTTTATTTCATGCTGCCCAGATATTGTATTTTCTTATATCAGGTCTGGTTTTAGCTTGGTCTTACAGAAAGTTAGAGATTGAAATCTTGGACCCTGAACAGTTTTGGTTATGCTTTGTTGAAAGGTTTTCTCTCTGTCACTTATAGATTTACCTGAATTTACCTTGCCACTAGTCCACTCTGTCATCACCTTTACACCTCCTGTCAAGGAGCCTATTTCCAAAGTGTTAGGGAATGGCCACCTTCCTCTGTTCACTCTTCTTTGGGACTCAGCCCTCACCTGAGTACTTGTGATCCACCTGCTCCCAAATGCATGTGAAGTCCAGGCCCATCCAGAGTTTATTGCCCCACAGAAGACAATACTGGACTTTCCCAAGCCTGGACAGGAAAAACAAAATTGTTACTTTTGTCTGAGTACACAGGCAAACATTGCCTCCAGGTTTGCATCAAGAATTCCACAGTGTGAGTGCTTCCCAGATGCTCACCAGCAGAATTCCCATCACATCAACAGCTGAACCCTTCTCAAACCTGCATTATGCTATTTCTGACAATTCTGCTGTTTCCAGTCATCAGTCAACAGGTAAATCCACTGGTCATCTGCATATTGGCAATCCTTCATGAATCATTTAGATCAAAACTAATAGATCAAGGTTTTTGTGTCTTTTGTACAATTCCTCATGCTGCACACCAGTGAGAACTATTCCCTTGCACATTCAGATCTGCAGGGCGTTTTTAAAACAATCTGCTAGCCTACTGGTAGAGGGATCTGGACAGGTTGGATCGATGGGCACACACCAAGTGGATGAGGTTCAACAAGACCAAGTACCGAGTCCTGCACTTGGGACACAACCACCCCATGCAGCGTTACAGGCTTGGGGAAGAAAGGTTGGAGAGCTGCCTGCAGGAGAAGGACCTGGGGATGTTGGTTGGCAGCAGGCTGAATATGAGCCAGCAGTGGCCCAGGTGGCCAAGACGGCCAATGGCATCTTGGCTGTATCAGAAACAGCATGGCCAGCAGGACCAGGGAAGTGATGCCCCTGTACTCAGCATTGGTGAGGCCACATCTCAAGTACTGTGTTCAGTTCTGGGCCCCTCACTACAAGAAGGACATTGAGGTGTTGGAGCATGTCCAGAGAAAAGCGATGAGGCTGGTGAAGGGGATGGAGAACAAGTCCTGTGAGTAATGGATGAGGGAATTGGGGTTGTTTAGCTTGGAGAAGACAAGGTTGAGGGGAGACCTCATCACTGTCTATGGCTGCCTGAAAGGAGGTTGTGGCAGGGCGAGTGTTGATCTCTTCTCACAAGTGACAGATGATAGAACGAGAAGAAACAGCCATAAGTTGCACCGAGGGAGGTTCAGATTAGACATCAGGAAAAATTTCTTCACTGAAAGGGTGGTCAGGAACCAGCACAGCTGCCCAGGGAAGTGGTTGAGTCACCATCCCTGCAGGTATTTAAAAGATGGACAGATGAGTTTCTTGGGGACATGGTTTAGTAAGGGGACAGGTATGGCTGGACTCGATGATCTCAGAGGTCTTTTCCAATCAGATGATTCTATGATTCTGTGATTCTATGATTCTCATGTATGTAAAGATAACTTACTCCAGTGTCATTTTGTAGATTGTGATGTGTGTATCTTCTTGCAGTTGGCATGTGAACTTACTCAGCGTTATTTTCAGGGTCTCCAGGTTTTCCATGAAACTTTTAAAAATTACTTAAACTATCCAGTGGTCATCCACTTTCTATTTTCACCTGTCTGATTGATTTTTATAGCGCCTCAGGCAAGAATAGATTTCCAGTGAAAGGAAACTAGGTTATATCGTTTATTTCACTCACTTCCTCAAGAACACTTACCAGTTTCTTTCCTCAGATTGTTTGATTCCTGATCGTATTAGAAGTGATTTTATATATACAGGGATATATATAAGATATTTATGTTGTAAGTTATATAATATGTACATGACAAAATATATATATTTTGGATGTATCTTCTATGTACTTATATTATCTATATGATACATTTTGTATTTTGACACCCAAGTTAATTATAGTCATCAGCCCTTTTTGTGTCGAGAGAAGTTGAACTCTAAGCCCTCAGGTCTCCCTAAGTCCTGAGGCATACTGAAAATGATAATAACCCATGGTTTGTTTTGCCATATTACTTAATTAATCCAGCTGTTGTAGAATTGCATTCTTTTTTCACTGGATATTAAACCAACTTGTCAATTGTAATTGCAGAACTCCTTTTTTCTCTTTTTATCTCATTTAGACTAGTTCTACAAAATCTATCCTTCCCTTTCATTCTATCACTTTATTTCAGTCATTTTTAGTCTAAAGGAAAATCATTGTATAAAGGATTTTAATTAAAAAATTGGCTAGTAAGTTTATGAAATAATAATTTTAATTCATATTGAAACTTGATTAATATTTTAAAATATTTTAATTATAAATATTGTAAAATTTATATCCGTAGAAATGTAATCAAAGTCGTACGCTTACCCAATAGTGTATGGTTTGCTGTGTTATATGGATAATTCTAATGTACAAGTAATAAATAACTTTGAGTTGCATATAAATTTCCACGTCATTGAGTTAAAGATGTGTCAGTGTATTAAAATGGGCTTACAGCACAACTCTGCCACATGCACAGGGAAATGACCATTTCTGAGGACTATCAGGTTACATCCACTGCTTGCAAAATTGTTTATTTATCTGTGCACGAGGACACAAATCTACTTTTTAAGAAGCAGCATAGCTAGTTTTTACTAGCTTTCTTTTCTGTTTAATTTTGCCTTCCTTCTTCTGTTGACACTGAACATGAAAATATATAGAGAAGGTGATACAAAGAAAACACGAGCAGTGTCATAATGAAATCAAGAACATTAAGAACATTTCTCCCTCAGTACTAAAACCACAAGAATAACTGTCTGACTCTACTATTTCTGCCCTTCTGAGAGAGATGATGTTATCATCATTTGTGTTGTTTTGCTTACCAAATAGTCCAGAACTGAGGACTGTGAGCAACTCCCTTACACTCCACAGAAGCTGTCTTTATTATAACTGAGAGTGAGACCAGATCCAAATCAACAAGCAGATCTATACCCACAAAATTTTGCCAGCTAGAGACTATAAATGACCCTCAGCTTTTCCTGTCTTTTTCCCAAAACAGTCTCCCTTTTCATACTTTCTTGAAAGATGTGGTCCTAGCATGTTTTTCCTCTTTAAGCCTCTATTTGTTTGAAGTTTTACACCAGCAAGCTTTTGTTCATCTCCCAGGGAGAAAAAAACGTAAAAACTACTGAATGAATGTACTACTGAATGATCTGTTCTTCTTTATTTCTCTGCACATTTGTTTTTATTATTTTCTCAAGCATCTTTATAGTTGCAGTCTCTGTGTGGAGTATTATATTTTTTAAACAATGCAATATTGCTGACAGGGATTGCATGATGGAATCATTGATATTGATGTGACAGCCTTGATGTCTCTCTCTGCTAGTTATTATGAAGTGTGTCTGCTGCGATGCAGAAAGCAGTATTCTTGATCCCTCTTCACTCTACATGATTAGTGTTCTGCCCTAAAGTAAAATCTTAATTCACTCTGAATAGTGACAGTGATCTTAACAATCATTAACACTCATTCTCGCTATGAAATCCATTCGTGGACTTTTCCTTTCATTCCCATTTTTATGAGGCAATAATCTGGTCCAGGTGGATACCTCCAGCACATTTTTTAATTATCTGTCACCCAGACAAACTGCAGGCAGCCAGGGTACCCCAGCAGTGCAGAGTGAGCATGCCTTCACCAGGCACCAGGGGATACCAGAAGGGGTGAGAAACAGCGACAGAAGCAGCGGCAAAAGGAGAAAGTAGTTGGGAGCTAGCATTATACAGCATGAGTTTTCTTAATATTTCTGAGGCGCTCTATCTCAGCTACAGCTCAGAGCCATCTCATCTAATGAAAGAAAATTCCTTTTGTCTCAGGCCACATATTCAGGGAGCAGCACAGCTGTCTTTTTGAAGTGGTTCTGATCCTGTGAAACAGCCCTCCCACCCAGGAAAGAGCATGAAAAGGCAGCAGATACTAAGCAGGAGAGGAGTGACAGGCATTGGACTAAGAGCCCAGTGTAAAAGGTTCCGCATCTTCTTGTGCATCTTCTGAGCCATCTAGTCCCATCACCTCATACAACAGCATCAGCTTTCAGTTAATACTTTCATTTCAGCCATCTCAGCCTCTGAATATTATTCATTGCCTCGGGCTTGGTATTTGGATGAAATTCTTAAGAAACATACGCTGCTGGAATCCCCACGACTGTGTTGACAACTTCTTAAAGAACAAACAGAAGGAGTCGAAGGCTATTCCTGCCATCTTCCAAAGATGATGAACTATGCCATACACACAACTCCTGCACAAGAACATATAATAAATCAGGCTAGTAGCCTTGTGTCTGAAGAAGACTGTCTCAGCCTGAGAGTGCAAATATAATTTCAACACCAAGTTTTTAACCTATGTTTCAAAGCTACTATCAGTGATTAAGCTGCTGTGTTCCATTCCCGGCCTTCCTGTCCGAAAAAACGAATAACAAAGGCATGCACTTAACAAAGTTTCAGAACAAAGTTTACAGGCAGAATTCTGTCTTTACACACGAAAGAAGGATCACCTTCCACTCCGCAGACCACTAAGGCACATCATACACACAGAACACAGAACCTAAAAATGAGTATTGGTGCATTCTTCCTATTTTCTGGAAAGTTGTTGCTCCTGAAATACATTTAGCCTGTTTTAGTAAGACCTTTTCTGCTTCAGGACTATGGGATTAATGGCCACAGAAACACAGAGTTAGGAAGGCAGGCCATGTTGTCATAGGAAAGTTGCAGTGAAGAACCTACCAAGAGCTACTACCTGTGTGTACAACTACATTTTCTTAAATTATTACTCTGGTGCAATGGTCTTCCTGTAGCTCTGTCTGCTTTCAACAGATTGTTTTTTGAGCTGCTTAGAACTACCCAATTGACTAAAACTCCAGGAGCTTGTGCAGTGCCGATCACTATTACCAGCAAAGTCCTATTGCACTGCTGATATGGCAGTCACATCATTTTAGAAAAGGGAGAGTAGAGAAGAGAGCACTGCTTCTGCCACACAGCCGAGGTGGCTCTTCCCAGACTGGCTGAGAGCTCCTTTTGGTACCTGGTTTAAAGCTCTGACTACGCACTTTTCCAATAATAATAGTTACTAAATATTAATTGCTGTTTTCATTTTAAAATGTTGTAAGCAGCTGACTCTTTGATGGCCAGTGTAAGCAGCCTCAGTTCACCATTCAGCAAGCAGAAATCTGTGTCAGCTATCAGAAAAATGAGCAGATTTTCAGTCTCAGCAGACAGACCCCACGTGTACAAGGCAAATTAATTCCAAGGAAGCTTCTTCAGAGCTATGATTGACTCACATTGGCAAGGCCAAGCACATTATTGTACTTTTACTGTAGAGGAAGAGGGCTTCAGTCTCCCAGCTATTAACCAGCCAACAGGTTTCCTCAACTCTGCTTTCATAGCAAACTATAAAGACTGTAAAGATGGTGCAGTCATGGTTTGGTAATTTTTTATGTCAAGAAATTTTGGAAGAAAATTATTTTAAAAATCTGTCTCTATCATTTCTGTTTGCTAAGAGAACTCAAACAAAAGCATTGCAAAACTATACAGGCATGTGCCAAATGGTGTTATATTTAAAAAAAAAACAGTAGAATTAAAAATACGGGAATCAGAGTCCCAAACATCAGTAGTGCAATCTGCAGTAAGAGACAACATAACTTTCATATGATGGCACATTATAGGTACAGGCATCAAGGGAAGACTCTCCATGATACCACTTCCAGAAATAGGCTAAGAAATTATCGTTCTAGGAGCAATCACTAAAGAAGAAAGAAAGAGAGGGAATGGTTTCTCACTGAGTAATGTTAGGTGGGAATTTAGAAAGCAATACACTGTGATAAAATAAAAATTTGAATCCTACACAATACTTGTAAATCACCATCTGTATTCATTCTGTGTGTTTCTTTCCTGAAGCTTGGTTGGGGAAGATAAAAGACATCTGATCGCTTCTTCGGTCATATTAACCAAGTCTTTGTCTCCCTCCTGTGATCACAGGCTATAGTTACCATGAAATTGAGAGAAAAGTGAATAAAGATATCTTTCATATATTTACAGGCACTGCTTTAAACGTTTTTTTTTCAAGTCAAGTCATATATAAAGCAACATTAATAATTCTCAGATAAAGTAACTGCTTTCTAGATAAACACAAGTTCACATCTTATAAAAGCAGGTCAGAAAAAAAGTTGCAAACTTGGTTGATCAAAATCAATGCAGTCCCTTTTTGATTCATGATTGATTTTTCTCCCTTGCTAAAATAATGCATCTAACATTTTTTTGGTAACCTGCAATACAGTATTTCACAAAAAACTTATTCAAGACCTTTAAACCTTTCTTTAAACTGCCAGACTGCTGAATTTACATGATCTCATCAAGCAATGACTTTCAAAAGCATTAGCCTCAGAAGGAGGAGAAATGATTAATGCAACTACAAAACATACCATTAAATCTTAAACTAATCAATTATTAAATTCTGCAACATCTTAGTAAAGTTGTCTGGTTTTATTTCCAAAGGGAATATATGGAGCTAAGGTGGATATATCATATATTTTTGATGCAAAAAACGCATCTATGCCCCAACTTATTAAGTAATGCAAGATTCCTTTAAAAGAAAGATACTAGTACATGGGAAAGACCCTCAAACACAGCATATAAAACCTATGTTTTTATTTTCCATTTATTTTCCTTCTCTCATATTTGCAATGGCTAAGACAACTGTCTCTGAAACAGCTACTATGCAGGTATTTTTGCTATATTTTTAAGTTTTCTAGCACTGAATATGTTCCCATTTTTAATGGAGTCTGTAGAGCAGAGCCTTTCTCTGTAAGTGAACAAATTTGCTGTTCAAATCAAGTCACATTCCTTGGAAGGCACAGCATCTGATACATAAACATTTGAACCTCCAGGACAGAAGAAAAATTGTTTCCAAAGAGTACATATCTTTTTGTATGAACCCTTTGAAATTTGTTCCTGTTATTTCCAACAAAAAATATGACACATGCAGGCATCTACTGTGCATTCATTTCGGGGTGCAGGGGGAGGGCTGAGAAGGGACAGAGAGGTGGGGGCGGGGTGGCCAAAATTTTTTTCAAATGGAATTCTGGAACAAACCTGCATTGTAACTGTTGGTTTACAGGCCTCTTACTTGTTATAAGCACATACCATCAGCAACATCTTGTAATCTGCCATTTCTTTTTGCCGCTAGCTATCTGTACCTTTTCCAAAGGAGAACGAAGACCTCAGGAAAAATCCTTTTCTCATGCATACTTTAGCCATATACATGTCAAAGTCAGGCCTGGTAGATTCTTTTCAATAAGCTGAGGTAATTGACCCAGTCCCAACAGTATTTAAAGCATAAAAAATACCTTTTTTTAATTAAAAGAATATCTTTTGTAGCCCTTTTGAAGAGCTTGGATATATATATGCTATCATTTCCTTCCCCATTTCCTGCCTCCTCAAAAGGTTGCAAGAATCTTCCAGCTAATACTTCTTGTGGTTTGGTAAAGTAAGTAGGAATTGAACCCAAACTTTAGGCAAAGAATCTTTTAATTTACCTATAAGTCTGTCAGTAATTTGATATTACATAGTAAATAACTAAAACCAATTACACACTCTTTTTATTATTGTAAGTGACATGGAGGACATTAAATCCTTATAAAGGTTTAAGGACTGTGCCCTAAAATGTTACCTGATGCTTATGTTTTTGACCCAATGGAGGGGTCAAAATTTTCCTTCTTTTTCTAAACCTCAGTTGTCCTAACAGAAAATATTAGCAGTTCTCAAATATTTACATGCTTTCTGTTACAGGAATTCTCCCTTATTCTGTAGCCTGTGATTTGTTTTGCCATAAACCTCTACCTCCATTGACTTCAGCAGGATGGCACATAGCTCTCTCAAGTTTTAACCCATCATCCTGTTACGTTCTCACCATTCTTATTTAAAGGAGAAATTAAATAATGTTTTAGCTTTACGGCTTTGAAAATCCCTCCAAAAGCAGGATAGAGAGAACATTGAAGTATACCTCCACCATAGGCTTTTCTTACCTAGCTAAGTTAAAGGCAGTGTAGTACAGCTAGAATGAAGGCGTTTCGCATAGCTTCTTCAGCAATTATCCTCTTTGCCATACCTCCATTTGGATATTTTCTGGCTGCCTAACTCTCTGCTTTCATCCTTCTCCATCTTCTTTTATTCAGACAGCAAATGCAACCGCAACTATATTTGTAGGATTTGTAACCCATTCTGAGGGCGCTGAATGAAGACTGATACTGATGGGGTGATTTTGTCTTTTGCCTGTGGGATGAGGAAGAGCTCCCACACTTTTGTTACACAACCTACCTAATAAAATGTGATCAAATGATCTTGGGCCAAAACGTAGTGTCAAGTCAAATTCTCTTTAATCTTCAGTGAGAATTTTGCTTACTTGT
Source organism: Tapera naevia (assembly GCA_033556795.1). Taxonomy (NCBI): domain Eukaryota; kingdom Metazoa; phylum Chordata; class Aves; order Cuculiformes; family Neomorphidae; genus Tapera; species Tapera naevia. The sequence goes on from JAUMJJ010000092.1 coordinate 4,928,864, forward strand.
TGAGGTACTTAGCCCATAACTCAATAATTTCCAGCAGCAACATTATGGAAACTGAGCCTTGAAAATGCAGTAATATTAGTGTTTTGGCATTAGATGCTATATGAATTCAGCTGCAGTTAAAGAAGTCAAGTTTTCAATTACTGAAGACACCACAGTGGAAAGAAGACCAACATGTAGTCAGTAATTTTTATTGTTTGTTTTACTCCTGTATCCTTTGATAGGTAGCTGGTGATGGATGGGAAGCAGTGGAATGATGCAACCTTCCTCTTCTGCAAGTTGTTTTGTAGCAATGCAGATACTAATAAAACCCTGTGAAACACCACATATTTACGAACTGCTGAAGGGATACGACTCTTATATGCTGATAATGATAAATTGAAGGAGTAATTGGCAATAATTTATTACCCTTGTCCTTGAAAAGGAGATTACTCAAATGGCTAAATGCTACCAGTATATTATTCCCAGGCCATTCTTCTTACAGCTAGAAGTCAGCTCTGCTATTTTTGTGCCTTTCACTGTGTGCCATTCTGAACTCCATGGCAAAAGGACTGTTCTTTCTCTTCTTTTTGTGGCACACATAACACTGCGATCTAGGCAAGGATGGCAAGATTCGAATCTTCAAACAGATATAATAGCACCAAGGAGATTGTAACCCAAGAAGGTTGAAATGAAACGTTTCTTTATACAGCACATAATGATACAGCGTAATTTCCTGGACAGGTCACTCATCCAAGATAATAATGCAACAAATACCTCACTGAGAAAAAAAAAATCTAAATTAATTGAAAAGATAGGAAGAGAGAGTGACCTGAGTATTTTAAAAGTCATCCTTAGTTATACAAAGCAAGATTAGCATAAAAGAGCACATCTTTAACCTTCATCTCTGAAAACACACCAAATATTACATAACTGTGATGAGAAGAAAATTTATTAGATCAGTAGTCATACAGAGCAACCATTCATGTCAACAAAATTTGGCTACTGTCAAGCTGGTGATTGCAGACTTATAATAAATACACAAATAGCATGGAATATCCTTCAAAGAGCCAAACAAAAGCCTTTGGCTTCTGTTGACACTGGCATGAGCTCCTGAGCGTTCATTTTTATAGGAAATGTTTAATTGCTCTTTATTGAGCAGAACCTTTCCTTCTGCTTGTAAAAGAAATTATTGCTTTCCCCCTCTGGTTCAGTCAGAGGAAGTTAATAGTCCCAGTTTCCTTTGGCAGCAGCAATAGTTAATGACTAGGAGACTGTAATAAACAGGGTTTATTGCCCAAATTACAGCCCAGTTCCTAACCAGCCTTCTCTGTTTCGATTGCTCTCCTGGCATTTTGGTGATTTTCTGACTCATTTTCTGGTTCACAAAGACAGTTCTCTAATATTTAAAAATTGAATGTGCTTTTTTTACAGTACTTGCAGAATATTGCTGCAAATCCTTAAGTGCATTTTGATTATTAACTTCATGACACTAGCCAAAGTGCTTCTCAGCAAAGGTAAATTTTCAGTATACAGCAAAACCTATGCTCATATACATGAAATAATCTAGTTCTTTCTCTGCCCTCATGTTGTTCCTCTCACTGCAATGTCTAAGTACTATTATTAAGACATGGGTATAAAAAATACAATTGTATATTCACATACTTGCGATTTTTTTAAGGTACAGTTCTGTAACTACAGTGCTAATCATTCTTGCTATGACATCATAAATGCACATAGAGATTTGCTGTAAAAAGACTGAACTCCCTGCCTTATAGTGCTATCAAAGAAGTCTAGCATAACGACGACGTGTAGGTAGTGTTGAAATGGAACACACCATGGAATAATGAGTCTTAAAAGAAGTTTTAATGTGGATTTTCTCTAATTATTTAGCAATTCAGAAACTAGAGAAGTGTTATACAAAACAAAAATTAAAAACTGGCTTTCATTGACGGGTAGATTTCAAGAAGGAAAATTTGAGGGTTATGTACATCAGAACTTCCTTGCTATTATGCAGATATTCTAAACAGATAGATATGAAGCAGAAAATAACTCAGAGTGAAAAACAGCAGCAAGAAATGTAAAAGCCAGATTCTTACCAGGACAAGGAAATCAATACAGGTGCTGTATAAACTCAGCTAGTAACTTATAATGTCACGGATGGTCAGCATGAACAAAACTCTGTCAAGATTCCAGACTTGAAATATGACCAAGTCTCACCATGAATTCCAAATGCCTGTGTCATCTTTGTATTCAATGACTCTCCAAAATTTTGCATCTTTAAAAGCCAAGATACGCAGAAAATTATCTGAAATTCATTGGTAGTGGGAGAAAACAGACTAAGGTCCTAAGCCTCTGTAGCATCTGAATACTTTCAGTTCTGTTGCTGATGCTGCACTCAATAATTCAGACTGGTGGTCTCTTAAATTTGAGAGTATTTTATAAACATGAGTATTATAATTATGAAAGTATTTATTAGCTCTGCATTAAATTTTTTACATTTCACATTGATGTTTTGATACTCTAAATACACATATGTGATATCTATTGTGTGTTTTAATTGCTCCATGAACATAATGAGGCTTCTAAAAAGCGTTTGGATATTGAAGGTAGAAACAAAAATAGTTGGTGTAGAGATAATCTCTGGTTCATTTATGGTTAAGGATTCATAAAAGAGTATATACGTAAGTACCCATGTCTTTGTAAGAGATGATTTATTGAAATGTTTAATTTATAGACCACTTCAATATCTTTGGCTACAGCCTGCTGCAAGAGCGAATTAGAAATTGACAGTAGCACATGACAGAGGACTGTATAACCAAGGGATAAAAGATGAATCTTCCAATGGTTGCTTATTTTTAGTTATTATGATGAGTAGAGACGTTTAAAATAAATAGAATATTTGTTAAAAGGCGTAGAGTTCTCTGCAGTACAGAATAAAGCTTTGCTTTATTCTTTCCTTATTATGCCAGTACTCTCTTCTTCTCAGAAACTTAAAGGGAGATGTACAGAATAATAATGCAAAAGACTGCAGCTGATGACAAATCCCTCAACATTTTTATTTCATGTTATTACTGTGCTATAAAACAGGCGATTTCCTGTGCCAGGTACAACACTCTTTAGGGACTACAGTACACGTATCGATTCTCCAGAAGATCTGCCCCAGTCTTGAATTTCTTCCTGGGAATTAGAGGCTTTTCCATATCAGCAACAGCTGCACCCCACCCCACAGCAGTTACATCAGTCTGTGAGAGAAAAAGCACTTTAAATTAGCCCTACTGAGCAGCACCACTTTCAAGGAAGCTCTCCTAATAAAAGCCATCAGATGCGAAATTTGTGGCTCTGACTCTTCAGCAATCAAGTGCCATCATTTCATGTTGACAGTAGAGAAAGGGACTAGTAACCTCTTTAAAGAAAATCAAACCGACATCCCTTGAGGGGTACATGAAAGTAAAATTGAGGGCTGGTTTGTTGTCTGCAGCAGTTGCTTATTTCAACAATTCCAGCAGTGGGAAAGAGAAAAGGGACTCTGAGCCCTAATCAGAGCCTCACAACAAGGCAGAGCAGCTACTTCAAGCATTCCTACTCCAACATGTCATCTTAAGACCTCCAGCCTTCATTTTAACCTGACTAAATCCTGAATGCCTTCTCCGACTGACAGCGAAAGCCATAGCCCTGCTGGGAGTGGCCACCATTTATTCAGAACCCAAGAAGTACTAGCCACTGTAACAGCAATTGAACAATGAGTCCTTGTGTCCTACAAGGCTTACATGGAAAGAGAAACATAAGTGAGGAGGAAAATGAAGGATTTAATCATAGAATCGAGGCTAAAATGGCAAGGTTATGTTCCCTTTGCTGATTGTACGTACAACTCACGGCTTTGAAGGTGTCTCTGGCCTTGCACAAGATGCTCCCTGTCAACCTGATCTTCACCTCTGCTCATTTTTGTAAGTCCTCTCAACACTAAGCCCGGTGACAAGAAGTAAATTTCCTAACTTCATCCTACTATCTGGCTAATTATTAGTTCTTTTGGGGGCAATACATACGTATTAAACATCATCAAAAAAGAAATGTAGTCCAAATATGTATTTGGACTACAGCTGATGATAGCATGACCTGGAAATCAGAGCCTAACATGGGAAAGAGTATGATAAAAAGTGGGCACCGGCAGAGAACCCCTTAGGACAAAATGGCAGTCTAGTTTTTCACATTCCACTGTCTGAGCATAACATTCAGTCATTTAGACCCATCTTATGCCTCCCCTACTTCCCAAAAAAAAATACTAGCATTCCAGCCACCTGCAATGAAGGCACCTGATAATTCTCTCATAACACAAGCCTGTAAAATAGGACAAGGATAACCTGAGACTGGAGGGCCTGCCACTGCTCAAGGGGAGACACCCACTGGCACAACCTGGAGTCTCAATAACTGTGGTGGCAGCTAAGATCCCTACTACAGTCTGGGATCCAGTAGACTGGCATTACGATAAACTCAGTAGCCAGTATCTCTGTTCACAGCTTTTCGAAAGGCAGATCATATGCCAAATGTCTTACTTTGTACAATTTCTTTACATGCGCTTGCTAATGGGACCTTCATTTTTCAAGTGAAACTAGTTCAAAATATTAATCTGATCCCTCAGCCTCATGGGCACCATGAGTTGAATGAAGAGATACCTGGGTTTGAGTTCCAAGAACCAGATAAATTCAGTTTATATCCTCTTATTCCCAAACCAAAAGGAGATGTAGCTTAAAAAATAAGATACTATGAAGTATGCTGTAATAGGCTATTAACAGAAGCATAGCATAACTGTGTGGCACACAACATTTACTTTCTATTACTAAACACTGCATTAATGACCAATTAAAGAACCCCCTGAACTAGCTCATTTGCTGATAGAGGTAAGCTTTTAAACCATATTTCAGGAAACTGATTTTTTTCTTGCTATATATTGGAGAACACTGTGCAGCAAGAAGATCTATGCCACTGGTAATAACGAGACAGTAAAGTCCACAGCCATTCACTCAGTTACACTTCAAGCAGTACCCAACTCTACCTCAGGAAAATCAGATCTGGAGAAGTACACACTCCCATTAAAACAAATGCCAGAATCAGTGCACCTGTGGGTAATGGGCACCACAGTGCAGCCTGCTAGGGGGCAGTGGGCAAACTGCGATAAGGAAGGAACTGCAATAATTTTCAGTGAGTGCAATGAAAATCACTGCCTTTTCCAAAACCTTGCTTCACTGAAATAATTATAGATATCACTTACACCAACATCCATATGCTTAGTCTCAAGATTTTGGGTGATTCTAGATTACATTGTCAATTGTGGTCCAAGTGGAAGGATACAAGATAGTCACCACAATTTTGATGTAGGACATGGAGACTTATCCACCTCCAACTCTCCACAAAACAACGGCAGCCTCAGCTATAAAAGGGACTCAGCTGGCAAGCTGAGCTATCTGCCTTTTGGCCCCAAGTAGCTTATCCTTAATTGTCACAAATGAAAGAAGGAGGGGAGCAAACGGAAAAATGAGTTTTTCAGTCCCCTTTAAAAGCAAAAGAATAATTGGGTCTTTTGACCTGGACCTCTTGCCAAAAGTCCCATCAATAAGGCTGCTGGGCTACAGAATTATGCAGGCCAGGTTTCTTCCAGGAGGGCCCTCAGCATAGAGGTATGTGAGCCCTGAAGGGGCGACAGGAAGCAACCCAGCTGGAGCCCATCTTTTTCTCACGGACACCTCTTGACTGATGGGAGATGCCTGCCATCTTAATGCAACTCTGCAAAGAAAGATTCTTAAATTTTCATCCTTTAACACAGAACCTCACCACTTCAGCCCACTCATCAGCATTCAGCTTGTGAGCATCTAGCCCACCAGTCAGCGGCAGCAATGGCATTTGTTGACATTGGTGCCCAAGCCCTGACTTTTCAGCCATACCATGCATCGCTTCTCTTATATGCCTCTCTGTTTGTCCTCGTGTTCCCACACCACAGCCACCTAGCTTTCAATCTCCCATACTGTTTTGACCTATCTCCCTGCAAAAGGGAAGACTCTCTGGGGACTTAAGGCACCAAAACCAACTGCCTACTAAAGATGCACAAGTGTGATTTCTGAAAGATTTATAGCATGGCCAGGTTCAAGTAGGGAGCTTGAGCACATCATTGTAAGGACACTTTAAACTCCTGCTTCAGAATATGGGATCCTACCGGTAAAGTAACTCATTATTTCTTATTGCTCACAGCTGACAATTTTACTTTCTTTTTGAAACTTAGAAATGGCTGAACTATTTCCCCAGACTTTTTCCCTGGAAGATCAGCTTGAGGCAAGTATTTAGGAAAGAAAATGTCTGCCTACAAATTTGAGCATAAGTACAATGCTAGTGAACATGAGCTTTTAAAATAGGAAGTTTCAGGTAAGTTTAGTACTGTTGTTGTAACCATTTCAGTTCATAGAGTCATAGGAAGGCTGGGGTTGGAAGCAACGTCAAAGATCATCTAGTTCTAGTTGTAATCGCCATCTGGGGTTGTGGGAATGACTTCAGAGGAGCTTTAAAAATGTGTTTCCCTGTGAATGGTTTCCTTATTGGACAGATACATGGAAAGCAGAACAATCCTGTCCATCAGACATTTTCTCTACAAGGATCATTTTCCAACTTGGTTACAAAAGCAGACACACACTACTGGAGTTTGCCTGTGCTCTTCCGAGCAAAGTGATTTTGTGTGGCCATGAAACAACATTGCAAACAGAGTACAACATCTGCTACGGGGTACACAGTGTTGTCCACACCAGGGCGTGAGCCTCTGCATTTTGTAACACGCACAATCTCAGCCAACTAGAACACAACGATTGAAAAGACAGATACTCATTCTTGCATTTCCCTTGTCTCTGCTACTATTCCCAGCTCCACCTCTCACTCCCTGAACTTCCTTTACCCAGAATATTTTCTCTGTGTGAATCCAAACTATCTGTTTTCAGTATCTCTTATTAAATACTATTTTTGGAATAGGATGATAAACAGCACATATGTTTCATATTAATTGTTCCTCAACTAATGCAATTTACTTTCCTTTCTCCTTTACACTAGCATGGGACACATAACAGGTGATCAGCCAAGTTCTGACTCACTTGCTGTCCTTTCATTAATCCTTATGTATCCCACTTGATAAACAAAATGGTGGCATCAGCAGCATTAAGAGCAGCTGCACACTTTCTGGAAGCATTGTCATCTCTGCAATGAACTGCAGAGTATCCTGCAATTCTTTAACTGGCACCCCATCATTTTCAATTAGCTAACCTGGCTGACTGAAGGTTTGAATGGGGAAAAAGATTCAAGAAGTGCCATTACTCAGAACGTGCCTGGAATAGTACATACCAAGGTCCCCTGGCAGTGAGGTCTCTGGCTTAATTACTGTAACTTTACCTCTTGTTGCTATAACTAACAATTTGACATCTGTTCTCCTTAATAGCACGTAAAACAGAAGTAATCCCAATCATTTAGCTGCAGTAATGGAATGAGAGTCATAAAATCCCCTTTTAGCCTACATTTTAACAGCAATTATATTATTTTCAGAGAATAATCACCACTTTCCAGAACAGAGCTTTTAATACAATTTCAAGATTTTAGTCTAGGGACTGGAATTTTTGAGACTTTATTTCAGATGACAGAACATTCCTTACACATACAAAGACTTTTAAGGTGAACATCACTTCAAGAACAAATGTGAAACAGCCCCCACGCTCAGGAGCCTAGGAAATTTCATCCCATATACTGCCTTAGGCCACAGGTTTTTCATTGAGATGCATAATGTTCATAATCTGTAAAACAGCCTAAAGGTACTCTGAAGATAGTCAGACATTAACAACCTAGTTCACCACTCTTCAAATCCTTAAATAAAATCTATTTCTCTTTCATGGTTCCCTGCTGCAGTATCAGGAACTCATCATTCTCAGAGACGTACTGCAACTTGTCCCCAACTGCTCACGGGACCCAGAAACTTCACTGTGAGCCAGAATGCTAAGCTGAGGCAAAAGGTTTAGTTCTTGCAAGTTGCATCAGAGCTGCAGACATCTCTGATGATGCCCTAATTTAAGTAAAATATTGCTCATCTGTATTTTTACTCTTGTGCAACTTAACAAACTGTTTCTGTTTTGCATTCTTGGATCTCACCTCTGCATGGAGCTAGATTTCTTACTTACATGAGTTAAAATTTGACCTGTGAAATCTAAGTTTGTTAATGAAAGTTTGTTAAGCCTTATAACATGCTTACGTACTCTCTGACCTTTTATGTTTTTTGCCCGGAGTTGAACTTTCCAGACTCACTCACACCTAAGCATTGATGGTTTGCTTTTATGTTGAAAAGATTCCAATGTCTTTTGCACACACAGGCCCACAAAGCACTAGCAAGCACTGTGAGACTCTTCAGAACAGAGTGAGAAGTGCAATGCTGTGAACAACTGATCTTCTGCCCCTGTGTATCTCCTGAGATGGAAAGAACTTCCCAGCTTTTAACATTTTCTAAATGGCTAGTTTGTTTGTTTTGCTCAGTCTCAAATAAAAGACATCTGACTGAAACACAAAGGTTATTCTTTGCATTTAGAAGACATAACAAGGAGCCTTTCACATTCTCTGGGGGTTAACAACGAGGATAATGGGTATCAGCACTCTGGATTGCTTATGGCCTCTTCGAAGCATCTTCCTCTGTGAATACGGTTTTATTCTTCTACAAAGACATACTTCCTGTCTACTTTCTGCCTGCCTTATTGCAGAACTAAACCTCGTAACAAGATGCTTTTGTGCTAAATGTTCTCCCTTTCACAGACACAGAGAGCCACCCAAAGTGTATGCTCCTTCCTATCGCATCCTCAGACATCGGATCCTTGAAGTAAATTCCTCAATGCCTTTCATGCTGCTTGAGAATCACTAATAAAATAAGCTCCACATTTTCTATAAATCATTTTTTAAAATGTGAAGGACATGTGTCTGATTGGGGGATGTATTTCCTCACACGTGAAGAAAATAGGGTGTGGGGATTTTTAATTCAGGTATGGTTCAGAGCATCTACCAACCAGTAATGAGATCAAACTAAACAAAACTCAACAAAGCGCTAGTGTCAGAATCCCAGATATGCCTTCTCTGTGCCAAATGTGGGAGGAACAGAAGAAGTAGTCTGGCTTACTATACAAACAAATTTGTGTATTTTGCATGAAAATGCTAACGGTTTGCTGGCAATACAGTGGATCATTTTTCCACTTACTGAAATGTACACTAAACTGCCAGCTAAAGTCTGGCTAATGCTGTCAAGCAATTTCCTTTCAAAGTAATGCTGTAATTAAAACTAGTGCTAGAAGGCATTTGGAACACAATGGGATTGCTTCTCTGATTGTAACAAAGATGTAAAGAAGTAATTGAATGGATAATTTTGTTCATCTCTGGCTATCATTACCATATGGATCAAGTAAATTACACATTGGGGGTACATTGTGTGGCTATGCATGCAAAGTGAGAGTGCAGTTCTGCCCTCACATTTAACTGACATACATAGGCGTGTTCTGCCATGGTTACTGTTCTAGCCACATTTTTGCTACACCCCTTATGGTGATATTGGTAGTCATGTAGCCACAAAATAAGCAATAACCCTCCTGGATGAGCGCAGGGAAGGAGGTAGAGAGCTACCTCTTGCTACTCCAAAACAACAAATTTATCTCCTATTACCCTCAGTATTTTTCTTCTGTGTTCCTCTCCTTTAGTTTTACACAACTTCATTCCAAAGTCTTGCAACATATCCTCCTATAAAACAGCAGTCACCCAGAATTTACATTGCACATACTTCACCACTAACTTTGTTCAGTGCTTCCTTCAGAAGTCACAGAGCATGTGGCTCTGCTGTCAATGTCTTTCACCCTTTCTCTTGCCACACTATAGGACCCCTCACGAGATTACAGCAATATCCTGATACCTCAAACTAATTCACATCACCAGCCAGATTTAGGGAATTGAATAGAAGCTTCCATGCCACATCAAGGAGGGATTACAGTCTGGATAGCTGACTGAAATCTCTCTACAGGGAACCTTTAATTTCAGTCCTGATAGAAGGACCAGACCTGACATACAGCTCAAGAGTACTGAAACAGCACACGCAGCACAATCACAACTTATACAAGCACTAACACCTGCTTAGCACTAAGATAAGAGGTTTGTTTTCATTGTTTGTCAAAAAATCAGCATGACTGGGGTTGCCCTGGTAGGGAAGAAAAGTTACAAGTCACTGTGACCTACTAAGGCAGGGTACTGCCATCTCAAAACTAAGTTTTCCAGCTTTGTAATCTTTTAGTTCTGGTTCACCCAACTACAAAACCGAGTACCAGAGACTGAAATTTCATACAGTTTTCAAGTCCAAAAAGTACTGATTACACTACGGAAAAATAATTAATCAGTTACACAGCAAGAAGTATTTGTTTCTACCATCTCACTTTTAGCAATGCCTCTCAAAGGTCTGTTTACTTTATGGAACTATAACAAAGAATTGCACTCAGATTTGTTCATTATATTATGAATTCTAAGCAGTTTAATGACAATTTCTCCTATAATATTTCAACAAATTTCAACCTTTCTCACATGATTTCTTCATAATTTTTTGTAATTAAACCGTTTCTAAAACACTCAACTTTTGCTTTTTATGCATACCTCAAAGTTAGGAGATTGCAGATTTCCTGGGATTTCAGAAACTGTATAACTTTTGTGTTTGTCACATCAAAGACACATTTATTCCTTAGCTACTTAAATAAACACATCTTCACAAGCTAGCAGCTCTTCTGTATATCTCCTTGCATCTCTTTGATCATGCTCCTCCAACCGTTCAGTAATCCATGGGTAATTATAACTTCTTAGCTTCTTTAGCCTAAAAGGGACCAATTTATCACAGACTGTCATGAGTCCTGATTTTAAATTATCTAGGGTCCAATTACCAAAGGAATGAAGATACCTCTTTCCAATTAAAATGACTGATTTCATGTAAAACCTTGTAAAATTTCACTTTTTAATTAGGTACATCCTTAAACACAAAGAGATTCACCCTCATTTTATATTCTATCTAGAGAATGAAATACAGCAAACATTAATCATATACAAATATAGTGCCAAACCTAATAATGTTTTCAGCATAGACAACTTCTAATCCATCAGTGTATGTCATCTTTTATTCCTGTTTCATTCCAAATGCCTACTTGAAAGATAAGAATAGGTGTGCAAACCAGCACAAGCAGGACATAGGAACAACCACAAAGCCACAGAAGAAATGCAAAGAGTAAATTTATTTTTATTACCTCAGCAACTAGCGGATCCCCAAAGCAGCACTGGTTCAGAGGTACAAATAGGGATGCAGGCACCATGGAGCTCAGTCCATGCTAGATGCTCACTGAAACTGCTGGTTTCACCTGTATTTCAAGGATTCACACAGGCGTAGTTCACCACTGTGCTTTGACTTTTCCCACAGCAGGCAAGGAGTATCAAGCATGTTCAATAGGGTACCTCTAAGTCTATCACAAGCCTGTGTTATCTGAACACAGATGTTCCACCTGCCTGACACCAGGCCAAACAACAATTAGCATGATGGGTGTTTTTCTCCGCCTCAGCTGCAGGTCACTTGAGCGTGTTTATAACCCTCATTGCCAATCTCCACTGTGTTCCCACAACAGGCTTAAACATTTTACATCCAAATATACCTTGTACGTCTAAAAATATTAAGCCAATTACAAACTGAAAAGAAAAACAGGATCAAACAGAAACAGGAAGAAAAACTACAAAAACAGCGTCAGTTGATGCAGGGTCAGGACTGTCCACGAGCTGTTTATCTCCACTAGACTTACTAGTTAAGTAAGGATGTAACAATCCAGACTTCTAATTCTTATGTAATTCTTTTATGCCAGGCTTAAGGATGGTACCACAGCTGTCATAGCAAGACCCTAACGTTGACAACTGACAGGAGCCCCTTGGAACAGGGTACCTTCCTGATGTACAGTTCTTCTCACCTGGGCCAAAACACTCATTGTGCAGATTAGGGAGAGAGAGAGAGAGAGAGAGAGCTTAGCCTTCTTGGCAGCTTTCTCTTTTTAGGTCAAGCCTGGGAAAGACAGTGGCCAGGATCTTCTACACTACAAACTGAAGAGAACACTAGCAACTGCCTTTGCAAAATCAAACACAAAGAATAGGAGGTGTAATAGAGAACTCACCAAAAGAAGAATTGAAAGGACTGTTCATGGAAAAGAGCTCTTCCTATAATTCCCTCTATAAATGCAGAGGAGACCAGTATTTTACTTCTGTTCTTAAACGCCTTTGAATGCTTCAATGTATCACCAAGAAAAGCCCTACTGCCAAACACTGTAATTACCGACCTAGCTTGGAAGTGCTGGCACAAGGGAAAGACACCAGGACTCTGAGCAACACCTTGCCGAAATTCCTCCTACTAATCCAATGAAGTGAAGTGGAATTTCTCAGTCCACCACAGCTCAACACCCCAGTTACTTCTTTCAGGGATGCAGCTTAGGAGGATAGAACTGTTGCATGGATAAGTCTGAAAGCAATTTCAACTAATTAATTCATTCAGCACTTGCTCCAGTCTTCCCAGTATTCCAACATCCTCCCCACATGACAGTCAGTCAATCACTGCCTGCTAATGTAGTCTTCACTCTGTATCTTGCTATTACACTATTTTTACCTTCTGGGTAGGGAAAAAAAAAAAACACAACAGTCTTTAATTGACAAGATGTTAGACACAACTGAGAAGCAGCAAAGATATTCCCTGTTGGGATCATGAATCAGCTGCATACAGCAGTGAAAGCTTTTTTTGTAATCACACATAATAGTGTGCCTGCTAAGGGGAATGCAAGGCTATTATAAAATAGAAAGGTTTTCTAACTTTTGGAAAAAGGGATAAGCTACAGTAATGTTGAAAACAAGTACACAAAATTCAGAGGAAGTAGAATTTTAGAAAGTTGGAAAGCTTAATACAGAACCTGAACTGAATCTTCATGGTTGGCAGAGTAAAAAGGGTTCTCAAAGCCTTCTCAGAGTAATGTTCTTGTTCCCATGATAGTTGTAGGAAATACTATTTTCAGAAAGAAATAAAATAAAAATGAGATAATATTGCTTTTTAGGGAAAAGGATGATAGTGGGATTTAAAATCATAACACATATTATGCATGACTTTCCATCCTTCTGAAACCAAGAAAAACAAAAGCTTCAGACACACTGGTACTTCACAGCATGCTGTGATTATGTTTTATTTTCTTCAGCTAATTTGTTTAATTACTTTAAGTAACACTAAGTTGACAAAAAAATCAAAACAGTAGCCATAAAATGATGACTTTTCAGATTGGAATGTAACTCAACCCCAGTAAAACTCCAGTGACTTGCCATTATGTTCCACCAAGAAAGGGACAGTCTGTCATTATCATTATTAAATTGTTACCATTGTACTGGTGCCACACAAAAATCCAAAAATCATGATTGTGTATGACCAGCTGCAGTAATGCTAAACACTATGACACCAGCAGGTATCTTCTACATAAGTTGTCAGTATATGGTCATCATCAGTAAATTCACAAGCTGAGAAGGAAAAGTAACAGTAGGGAAAAGTAAAAGGTACCATAACAGAAAATCTTCTGAAGATAACCCCATTTCCTTCTTTAGCCCAGAGTATCAAAGTCTGGAATAAGCCAGAAGGATCAAGTGAGAAAATTGGACCAAAAGTGTGATGTTGTGTCAGAAAAAGGCAGAGAAGTCAAGACTTTATCTACTGCAGCTGGAAAAATCCCCACATACGAAAGACTGCAGAACTGAAGCAATGAAAAAGGCAGGGAAAATACTGAAGCAATTAGAAGGGAAACATTTAAGAAGCACCAGACAATAAAATCTATGCACTTAGGACTAGGAAGTCAGTGCAGAGAAAGTCACAGATTGAGTGAAATATAGCAAACCAGTTTGGCACGATGTTAACAAATTAAAAAATAGTTTTTGGCAGTAGCAAATATGCACATTCTAAGATAAGAATATAGAACTAATAACCTAGAGAAGTTTAACAGACAAAATGCATAGAGAAATAAACATGTTATAAATTGATATAACTACAGAATTATTTATCTTATCTTTAAGCCAATAAACGATAATACCAAAAAAGGCTAGTCCTACAGACTAACTACAATGGATATTGCTACATGGAAGTGTTACGACAGTACTTCAAACATGGGAGCAGAAGTCTGAAGGCAATGTCCCCAAGCTAGGAAAGTAGGAATTAACTTCCAAATACTGCTGTTGGTATACTGTTCGAATATACCTGATAAACCATCTAAATATCCCCAAGGAATGCTTATCATTAGTTCTAGATTCACTGTGCAGTCACAGAGCATTCGTAAAGCATTACAGAAAACTTATGACAATTTTTTTTCTCTTGAAGTTCACTGAAAACTAGGCATAGGTGAAGTCATTTGTGACTAAAAGCAAGAAACAGACTCAGATCCATAGCACCTTACAATGCTACTCATGTTTTAACTACACAATTAAGAATATCGTTCTGCAAATTTTGGAACCAAATTTGATCAGTCTAGACATCCCCATATTCAGTGAAGCCAAGACTGCCAAGTCATTGCAAGACCAGGTCTCAATCCCATGCAGTTAACTAAAATAGTTACAGGAACTAAAAGAAAAATGTAACTTGCACACTACAGCTGTGCACAAAAGCTGTGAAACTCTTTTAGCTTTTATTTCACAGATGTGCAGCATGGCTTTAACCCATGGGCATTTATGACTGATGCATCTGCATGAAGCTTCTCATGAATGTTGCAAGCTTCTGAACATCATCTACAGTCACCGCATTATATAAAGAGGCACGGATTCCTCCCACAGATCTGCATTGAAAATAGAAAGTGAGAAAAAGAGAAAGTTTTGTGTATTCTGAATAATACATTAATATCATTAACAGACATTTAAACCTACCCCTACACCAAATAGTAAAACCCACATTTTATGTGAGTGAGAAGCAACCTTTAATTCTTCAAGGCAAGGGTGCAATCTAGAGAAACTCAGTTTTTATTAGTTATTATAGCTCCAACACTGTAGCCCTGTGACATTAAAAAGCTTTTTTAATCCCCACATCACTACTGAACATGGGAAGGAACTCCAGCAACCAGGCAGACAAGCCATGTAACGACAGGCTTTATACAACGACAGAATCTGACCTCAAGAGTCATCATCTTTGCATTTGCACAGTCTGATTTATCAAACTGGAGAAGAAGTATAATTAAGGAGAAAGCTCTCTGAGCCCCACCACATCTAAGCAGTAATTGAGCCAACAAAAGCGTGATCAAAGTCTGTAGACTGCTATTCCCAAGTGATGCCGAACCAACATGAGTAATAACTTGTGATTGAGAAAGACTCAATGCACAATGCCTTGCTGCTGCATCACTGTAGTAAGAGTTTATTTCGCACAGGAACAGGATTCATCTGGCTATTACTTACCGATGGCCTTTCAAAGATATCATATTAAGTTCTACAGCTTTCTCGAGAAATTTCTTTTCCAGTGCTTCATCACCCTTCACACTGCCAATACGGAAAGGGATATTCATTCTGCTTCGGTTCTTCTTCTCCACTGGACATCTAGAAAAGTTGTAAAATGTATTTTTTAACCTATTTTGTTCTACATTTATATTTTCAGCTATATGCAATTACTCTTTTTTTGAAATTGTATCTTTTTTACCACCAAAACCACTCCTCCATTACTGAAAAGAATCATTGCTTTCTGTGAAAGAAAGCAACTTTCCTTTTTTAACCAAGTATAACAGAAGATATAGGAAGTGGAAGGCTTATTAACCCTTCCTGATGCAATCAATTTTTTTTTCTAAACTTATCTCTTTACAGGATGCTTGTAAACAGATCCAGTTTGAAAAAACACAACAGAAACCACCACCCTACCCACATCAGTCTCGGTTACATTCCCTAGTGTAAGTGAGGTTGGTTACAGCAAACACTGACTAGATCTCAAGCACTTTCTTCTCTTGATCTTCAGAGACTGACAGACAATTTTACTCAACCAGTCAAACATGCTACCAGAACTGACCTTAACTCAGCTAAATAGAGCTAAAGGAAATAAAATATGGCATAAGAAAATTTCTGTGGGCATTGGAGACTTCTCCTAGTAGTTTTACTCCACCTTCATTAGTACTATTCAGAACCATTAACATCTGAATAGAGAAAAGGCATCTCTAGAACAAATCTTGTCTTGCATACGTGGTCATAACATGAGGTGTATCACAGCTCTTCGATCTCTTTAAATTCCCTTTAATCTAAATTATAAAATTCAAGATACATTTAAAGTAAAATTGCACTTCAATTATTTTGTGAAGGTAAGAACTGGGGAAGAGCATAAAGTTTTATATATTTTTCTTTAATGATTCCAGTTACAAAGGAGATATGGAGCCTGCAGATTTATTCTTTCCTAAGCCTATGATGTAGATTCTTGCAGGGATTCATTAGGAATTAGTTCTCATAAACAGCATGTAAATTTCATTCTTATCATTATTCTATTTGACAAATAACGTGTATCATTCTTTTTTTGGTTCCTCCCTTATTCCTTTGTACAGATGTTTCTATTATGAAAAGAAAAAGATCAATTGTAATATCTGCCTATGCAAATTTTCCACTTCAGATGCAACCAGGAAAACACTCTTCAGAAAATCTTACATTTCTAAGCACTCCCATATTTGAGCAACTGTAGCTACTACAGTTACTATAGGAAAGCAAACTGCACGTGGACACAGTGCTTAGTGGAAGTCAGTCTCCATTAGCTAAATGGCTTGTCACACAGCTTAACCAGTGAAGACATTAGATAGGCCCATTACAGGTAAGAAGGCAGCTTCAGAGAAGTCTTCCTTTTAGTCATAGTTACAATTAAAAAAAAAATCCAGCCTTAACTTTATTGATTAGTAAAATGCATACTGCTCTGTTAGGCTTGCTTTGCCTTCCCAACTGCTTACCATCCCAACTGCATTGCTTTTCCCACTCAGTCTTACGAGCTTGCCAGAAACACATTTCTATTCGTCACAAAATACGCTTCATTTGCGTACTGAGGTTTATGCAAAACCCTCATGACTCCAGCAGAGTAGGATCACAATTCTGATCATGACAATTCTAAAGACAAGGCTCATGAACTAAATGGGTAAGCAGAATGTATTAAATATTATAATTAAACTATACCCCTCCCAATTAAGGTTGCAGCCAGCTTTAATTTAAATCCAAATTTATTTTGCCCTATTCTAACTTTGACATGAAAGTTAATTAGGTCCCAAAATTGTCGATCTTGTACTGAAGGTGAAAGAAAATTTTCTATAGTTTCAGAATCAATTACTAGTTTTTGAGCTTGTCAAGTATTAGAATTATTCTGAATTAAAACATAGCTTTTAAACATATCTATTTTGGGTCCTATGAGCTCAAAAATACCTTGCAACAATATTAAAAAATCAGAGAGTTAAATCTGCTTTGCAAAACCACCAAAAATAATTGAAAACAATAAACCATACACAAATAAGATTTATTACATTTTGACCACATCTAGGTCTGATCTTCCTTTTTCTATTTCAGAAAGTTTTTTGAACTAAGTACGACTAGCTAATAAAAAAGCTCTGCTCAACAGAGAGAGAGCAGAGCCTTTGACTAATGAATGGGATGATACGAAAAATATGATGCAAAAGTGGTCTCTACAACTTATTACAAGGCACTTTCTCTGTTTTGGCCTGTAACTCCCAAAGAGATCTGGTAAGCATACAAACCATCTGTGTATCTGGTTCTTGTATACTCTTCTCCTAGGCTCCTGCATTTTATTAAGTTTGGAACACATTATTAATATGCTTCATAACTGATCTATATAGGATAACTTGAAATAACTTCCTAACAGAATGAGACTCATCCTTGGATATTTATCAAGTGAATGGTTTGCACATATAACTCCTGTAAGACTGTAGAACTCAAAATTTCCATATAATGAAAAGGTAACAAAATATGCTGCAATTAGAATTTTAAAGGTTACTAAGGTTTGTCTCTGCAATAGATACTAAAAACAATGGGGAAAGTATAGCAACTTACACATAGAATCCATTAGATTTGTCTATAATGTCATAAATCATTCGTGACTTGATTAAACTAAGTTTATCCATAGCTGCAGCTCCACCATTATTCTTTATCCATTCCAGCACCAATCCCATGATATAAATACTGGAACAGGAAATAACAATTTTCAGTCAGATTATTAAAAACTGAACAAATAAACAAAAAAATAATAGTCCCATTTAACAGTTAAAAAATGTTTCAGCAACATAATAGTATGTTTGGTTTTAGGGTACTTAAGATGAACAACTCAATCTGGACTATTTTACAAATTACGACTATACTATGCAGCCAGTGCTTTTCAGACACAGATGAAGTATTCCGAAATTCAAATGCTACACAAATATGTTGGGTGAACTTAATCCTTTGTACCACAGAAGGACAAGTCCTGCACATATCCTGCAGCCCTGCAAGTCTCCCAAGGACATCCCCAGACATGCTGCAGGGACTGCCAGTTTATTGGCCACTCAACTGCATGTGAAGTCCTAGAAAGAGCTCGAGTTAGCAAAAGCAGCCTCCACCCTGTGCAGCTGATGTAGCAAAGATGCAGGGGTGAATCTCAAACATATGCACATTAATAATGCCAGAAATGTAATCCTGTTTTCATAAATTAAAAAATATAATCCCCTTTCTATCTAAAATGAACTTTTTCCCAGTGAGGTCTGGCAAGACACAAATAATGATGCATTACGCTTAATTATTCATTAACATTCAAGTGCTTAAGTAGAGATCTGGAAGCTTACTGGCATCACATGGCTTGCTACCAAGTATTTCAATGCTAGTTACTAAGTGCAACATAAAAAAATCCCCCAAGCCCTTGTGCTTTTTGTGCTTTTGCTACAGAACTCTTCTTGCTCAAGTTCAATCATTTACCACAACTACAATACTTTACATAATAAATTGTTCACAATTTTTTATGGCATATTTCCAACATTTTGCTTCTATTAATCCCATTTTTACAGGTTCCAAGGGAGTGCTCAGAGCACTACCCTACACGTTTCCCTAAAGCAAGTCTAACAGGAGGTTGTTGTAAACTTTGCTATTTTTAATTTCTCAGGGGATACCAGTGTCAAATTTTTGAACACTGCAGAAACACTGCAAAATAACTGAGGTTTTAGACTTCCTTTTATACAAAGCACCTCATAGCTTTGAGAGTACAACCTCACCACATTTATGACAGCATAAACACGCAAGTGAAATATAGTCTAGTCCCTTGCCAATTATACAGGGTCACATTCACCTCTTGCCCTCACTTTCTTCAGTGAGATGATTTGGACAAGTACGGTTTCAAGAAACCAGCTTTAGAGTCATCCACAAAACTGGCCAGCTAAAATATTTTATCCTTCTTTCATGTCAGCCAAAATAATGTTTCTGGAACAATTTTAAATGCAAAATAAAACCTTGGAGCTTGGAAATGAGATTTTTACAGCAGATTCATTGTTAATTTTAGTAAAGCAGATTAAGGTCAAAGAGTCAAGCTCTGTAGCACCAAGAGGTTAAAGCCATTAGCATCACCTTAATTTAATTTAACTGCCTGCTGAAGTAGCATTTGCAAATTCAGTTAATATTTCCTGCCTGTTTGCCAGCAAACCATTAGAGAGCATAAGGTAAAGTATGGAGAAAAGAACCAAGAAGCTTTGCCAGTTCCTTACAAAAACTGGAACAGGCTGTTAGAGCTAAGCCAAACAGAGATGCACCCTGCCAACATTTCAGTCTGTGTTACATTCTGGATTCCAGAGTGTACTCCAGTGGGGGTCTGTACGAAGTGAAATTTGGCAAGACAGTGACCAGAAAGAAGAAAGACCGCTAGCTCAATGTTATTTTCAGCTCCCTTAATCTCCCATTACCCTGTTAATGTTACTGACAGATACCAAGTTACAGCTAAAGCAGTACTTTCTTTTCAGAAGTTCTTTGCATTGGCTAAAATAAAACTGCAAAACTTAATCTGTTCTGCTTTTCATACCAGAGGAGCAACACTGTTCAAGTGCTGATACTAAGTAGAACTCAGGTTTTTCAAGTGGAAATGGGTTTGTACTTGGAAAACATGAATGGCTGGATTTAAAACCTGGCACATTCAAGTACACAGTGTCCAGAGCAGTATGAGCGACTAGGCAGTCAGGAAAATAATCAACCATGGAACAGAGGCTTTATCAGTCACTGAGGAAAAAAAAAAAAAAAAAAAAAAAAAAAAAACCCACACCTATTGCTTGTTTAAAAGCTACACTGAGAAAGAAGACAAAAAAACTGGAAACACTGTAAGGTTAATTGGCGCCTTTAGATGCCAGCTCTAAGAACACTGGGTGCACCCAGCCGATAGGGCATATGAGCTGGCAGCAAGAGTATATCATTAGAGCACAACATACTCCACAGTATGCATGTTTCTTGGGAAAATTAGTTTATTATAGACTATACAAGATTCACTGTTCTTTTGATAAATTAGAGTAACTGCCTCTGTCATTGCAATAGTACACTCCATAGCAAAAAATCACCAGAATCAGAGATACAATTAGTATCACTTAAAATTCTACTGAATTTAAGCAAGTGATGGCATTAAGGCAGACTTCATACACATGAATTACTGTACTTTATGCCAATACAGTGCATTTCATATATGCTGGACTTCATAAGGTAACTTAAGTTTGCAAACTCTGGCATGTATGGAAAAGCCATAAGACCTGAGACTAAACATCAATAATCTAGGATTACATTATCAAATTATCTGAATCAAGAGGAAATCCTGTCTTTAAAAGTAGAAATAATTGTTTTCAAAGTAATTTAAAAAACACCAGGGAAAAAACGTAGTCAGTTTGAAGATTTCTTGTTCAAAATAATCATATCAGAGAACGTTGGTATGAAAACACTCGATATTAGGGACAGGTATTACTGGCTCAACATCTGAATATTCCAGTAGCAAAGCATCATTTCAGCAGCTATTAGAAGCCAACTACAGTAATTTTAAAAGAGCAGCCTGTAGTCTGTTTTGGTTTTTTGCATACATGAAATCAGGAGGTATACGCCAATTTTATAATCTTGATTGCTAGCAATGATAATGAAGCTAGGCCAACTTTATTTGTGGATGCCAAATTAAACACTGAGGCAGTATTAATGAAATTCTCTAGTATGATTTTCCATATAAAGGAGAGCAATAACTGAAATGTCTTTTTTAAAAATGGGGATCTGGAAGTCCGAATGCTGAGAACAACCTCAGGAAGATATTAAATCAAATCTGTACAAAGTGGTCAAGAAACAAGATTAAATGCCAAATTACCTAATTGGAACAATAGAAGCATCACCACTGAATTGACTAGACCACAAGTCAGAACTGGATCCTAAAAGTTCTATTAATGGAACCACAACATACAGTATCTACTTCTAAACATACTATATCCTTGGTGGCCGAGTCCTATTTGACAACAATAAAGCCTAGTCCAGTCATGTGGATGGACACTTCACATATTTTCACACAAATCCTGCAAAATACTCCAACATATCAGTGATCTCAAGGCACTCACCTTCTGAAACTTTTCTCTATAAGAGCAGCAGATGGCAGTGCAGTACCTTTCTGAATAAGCAGTATTAAATAGGAGGGTAAGTTACCTGTAGCATGGTGGAGTGTTATACAAAGAGCCATTCATTACTTGTGTTTTGTAATCCAGTACCACAGGGCATTCCTTCAGTGCGAATCCCAGCAAGTCCTCACGTACTATTACAACAGTAACTCCTGCACAGCCAACATTCTTCTGAGCACCAGCAAAAATCACACCAAACTACCAGAAAGAAGAAAATAAGGTCTTGCTTACATGCATTCACTAGTACATCTTATAGCTGAGTAATAAACCAGCATCGTTATGCAAGAGGCATAAAGCTCATCTGAACAGCTTGGGGCATGTTTTGAAAATGATCAAGTTGCAGGTCAAATGAGATATAGAAGTTCTGATTTCACAGTGCACTTACAGCTATTGTTGTAGTACTATGCATGTCTTATCAGAACCACGTATCTTCATTCAACTAAGGAAGATCAACACAACAAGTATCTCAAGTATTTGCTAGATATTTATTTAGTTGTCACAAATAATTCTCAAGGCAGCCTATCCCCATTTCACACTACTCCAAGCAACTTTACTGAAATTAAAGTTATGCATAGATCACTGCATTTTCTATCAATTGGGTATTTCAGAACAGGCATCACATAATCCACCAATTCAAAGTTGCAGATCAGGAAAGGCCCAGATGAATGCACTAGCAATTGTGCCTTCTTTTTGCTACACACAGATAAGAAAGGTCAAATATGTTGATTTGCTAGTCAGTAACACCTCCCACTGGTAACACAAACATAAGCAAGTCCTATGTTCTGCCTCTGTAATATCTGCGAAACAGACATAGTAGTTGTGAGGCATAGGAGGCTTTAGCAGTTTAAAAAGGTTACAGATTTTCCATGTAAGAGGCAGGATCAAAAATTCCCTTTCACAGTACTCTGCTCTAGCCATATATGCTATCTACAGACTAAATAGAATTCAGAAGATACCTTTTTGAGCTACAGGATCAATTAATACCACAGAGAGGACAAACAATGAACAATTTTGACAACAGATGGACACTGAAATCTGAAATGTTAAGTTTCAGGTTTTGATTCCACTATCAGATACCCAGTTAAGAAAATATGATTTTCTTAATATCACTGCTTGACATTTCCAGCCATCCAGACACTTCAAAATGCCTAATTCTATGCATTGAAATTTGAAAATGCTTTGTGCAGGCATTGTGTCCAATACTGTACCTTGGAAACATCCACAGGTCGGGACAGGAAGTTTGATGACATATCACAAACCAAGACTGCTCCTTTGACATCAGGTACAAAGTCAAACTCCACACCATGAACAGTCTCATTAGCACAGTAATAGACATAAGATGCATTTGGATTAAGATTCCAAGTGCTTGGGTCAGGAATGCCTGAGACAGACAAAAAAGAAAACCAAAGGTCACTGGAGACAAGTAATTTTCCTGGTGTGCAATTTTACTTAACAAGGGCCTTCAGTGCAAACTCAAAATGATTTTGTAGTATGAAGTGTTAATTATGTAGTTATCAGAAAGATATAAGTTATCTGCAAAGGAAATACACCAGTGCATTTCCAATACTATGTGGTAAGCCATCATTAAGCTGGCAAACACTCTTCTGGATTTCATCCCTTATTTCTTAAGGGATTTTCAGCAGGTTTGCAATCCCAGACTACAAACTACTGCAGCAGCAGTCCAGAATTCAGGCACCAAGTCCGAGAATCCTTCTGATGCCTTTAGAATCACTGAACCATCCAAATTTTCACTCACAAAGTTCTGTAGAGCTGTGTTTCTTTGCATGCCATGAAGCACTTCAGTCTTACCCAAGCTGAACACAAGGTTACCCACATACCTCCCCTTTAAGTTTCACAATTGATTTACAAAACCAAGATTTCGTGTCAACAGGCAATATACAGGCATGCCCTGGCAGCTCAGAACAGGTTTTGCAGAGAACAAGTAGTTGTTCTTCCTTTCCTCTCTCCTCCAAAACACAGGGAAAAGATGTGCTGCCATTGCCTCCACCATTACTTACTGCCTCTGACCAGATCTGCATCTGCTGAGTGGTGAACACATTGCCCAGATTGGAAGTTGTAGGTTCAATTCCTTGCTCTGCCTCAGAGCATACAACTTATCTTCCAAGTTAGAGCTCTAAAGACCAGTTAATATACTAACTTGTATGGGGATGTTTTTCATCTTTTCCGCTACTACTCTTCCCACATCAAATGCTATAATTTAGACTGAAGAAAAGTGAGCATGGCTTGCAGGAACAGAAACCAGAACTCAGGTGTCCCTGCTCTAAGAGTTATTTACAAATATCCACTGACAAATATCCAGCGATACTTAAAGTGTTCTTGAAACAGACTCCCTCAGAAATTCCCAATGTCTCGATTAAAGTTAACACTTTTCTTCCTTCTACATTGTGGTCATTCATATTATGTCATGTCCAGTAACAAGCTTCAAAAGGATGAGCTGAAGATAGCTATTCTATTTGAGAGCCAACTGCCTGTTAAGACATGAGTGGCAAAGTTAAGTATTTGGGAACCCTTGGAAAAAAGGTAACAGAATACAGGTCTCACAACTCCTGGGCCAATAAGGTTAAGACTTCAGATGTGCTTCTAAATTTCAGAGCAATCTCATGGAGTGTACCTGAAATACCATGCAATATATCAGGAAATAGCTTAAGAACTCAGTTATATAACAACAACAAAAAAAAAAATAGAGCATAGGCCATTTCCTTACCGAAACATTTGCTTTGTGTTGCTTATTTTCTGGGTATTCTCAGTCTAATTTCATAGTTCTTTCCAGGTGGAAACCTGTAAGCCAACTAACAGATCTCCCAGTGATGAATATTGAGAGATGTAGCAGGCAATCTTCTGAGCACTGGGCAGTCAACTCTGTAACTAGTTAACATTCAATAACCCACTAGCTGAGTTGGACCAATTTTTAGAGGGATTCAAAAAGCTAAGCATTCACATGGATAGATGTAATCATCAACTTACATGTATAGGATCCTAGTTTTGGATGAACAATATTCACTTTGGCATACTTTTCTGCTTCTTTAGCTGCTTTTGCTGACCAAGATCCAGTAACCACATAATCTGCATGTCTTCCTTCCTTTAAACCAATAAGATTAAGTGGGACTGCACTGAACTGACCAGATCCACCTCCTTGTAGGAAAATAACTTTGTAGTTTTCTGGTATATTTCTGCACACAAGAAATAATCATTTATGTTATTCTCAGAAGAAACATGATGCATGCTACTTGATGGCATATATTTAACAGCAACTGAGTAAGAATACTGCCAATTTAAAAGACTCTCTGCCAAGAGGGTAGATCAAATCCCATTAACTTAGCTCAGCACAGGTCATGAGTGACAAGTATTCAGAGTAATGCTATACATTTAGCCAGTAAATATTCACTGAAAACAAACTTTTTTCCCTTGGATTATCATTAAACGAATTCATTCCTGAGTAGTTCTACTATCACAGCACACAAATTTGAAAGATATTCCACTAGAATTAATTTTACTTGAATTTTGTCTATTGCTATCTTCATGGCTTTCCTGTCATGTTAAGAACTTCACACCAAAGTGCTCACAGTAGAATTCAGTTTTGAGACCCTTCAGTGTGCAAGTGCAAGGGTACAGTAAATTGTACTTGCAGACCAAGTGCCATGAGGAGTTTTTCAGACAGTCACAAAAATTACTTGTTCAAATTAGTCATTAAAACCCTTCTGTCAATAATTCTGGCTGTAACTGAGAGTCAAGCTTTTGTATAACATGACTGTTACTAGCTACCATAATAATATTAATTCTTATTCATACGCAATACGTATCTCTAAAACTTCTAAGTATTTCAGACTACAACTAGGAAAAGAGTCCTGATCAGTGTTTCTAGAACACATCCATAGAACTAATAGTAGTAAAATTAGATTGAATATACATATCACCACTATGCCACTAGAGAAAGGATTTCTGTCGTTCCCATTTATTTCTTGAAGAAAGTTGCTGCCCTTCTTGAATTCTATGAAGGTGACAAAAAAAATAACATTTTTGAAGGAAGTTGACTAGTCAGTGTGCAGTAGACACATGAAAAGCATCTTAAATAAAAGGACTTCATCACATTAAAATAAATCAGCATCAGACAAATGGAAGGCCAGTGTCCTCACCAAGATCATTACTCTATCAGACATCTGAACATGCATCTGAACAAAAAAACCCCACACAAACAGTTGCTTTCAAGGAAGGTCTGTACATAAATCATTATCAGTGCAACAAGCACAAGCATAAACCAAAAATAAGTAATACATAATTCACTTACAGCAATTCACGCAAGAGATTCTCAGCAGTATTTAAAATTTTTGAGAAATCTGAGGTCCGATGGCTCATTTCTGTGGTGGAATGGAAAGAAGAAAAAAATGAAACAAAATGGTAATACATGAATGCAATTTAAAAAATTGTGGTAAGCTTAAAATTCCTTACATTACAGGCCGAAAATGCCTGAAGACTCCCATTCCCAGTTTCAACTCCCATTTCTTTTTTTCCTGAGCCTTCCTAAATACCCACACAAGATTTACACCTCCAGTCTTGTCCAGATACAGGCAAATCGAGTCCATCCACGTTTGACATCCACATTACCTTACTGCCCCCAGGAATAACCACATCTCTGTGAAAAATACTCTCTAGAAAGGTGTAAGTTTTCCTCACTCTAAGAATGTTCTCTGCTACTAATGCTGTATCAAGTAGAGTGAGATAAAGGGCTGTGTTTTGTTCTTTTATTTTTAACAAGGCTTATTCATGCAGTAATCCTAATTAAATGTTAAGGACATTTAATGCTAATTCCTTTTATTTAATCCATATTCTTTCTTCCATCTGTAAGAGTGTACAATTTAAAAATTAATCCTGACTCAGCAGAGACTGCAACACAGCATGCTTTTAGCAACCGATCAGTTTCACAGGACTAGTAAAACAGTAACCACCTTCTTACATAAGAATTGTGTGCAACTGGGTCTGAAAAGCCAGCTATTTATGCATATGGCACAGAAGACACCTCCTCTTTATAACAGGACAACATTGCATTCCTAATGGGAAGGACTCTGTATATCAAATACATCTGAAGGGGTTTGCTAACAGACTATAAAGTACTACATATTGTATCTATATGCACATATACACACTCATGTATAGAATGTGTATATCCATGTATAGTACATGTACACATACACCTTTTTATACATTTTATATATATATATATATATACACACATAGACACACAACCCTAAAAAAAGGTCCAAAAGTACTAAGGTTTTACATGTAATTACAGATTTTTTGTCTCTAACCCTTTGTTTTGGGCCACTAAACATCTGACTATTTTGCAGTCTTCTGATAAATAGTAGAAAAGCAGTATGAAAAACTACTCTTTGAACATACAGAGTAAGGTATTAAAAAAGGAGCTGAAACACCAAGATCAAAAACTCTTACCATAAAACAATCTAGTTAAAGATCACGATTCTGAAAAACATAGAATTTCTAAAGTCTTACCAAGAACGCTTATACCAAGCCCTTTGTAGTCCACCAATTCTTTCTGTGCTTCTAATAACACCTAACAAAAGAAAAAAAAATCCACAATTAAGTCAAGGGAATATTCCGCTCCTTGGAGTAAACAATCCATCATACATATGCCAGCTGCTCCGTACTGTAATAACCTCACAACTGTTAAGTGAGATCAAGAGTAGTATCACAGATATAATATCATTGTACCTAGTAGCTGAAGGCTTTTCTTAAGATTAGCATAAATAAGTCACATGCTTGTTGTAGAGACCACACTTGAAGTTAATATTTCAACATTTGCATTTCCAGATTTCAGAATGATTTATCGGAGTGGGATGGAACTCCCAGACTTTTACTGATCACTCAACATTTGCTTGTGTACTCTTCCTAATCAAGGACCTTAAATCCCCACCTCTTCACCCTGGGTTCTTTCACTTCACTTGTGCAAACAAGACAACCAAGATACAAGATATTGAGGATAACAAATCTAAAAAAAAAAAAAAAATCAGCCTAGGGTATTGGATACTTCAAAATGACCCAAAAGGACAAGGCCTGGTTTCACAGATTGATGTCCCACATTTTTTGACGACGAGCCTTCTCTATGTTGTTGAAAGTTTAGAAAAAAATGAAGCAAAATTTGAGACAGCTGAAAACTACAGGTCACTCCTAGGAGCTCTAGCAGAGTAATTTGCTGCGTCGTGCTTCCACTCTTCTTTCTTCTCCCACAGCTATTGCATACCAACAAAGTGGAATTAGATTCTAACCTGGATCTGCAGCTTCCGATTTCAGTAAATTCTTGCATGAGAGTCAGAACATTGCTAGCTCTTCCCAAAGGAAGCAGGAGGACAGGGAGCCCAGAAAAGCCACCAAATGAACTGCTGTATGCATGTCCCCCAGGACCTGCTAAGAAGCCACATGCTCTGGACAGCTGCAGAAACAAGAAACCTGCTTTGCTGAGAGGGCATCTGCATGGACTGTCAGCTGTAACAGCTGGTCACAAAGAGGTCAACCAGAAGCAACTATGCTGCTTCTGATGTTAGAGATTGTGAAGTTTTAAACACAGTTTCATATGCAAATGTATTCATGCCAGAGGAATCGGGGAGGGGGAAAGTTGAAAGGAACACACAGACTCTTAGAAAGTGCTTGTTAAAGTGCTTGATAAAAATCCAATTCTGTTAGTAAGTCTTTAGCTGACAATCTGCACACAACAGACATTTATGATACCCTTATAGCAGCTGTGAAGAGCTCTCTCCATTTTTTTCCTTCAGTGAGTCCAAGTGATTCATATCCTGCATCAGTCACATCACACAATCAATGTGATACAGTAGTCCGTTTAAGAGTACTGCACGTTCAAGAGGGGAAAACATTAATAATACCGACTTCGGCTACAGTCTCCTCAAGCTTTGAGCCCAGCCCTCAGTACTCTCTATTGGAGAGTTGGAGTTCTAGGAAGATCCCCTTTCAGAGCCAAGGCTTCAAGGAACGACAATGATGCAATGTACAAAGGGCATTTCCAAGAGAAAAGGGGAGAAAAAAGCTGCTGTACAGCAGATTGGTTTACCTCCGAAAACTGTTACAGAAGATAGTGAAGAAAATTACAAAGGAAACTGAAAAGAACAAAAAGTTTCCACAACACAAGCGGAAACAAGTTGTAAATCAGATGGGTACAACCTGGCAGAACCATCCTCTCTCTATAAGTAACAGGATAATCCATGGCTGCTGATGCAACTTTCCAGAGGGTTGAGTCTACACTGCACTCATGAATTTTTTTTAAATAAAGACTCCTGAGGGAATCACCACGTTATTTATCAGTGGACTTACTGATCACTACCCTTCTGCATCTGAGGACTCACTTCCCAGCCCCAAGCAGATAGAAGCCCTTGATAGAAGACCTTGCAAAAAAGAAAAAAAAAAAAAATCCCACAAACACTCTGGAACAACAATTCCAAAACCACATTAGGGCACGTTTCCAAGGGAAAAAAAAAAATAAAATTAAAAAAACCCAAAACTTACCAGGGCATTTAATTGAGTGGGAGAAAATCTGGACTATGGCTGCGGTCATTTTAATGACTATTACCTTATCTTATTCGCCCTGCACTCGGGGCCCGTGGGTGGACTTGGGGTGGGAGGCAGAACGCGATGCCCCTCTCCCCACCAGTGTTACCCACTCCCCTCCTGTCCTCCGCCCTTCCCGCACCCATCCCCCTCGGCGCCGGTGCCACTGCCCTCCCCCGACACTGCTCCCGCGCCGGCAGGACGGGGACACCCAGCCCCGCGCAGGGAAGAGCCCCCTGGCGCTACTCACGGAGCGCGGCAGCTTGGCCGGGCCGGCCCCGAAGTTGGCCACTTGCCGCCCGCTCTCCATTGCTGCGACCAACCCGCCGATGCCCGCGGCGCGGGCTGCCCGGCCGCCCCCGCCTATATGAACCCGCCGCCGCTAGCGCGCCCATTGGCCCCCGCAGCACACACCCCCAGGGAGCGTGGCTCAGGCCGGGCCGCCACGCCCATTGGCCGCCACCGCCAGCGCCCCGGCTCGCTATTGGCTGCACGGCCACGCGGAGGCAGCGTGATCGGGTCGGCCCCGCCTCCGCCCCTCGGCGCTGCCGCCCCCGCCGGGCGCGTCCCCCCGGCGCTGAACTCGGCCGCGGGGAGGTGTTTCACCCAAAAGAAGTGCTGGGTTCCGGGGAAGGGCTCAGAGCGGCGAACTGGGTTTAACCGTGCCTTGCGTTTGGAAAATGTCGGCAAGCCTCGAGAAGTTTTCATTGCACGTAGAGCCGGAGGGAAGGAGACAGACAAACGGAGGGACAGACAAACGCATGTCCTGCATAACTTTACCGTATTTTTTCCCCATGCGATTGCTGCCGCAGAGCTGGGACGCTTGTTCCAAAAGTAAACCTGTATGGATGCATCGGAAATGAAAAATAACGTTCAATAGTTACAATGAATTCCAAGTGGTTGTTGCTCATGGAAAAGGTGGTTTCCCGATACCGAAATGTTATCTTTACTTTGCGTGGAATTCTTTCTTCGTACTGTAGCAGGATCCCTGCTTTCTCTAATGCAAGCAGTACCTGCGTGTCCTGCAGGCAGATTACTTGTTAAGAGAAATTGAATGTTGAAAATTTTATAACCTGCTGCTGAGAGCTGCGAACAGTAAAGATAAAGTTCATAGTTCTGTCGCCTGTGCAGACCCTTTCAGGGCTGTTTTAAAACCTTCTCATGCTGAACAAATAGAAGAACATGTTAGACAAAAGATGAAAAATTAATTTAAGCAGGTTTGTTTGTATAAGACCTAGGCTTCAGTACTTAATAGAATACTGAGGGACTTCCTTAGAATGGAATTGGTGTGAGGCAAAGTGAGATGTACTGAAGTGGAACAAGAGAAAGTTTGTTAAGAAAGAAGGACTGAGAGGACTTAATAACTGATGAATTCTGAGGACATGAAGACCCCATGGAATATTTGAAAGGCTTTTTACCTTGTGTAATCAAGATAATAATAATACATAAATCAGCTTGCAATTTTGTGTCTTTGCTATCCACTGCAGTGGTAGCCCAACTCTGAGTTGTTTAATTAAAGCAAATCTAGTGTTATCCACAAACTTTTGTCGATATATATATATATATTTTTACATTGCTGTTTGGGTTTCATAGAAAGGGAGTAAAAGCAACAGCACTGTGAAACTTAATTTCATGGAATGGATAGCAACACTGGGACTTGCCTTGAGGTCTGCCAAATCCTAGATTGATATCCCTAAATATTAAACGATTCTTTCCACAGATACCTTGGTGTCAGTTCATTGAAAACAGAGTTAATGCAATTAAAATTTGTAAGTGAAAGACTTTAGCTCATCCAATTTCTTCTAATTGTTTTAGTGAGAGACCTACTACTGTAAAATCAGTTTTCAGAAGTCTTTTTAAAGGCAGTAGCAGTAAATCAATTTTGACAAAACAAGCCATTAAGCATGATTGAAAAGAGATGGGCTTGATGGAATCTCATAATTTTCAGGTGTATGAGATATGATTCATGCTTCTCATATGCAGCTTTACAAACCACAGTTCCTGAACACTGAAGTCTGCCCAGTACAACATGTAATGTCAGCCCTCCTTTAGTCCCATGCATGTTCACCAAATTCATCATCAGAATTAATCTTCTGGATAACAAACCTGCATTTTCTTTTAAGAAATTGAAGTGTTGATGTCCACTATTTTATGGATCCTGAGATTTATATAAAAGGTCATTTTTCATTACAAATCATTTGACTGAAGAAATACTGACTACTCAAATCCGTTCCTTTTCTGGTCCAGCCAGGTCATACCTAGAACTATAAAAAAAAATTTACAGGTTATAGCCTGATCTGGTATTTAGGTAACAGATTTTCATTTTATTCATTTTGTGTAAAAAATTGTAAACAGAGTTTGTGGCTTTAGAGCAAACATAACTTTCATTTCAGGTTCATAAGGGCTATAGTTCTAGAAACAGCTAGAAAACTCGCTTTCAGACACAGAACCCTCCCCAGCTCTAAAGAGATACAGTAAACTTCACAGACATTACAGACCGGATAGAGGAATAGCATAGGTCATGTCAGAGTTTTGTTTCTATTGAATTGAGATTTCACCTATTTTAATATTTTGCTACCACCAATTATAATTTTTATTTCATCAAAACCCATGAATTCATTATATCAGCATTCATAGTCACCCTATAAAATACCCAGTGTAAAATACAAGCTTTCAAATCTGTGACTTCCAGAAATGCTTTTGGCATTTTGGCATTTCCAGCTTTTAACAGAGAACCTAACCCAACTGTTCCAACTACCACAAATCCCTGCAGGCAAACATGGATTTGTTAATTAACATAAACTCATGGAGAGATGTATTTAGTATGATGATAACTGGGGGGCAGGGGGGGGGGGAATGAAAAAAAAACACCAAGAAAAACATGAAGTGTAATATTGAAATAAACTTCGCGAATATTCAGTAAACTTTTATTAGGTTCATCATAACTTCATGTTATGTTGAACAGGAAAGTCTTCATCAACTACTACTGGAAAAGAACCAGCTCACTCAAGGAGACACAGCGCACACGTATTTTCTGTCTGGTACAATAACTGATCAACTGACGTCATTATTAAAAGACAAATAACACTGACTGCATAACAAACTGGCAGCTGTTTCAGGATGTCTGGTCCAGCGAATTACTGAGACCAGCAAATTTTAGTTGGACTTAAATACAGGTGTTCTGACAAGGGTTTGGGGTCATTTCGTTTTTTTTCAGAGATTTGGCTCCAACTGTGGCAGTTAGGAAGTGTGAAAAGTAATTACTGAGAAGCCCAAATGAAGAGAGAAAAAGTGCTTGAGTTTTATAAGTAAACAGTAACATGTTCTCTAGCAAATAGCTGGCCTATTGATTTCAGGCTTTTATGTCAAACAAGAGCACAGACCAATATGTAAAACATTAACTAATAGCAAGAGGTTGAAATAGTTTATATCCAAACTCAGGGTAAAATGGTTTCCTAACAATTTAAAATGTGTGTATATATATGCACACACAAAAATACTTTTTCACTTTTTATTAAAATGCTTCAAGTATATTTTTTATGTACAATATAATTTTTATTTATATACACAAAATATATTTTGGAAATACATTTTTCAATCGTTAGTAAAAAACTTCAAACTCCTGAAATACTCACCATAGTCTTAAAAATACTTCTTCCCCAGGTAACCTACATCCATTATCTCTACTTCAGATCCAACACTCGACTATATATAAAGTATGCACTGACAATGAGTGCTATGCACCAGAAATGAGATGGAAAATCCTTCATGTTTCTGATTACAAAAAAAGTTACTAAATACTTTCTTACAGAATTCAGATTTCAAAACCAAATACTAGTATTATTTAACATAAAAGATATTTATGCCACTTGTTCATAGGCATACAATACATAAACTATTTTAAGTTCTTTATGGTATTTTTAACAAATAACAGATTTGCAATTCCTAATCTCACAAATCTGAACACTTTTGCATCTATAGTTTTATCCGTCCCTTCACAGTGATTAGCTTTAGAGCTGTAGTTCTAAAAAGGCTACACACAGCATTTAATGCTGGAGAAACTGATTGTATGCAATTGTCTAATCAAACCAAAATCATAAGCAAAGAATTGTGAATGGAGTGAAGGACCTCAAATGATTGGGAGAAGATGTAAAAAATTGCATAGATTAATATATTACCTGCTATTATTCTGAAGTGACAAAGTCTTTATACATAGTGTACTTTCATTGTGCAATTACCTGTGCAGTATTGCAATAGCTAAGGTAATCTCATGCTATTTGCTCAATAGAAAAATTCATGAGGATTCATGAGTTTCTTCATAATTGTCAAGAAATTGCAGTCAGCATTCTACAGATGTTCTGTGTTCCATAACTCTCATGACCAGCGCTGGAGTAAAAAGGTTACACAGTATCCCACACCATCCCCTTCCACCCCAGTTCAGCCCTAATCATCTTGCCCAATTCCTGTATGAGAAAAATCTTCCATCTCTTCACAGCCTTCTGTCCTCTTCACTGTGCAAATGGAATACACATTACCAAGAAAGAGTCCATATCAAACATGTTAAAATAGTTAAAATATTGCAATCATTCAAACTCTCGCCTAACACCACATATAGCAAAATAATTTGATGTTTCTGAAAAAGGCGGCTTTTCATGATCCCCGCACAATGTGATGAGTTTTCAACATCTGAACTTCTCGAAGATAAGCATTGTAGGTCAGATTCTACTACCCAATCTCTCTCCCAGAGTTTGCTACTGCAATTTCAGAAATTTCTTCTACATCAGGACTAGCAAGCACATGGATTGTGACTGTCACAGAAAAGTTATTTGAAGGAAATAAAATTGACTGCCATTATTGAACAAAATACTTAAACCCTAAACTAAAAGTTTTGTTCTTGCAAATGCATATTTTATGTTGCTTATAAACATGTTTAACATTTGCTTAAATGCCTAACATATTCCACCTCTCCACAACCCTTTCTAAAAAGTTTAATTTGACAGAACTCCAAATTATATACAAAACAGTAGTTAATGATGGAAATGTAATTATTATGTTAGGCTCTTCACTGATTGCCTTCTCGTGGCACTCAGGGAAGCATACAAATGCAAAGAAACACACTTGTTTTATTTTTCAGGGCCATACTGAAGTGCATCGTGTTATTATTCCTGGTGCAAAACAAAATTATTTTCTGTGCCATATGGCAAACAAAAATCCACTCTGTGCCATAGTTCAGAAACTGTAAATCAGTGTCTATGTAAAGCAACAGGAATAAGAAGCTGTGGGGCAAACTCCATTTTCAAAACAATTATTTTCTTTTAGTTTTATGTTCTCACGTTTTTCTAGGTCCTGAAAGCAACCTGAGTTGGGCTAGACAACGTTTAGAGGTCCCTTCCAATGTGTATTATTCTAGTATCTGAAATCACTACAAAAAGGAAGAATGGCTGTATTTAGGTTTTTCTTTTAGAGATGTTTCTGAAACTTCCACTACATTTGGGAATGTCATACCTACACACTGTTTGAATGAATGATGTTTGCCCTAAAACCATTTTTCCACTTCCATTGCAATGCACTGGAAATAAACACTAGGAAAAAAATGGTACTCAAATTAATTTTATTAGCTCAAAACAGCTCATACTCTATAATATGTGATACACAGTAAGATCCATATGACAGGAATCATTCGTATGCAGTACAAACTGAAAGGTGCCATTCTACCAGTACATCCCATGTTCCAAAAATAAAAATCTAGAGCCAAGCAATGCAAACATGAAACAGGAACACTAAACAACATGCAATGCTTTAAAGTGTTACAAAGTCTACATTATTTTACAAAAAATTCAGAAACTTTACTAAGGTATCCAAAATTTATTTTTAATCTTGAAAGCATTGAAGAAAACCTCAACATTACAGAATCATTTCAAATGCTGGTAACACTTTGGATATTTTCTTGTATTTCAGAGTCAGATCTGATAGTATCTGTTCCAGAGCGATTTATTGTCTGCAGTGTAGCCTGGTCTCCTCTTGCACCATCATTCAGAATTGCCATTTCATTTGTTCTAGGGATGTATTTCTTTGAGGAACAATTTTTGCTTTTTTCACCAGAAGCACTAGTAGATATTCTGCTACCATTACTGTTAGTATGTACACTGGAATCGGAAAATGAATGCAGACTGGTAAACAATGGCCTTGTGGAGTGATGTCCTTTTGCTTGTTCATTTTGTTTGACTCTCCTCTCAGAAAATGTTGGAGTAGTACTTCGAGGATTATCTATTTTAGTTTGGTTAATTGTTTGAGCCTCGTGTTCCTTCCACGAGCCTGGCTGGTGCTGCTGCACAGCAGTCTGAAGTTCTGCTTTTTCTCTAAGAGCAGTGAAGACATTATTCACAACCATCTGTGATTGAAATGTACCAGGAAGAGAAACTTGGAAGTCTCCAGCTCTGTTCTGAAATAAGAGATTCCATTGAAGATACTGATGCAACTACAGAAAAAAAATCCAGTATTGTAACTGCCATATACTAAAATCTGCATAGCAAAATTAAGTCTTTACATAATATAGAAAAGATTTAGATAATAGCAATCACACAACCTTTATTACCTTTCAAAGCAAGCAAGTTTCAGAAGATTGTTAGGGTAACGACACAGAGCGGGCATGTTATGGTTTCACATCTAGCTTGAACTTCTTACTACAGAAATGCATCAGTTACACTGAAGCAGTCAGAGCCTATTCATGTCTGTCATTCTGAAATACCCACAATTTATGTTTGCTCACAGTTCACAGTCATGTGCTCCCAATAGTCTACTCCACAATACCTAATTGCTACAAGAATCCAAACTAACCAATACTATGAGGTAAGCATGACAGTAGTGTTAAGTGTTAGTTGAAGATTTTTGTAACCATTATTTTTCATATGTACTTAAACACATCAAGCTCAGGCTTTTACATGTAGCTAATTACAAAAAAAACAACTCAAACCACATGAACATGTTAATGTCACAGTGCAGAGAAGTCCATCAACTTAAAACACTGTGGCAAGCCAAACTATAACAAGTGTCAAAGAACCTATAATATGAATTCCTCTATTATTCCAAATAATTTTTGCAGATTGAAACTGCAAAACTGTAAATTGCTTTCCACACCAATTAAAAAAACCCACAATTTTTACCATCTTGTTTTAGAAGCTCATGTTGTTCTTGAGAAATTTGCAACACAATGTGAAAGACACTGGGTGTCAGGCACACAATGGATTGCAGAATGATTCCTAGCATGACAGTTCTATGCAACTTGAACAAGGATTGTAGACTGCTAGTATCTTCATTTTTAATTGCCTTAAACTTAAATACTGGGCTTACTTTTTTTTTTCCTCACGGAACTTTACTATCTCCCTTGAAAAATCCAGGTTTTCTATTTATTGACTTCAGAGTAGAAACTAAAACCTTGTGTTGATAATATTGCAGGTTTGTAATTGCCTGAAATTCATGGCACGGCCCACGCAGAAATCTAGCAGGACGGGACATGTACAATGCAATTACGTAGAAGAGAATTTTTGCTTCTCAATAGGCACATTGTACTATACCCTACTATCTGGCTAAGTTTTCTTAAACCACTATTCATCATTATTAAATGTTTCTAAAAAAATAGTCATAGTACTTTCCATTTTTAATGGATTCATATCACTATTGGAACTTCATATTTCAGAATAAGAAACAACATAATTACCACCAACGCTTTCATAGTAGAAAACACTTTGGTTTCTGTTTCAAATGGTAAACACTTATGAAGCTTACACTAATCATTTAATTATAAGATCTATAGAAATACAGCTAGAGCAAAAGACTGCAGTAATAACTTCACGGATCATTTGGTAATCTTTACTTTCCATCAAGGGGGAATAACAGCTAAAAGGTACATTAAGTAGCATCAGGTACATTGCCACCAGCGTTCCCTCTATATCCTTACTTGGCTATTCTGAGTATGTTCCTGTCTTTCTTCTTCAAAAGACTTCTCCTTTAGCATGTTAGCAGGCTTAATGAGAGTAGAATTCATTGGTGGATGCCCCAGAAGACCAAAATCTGACTGGTCTATTCCAGCTAATGCAGCAAGCTGTCCAAGTCTGTAAAATAAAGTTTAAAAGAAAATGACACTTCTTCTTAACCCTGTGAAAGACATAAATGGTCAAAACCAGAGGAAGAAACAGTTTTTCCATTGTTTTCTGAGAAGCCTAAATAACTAAAGGTATTTTCATGGTTTTACACAAATTAGTCTGCAGGTTCAAAACTAACTTCACTTGGTATTATGATGCTAAGGATGAAGTTCTCTGAGTCAGCACTGATCTCAGAGCAGGATGCTGGCAAGCAGATTCCCACTAGGTAGGGAATTAAACCAAAGATTAAAACAGAACAGCAGAACGGCAGGGGTTGGAAAGGACCTGTGGAGATCATGTAGCCGTACCCCTCCTGCTAGAACAGGTTCACCTACAACAGGCCACACAGGATCATGAGAAGGAGATTCCACAACCTCTCTGAGCAGCCTGTTCCAGGACTTCATCACCCTGGAGATGTAAAGACGTCTTTCCTCATGTTAAAGTGGAACTTCCTGTATTCTGGTGTGTACTTACTGCCCCTTGCTCTGTTGCTTGGCAGCATTGAGGAGACTGTCACTATCCTCAGTGGCAGAGTCTTAAGATAAACTTTAATCAATACTCTCTAAAATATTTCAGTAATAAATAATCTAGAATTTAAGTACAGAGGCCAGATTGATGCATTTAGATTTCTGTACTTTAGTTAGTAAAAGGAGGCCTAAAGCAGCAGGGCAATTTCTGAAGCCACTTCAACTGCATTTTGAGCCTTTCGTATCTGCGGAATACTAAGAGGTACAGGAGATCCAATAAAGATTTGGAAACATGCTTTTACAGAAGCTTTCTTTTCTTTTGGAATGGGCTTCTTGAAAGACTTTCCTGAGGACAAATACCTGAATTCAGCTGGACAGTGCTGGATCATGTTTTCCCACTGAGAAAAGACTAAACAGTTGAGACATAGTTATGCTCTTTCCAAGTACAGTCCTAGTGATCTTGGGGGAAGAGGGCAGAATATTTCATTGAGAAGATAATATTGGAGAGATCTCAGCACAAACAGTAAGATTTAAGTAAAGTGACAACCTACCCAGCATCTTTAAGGAGGTCCAAAAACGCATGAAACTTTTGGAAGGAATTCTCAATGCTGCCTAGCACACCTTCATCTTCCAAAATCATGTTGGTTACTGACTGTGCATGAAGAACGTCAGACAGGGAGATATTCAGACTCCTTAATCTTGCATTTTCAGTTTCCAGCTATGGGGAGGTTGGTGAGGAAAAAAAGGTAAATTTCTATCATTGGCAGTTAAAAAAACTCTAAATACCCAACCCCACCTTTGCCAGCCTATACAGAAGTATCTCAAACAGTAATACCTAAAGTAACTGATATAGAGCTTCCTGTACCAGAAATACTCAGGGCACCACTACACTGAGCTCTGTGTAGGTTTGTTTATCCATGGCTGCAATTCTATGCTGCCATAGTGAAATTGCTGCAGGCAGTCAAAACTACTGGGTCAGCACTGTCTTCTGTATGTTCAGAAAGTTGCAGGGTAACTGCAAGCAAAACACTGGTTTTCATATAATGTTATTTTGCATGTATTAGATGACACATTAACACCAAACAATTTATTTTACTAGTAAAACACCCAATGAAGGCCAGTGCTCTACTTATATTCAGAAGGAATGCATACTACCATATCTCCCCCATGCATCCTAAAATTGTAAGTTTAAGATGATCTGATTTTTCTCCACACTGAACATTAATGAAATCAATGACAAATTGAAAGCTGAATGGTAACTGTTGGATATGCAAGGTTGTGTGTTTGATGGAAACATTCATGCAGACACACCTTTAAGATTACAGCTATGCAATTGCTGCTACCACAGGCTTTCATTCTTTTATCTTTAGTGAGAGATGGACAAAAAATTATAACTGCAGCTGTTAAACATTTCAGAGATAAACACTTCTTAGTTTACCCCTTCTCCTGTGACTAGGTGGTAGGTTCAAGGAGTCGAGCATGAAAGAGAAAGAATTCTTGCCCTGGGTACTTAGCCTATAAAGCATTTAACAATTCCAACAACAAATATCCAGCAGAGTCCACTGCTGCACTTCACTTTACAGGAGGATGGGGATGGCTGCACAGGAGATCTACATTCAATCTTGTAGAGTGCAGAATCATCTGTGGATTATCTGCTCCCTGTACTGTGGCCACCACTTGTTTCTCAAGTTCCAAAGGGTACCAACACTTTCATTCCACTCCAGATCACATCTAAGTACCAAGTCCATTCGTTTACACTACCTTACACTCAACTCTATTAGAAGAAATTCTGTTTATTGATGCAAAGGGATCTTTCCAGGTCAGCAACAATGGACAGAGGGGAAACAGACCTCACAATTTAAATGTGAAAGGCTGTTAGTTAGGTTCTGTCATAATTCAAAACTGCTTCACAACAGCTGACAGCTATGGCTAACATGCTATGCAGAAAACCACACGGTATTTTTATTGCCTCCAAACCCAAAACTTAGAAATCAAAGGGACAGAATCAACAAATTTGAACAGCATTTGCAACAAACAGCTTTTCAGCACAAGTCATGACAAACAAGGTGGGAAACCTCAAAGAGCTATCCATCTGCTGCAAAATGCATATAATCCCTTTCTCAAGAAAAACAAACATCAGAATGTCCCAGATCATAAGCAACACACCAATGCAATACACCAAATGAATGAAACGCATTGAAATGGTAGCTTGACCTGGAGTTCAAGGCTCCCGAATAGTATTAGGAGAACAAACACACATTACTAAATGCAAATTTCATCATTGCCCTTAGTAAATGATCCCTGTGACTTTGAACCCAAACTCTGGAAGCTACCACATTAGAGGTCATAGCTAATTACTCCTAATTAAGCAAGTGGATAGTTTGCTTGGTGCATCTTTTAAAAGTAAAGATGATTAACCATTAAGTATCATTACCTCCATTATCCGTTCCTCAGCCTTTACTCTGGCTCTTTGCTCTTCCTTAAGTTTTTCCATACATTCTTCCAGTTCCAACTATCACAACGGAGATGATTTATCATGAAATTTATCTCTAAATGTCGCATCAACAAGTAATATACAAAATCTCAACAGGTTCAAGTAATAACAAGCATACAGCATTCCAAGCAATAACATATTCTTTACAAAAATACATGACAGAGATGTACCAGTACATAACTCTACTGTGCAAAAAACTAACACAGAAAAGTGGAAATAAGTATGATTCACTTAAATTTGCCTGATGGCAATAGGTAACATGAGATAGCACAAGTCTCTTGGGCCTATGACATAGCATCAGAAGTGTACGTTCTTCTCTATTTCTTCTTCTTTCCCTTCACTTATTTAATCCTCATCCTTAACTAAACACATCTCAACGCATCAAAACCTCAAACTTGGCCCTAAAAAAACTTCTTAATAGCCATACCTAGATTTTCAGAATATATTCTTCATCCAGGATTTTATTCTTTATTACAGCAGTAGAAATACAAAATTCTGCACTGTAAGAACTGTGCTCTTTCCAACTGGTTTCACTTAGCTCTTCAGCAGAAAAAGTAACTTTTTCATAATTCCAAGCTGTTTCAGGAGTTTAGCAGCTTAGTGGTGGATCAACAACAATAAAGCCAAAACCAAACATCTAACAAATATATTCTAGTCTTTTTCATGAGATGCCTACACTTGTATTTTAACTTTTAGTTCTAAGTACTGAATTGTTTAGTTTCAGTGTATAGTAGTCAGGATTTGATAAGCAATCACCATGTTTTCTCATATCATAGCAGAGCATTGTAATATTTTCTTACGTCATCTGAAGTGGAAGAAGAAACAGGAATTTTTGTACTTGCATGCCTTAACACAGTCTTCTGGTTCCAAAGGTGAAAGCAGGTAAAATTATTAAAGTGCTCTGTTTTTCATAGAGTAATGTCTATGAATTGACAGTATACAAAGCTTCTCCATTTCTCTGTACACCTTGTATACAGGCACATATATGTAACATAGATGACTGCTTTTTGTACACACCTTATCAATCAGTTCTACAGAGGAGCAAAGATCCAAATGGCAACGGAATTCTTTGATTACTACCAAAAGCTTATTCAAGAGCATACCACTGCCCTTCATACAAGCAATCAACTCAGAAGATTGATATGCAAAACACATAGTAAAACTAATCTTTCTATAAATGCAAAGAGGTCCTCACAGGTCTTGTAGGATACAAGAGATTTTGGCATCCAGTTTGAAGATACAGGTTCTAAGATATTTTAGATACAGCACAAACCACTCAGAGTGAAGATGATGGGTCTTTTACTACTGTCCAGTGAAGCTCACTCCCAAGATCCGTAGACTAGCATCAACCAACCTAACCCTGGTACTAGAAAGCTAGTCATATCTTTATCATCTGAACACACCAGAAAGACTCTTAGAAGTCAGAAGGTTTTGGAAAACCACATTTGAAAGACAGCATTTGGAAAGAGATTTAACAGCATCTAACTGCCACGACATAACAAAATCACTTCCATGCATGGGATGTGTGGGGGAAATCTCTAAGGAAAATCCTCAACAAACACTACAATCTTACTGTAATCTACCTCAGAAGGTATGTAAACAATAGGAGCGAGAAATCCTTTTATAGATACAGAAGCACAGCACAGAAAGAAGCCACAATAACATTCTACATTTACAACTTGACATGTAAGCTGGAATCCTCTAACCTAGCTTTGAAGAGCAGTCACAGGTACTTACAGACCTGAAGAATTCTTACAGTTCCATTTATAGTGTGTGTGCATAAGTATACATGTATTTTAAAGTTTCTAGTGTATAGGGTTTTTTGGCAAGCAACTCTGCTTTAGAAATCTTAGTTCTATAGTATGGCAGTTTTGTTTAAACTTGGTTTATTCATACTGAACACATACATAACATTTGATGGTTATGGACTGACTTCACCAAAAAATGACAAACACTGAAACTACACTTCCTCATAAGCAATATGTCTATATTTAAAGGGAAATGCCTTGCATTTGTCACCATTAAATTCGAAGTATATGTACACTTTATTTTTTTATTTGCTTTTGAGAAATCAACTAGCTTACATAATTTTCTAGTCTTTCTGCAGAAAAAAAATATCCAAGCTACAAGACAAAGGCTTCCAGTAATGTAGTCCAGAATAACAGCACTGGTAGCCTTTAAGATGAAGTCGAATAAGAAATGTGTAGCCCTCAGAATTACTGTATGCAATACAACTACTGAACACTACATAGAGGTGTAAAAATAACAATATAAAAAAAACTTTTATAAGTAATTAGTCATGTTTCTCCACCTCATTACATTGTTGTCCTTATT
This sequence comes from Tapera naevia, assembly GCA_033556795.1. Taxonomy (NCBI): domain Eukaryota; kingdom Metazoa; phylum Chordata; class Aves; order Cuculiformes; family Neomorphidae; genus Tapera; species Tapera naevia. Next base: position 4,971,588 of record JAUMJJ010000092.1, read on the forward strand.
TTTTAAAAAAAGGTATAGTGCAATCTCTGTATCTATGTAATTCACATGGTATTAACGTGTAGAAAGAGTTACCCATATTAAAGATGAAGTTCTATAGTTAAAATTTTAAAATCTGGGAGCTTCCTCAACTACATGCTTCATCAGAGGCAGTTCTAACATATCTGATTCCCTCTAGTGGACAAAAAAAATATCAGTTCTTATTTTTCATTTAAGCAGAAATCAAGCTTTTTATTAGCCAAGGGATTTAAAAAAAAATGAAAACACAACTAATATTATTTTATGAAGTAGTATTCTTAAAGCCTCTTTTTGAGCAGAAGGGTACAGAGAAATTCTTGAGGACTTGCATACTAAAGTCTGGGCATTTACTGACATCAAGAGACATTTGCAGAGCTTTTTTGGCACAGCGACAGTTGAAGGAATTCTCATCTCTTACTGTTTATCCCCACTCTGCTACCCCATCACTAATCTAGCACAGCTGGTGGTAACACTTCACCAAAAGGCTGTGCCAAGATTTGCTACAACCAAATACACTGGATTACTTTTCAGCTAGATCAATTCCTCAAGTCATCTCCCTGCTCAAGCAGCTCCCTACTTAAGCAGCAACAGCTGTATAACGACAGTACCTAAGCCCAGTTAACACATAAAAAATGTCTTCCGCTTCCCCTCTCACATTATCAGCCATAGACTTCTACCACTTAATAGACTTCTGCCACTTAATCACACTCCAGTTCTGGAACTTACCCTATCACTTCAGCCAATATGAGTCCTTAAGATAGCTGAAAACTAACCTGGAAGAATATTGCTATAAAACGGCTGAGATTGGAAGGGACCTCTGGAGGTCATGTGGTCCAAGTCCCTGCTCAAGCAAGGCCCCCAACAACAAGATGCCCAAGACTGTGCCTAGGTGTTTTCTAAATACCTCTAAGGAAACTTCATAACCTCTCAGGGCAACCTGTGCCAGCGCTCAGTCACCCTCGCAGTGAAAAACTGTTTCCTGATGTTCAGAGGGAACCTCCTGTGTTTCAGTTCTTGACTAGAGTGTTGAAGCCACTGCACAGCACAATCTCAACATATTGCATATGAACAGTGATATGAAATCACCTACAAAGAAGAAAGTTGCTATGCAATTTTAAGTCCCAGCAACATATCAAAACCTTTTAAATCTTCCTGAACAAGAGTCCTAGAGAGAAGGGTAGGCCGATACAAAATGTATGTATTAGCTCAAAAAAAACGCAGGTAGCTCTTTATACGGTATTTGTACAGTCCTCTTGCCTTCCACAGTAACTCTAAGCCACCTTAATTCCTGCTACCTCTAGAGCTGAAATAAGTTTTGACTTAATCTTGTTTACACAAAGACATTTATACTGTCTTAATGTTTATACACATGAACAGTTCATTCGCCTAGAGTGGTGCCCTGACAATCACTACCAAAATCAGCTTGAATATAGGTCTTATTTTTAGCAATTCTCATTTGGAGATAGCGCAGATTCTCCAAATGGAATTCAAACCACAACACTTCAGAAACAACTGAGCTATTCTGCCCGAATGTAAAATAGTGGCAGATTACCTCAGGACTGTTACTAAGCCACTGAAACATACCCTTTGTCTTTCATTCCTTTTAAAAAAACACCTCTTGTCAAGACATTTGCAAGTCTCTACTACTAGTCTTTTGGAACTAAAAGTAGTAGAGGGAATAATAAAAAGCAAATGAAAAAGGTTTGTTATATAGCTCAATTATAAAATGGAGTTTTTATACACTTTCAGTTATTTTTAGAATTATTTTTACCCAACAATCATTACAATATTTAGATTACATATATGAAGGAAATACTCAGAATGAAATACTACAGGCAGTAACATTGATCAGATTTCTGAACCATGATTCAAGACGGGAACAGAGAAAATTACGAATATTGTATTAAGTTAAGTTCTTGTGGTTTAATTGATTTGCCTTTACAAAGTTTAAAAAGCATAGGACACGTCTCTTACCTGTAATGGTTTATTTCTTGTTATGTTAATCTTTTCTAATGATTTTGCCAAAACAGGATGATGGATAACATCATCTAAATCTTCTGTGTCTTCAGTTTCAGATGTAGAAGCACTTTCTACTGTCACTTTCACTGGAATACCTGTCTAATTACATCAGAAAAGAAAAACACACCCACTCACCACCTTACACTGCACAATAAAAATCAAAGATTAAATAGTACCAAAAGTTCAATTTAAATTTGATCATTTCCCAGAGCCCCTTACAAATGCTTATGCATTGTCTACATATGCAATTTTGAAATAGATTTGCATAAAAAATACAAAAAAACCCACATACATGTGCATATACTGGCTATATGTGGGAAGGATTCAGCAGCAGGGGCTAACTTGTGAGGAGTGGCTGGGGCTGCCTGGTGCCAGACACAGCTGGTTCCAGCCAGCTGCAACTAATGCCCTGCAGGGCACAGCTAGGCCCAGCAGCCAAGACAGAGGTGCCTCAGGGGAAGCCTATTTTAAAAAAGGGTAAAAAAGCGAGACAGGCAGAAGAGGAGGGGAAAAAGAAGAATGAGAAAGACAGGGAAACATCAGGCTCAGAGGTGGTGTGCCATGATGGACCCAATACTCACACCCCAGCCCAGAGAAGACACCGCGCCACAGCAAAAGGATGGGCCAAAGAACTGTGGCCCGTGGACTGCCTGTGCTGGAGCATGTTTTCCCAAAGGACTGCTGCCTATGGGAAGCTTGTGCCAGAGCAGAGGGTAAGTGTGCTGCCTTCAGCAACCATCAGATCCTTTTGTGAGCCAATTTAGTTCATTAGTATTCGCCAAAACATTTCTCCAGCTTTTCCCTGGTGGATGGGGTGGGGGGAATGGAAATGCGGTGGAAAAGGAAGAAAGACAGCTTTTACTTCCCCTGCTAATATGTTTACTACAGCAGTTCACAGGTGGGTGCAAACACAAGTATGTAGATCAAAAGCAAAAGGAGAAAAGAGAGGAAGGGGGGAAGCAGAACCTTGCAGGAAAAAATGTTGTTAATACTCCTTATTGCCTCTGGAGGGATTGTGCCCATATGCAAACCCAGCTTGCTCCTAAACCTAAGAAACCAAAACACAGTGATATAGAAATGTGAATCTCAGTATCAATAAAGTTTCAACCAAATGCTGATGTAAACTATTATTTTGCACTTCTATGAGAGACAGATTTTATAAGTATGTTCCAGTCTTAACTTTTAGAAAATAAGATTCTGTGAGAATGCATTCATATTTTCTCACACATTCATCTACTAAATAAACCATCATATGAGAGAGGAGTACCTGAATCTTCACTGGTAATTCTTCAGTACTATTCACTGGCCCACCTCTAAAGTCAGAAAAAACACTTTTGAGAAAAATGTTTATTATGTAACCACTGCTACTTCCATTTCCAGACACAGGTTCTAGGACAGGTGAGGCAGTAAGAGTAAAAACAGCAGACACTGCACTGTATTACTTCAACACTCCCTTCACATCCTTATTTTGTTCTGTTAATACTCATACTTAGTCATGAATTAGAGCATCAGATCTTCAACAGGCATCTTGCTTAGTTAATTATTATGAACTAAAATCAACAGGAGAATTTGGTGTTTAGCATTTTGAAAAACAAGTTTAATAAAACGTTATGATAAAAGCTTTAAATAATTTTTTGTTTGAAAATTTATATAGCCTCCATTTTGAGAATCCAATATCTACGGAATACATTAAAACAAAACAAAAACTGTTTCAAAAGGAAGCACGATAATACTAATATAATAATGCAGTTTACACATGTAACACCTTTTCTTTCTTTTACTTCACAAGGCTTAGATGATAACAATAATCCCATCGGCACTGGGGCAGACAGAGCAGAAAGAGGAGGTGGAAAAAATACCTGGGCACCGCCAAATGGATGCCAAATCAACTATATTACAAGCTTAGAAAACTAAATTGCATCTTCAGCTATAATAGGTCTGACAAATCACTAGTAAGAAAAGAACAAACAAGCAATGGTGGATTTGGTTGCAGGGGGCTTTTTTTGCTACATCTGGATATTCCTGTGGCCATGAAGTTGTATCTTTTTGGGTGTTTTAAAAACTTACTGGATTAGAATTTATGTAACATCCTCAAAATCTATAAAACCAGAAAAAAAATATGGATGCAAAGAAATTCTGTAACTTTAAAATATGTTTCAGAAAATGAATGCTGCTCTCCACTACATTTCTCATGCAACTTTTATTTTTTTTTCGTACTATGAAAACCTCACCTGCATCTCTTTGCACGTTCTGCAGTTCGCCAAGGCAGGAAGCCTTTTGTGCCTGGTGGTAGTGGTTTTGGTGAGTAACTGTCTTTCACTGATGTACGTTTTTTCCCAGGACTTAGAGACTTTTTAGACGTTAATCCTGTATTGAACAGCAAGGAGACAAAATAATCTATCATACCTAGTTATTTATATATAAATTAACAGCTTACTGTTCATACATAAAATCTCGTATGTAACAAAACAGGCTGCATGAAATTACCCTTCAGTCTAACTTCGCTAAAGTGTTCAAATACTTTTGTTTTGCTTCTCAAAAAGAAGGGTGTACAGCTGATCTAGTTGCAAGCATAAGCTGGTATTCTTAACTATTATGTTAGGTTGATGTAAGACATGATGTTATTCAAAAAAGGAAAGAAAGTTTTGTAGCTAAAGAGGTTTATTCACATTACTAATTTCAGATACCTAACTCCATTGTCTCAAGGGGAGCATAAGACAGTTCACGAGACAACAAGGCTATTATGTGCTTCAAATTGCCCTTGCCCTCTCGTGACTTTAGTGTGACGATGGCTGGTTTTGTAACTGGCAAAATGCTTGAAGCTGGTGATCGCTTCTACAGAATATCAGCAATAATTTCACTTAATAGGAATAATAATGAAAAGTCATGTCTACTAGTCCAGTCTTTTGTTGTTATTTAAAACATAACCTATCACTTAAACTAGATTCATAATAAATACCTAGTGCGGATGATCACTCTGCCCCAGTTCTCTAAGTCAGAAACAAGCCCAGAAAAATGTTTAATTAGTATTTTACACAGTTAAACTAGTCAGAACTCAGGTTGTTGTTCTCCAAGTTCAATAAAGTAACTAATTTTGTAATGGCATAGAAAAGTGTAACTGTGGTACTGGGATTCCAAATTGTGGTTGGTTCCCAACAGGTCAACAGGAATAATTTTCATCTCCCGATTCCATACCTCTCTTAAAAAAAAGAAAGAAAAAAAACCCCAGTACCACAAAAAAAAAAAACAAACCAAAAAAATACAAAAACACACAAAAAGTCTTCCACGAGACCAAAGAAATACCACAACTATACTTAAGTGAGACATTTTGTTCTTCCATCACCCTGATCACCATGGCTTATCTGTACAAAGACTCCAATTTGACCTATCCTCACCTCTCTGCTTCCAGATAACTACAGCAACGATGAAAGAGAGCCAAATGTACTACAGTGAAATTTTTAGGAACCTACTGAAAAATATTCAGAGTTTCGCAGCTACCATTACTAATTATAAATATTCCAGATACCTACATTATTGCAAACATCCTATTTATAATGTGCTTACAACGAAGCTGAAAAAAGTAACAATTTGGAACATTTTTTTACCTTAGTGAAAAATGTATGCTTGTTTGTTCTGGCAGAAGACAGCCTGCTACAGAAAGGTTACAACATCAGAACTAGACAACTTACTACCACAAAGCTTCCTAGAAGTGAAAAACTGTGGAGAAGATGCACTTAGAACAAACACATGCAATCCTGCCACATATTTAATTCGACATATCCTGCCATTTTTCCAGCCACCTATCTAACAGCACTAAAAAAGCAAGTTTCTTATAGAAACCACTGATCATAGAAGACACTTTATTGAATTAAGAATGTATATGATTTAAGTGTTCCTCAAAACACTGACATTGGCGACACATACTATATTTTATAACTAAAGCTCTTAAACATTAGATAAGCATATTTTGTAGAACAGAATTCACTACAGTCAGAGAAAACAAAGACAGTATTACCAATACGAATAGTAGCTTTTCCTTTATGACCACTTCCTAGGACAATAGTTCTTCTCTTTGTTCTATTTTTCAAAGCATCCTTAGAAGATGGAGAAGTCAGCCACATATACTGGAGGATTTTTTGAAGAAAGACAAATTGGTTTAGTAACTCATATTTAAAGAGGAGCTCATTTAATGTCAGCGAGGTTTTGTCTGCTATATGGAGAACAGTGCTAGTTTCAGAAGACTTCCTAATAAAGCATAAGATTAAGGAAAACCAAAAATCCCACAAAGCCTCAATTCAAACACAGATTCAATGAGAGTCTGAGTGCTACATTACAAGAAATTGTTCCCAGAACACCACTATAATATCCCATCAAATATTTTCCTTTTTCTCTGTGCAAACCATTTCTCCTTTCATAGTAAAACCAAAACAAATGGAATCAACCCTATAAAACTCTTGCTTTTCATTCTCAGGAAGCTGGCTTGCTAGGAATGACTGGCTCAGGCCACAGTTCTCCAGAGTAATAAAAGCACCCTTAAACATGATTTTGGATTACTAATAAAGGTAAGAATTCTAAAACAATATATAGTTTAATTTTTAGTGCCTGTAATGATCATTCATCATTACACAGTAGAAGCCTCCAAACTAAAATTAAGACACAATGATAATCAAGGGCAAGTGCTATACTTCAAACTTCATTTCCTTACAGCCACAGCTTTATTCTTAAAGATTCCCATTTCCCTAACAGAAGTTTTATTATTATGGATAGATATTTTTAAGTTACACTGCCACTTATTTTTCAGTGTGCACCAAGGTACAGTTAGTACAACTTCAACCACTGAAGCAGCTGTTGAAGCGAACACAGTCAATATTAACATGAAGCTTATCTCAGACAGCCCTAAACTCCACATCAGAGTACTAGGAACAGGATGCCAAAGTTACTTCCACCTATGCACAGGGAAGGCTAAAATGCCATTACTGTGCTCTAAGTAACCAAGTTTAGCCCAAGTCTATCATTGACAAGAAAAAACTTTTTTTTTTCTTTTTCCAACTTTGGACTCAAATAATTCTCATGTAAGTTTTGCTGGGTCTCAGGAGCTAGACCCAGCTGCAGATAAGTGAATTGTTTATTTTAAACTAAAAAAACAGAAAGAATAAAATTAAACAACTTTTAAGAGCAAGAGTATCTTAATTTTGTTTTATTATATATGAAAAGTAGCAGCTATACTAGGTTAGACTTAAAGTTTATCTAGCCCAGTAGCCTGCCTCATCTAGGTTCCTACTTCTGTTCTACAACATCCAAGAAAGAAGATAGCAAACATAGTAATTTTACACTCTTACTAAGTCCTAAGATCAAGCTGAGACTATGAAACTAACTTGTTTTATAGATAACTTCAGTGGATTTCTCCCTTAAGTTATTCAGTATCTCACAGAATCCCCACAAACCTTCGCTACTTATTACACCCAACAGTATCTACGATTACGATTCACTATATTAGCTACACAGTGCTCCTAGGTAATACAATTTTCGTTTGGTTTAGCTGCCCATCAAATTTAAAGGCATCAATTAGTAGAACTCAGCTCTTCTTGTAAGCCTGAAACACAGCCCAAAAGGCAAGCACCTACACACTATTGAAAACCAAAGAGAAACAACCGGTTTTTACGCAGGAAAAGTTGAAACGGCTACTGTGAATTGTATCCAGTAAGTACACTACAGGCTAGTTGCGGCAGCCAAGAAAATCTTCTGTAGTTACAACTTACTATTAAGAGGCTACTCAAAAGCCTACCAAATTTTTCTTTGTAAAGCACCTTAACATTATCTTCTGCATAAGCAAAACCACAGAGTTGACACAAGAGATGCCACAATGAGATAGCACAGAATGCAGCTCTGCCACTTCTTATATATGAAGAAATTGACACTTGAGTTTCACTCATGAGAATTATGACAGACAGCCTTCAGCAGCATGAAAAGCTAAAATGAGTAGATGAAATTGGAAGCAGTATTAAGGATGACGATCTCTGCAGCTCTAGCTGCCTGTGGGTCAGATACAGTATGAACTAGGCCACTTGCTGCAAGAGTAAGCGACAGATGAAAAAAAAATCCCTACCAAATCAAATTATTTCAAAGGTAGATACCCACGTTTTCTCCACTACAAAGAAACCGACCAGAACATCCTTTTAAAATCTCATACGTTTGGTAGACAGTACGCAGATGACAAAAGGAGGCAATGTACATGCTGTACTTACTGTATTCTGTTTGACAAGCTTCAGCTACAAGAAACAAAACATTGCTTCTTTAAATTTGTAATCCCTTAGTCTATAAGGGATCCTCCATATTAAAATTCCTGGAATATCTGAAATTAAAAAAAAGCTCCACGAACCTGAAATTTTTGAATTACGCTAAAACTTGTTAAAAATAGAAAGAATCAATGTTAGTTACATCTAATCTAAGTTATAACTACATCTAATTTAGACTATGTGATTAGGACTCTCACAAATACACTCCTACGTTGTTTTTACTTGAATGCTGAGTTTTTTTCAAATCGTACAGCTGAATTTTGACTACTGACAGAATGAGGAAACAGTCCTTGAAGTTCTTTAGGCATCTGAGTTTAATGATCAGCTGTTTGTCTTCATCAATACCTTACTCCCCAAGTTTCAAATTCCTAAAAAAAAACAACAGAAAACCCCCACAAAACAACACACTACCAACACCCCCACAGAACACAACAGAACACCACATGGTTTACTTTCACTGCAGAGCACATCAAGACACTATCTCAAAGAAACTCAACTGTTTTTTCTCTTCATAATATCCAGGCTTCTGTAACTGAGCTTAAAAATCAACTGTAGATTAGGGTAGTAAATGTTTCAGTTTCAAAATAATATCAGCCTCAACATCAAACGTTTCCATGCATCTTGCTAAACACGTCGAATATCCCTTTTTTCAGTGTCTGCACTGCTCCCATAATAAACAAATGCTATTTTTACAACAGCCTACTCACAGAGCTTACTATATAATAATAGATCTAGGCTGTTTTTATTTGTGGAAGAAACAAAGTTATTTAACAAACGGGTGATCAGTCCTTTTTTGTTCCTGTTGTTAACAAGGTATGACGAATTGCTACTATCATCAATAAGATTTAATATACTGCACTACCTAGATAAATATAAAACAAATGTCTTGAGTTGAGGGATGTCTTAGCATATGGAAAATTCCCCAGAGAGCTGCTTCTTTTCACCCTCCAATCATCTCGAGCATCGTGGGCAGATGCTATTTTCATGTGATCCCTCCAATATTTTACAAGTGTTGACTGCATCTACAAAGGATAGTACTCCTTCACAACCAACCTCAATTCCTCCCAAAAAGTCTTTAAGAAATTGAAGTGGGGAACTGTATTAATCCTCAAGGAATTCTACACACACACTTCCCATTTTTTTAGGTACTCCCTACAGATCCATAGCTCTGACTTTTAAGCCTTTTCCAAACCAAAAGAGTAGTAAGAACCAGAACAAGAAACAGGATTGTTGCAGCTCTATAAAAGCATTAACAAGAGCACACTCATTTGTTTGCTGTCTCCTTTGGGAACTGAATCCAATTTATAAATAAACAAACACAGAATTCAAATAGCATATATAATCATAAATGGTCCAGATTCTCAGCTTATGCACGTTTCTGTAAAATTTACAGACTATTAGATACAAGATGGAACTAGTCCAGTAACTGAAGTCTGGTTTCTTAGAGGGTTAGTATCAAAAAAGATAGTCCTGAGTAACTTCAAGATATCTTAAAATCATAAACTATTGGCAAAAAATAAGTTTCAAAATAAATTAAGCTTTAAGTTTTAAATTGTGATTTCCTTTACTTTTTAATGAAAAGTTATTATTACCATGTTAACAAGAAAGTCATGTGTAGTAGAAAGCTTTCCAGCAGTTCAGCAGCAATATTTACTGCACTTACGATGTATGCCCAAGTACATACACACATTTCCATATGTCTTTTCACTAAATGGATATCTTAGTTTTAGGATATGCTACATCTTAAATTGCAAAAGAAATCATACAAAATGCCCGATACAATACCATGCTGCTAGCATGTTGTTTTCTCCTTTGGTTTTTTTAAAGTGTTTAACAGTCAGACTTCTGTTTATAACCAGAATAGCTGGTTTAGATATACTCTGAACAAAGCTGCCATTTAAAAAAAAAAAAAAAGCAACAGCAGCTACAAAGAAAACCCCAAACTCATTGCAAAATGCCTGACACATACCTCTGAATCAGCACTACTTCCATTCATAAGAACTCTTTCAATAATGTTTTTCATCATAATGTGATCTAGAATTAATTAAAATATCTAGTTAAGAACTTCCTGTATGAGACAAGTATTTATGCAAACAGACAGTTGAATAGGCAGTACATGGTACCTACCCTGCTCCCTTCCCCCATTTTAAAAGTGTTTAGCAAAATACTGTTGCAGGTTTTTTTACTTAAAAGCAGTTTATTTTTCCTCCCAGCTACCGAAAACAGAAATATCAAAGAGGACAAAAGTAGATACAGATACATACCAATTAATGGGTTTTTTCTTATGTCAAGTACCACTAATGTTGTATTAGTTTGAAGAGCATCTAATAATGATCTTGCTCCTTCATTGGATATTCCACACTGCTGCAAATCAAGTGCTAAAATGTTTAAGAAGGTAAAAAAAAATATTCAGTGGCATAACCTGTAGTCAATAACTAAAACAATTCATCCACACTTGCTGTAAACATCCTACACCTGGGACACGGCAACACTGCATACACATACAGACTAGGGTGAGAGTCTGGAGAGCAGTCCTGCGGAGAGGGACCTGGGGGTATAAGCTATGACTTATACCACTAACACTGGTCATTTTGTATAGATACTGAAGAACAAACTACTCCAAAATACCAGTGGACAATACTAGATGACACAATAGTATTCAGATACTAGACACTCCAAAGAGGACGAGAAATTTCTTTTGAAAAAGAATTACTCTTTTCTAGCTAAAGAGTGAGTTACCCTTCTAGCTACATTTGCTATAACTGACAACTTTAAATTTTCTGCCTCCCACTACTATTATCTTGAGTCAATATTTCAAAATACCTTTTAGCCAGAGGTCCTCTCCAAGGCTGTCTGCAAAGGCACTTGCTCCTCTATCTCCAACAAGCATGTTGCAGCTGAAATTAATGCGCCTCAAGCCGGTCATATAGTCAAGGTTAGGCTTCCTGTAACGCAGGCTTTCAGCCCAAGCTTCACCATGTCTTTTCATTGCCTGGTACTTTGTAAACAAAGAAGCTGTTAGCAAGTGCAAAGGCAAAGCCATTATTGACGACAAGATCACAAGCTATTTTTGATTGAAACTGATGTGTAATGGTTTGAGTGCTGATATAAACAGCAGTTATACCATTTCCGAGTTCAAGGAACACAAGCCAATTACAGTTCAGTCATGTTTGTTATCATCCCAATACGCAATGCAAATTAAATACAAAACATCTTGTTAAGTTATTTTGGCAGATAGACACTTCCAACACATCTCGAATAGGAAACAGACACTAGGAAATCATGTGCTTGTATGCAAATTAATGTTAATATTAGAATATTGTACTAGTCACAAGCTTACTAATCAGCTAATTAGTAGCTTCTATATGGTAAACTCAAATATTTTTAACAAATGCCTAAGAATACTTAAGACATTTTTCAAAATTTGTGACAATGAAAGAAGCCCTCCCTGAAACATGTCAGACATTTACACTCCTAACCCTCAATTATAGAAAATAAACTAGTCTGAACTGATGTTTACTAAGAAGTATCACATATAATTCTCACATCAGTAAACTAAGCTACTTTTGGCACACAAAGTCACAAAATTCAGAAAGATTATTCACACACTTAACTTCAATATTCACATATGCTGCTCATCAGTGCTTTGACGGATTTAGAGTTTGAAAGTAGAAGAAAAAAATCAAGTATATTTAAGTTCTTGTGAAAATGTGGCTCTAAGAAAGCTGATTGAAATTACCTTCAATACATTTGCTATATGTTCTGCCCCTCGCCACGTGAGGTTGCACCCTGTGAAGTTTACATATCTGATAGTAGCCGAATTCTTCACACTCTGACAGATTGCTGAAAACAACAGTATGCATAATAACTACACATACCACAGCCAGATTATCACAACACAGTTACACTGCCTTATTAAGATTAATCAGCTTTAACAGGCAAAAGCCTTGACAAAGAACTAGTATTGAAATATAAAGCATATTTTAAAGTTCTGTAAGATCATATATTTCTAGCACAAGTGTTTAATAAATGCTATCTGAACAAGCCTGAACATATTTTATTTCAGTTTGTTTACGTAAACATAAACAAATCAGGAAGGAGTTAATCTCAAACACTATCGCTGTTGTTTTAAATAAAAGTATATAAAGTATATACATTATTATAAAGTAATATGGGTATTTACAGCATCAAGTGAGACATCAAAGTGTTAATATGTAGTTCGGTCATGCAGAATAAAGTGAGCATTGTTATTTTAATCACCATAGACAAATTTTAAACAGGAATGGAAATACCAAAGACATTAACTGACCTATCTAAAGGACTGAAAAAAAGAGAAGTGTATTTATATGTTTTTGATTCTGAACTTACTTTCTAATCCTCTATCTCCAATGGGACAGTGGGATAAAGAGAGACCCTCAAGAGACGAAGCTGTGGCCAAGCCCTTCAGAATAAAAACAATGTTTGTTAAGTGGCTTGAAAAGCAAAAATACAAACGGAGAGAAGACGAAGTCACCAAAGCCGTTCAGAACTCTCTGCAGTCCCTATATGAAATTGCACGAGTTCAGAGAAGGTCGAAACAAGCCAACCATTCATTTCTTTAATATAGCAGGAGCCATAGCCTATGGGTAATAAGAGGCAACCCCCTTTCCCAGAAGCCCTCACAAGTAAACTGGAGTCTTCCAATAATACATCATTAAGACCCGTTGTTTTTACCTCCTTGGTGTCCCAAAACTTTCCTTCGATCAAGTACACATACAGTAGTTTCAGCTACAATACAAGTTACATACCCTAAACACATGGCACAAATGTTGCCAAGAGCCTTCTAACGAAAGTCTTGATGTGTGAGGGCAATGGAAAGTTTTGACAGGTTCAGCAAGACTAGGTTATATTAGATGTCTCACTAGAATCATTCATAAGACGGATAACACAAAGATATCTTAGAAGAGGAACTTTCTCATCTCGACATATTTATAAAGTTTAGTTGCTAATTCTCTAGGTTTTAAGCATATTTTCCATTTATTTGTATACTAATATATTCTTACCTTTGTTAAAAGTATTAGATCTCTCTCCCTCAGAAGCAAACCCTGCAGTTCTAATTTTTTTAGCACATCTGATACACTGAGACATCCTTTGACAGCTTTGCACAGCTGGCCAGTCAAGTCCTTTGACCGAATTGCTGGAATTCTCCTTCTAAAGTAAGTTTTATATCTTTCAACACCTATCAAACAACAAAAACTACCCATCAGTAAAATCCAGTCCCTATTGACTTAAAAGCAATCATAATCATAATCACACCTTTGCTGCTTTTCTTAAATAGAAATATATAATTTCTATGGTATTACAATTCATTCCCCCATGTATCCAATCACACAAGGTTTAGGCAACAAATTGACATGCACACATTAACATATTTAGCTTTGATACACATCACTACAAACCTGATTCTCCAAGACCCTGTTGATGAAAACTTCTTATTCCAATAGAAGTCAGAGTCTTACTATGCCTAATAGCATTCAGAATTGGTGCCCAATCAGCAGCTTTGATGCGATCTACAATTAGATCAAGAGCACTCTGAGTCAGGTTAGCCTTCACAGCTTTCAGTGGGACAGAGCCTTCAAGTGCACAAAGATATTCATAATGTGAGTAGAAATCCAGCATGCACTGTCTTCTTATTTTTACTGATTCAATCATTTCTTTTATGTGATGTCTCTCTAAAATGAGGGGGGGAAAAAAAACAAAAAAACCTTTTTCCAATAAAGAACTGATTTTGCAATACATTCCCAATTCAACATGCATACCCAAAACACGAATACATTCATGCATATTGTATAGCATTTACACGTCTTTGATGTGGCAGCTAAAACACTGATGTCTTGTGATGCTCACTACCTTTGTAAGTACATCTGAATGAATAAGGGGGTCAAAAAAAACCAACCAACACACCTGAATTTTTATTCTCCCACACAAATAAGTACACCCAAAATACAAAAGGTTCAATATTCAAACACTAACTGCTGTAAAGTTCTTGATTTCCTTGTAATATTTAATTTGTAGTGACTGGGCTTGCAGGCTTCTGAAAGCCTTGGACACTCTCTAACCAAACATCAAGCAATAGAATTGACTACTCCACAGAGAACTAGTTGTGAGATACTTCAATGTAAAGTCAAAGTTCTCACAATAGAGAATAAAATGTGTGTGTTTTCCTAAATATTTTTGCTATTTCATACCTTACATATTTATCTCAGTTAAATTTACGAAAGCACTTTTCATGTATAAGGTTTTATTACACATTAGTATCTACGTGGCAAAACAGTAGTAACTCCCAAGTACAATCTGTAACTACTGCTATGGTACAGCTATTAAGAGTAAGTAATTCTATGGTCTCAAAAGGAATACTCCTCAGTACATTTAGAGGATACATTTACTTACCTATTTATTTATTTACTGCTCAAGTTAGCACAAAGTATCTCACATGGGATATCAAACTTTTTTCACATTGCAAACATTTTTTTCACATTGTTACAGACTAGAAAGCTTCAGTTGACCACCTGAAACACTCTACGTCAACATAGGACAAGAATCACTGGATACGTACAAATATGTAAGGACAGACATTTGTAAGAATTTAGAAAAAAGTAATCACATTATAAGTATTTGGATGACTGAAACTGTAATAAGAATAGGAATAGAAACTCTGAACAGTTCTATTCCCTTACATTCTTTTATTTTAGCTCTGATTTACTAGCATTAGGTAACAAACACACTGTGGCCACAGGAACAGAAATTACTAAATTATAATCAAGCACTTTACCTTCAGCAAGTGACCATCAAACATAAAGTGCCACTGACTTCAGATGATGTATCAATGCACAACGTATCAGCCTTTTCTCTCAAGCACTTAAGCCATATTCTTTCATAGTGATTTTTACTGCACTACCTGTACATTACACCTCCAACTGAAATAAAAGAAACAGCTCCTGGCCCTAGCACTTAAGTCTAACCCACCTCCAGCTGAAAAACGAAAAGGGCCAAACTAATAACTTCCAGCCGAGATACAGGTATGCAAGCTAGAACTCTTCTGCATGGAAATTAAGTGCACCTCACACAACCCTAGAATACCCAGAATGGCTGTGAGAACACACAGAGGGGAAAATTATTTACTATCTCCTTCAATACAGAAAGAAGGAGACATCAGATGATACCACCTGGTGACCTACTAAAGTGAAAAAAACAAACAGCAAAACTGAGAAACCTGGTTCCATGTTAGCAGTTTTTACAAAGCAGTGTCTATTATAATCATTCGAAAATAAAAAAAAAAAAAACAAAACAATCCTGCTGGGCAGATTTATTGGGCAGCAAAAGAATTCCACACAAGACCACCGACCAGAAAACTGCACACTGTTTGTAGAATCTTAAAACAGTTTCAGCTGGAAAGGACCTGAAAGATCATCCAGTTCCATCGCCCTGCCATGGGCAGAGACCTCTCCCATCAGACCAGGCTGCTGAAGGCCCCATCTAACCTGGCCTTGAACACCTCCAGGGAGGGGCATCCACAGCTTCCCAGGGCAACCTGTGCCACTGCCTCACCGCCTTCTGCATGAAGAATTTCTGCCTAATGTCTTAAGCCTTGTCCCTTCCAATTTGAAGCCACCCCCCTCATACTATCACTACTTGCCTTTGTAAGAAGTCCCTCCCCAGTTTCTTGTAGTCCCTTCAGGTACTGGAAGGCCGCTGTAAGGTCCCCCGGAGTCTTCTCCAGGCTGAGTGACCCCACTTTATTAAGCACGGCCTGGTATTCTACTGGGGCTGAAACCATCTCACCTGACCTGCTGGACACTGCATTTAACTGCACCGCGCAGACAATGAGCAGCTCCAGCTATAAGGGCGGCAGAGCGGGGGTTTCACGCTTCATCTGCTCAGCACCGACACCAACTCAGGGAACTGCTTCAGCGATCGCTCCCCCGGCAAAGCGCACCGCCGAGCCGGCGCCAGCGGGGAGAGAGGCGACACCCCCATCCCTCCCCGGACCCATCCTCCCGGGAAGGTCCTCAGCCCCCTGCCCGCTGCTCCTCCCTCGCGGCACCGACACAACGTCGCGCGAGCCACCCGCCCGTGCCCACCGTGCCCAGCCCCGGTGCCGCCACCGCCTCCCATCCGCTCGCACCTCCTCCCGCGCCCGCCGCCACCGCGAGCCGTCCAGCGTTGCCCGGGGGACCCAACAGCCGCGGTCCCGCCCCGACTGGCTGCCGCCGCCGCCGCTCCCTACCGCCGCCCGTCCCCCGCCGTCAGGTATTCAAAATGGCCGCGCGGGGGGCGTGGATGCGCGCGCGCATGGGCGGTGGAGACCGCGCTGCCGGGCGGGGTGGAGCCTTCGTCACCCGCGGCGGCCACCGCCGGAGCGGCGGCTCCCGGGGAGGTAGCGGGGTTTGTTCCATTCTGCCTCACCCCTACGCGAGCGCAGCGTGCCGTTAGGGCAGCGGGGGGCAGGAGGGATCTGGAAACAGTCTGGAAACAGACGCTTTCCACAGAAATTTTACAGCTGAGTCATAGAATCCCAGAATCGCTTGGTTGGAAAAGATCTTGAGATCAGTGAGTCCAACCGTACCTGGACGCCACTAAACCACATTCCTGAGTACTTCTCTACCTGTCTTTTAAACACCTCCAGGGATGATGGCTCAACCACCTTCCCGGGCAGCTGTGCCAGTGCCCGACAGCCCTTTCGGTGGATAATTTTTTCCTGATGTCCAATCTGAACCTCCCCTGCTGCAATTTGAGGCCGTTTCCTCTCGCCCTGCCACTTGGGAGAAGAGACCAACAGCCACCTTGCTACAACCTCCTTTCAGGCAGTTGTAGACAGTGATAGGGTCTTCCCTCAGTTTCCTTTTCTCGAGGCTGAACAACTCTGTTTCCCTCCCCTGCTCCTCATAAGGCTTGTTCTCCCAGCCCCTTCACCGGTCTTGTTGCCCTTCTCTGGATGTGCTCCAGCACATGATTGTGAAACCACTTGTTCCCTTTCCTAAAACGCATGTCAGTGCAGTGTGAGAGCAAAGCCAGCAAGCTGTCCTTCGGTTAGTCTTTGCCATCCGCAAGCATGCACATAAGGAGCTGAAGAGATCCAGAAACATCGTGAGTTGCAGCAGTAGCTGCAGTCTACTGGTCCAGGAAATCTGAGGGAGGAGGAATAAATGCCTCTCTCACAGCTATGTTTCCTGTTACTTTGCTTGGCTAGTTTGCAGGAGTTCCATTTGTGTTCAGTGGAGACCTTTAAAAGATCTGCCATCTCAGGCAAAACCACTCAAAATGTAGTCCATGTGCTGATCCCAGAATTTGCAATACATTCATGCATAAGTGTTGGAAAATTGTGAGATTTTATTAGTCTGATATTATTTAGGTAGAAATAGTGATTATAATAGTTTTAAAAATAGTGGGTTTAAATGTGTGTTTTATAGTGGTTTTAAATCCTGTTGTTTTAAATGTGTTAGTGATTATTAGAAGTAGCGGTTGTTTAGACTTTCTTCTCTCATGAGAACACTGTGAAGTACCCGAAACTTATCCAAGCCAAGTCTGCACCTGTAGTAGAGATAAAGAGACTGGGCCTGCGGTTGAGATAAGAAGACCTTGCATACTGGAGTTAACTAAGAAAAACAGAAGACACTGGCGCCAAAGTAATAATAATTAGCTGATGAAGTAATCCATATATGCATATGTATTAGCTGTAACCTGTTGAATATACATTAGGTTATGTAACATGTAGAGAATAAAATGCGGTCGCGCTGTAACGGTTTTGGAACCAGATTTGAGTGTGTACCCCTGGTTCCTGGGGCCTCGAAATAAAGCACCACATATAACCTCTCCCGAGTGGTTATGTGTTCGTCTCTCCGCTAACATAAGGATGCCAGCTACTTAAGAAAATGATGGCTGTAAATTGATAAGCAATTTGTTTATTTTAAAAGTTATGCTTCAACTCTGCTTGTAGGCAGCAGGATTTAAACTAGGAATCTGAGCAAACTCCAGAGACATTAAAAAGGATAAAGCCCCTAGAACATTATGAGAATACTGTATGTTCACACAGATGTAGCATTATGTTAACCAACAGCAGAAGCAACTGGAGTAACCTGAGTGCTGTAATCAAGTGTGCCAGAACAAGAATTATTTCATTAAGTCTGAGGTCACTGTCGGTACAAGTTGTTTCACCGTGACATTTTGGGAATCAAACAAAAATGACAAGGAACACAGGGCTGTAATCAGCCAAATGGCAACAGCAGTTTTTCATTTCTTGTCTGTATGACAAAATATTTCCAGTGCTTGTCCTACCTCTGGGTGCCAAACACTAAACTCAAGAAAAATAAAACTTAAATATTCTTAAAAAACTTTACTTTTAAAGATTTGCTGTTTGTGCCACTTGGTTAAATAATTTTTTAACAGATAGGGAGTTAGTGAGTAGGAACTACTTCACTGCTAGTGCACATGCATTTGAAATTTCCTCTTTGATTAATCCATAATCACTTTTGTACCTCTTTTAAAAATTCCTTTACTCATCTCATTTCTCTGCTCTGTCTTTTTACTCAGCCAGAATTTTCCTCTTGTATAGGGTGACATCTAAAAACTATCTCTTATCTACAAATCAAAGATGTAAGAAGAGAACCACATCTAAAATCACTTAGGGGTGGAATTTTTAGGCATGTCCCTATTTCATTTGGAAAATAAATCATGCTTGATATGGTATTTCTTGGCATATCTTGCATTTCTTGGAATTCTGTACATTTCAAGCTATGAAAAAAGGAAATCATCTGTGAAGATTCCAGGATGGACAGACCTGGTGTTTGCAGACATGTTATACTGGAGATTCTCCAGCTTTGCATTTTGTTGTCAATTTAAGTGTCAATTGTAGACATAGAGATTTCAAGATGAATTTTGAATCACAGCAGCAGTGTCACTGCCATGCAAATGAAACAGGAAGCTTATCTATATGCAATTGATTAGTCATGTGTTGGGCACCAAGAATAACCCTGAAACAGAAGCAAAATGATTGGTCTGTTAATATAGCTTTTGTTATTTTGTGGCATATCATAACTATTATCTATGTACTTTATTGGATATAGCCTTGAAATAGTCACACTAGGTGGCTAAAATGGCAGGCTGCGTAGATCACAATTACATTATAGTTAAAAGGGAATCTGTCTTGGCAGTAAATAGACATCTCCAAAACTGAAATTTATAATATTGCAAAGAACCTGTGGCAAGTTGTTCCCTACTAAACTTTTTTTTCTTTGAAAAATCATGCTGAATGTCTCTTTCCTCAGCATTTGATCCATTGGTTTTGCTTTGTATTCTATTTACCCCTCTAAACTTTAAGACTTTATTTTACATTTTTTTTTAATCAAATTTTGGTACACATAACATAGATCTGCTGAAAGGGCTGGCTACTAAGGAAATACCAAAAATGCTCAGTGTGCATGAATCATTGTGTAGGCTATAAATTCAGGCTTTATGCAGTAGGCAGCTATAATAGGAGAGCAACGAAGATGGTGGAGGGGCTGGAGTACAAGCCCTATGAAGAGCGACTGAGGGAGCTGGGGTTGTTTAGCCTGGAGAAGAGGAGGCTCAGGGGAGACCTTATTGCTCTCTATAACTACCTAAAAGGAGGTTGTAGGCAGGCAGGAGTTGATCTCTTCTCTCAGGCAACCAGTGACAGGACAAGAGGACATGGTCTCAAGCTTAGTCAGGGGAGGTTTAGGCTTGATATTAGGAAAAAACTTTTCACTGAAAGGGTGATTTGCCATTGGAATGCTCTTCACAGGGAGGTGGTGGAGTCATCGTCCCTGGATGTGTTTAAAAACAGATTGGATGAGGTGCTTAGTGCCATGGTTTAAATGATGAGTGGGTGCTAGTGTCAGGTCATAGGCTGGACTAGATGATCTCAGAGGTCTTTTGCAACCTTGTGATACTGTGATACTGTGATAATATTTCTAATGATGAATGTGCAGTCAATATCTCATTCTGCATCCTAGTCTTTCATTTGTAGGGTTTTCACAGCCTACAAACTGAAGTAATCCTCTTTGTGGCAACTGTGTATTTGAAAATAACATAAAGGTTTGGGTCACTGATCAGTTGCTAAAAAAATTAATAAATTATTGTCATCCAAGAATTGTTCTAGATTTTCAGGGGAACAAAAAAAAGGGGGGGGGGTGGAGAGAAGCTATGACTACCTTAGCTTGAACAACAATATTTTGTGAACAGGCTATGTATTATACTTGCTCTTATTTCACAAATAATAAAAAAAGCCATGTTATCATCCTGTCATTCGAAAGTATTCCATAATTTCCTGTGTTTACAGACTTCCAGGTAGTTACAGTAGTCTCATATATTCAGTGTAGAGAGAAGACAGAAAATAAATGTATTGGACAATCAACGTTTGCCACAGTTGCAATTTAACAATACTTATTCAGGCCACTATAACAGGGGCTGATTTACACTATTAGTGACTGACAAGATACTAATACAATGCGTTTTTTCAACAACCTTTCCTCATTTCTTGCATCTATTCATTGCTCTATATAGAAGCAATAATCGGAACTTTTTAATTTCTTAGTAATTCTCCATACATTTAAAATAATCTTTAAATATTTTTAAGCATGTAATATTTATGACACGCTCATAAAAACATATTTTAGGGTACTTAGGTCTTTGAATAAGCCATTTTGCTGTATTTCTTTTATTCATGATTAGTCATTGCCTGCACAGCACTTCTGGCAATATTCTGACAACATTATGAAAGCTATTTACTTTATTTTATTGAAGCATTTAAAAATGAGACATATTTCTTCACTGTAGGGTTTTTTTTCTCTTTGGCTAGATTTCTCATTTTTATGTAAAATGTCCTGTATTTTGTTATCGTGACTTGCTTTTCCAGTCAGAGACAGTTGCCATTACTGTTAAGAGGTTTTCAAAAATATGAAATGATTATGTGAGATACCAGATGTCTCTGCTCTAGAGAGCGATCCCAAACCAGAACTAATTCTGTTACTTTGGCCAATGTCATCGTTTTGCTGAATTTGTTGAACCAATTGTTGTTCTCGCTGTTTTCTTCGTGTATCTTTCTAGGCCACATGTTCTTTGGATTTTGTTTGTTTAATGTCTACTAATTCTAATTTTTATTCTGATTTAGCACTAGGAGCATTTTTTCAGCCTCTCACACTGTAGCCAATTTTAGCTTTCTTGCAGTTATAAGAGAGAAAAAAAAAAAAAGGGCTGTGCACTCTACCTTGTCAGTGAGTGGGCAGCAGATATTTTCTCTTGGCTTTATGCAGCCGTTTAGCAGATATCCTGCTTGGCTGGTGTTCTTCAACATTACCCCCTACTGAAAAATATGTGTTAAAGGAACAGCTTAACATTTTGTATTATTGTTTGTGGGTTTTAAAACCTTCTATATCTAGCCTTTTAAAGTCTGCTTCCAAGACTAAATAGCTAGCAATTTTCCTCTGTTACACAGAATGCCACCTGGCATTGAATGCTAAGTGGCAAAGGGACAAAAACAAAATTCCCAAAACTATTTTTAAAAGTTTTAAGAGCTAAGTCAGTTCTTTATAGCTTTTATCCAGAAGCCTGAGAGGATACTTTGTTGATAGGTGGCAATGTTCCTCAAGCAAAGATGTATTGGTAGAACTGGTAAATGTGTTGCTTAAAACAAAACAAGGAGGAAATAATTATTTCGTTTTGTCATCATTAGACAGCTTTATCATATTTTTCTTGGAAACTCATGATTGCATAATGACAAGTGCACAGTGTTATTTATTATTTGAATTATGCTGTAACAGGGCTCAGCACTTTAACCCGCACAAAACATGTAAAACAAACCACAGAATCTCAGTGTCTAACTTGGGGCACTCAGTAGGCCTGTCAAGTTAAATAAAAAGAGTCATTGTGAATTTTCAAAGTTTCAAAGTTTCAAAGTATCACAGTATCACAGTATTACAAGGTTGGAAAGGATCTCTGAGATCATCAAGTCCAACTTATAACCCTACACTAACACCAACACTAACATCAACCCATCATCTAAACCATGGTACTCAGTGCCTCATCCAGTCTCCCCTTAAACACCTCCAGGTTCGGCGACTCCACCACCTCCCTGGGCAGCGCATTCCAAAGGCCGATTACTCTGTCCCCAGTCTATAGCTCTGCATGGGATTGTTGTGTCCAAAATAAAGTACCCGACATTTGGACTTATTAAACATTATCCCATTAGAATCAGCCCATCTCTCCAATCTGTCCAGGTCCCTCTGTAGGGTCATCCTACCCTCCAACAGATCAACCCTTCCTCCCAGCTTGGTATCATCTGCAAACTTGCTGATGATGGACTCAATCCCCTCATCCAGATCATCAATAAAGATATTAAACAGGACGGGACCCAACACTGATCCCTGGGGGACACCACTGGTGACCGGCCGCCAATTGGATGAAACACCATTCACCACCACTCTCTGGGCTCGGCCATCCAGCCAATTCCTAACCCAGCACAGAGTGCTCCCATCTAAGCCACGGGCTGCCAGCTTCCCTAGGAGTCTACTGTGGGAGACAGTGTCAAAGGCCTTGCTAAAGTCCAGGTATACCACATCCACAGCCTTCGCCTCATCCACCAGGCGAGTCACATGGTCATAAAAGGAGATCAGGTTGGTCAGGCAGGACCTACCCCTCCTAAACCCATGCTGGCTGTGCCTGATCTCTTGACCGTTCTGCAAGTGCCGCATGATATCACCCAGGATTATCTGTTCCATGATTTTACCTGGGACCGAGGTCAGGCTGACAGGTCTGTAATTACCTGGATCATCCTTACGGCCCTTCTTATGGATGGGCGTCACATTGGCCAACTTCCAGTCTTCCGGGACCTCTCCAGTGAGCCAGGACTGTTGGAAGATGATGGAGAGCGGCTTAGCAAGCTCATCCGCCAGCTCTCTCAGCACCCTAGGATGGATCCCATCCGGCCCCATAGACTTATGAGGGTCCAAGTGGCTCAGCAGGTCTCTAACTTCCTCCTCATGGATTGCAGGAGGGCCATATTTCACCCTGCCCCCATCAACCACTTCAGAAGGTCCAACTGTCAAGCGAGCTGACATCCTTGCTGTTAAAAACTGAGGCAAAGAAGGCATTAAGTACCTCAGCCTTCTCTGCATCTCTGGTTACTATATTTCCCTCCACATCCAACAAGGAGTGGAGGTCGCTGCCGCCCTTCTTTCTACTATTGATATATTTATAAAACTCTTCTTATTATCCTTGACGGAAGTGGCCAATTTGAGCTCCAGCTGGGCTTTTGCTTCCCTGATTTTCCTCCTACACGACTTAACAACATCTTTGAACACGACGTGGCTTATGTCCCCTTCTTTCCATC
This sequence comes from Tapera naevia, assembly GCA_033556795.1. NCBI lineage: Eukaryota > Metazoa > Chordata > Aves > Cuculiformes > Neomorphidae > Tapera > Tapera naevia. The sequence continues at coordinate 4,995,303 of JAUMJJ010000092.1, forward strand.
AATGATACATCCTCTTTTTCTTACTTAGTTCCTTCAGAACCTCCCTGCTCATCCAGGCCGGCCGTCTGCCCCTACGACTCTTCTTACAACACATGGGAACAGCCCGCTCCTGCGCCTTCAAGATTTCATTCTTGAAGTGCATCCAGCCTTCCTGGACCCCCTTTCCACTAAGAGCTATTTCCCAGGGCACTTTCCTGACCAGTTCCTTAAATAATCCAGCATCGATGTTCTGTTCCTGGCTTTTCTTATTACATTGTTTAGAGAGAACTCAATTATCTCATGATCACTACACCCCAGACAGCCTCCGACAGTAACATCACCCACCAGCCCTTCTTTGTTCATAAACAGCAGGTCAAGAAGAGCCTCACTCCTGGTGGGCTCACTCACCAGCTGTGACAGAAAACTGTCCTCAATACACTCTAAGAAGCTCCTGGACTGCCTCCTGCAGTGTTAAATTCCCAGCAGATACCCGGAAGGTTAAAAGTCTCCTAAAAGAACAAGGGCAGCCTCCAGCTGCTTAAACAATAGAAGATCCAAGTCCTCCTCCTGGTCAGGCAGTCTGTAACACACTCCAACCAGGAGGTCAAACTTGACTGCCCCTCTGACTCTTACCCATAGACATTCAACCCGGTCATCACCCATCTCGACTTCAACAGCATCCAGGGTTTCCCTAGTGTAGAGGGCCACCCCTCCACCCCTCTTCTCACGCCTGTCTCTCCTGAAGAGCCTGTAGCCTTCCATGGCAGCACTCCAGTTATGACAGTCATTCCACCATGTTTCCATGATAGCAACTATGTCATAGCTCTCCCGCTGGACCAGGACTTCCAGCTCCTCCTGTTTGTTCCCCATACTGCGTGCGTTTGTGTATATGCACTTCAGTTGGGTTACTGACAACCCCCTTTGAGATGGCTCATCCTTCACAGGAACATCATTTTTGAAAGTAAGGAACAATGAGAGATCCAAAGAGGTATGAAACTTGATATAAAGAAAGAAGTTCTTCTGATAATTGGCAATTGCACAAAAACTCTTGAAACATGGAGTGGGCACTGAGACTGAAGCAGTGTTAGGGAAATACACTTTGGGTGGCCTGGAAGCAAAGCAGAAAGGTGGCTATGAAGTACATATAAAATACTTACAGACTAAGGAGGGGAAAAGTGTTGAGAATGCAAGGTTAAATATTCTTTGGTTTTGAAATCTTGAACTGGATATAGGCCAAATAGAGTCAGTTCTTCTCTCTCTGCAATAAGCCAGCCATGCCGTCCATTCCATGGATTAGCACTCTTTTTCAGTAGAGTGGGAGCTCCGAGTCCGTGTGATGAAGATGGAATGCAAAGAAGAATTTGTTCAGTGGAAATGGGATTTTAATCCTTTTTTCTCCCACTGGCTTTCTTTTTTGTTCTGAAAAGCTCATTTTCTAGCCTGCAGTATAATGTTATTATTTCTTTCCCTCTCACTGTCAGATATGTACAGAAGAACTTTTCTCTCTGTCTCTTTCTCATTCATTGTCTCCATTTTTAATTTTTTTCTTTTCTGTTTTCACAATTGGTGTTTAACAAAATCAGCTGTCTCTTTACAAAAATAAATCATTATTTCCCCCTAAGTTCTACTGAAAACTGTCTTAAGATCAGTTCTGAAAGTCATATATTGTTATAACTAACCGGAAGACACAATGAAAAATACTCAGAAAATTAAATACACCAAAGTTAGGAAATAACATAATAATGAATGTGAAGGATATAAAAAGAAAGTGTGAATGAAAATAGTAACATCATTTACCGTGTGTTGAAATATATATGATATTAAATAAGATATCAACTGTACTATATATATCTCATATCGTATATAGGTTAAAATATGTTACATGTATAATTATATACAATTGTATCTATAAGAATATAAATAATTGTATGTATAAGAATATAAATTAAATATGTAATATAATATATGTGAAATAACATTTTTCCTTTTGAAACATAATTAGGTAGGTAAAATTTATGATATAATGAATGTATAAGAAAATTATGTACTTCTAGCAAACAGTTCTTGACCTTAATTTCTCTCCTAGCTTGGGAACCATTTCCACATGGACAGAACCATTTCCTTCATTGCACAGAGCTAGACATGCTGTTTTGATTCACGATACAGACCTGCACAGCCTGAGTTGCCAGAGTAGTTACAGTAACAGTGGTAATTACTATATACCAATTCTGAAATGTATAGTAATTCTGAATATCCATGTTGAGGAAGGATGGAAACGTTTTTAATTAGGGTAGTTTTCAGATATGCTTTCTAGCTGCTGATGAAATGAGGATTACAACAGACTCAGTCACATAGAATTAAATGGTTGAAAGGAGGAATACTGTCTAACATCATTCCAGCTTTGTAGAATTAATGTATGAGACAGTATTGCAAGGGGATCCTAATGCCTCAAGAACACAGAATTTTCCAGATAAAACATCTCCCAAGAAGCACAGACACAATCCAGGACATCCAGGTAGCTACTGTGCCCGGCACACCCAGATACTCCCTCTGAATGCCTGCGCACCTTATCCCAAAGATCAAGCAGAGGCAGCTGGGTGCACAGGATGAAGCAGGGTATGGTTCTTACACAGCTTTCAGTTACCAGACCTGTACTTAGCTATACAGGGTAAGAGAGCTAAATATCATTGGATTAAGCCAATAAATTGAATTAATTCATCAAATATTTACCACATAATTACAATAATAAATGTATTCTGTTGAGCTTTCCATCATTATTAGTTTAATCACTTCTGGCATTTTACTAAATATATAATGACTTCATATGTTCTGTTAATGGCAAGTCCCCATGTGGCATTTAAAGAAGCTTGCTCAGACTCAGCATGTTAGCGTACTCCCATAGTTCTTCTTTGAATTTGAGAGGTTTTCCATCAGAGTTTCCTCTTTGAATTGGAGAGATTTTCTATCAGAGTAATCCATAGACCTTTTTATATTTCTAGATACAAGTTTCCTTCAAAAAGAGAGAACTGAAAGTTCAACAAAGATATTTGGAACTACATTAATGTATTTTTGGTTTTGACCCAAAGTAGATTTTTAATGTATATTTTATTAACATATAGAATGCCTTTATTAAAAGTTCATAACAAAAACCAGAGATGTTCAGAACTTCTTTAGAAAATATTGCATAATCTTCTGAAACTTCATGAAAACAATTGGAAAGAGTATTTATTATTTTGTATTGAGGTAATATTATGTATATATTTCACTAGATAATTTATAATATCCCAACGGTGGACTAAAATTTCACCTTAATAAGTTTTTGTGTAGTTTTTTAAATATTCATCTTTATTTGCATCTAAATTTTAAAGTTTAGAGAAATGTGTATTTAAAACTTTATATCTTTTGAGAAAGCAACCCCTTGTAAAATCTGGGTTATGATCTATTGTGGCCACAGGTTTCCATCACATACTCCCATTACATTAAAAGTTACACTGTTTTAGTGGGCATTTTTTGTTATTTTCTTTTTGTTTGTTTGTTTTTATATTTTCCTTGCAAATAGTTTTGTGTGGATAGTTCAGCTGAATTGGAGGCCATTTTTTGAAAACTTTGGATGAAGTTCAGTGAAAGGGAAGGAAAAGTTTTTTTCTTGTTTAAATCAAATTCTCCTCTTTCTAAAAAAAAAAATAATTTAATCATTAAAATTGTCCTAAGCTAGAAATTTCTTTTAAACTATTATTTCAGGTGAAGCTTACCAATTTCCACAAGAAAGTAAATTCTCAAGGCAATTTTTTTTTTTTTAAATTGAAGTTAATATTTGTGCTGGTTCTACTGGGCTTTTAAATTATATATTAAGATCTTACATAACAAATTTTTTTATTCTGATTATTTTTAAAGGATCTTCCTAAAACACCTTTTGCACCTGTCATCTGAGAAAAATGTTTTGTTAGTACATGATACTTATGAATGGCTCCCCAAATACAAACGTTCTAAGCACCAAACACATAGAAATTCACTCAACTTCGTAAATACCTTAGCAAGGCACTGAATCAAGCACTGAGTTCTCTAAAATGCAAGTAAGAAATTGTTAACTTCCTAAAAGTTTCAGAAAAAAGAGAAGGGAAGGGAAGGGAAGGGAAGGGAAGGGAAGGGAAGGGAAGGGAAGGGAAGGGAAGGGAAGGGAAGGGAAGGGAAGGGAAGGGAAGGGAAGGGAAGGGAAGGGAAGGGAAGGGAAGGGAAGGGAAGGGAAGGGAAGGGAAGGGAAGGGAAGGGAAGGGAAGGGAAGGGAAGGGAAGGGAAGGGAAGGGAAGGGAAGGGAAGGGAAGGGAAGGGAAGGGAAGGGAAGGGAAGGGAAAAAGAAAAGCGTGAGAATTCTGTAATTCTGAAAAAAAAAACTATACCGAAGAACCTTTTATGTTTTGCAAAGTCAGTTTTATTTCTCCAAATAAAAGTAGTTTAACTTTTATGATGTGTAACACATACAAGGAATGAAAGGACGGCCTTGCATACTTTTAAACCAAATTTAATAATTTACAGAACCTACTGTAAAAACAGGCAGAGTATAACTTCCAAATGTATTACTCAGAGAATGCTCAAATCTTCAGAATGCAAAATTATTTTCACTTCTTGAGAGAAGGATGTCGCAAGGGATCTAATAATGGGTCTTACAACATGATCAATATGATCTAAGTGAGCCATTTACTGGCTGTGCTGTACAACCTTATATACTCGAATAGCTATACGCCAGGATTACATTGGTTAATTTGAATTAGTAATCATGAACAAATCTCTACTGTTCATGTACAAGTAAAATTCTTCTAATTGATATATTATTGCTTATCTCACGTCTCTATTCTGCTGCTGAAAGCAAGGTTGTTCACGTAGCGATTTGCGGTTTCTGCTGAGCTATGCTTCTTGTTTCTTCATCTACAACAGTCTTCTTGTTCTTCTTTCAGGAGTTGTTACAATATTCTTCTTCCTTTTATCTGTAGCCTTGATTTACTTAATTTCAAATGCAGGGTTGCTCACGAACATCTCATACAGATGTTCTTTGTCTTGTAAAAATTCCTCAACAGAAGAATACCACAGAAAGAAGTAATTTTAGCCCCTGTCTTTAAGAACAGGAGACGTCAAGAGTGATTGTATTTTGCAAGAGATTATTTTGAGGAAAGTAACATATTTAAACAGAAAATGCTACTTTTTTGTTGTGTAGTGGTCTGTGGTATTTGCATAAATTGATTTGAAAACTTTGATATTTTAATTCTTCATTTAACTTTACTAAAAAACAGTGCACATAAGGTATGATTAAGTCTAGTTAATTATAATGGAAGAAGTTCTTAGAATGACATTTTTGTAGTGTGATGTGAAGTTTGATTCTCTTTAAAAGTACTTTAAGGAACAATACAAAAATAATGGTGCATAAAAAGATTTCAGGCTATACAATGAGAATGTTTTTGCAACTTGACACATGCACACAAAAATAAGAATGATGATACTACTAAATTTCACTATACTTGAGACAAATTTAAAAGAGTCAGCAACATTACTGCCATCAAGTACATTTTTTTTTTTTGCAAACAAGTATATCTAATTTAGAGTTAAATTCAATTTTCCAACAAATTAAGCTCCGACCAGAACTGGGTAAGGTTGGATAAATAATGGAAGAATAACATTTTAAGACAACATTTCAAGAATAATGAAGCACATATAAAGAAAAACCTAAATCTATTTGAGACTGTCTGCTCAAACTTCTAAAATCTTCATCTGAGGATTCAGAACTGTCAGAGACCAAATATTTTATTGCTTATAAATGAAATAAAATTTCTATTCAGGAATTAATAATAATCAATAAATGGTCATCCCTCAAACTGAGAATACAACTGTAGGCATAAAAGCCTGGTAATTTTCTGTGGTCTGCTCCCGTTGTACTCTCCCAGAATCCTCAGCTGTTTTGCTAGGCCTGTTGAGGAGGACATTCACACCTTGTCCTTTTGCTGTCCATTATTGACCTGTTACCCAGTACTTTGTATAATCCAGTTTCTGAAGTTGCTCTTGTTTTCTGCCTGTACAAGTCTCTGGGCAGCATGTCCCACAAATTCAACACCTGCTATGTACGAACTTTCATTTTATACACAGAATTTCTAGGCTGTTTCATGAAATGTCCCTTAGTTCTGCAAATGTGGGATTTAGTACACAACAGTTCTGCATGCACTTGGGCAACCACTTTAATGACTTTGTAAAACGCCATCATACCCTCCACCAGGCTGATCTTCTCCAAACTGAAATCCTGATCCTTCTAGTTTGTTCTTGCAAAGAAGCTGTTCCGCTGCATGACTGTTTTAGTTTTCCTCTGAGCGAAACTCTAACTCTGCTACATCCTTCTTGAGATGCAGAAAACAGAACTGGACATGGTACGTACAACCCATGGACTCACCTAGGTTTCAAATGCAAGGAGACACCTCTGACCTCTTTTCAGCACCTTTTGGTGATTACCAACATCCTGTTGTATGTTCAGCTGCTAATGCGCTCTGGGCCAATGATTTCAAAAAGGTATCAGTGGTGACTCTCAGAACTCCCTCATGAGTTTTAAGTTTGAGTTAAGCATTGTAAAAGCATTTAATTGTGTTTCAGTGTATCTCTCATTCTGAGCAGAATCATGGTTTCAGTTTTGAATTTTCTTACACTTGCACAGTCAAACAGATTACAAGCCCATGAGTACTAATTTTAAAGCAGAACACAATATAGGAAATATCTCTTCTTGGCCTACACTTCATGGAGAGTCATTTGTGTGGTTTTGCAGAAGGGAAAAAGACAAAATGACAGCATAAAAGCTTTTTAATATAATGTAGAATAAGTTTTCTTTATAAAACTTATTTTTCTTGATATTTTTCTTTTTATTTCCCATGAATCTCTGACATTATGCTGCTGCCACTTAAGAGGCCAGACAGCACCACTTAGGACATCCATCTAATATGTGTTAACTATTTAAAAGAGCCTGAAACAACACAGATTTGGATTCACTTGGCTAGATGAAGCAGTTGGGATGAAGTAGAAAACGAAGGAAGAATTTTAATATTGTTATTGTTCAAGAGCCTCAGAGGAGTGAATTTTTTCAGAAGCCAAAGCTGGTATTATTAGTATTTCACATGTATTCAATACAATCCAAACTGAAAAACTGAACACAAAAAAGATAAGGAGGCTTCATCTGTTACAGTAAGGAAAAAAAGAGCCTGCAATTCTGCTTGAACTTTCTCAAAATAATAGACATACAGGAAATTGGAAGACTGGGAATTTAGCAATTAACTGCAATGTGTATATGGTTGATGGCATTTAGAAAACTCCAAGAGAAAATACCATTTTCCCAAAAGAATAATATTTTTCAGAACTGTAGCCAAGGACAAACAGATTTTCACAACAGTGACATATAAAGGCACAGTAGTGACTCAGGAAAAAAAAAAAGAAAAAGTAGCCTAGCAGCCAGCCAGTCTTAGGCTCATTGTTTGAAAAATAAAGGACAAAATCAAGCATCACAATCAGTACATGAGGAAGGAGGAGGTGGAATGAAGGAATGGGAGTATAAAAGTAGGAATCTAGGAGTGAAGCATAGGAGTAGGAGTATAGAAAATGTGGTCCTAGTTCTGAGATAGTACTTGTTTGATAGTTCCTAAGAATTGCCTATATAAATATTTTTGATCAACAAGTAAATAATTTTTTCCCTGGATTTCACTGCCAATAATGTCTCAATTTTGAAGTAGATTGCTCTTTTCTCACAGATTTTTCCACTGTTCTGAACATTAGTTAAGACCCTTTTCTCCCGCTTGCAGCTCCAACCCTCTATTTCAGTTTTCTCTAGAGAAGTCGAAAATAAATCATTGTACTGGCAAAGAAGAGGATCTAACACAAATGGTGTTTGTGTTCTCCAACATGCATTAACTGCTGAATATAAATTCACTATATAAACATGTACTTTTAGTGTCTTTTATGTTACTTTATTAACAGATCCCTTTGTTTACATTTTTGAGCACCAACATGTAGTCTGCAAATTCAGATCCCCTGCCCACAAGAACACTATAGATGCCAACCATGCTGACACTGTTTTTGATGCAGTTTGATCGTATAGTGATGCAGGAGGTTTTAACCATTATTTTAACTATTTAGTTGTTGCAGATAGTGCCTGCTTATTTTACATTATCACCTGAAAAGCCCAATAAGTGCATAAGTTTTACTATGGCATGTGACCTAATGACCTGTAGGTAGTGGGTTGACCTTGGCTGGCTGCCAGATACCTATCCAGCTGCTCTTTCTCTCCTCCTCAATAGGACACGGGGAGACAAAACAAGAAGGAAAAGCTCATAGGTTGAGATAAAGACAGGGCAATTGTTTACCAGTTACCATCATGAGCAAAACAGACCCAACATGGAGAAGATTAATTTGCTGTGAATTAAAAATGAGTATGATAGTGAGAATCAAAGACAAAAACTAAAAACACTTTCCTACCCACCCCTTCTTCTCCTCAGGCTCAACTTCACTCCTTCACTCCCAGCTCTGCTACCTCCTCGACCGCAAAGCAGCACAGAGGCGTGTCGAACAAGGTAATGGTCAGTCTGAAAGAGCTCATCTCTGCCACTCATTCGTCCTCATGCTCTGGCAGGTGTCCCTCCTACAGGATACAGTCCTTCATTCACTGTTCCAGTACAGATTTTCCCATGTGGTACAGTCTGCCAGGAAAAGACTTTACCAGTGTGGTTCCCCCACAGGCTGCAGCTCCTGCCAGAAGCCTACATCTCCGTGGGCTCTCCACAGACTGCAGATTCCCTCAGAACACAAGCACTGCTCCAGTGTGGGGTCTTCCATGTATGCAGGTGGATATCTGCTCCACTTTCATTATTAATGAAGGGGAGGACAAAGTGGTCCACCATGGTCTTCTCCACACACTGCAGGGGAACATCTGCTCCAGCATCTGCTGCACCTCCTCTACTCCCTCTCCACTGGCCTTGGTGTCTGCAAAGCTGTGTCTCCCATGTTTCTCTCACTTCTTTCATGACTGCTGTGCACTGTTTTTTACCCTTTCTTAAATAGGCTTTCCCAGGGGTACTGCCATCTTGGATTCTGTGCCCAGATATGCCCTGCAGTGGCAGCTGGATCTCCAGGTCAAGCCAGCTGGAACCAGTCATATCTGGCACTGGGCAGCCCTTGCCACTCTTCACAGGAGCCCCACAGGCTCCTGCTGCCAGCACCTGTGCACTGCACCCCGTACAGCATGACATAGCCCCTGCCTCAAGAAATGAAGTGCCACAACATATGTACAATTCATGCCTGACAAATCTGGTGGCCTTTTACAATGGGGCTACAGCATTGGTGGATAAGGGAAGAGTAACCAAAATCATCTACCTGGACTTGTGCCAAGTATTCAACACTGTCCTGCACAACATTCTGGCCTCTAAATTGAAGAGATACGGATTTGATGGATGGACCACTTAGTGCATAAGGAATTGGCTGGATGGTTGCACTCAATGCCTCAATGTCCAAGTGATGACTCGTGAGATCCTTATCAGGACCACTGTTGTTGAACATCTTTATTGGAGATCTTGATGGTGGGATTGAGGGCACCCACCGCAAATTTTTCAATGACACCATGCTGTGTCACAGATGCCATCCAGAGGGACCTTGACAGACTGGAGAATTAGGCCTGTGCAAACCTCATGAAGTTCAACAAGGTCAAGTACAAGGTTCTGCACCTAGGTTGAGGAAATCCCAAGCACAGTTATGGGCTGGGCAGAGAATTGATTGAGAGTAGGCCTGAAGAGAAGGATATGGGGGGTGCTGGTGGATGAGAAGCTCAACATGAGCCAGCAATGTGCACTCACAGCCCTGAAAGCCAAGCATATCCTGGACTGTATCAAAAGAAGTGTGACCAGCAGGTCAAGAGAGGTGATTCTTCCCCTCTACTCTGTTCTCATGAGACCCCGCCTAGAGTATTGCATCCAGCTCTGGAGTCCTCAGCACAGGAAGGACATGGAACTGTCGGAGAGGGTCCAGAGGAGGGCCACAAAGACGACTGGAAGGCGGTGAAGATGATCAGAGGGCAGGTGCACCTCCCATATGAGGACAGCCTGAGAGAGTTGGGCTTGTTTAGCCTAGAGAACAGAGGGCTCAGGGAGACCTTACAGCAGCCTTCCAGTACTTTAAGGTGGCCTATGGGAAAGTTGGGGAGGGGATCTTTATCAGAGAGTACAGTGATAGGATGAAGGGTAATTGTTTTAATCTGAAAAAGGGATGATTTATATTAGATTTTAGGTAGAAATTTTTTATTGTGAGGGTATTGAGGCACTGGAACAGGTTGCCCAGAGAAGTCATGGATCCTGCATCCCTGGAGGTGTTCAGAGACAGGCTGAATTAGGCTCTAAGCAACGTGATTTAGTGGAAGATGTCCCTGCCCATGGGAGGGGGAGTGATTGGAACTGGATGATCTTTAATGTCCTTTGCAACCCCAAACCATTCTATGATTCTAATTATCAGGATGATATAAGGCACACAATGCTTCTCAGTCTTCAATGATTTTATTCTGAAAACTAAGCACAATTTTTATTCATTTTTTTTTTTACTGGCTGTATATTCTTGAAGGTAACTGTTATTATCTGAATAACAGAGGCAAATAGATACCTGCAGGAACACCATTCTCAGAGACAATGTACAGCGAGTGGTAATGGTAATGTAATTCTCTCTGAAAGGAACAGGGTAATTCGTCAGGGAAAGTTTAGACTTGATGTTAGGAAAAAGTTCTTCACTGAAAGGGTGATTGGCCATTGGAATGGGCTGCCCAGGGAGGTGGTGGAGTCGCTGACCCTGGAGGTGTTTAAGAGGAGACTGAATGAGGCACTGAGTGCCATGGTTTAGATGATGGGATAGTGTTAGTGTTGGTGTTAGTGTTGGGTTATAGGTTGGACTCGATGATCTCGGAGGTCCTTTCCAACCTTATGATACTGTGAAACTGTGAAAAAGCAGCTACTGACCACTGTGTTTCTAGCCAGGTCATAGGAGCAAAGAAAACTTATCAATACAATGAATGACCAATATGTAAAGTAAATAGCAGTAACAGCTTGATTTTTTATATAAAATGTTCTTGACAACAAGGTACACACAATTGCCATCACAGTTACTTCTAAAAGGTTGTATTTCTAATAACTCAGTGAGTGCGTACTCAGAAGAGTACAAGATGAGGATATCCTGCACCAAGTAGAACCATAGAATCATCTGGTTGGAAAAGATCTTTGAGATCAAGTCCAACTGTACCTGTCCCCTTACTAAACTACACCCCTAAGAAACTCATCTCTCCATCTTTTAAACACCTGCAGAGATGGTGACTCAACCAGCTCCGCTGTTCCAATGCCTGACCACTCATTCAGAAAAAATTTTTCCTGGTGTCCAATCTGAACCTTCCCTGGTGCAACTTACGGCCATTTCCTCTTGTCCTATCATCTGTCACTTGCAAGAAGAAACTTGATAAATCTTTTGTAGAGACTATGGAGCTGTTTTTTTCCATCCGTTAAGAGGAAGAGAGAAAGAGATAGCAATCATAAAGGTAAAAGAGAAAAATTAAGTGGGTAGTTTAGCAGCAGGAAAATGGAATTAAAACTGCAATTAAATTGCACTGTATATGATACAGGGAACAGAAACATTGTGACTGATCTGAGGTTAAAAACAAATGCCTTCAAGAATCTTGGCAATCTCTCTCTAAGAAGACCACAAACAGGGAGCAAAAATCAACTACTTTGATTTAGCTGTTTATTTTTTCATTAAGTAAAGGAGCAACAGCATGGCTTCGAAAGCAATGCAAGAAGATACTGCATTGGGAGCCTTTTGGAAGACATTTTACTTGAAGAGTCAGTGATCTTGAACAGGCCATGTCTGCTCTATTGCAACTTGTACCTTAGAAGCCCATATGTTATCAATATCATCTGTAAATTATAATATATATTTGGGAAAGCTAAACTATATTTTACCAGGTCATGAAAAAAAATGAACTCATATATTGTAAAGGGAAGTCCCTAACTCATTTTCACTCTTCTGTTTTTTATTTTTACAGCCTCCTTTAATACTACATCATAATTATACCAAAAGCCTAAATGGACAATTTAATTATTTCTTCAGCTCCAGAACCCCTGGTAATATTTGAAATCTCTCACCAAGGATTTTCATTTCATTTGATGTTGACCTGTGACAAGTTTATCTGTTTAGAGCTCAGCTTCTGAAAGAATTTTCTATGGACACAAATATTTCTAGTCATGTGGAATATTTAGCTGAACTTGAGCTTAAGATTATAATATATATTATGACATATATTACTAGAAGCTGTTAACGAAATAAGTAGCCTTTCAGTAAAAAACACAAAACTGTGAGTTTAGGTCTTGCAAATTAGGAATTTTGAATATTTTATATTAAATTACTGAACACTGCTCTTCTTACTCAATAACTACTGAACCTTTATCCAAGTAAATTTGATCCAAAAACAATGTCTATGCTTATTCATGTATCAGGACAGACAGATAAGTCATCTTCTGTTGTTTGACTCTATACCTTTTTCTAGTATCATTAAACACATGCATGGGGTGCCAATCATTCATCTCTTTAAATCCTTATTTGTTTTGTTTTGATTTAATTACATTTAATTACATTAAATTGTTTATTTAATTAAAGTTGTTACTTAGGCAAGAGAAGCAAAGTGTGACATTTTGCAAAAGATTCAGTTAGGTCTGACTAAGCAGCTGGTATTAAGTGAAAAGTTGAAATATAAAGAATACAAGTTTTGGCTTCAGGATTTTCTCTTTGAAATATACACCAAAGATTTTTTTTGAATGGTACTGCTCTCCTAAGCATTGCACACTGCTTGCTTAATGCACTGGATGGCATATTTCATTTAGCAAATGAAAAAGGAAACTAAATGCCACTGATAACATATTATAAAAAAATATTTTGAACTGGATATACATTTCATAAATAATTGCTAATGGCAACAGTGGCGTTTCCAATTAAAAAAAAAAACAACCTGCAGTTAATCTTGTTATATCACTGTACCTTAGAACTGAGTTTTCTCAGAATCTGGTGTTGCTGGAAGAAAAGGAATAATGACATGACTTTTGCATCTGCATAAAGGCCAGGTCTGTAGGAAGGAGTAACCTCCTTCATTCGAACATCTGATGTGCGCAGTTTTAAAAAAAGTAAATTTTGGGCTTAGATTCTATGTCTGAGCACGCTGAAGATTATATATATATTTTTTTTAAAGACAATGTAATACATATGTCAAATAAAATTGTCAGTAGTTGGTTCACTAAAGCAAGTACATACCATGATCTTCTTAGCAACAGTTTAAAGACAAAAGAAACCTGACAGATAACCTCACTACTGCCTGCATAACTTCCTGTCTTTACCCATAATTTATTCACTGAAGCGCTCAATTAATAAAAAGATAATAAAGAGTCAAGAAATTAGTGAAACAAAGCAAATTGAATAGAAAAAGTCAGTGTCTTAAGGGAAGAGTGCTATACAATGCAATACTGTGTTCCCTCCTCCTCCCTCCCCACTAAGAGTCCAAGTTTAAACTCCACTTGCATATTATTTTGGTAGGATGATGTTTCCATTTTCATATTTCTCCATCCATTGTTTACTTATATCTAACAAAAAAAACACACCAAAAACCTAGTCATGATGCATAAAATCTTCTATTGGTATCATTGATATGCATGCCAGAACATATTTAGGATGATTTTAAGTCATACTTAGGCCCTTTTCCATGTGACAGATCATTTGAGGTCATTAAAACCAGAATGTGACTCCAGAACATCAGGAAGTGAAGGAGGAGGGTAGCAGTTTATAATTACCTCAAACATGATAATAGTGACACTGCCATTTCTGTGCAAAGAAATGAAGTATGATGTTTCTTAAAGGCTATGAATTAATTCTTACATGTCTTTAGCTTTTTCCAACAAAGCTGGGAACAACAACACAAATGGCTGTTAACTGTTGAACTAAGCCTTAAAAGGCAAACATGAAGACCACTGCTCTGATGCATTTGGATTTCCAGGCTCCTAAGGGTTATTCTTCCCATGAAAAACACTGCTGCTCAGTACATTGTGCAAGATACTACATGATACAAAATCTGTTTTTCAGTATATCCACAGGGCTTCTCTTTCATCAGTTTTAGCCGTTAATTTGTATTTAAGGTTGAAAAATGAGGCCTCAGTAAATATTTGCTAAGTTTAACAGTCATCAAACAGCCAAAAAAAGAAAGCAAGGTTTTGTATGTTGGAAAAGATGTAGATGGATTTTTTTGCATTTGCTAAGCAAACACATGTTCAAACACATTTGCCTCAGTTCCCTCCTAAAGCTTATGGAGGAATAAACTATATCTTACCTTGAACTGAACCTAAAGTTTCATTCTGGTTGTCTTTTCATCCACAATACATATTGAAACAACTGTATCGCTGAGGTGAAGTAATCAGTTTCCTTCTTATACCTGTGTGCACATATATGTTGTTATATATATGTTGAGCCTTGAATTTGAAGAGTCTGTCATATGAACAGTGGTATGACAATGTTCTAGTGTACCCTTTACAAAGTGCAATTGCATTACAACCAAATAAACCGCATTTCGCACTCCAGCAGTAAATCACTGGCTAACTTCTCTTATTTCAATATTATGTTGGACTTCTAGACTGAGTTTCCAACTCTTCTGAAGCACAACAAGTTTCTGCAACCAGCTATGAAATATCTTTTGACTGCTCAGACTGGGTATTCAACCTTGCTAATAAACTGACAAACCAGAAGTGTGTATATGTGTCAACCAAAAACTCTTTGCCACATTTAAGAAATATAGCTAAAAAACTAAAGCTAAAATGACAGAAAATTTAAAAGTGCCAGGAAAATGTCCTACCTAGAACCCTGTCTGAGGCTAAGAGCCAATCAGAATTGAAATAAAAAAGGCATACTTGTGCCAGTGCCTGTTAATGCCAAAGCACAAGCTAATTCTGAAAACATTTATGTAGTTAAGCAATTCTAGGGAAATGCAACTCAGATTGTTAAGTGTTTCTTCACATGCACACACAGTATCCCTTTCGTATGACACTGATGTGACAAGGCTTCTGAATCTCCAATTTCATTCGAGCGCACTCTAGATAAAAACATGAAGAGAGGGAATGAAGAGAGGAGAAGGAGAGAGTCCCTGTTCAGCAATGTCCAGTGAAACATGTACAATCACAGGCACACGCTTCAGCAGTACCTTTTCCTTTGTTATCAGTATGTCTTTTTGGCTCTTCCAAGTATCTGTGAAAAAAGATGTCTGTGCTGCATATAAACAGAATAATACTGGCTTGCCTGAAGACAAAGGAAGTATCCATGTGTGTTTATTACCTAAATTTCTCCTTCTTTTTCTGATTTCCTACCGTACAATACCAAAAATATAGCCATGCTACTTTCTTGTCTGTTTAGCCATGTGACATAGCTAAGCACTCATTTTGGAGGAAAAACACAACCTTGTTCTCAGTCAAACCCCATGGCTCAGTCTAATTGATTTCATTTCTGTCCAAAGCATATGTAGAGAGAACAGTATTATAGGCTTATTAAGTAATCAGCATCCTTCAGGCATGCATGTGCACATTGTAAACCAGAGCTTATCACAAACTTCATAACTTACAATTATCAAGATGTCATTAATTCTTATAATAATTCCCTATTGCAAATACAAAACTTCATAATAAGATGCACCTTTTTTTCTTTAGCATCTGGGATTTTCTTCATGGACATGTAAATGGAACAAGATTAATTGTATGCATGCACAAACATTAAATCCTATCTTTGCCACTTGGAAAACTGTTAAGTACCAAAATATACATGCTAATGCACATTATGTTATAAATGACAAAAAAGCTATGAGAATAGTAAATACTTAGAAAGCAAATGAAATAGTCTAGTTCTCTCCATTGTTAGCAGCAAGTTACCAGAAACTGAAAACTGGTACTTCATTATTGTTAATTGTGTTTTTACCTGACTGATACTTCACCATCAGAACAAAATCCGAATTTTCTACTTATTTGAATTCAGTGGAACAGCAGAGGGAGGTCAACACTTTTCCTCATAAATCTTACAGAATAATTATTATCTTCCTAGCATAAGCAGATATTAATGGCAAAAGTTCCCCCAACCCGCTCCATAAATACAAGAGTTTCAATATGCACTGTAATTAAAAATATAGCTACAGTTGTTTTCAGTATCCAACCTAAAATTTACCAACTGATTCTTCTGAAAATTTCACAGTCTTTTCAAAGTTGTAGATCCATTAAACATTCTTTACTTTGAGGTAAAAAATCAACTTCTTGCAATCTATAAATATATAAACACCAAAACAAAACCAAAATTTCAGAGTTTTTTTGTTTAGATTTAATGTAAGGTCATGCAAAACAACATTTCAAAATATAACTGCATTAGGAAGCAGGCTCATAGAAATAGCGACTCCTTATAGCCTACCTCGTTATTATACTCACACCAAGGTAATAAATGGCTTTTATCCAAATACGTATTTAAATCATCTTAGTACTCTATATAACTCTCTATATATGCCCAAAGCAGCATTTTTAAGTGTTGAGAAGTCTCTTTTCTCTCTCTTTTCAGACAAACTAAATCAGTCATGTTATCCTTTTCCTGACTGATGAATTTCCATAATCCCCTCAAATATTATTATAGATTCACCGATCTTCATTAAACAAATAGAGCACTATCTAAATTCAATGTTAAGTGCAGGGGAACTTGACTAATATACAGCAATCGCTATGCTACTGCCATTAGCTCTGCATCTCAGGCATGAGAATTTTCCATTTCTGCCCATAATCAGTTTCACAAATCATCCCATACTGGTTGAGGCAACATACTATCTGGCTGTCCTACAGTTATAAACTGAGGTGATAGCTATAACTAAAGTTATATAATTAAAGTTAAAACTATAGTTATAAACTGAGGCTTACAATACAATCCACGTTTTTATTTCAGTATGTAACCGAGTGCCTCAGTTTCTGCATATAATTTTAAAATGGAAGCCAGTTATTTGCTATCTTCTGACTCAGTTTTCTCCACTATTTCAAATACATTTGCAGGAATCTTACTTTCCTCAAGTATTTGTGAAGACTTCACATAAGACTTAGAGAAGACCATTTTTTCTTAGTACTACAAGCTTTTCTAATGGATTCTCACATGCAGATAAAAAGATACCTCCACTGTTACTTTACTTCCACTTAAAGGAAGATACCAATTAGTTGTTATCTGAAGATCCTTCTCTGCACTCACTTTAAAACAATAAAGTATGGAAACAGTCTCCTAATGGACTTTGGTTACTATTTCATAAATTTATATATAGCAATAAAACCCACTTAATCGCCCATACAAAAATGTAATTGACTAGGTCATATTTTTTATCCTCATGTCACATCACTTAAGCATTTCCCTTTGTTTTTCATCAAGAGATCTGGTAGTAATGTGTAATAGATATTGATGCTCCTGTTAATACAAGATATAAATCATATAAAGCATATACAAAGTACAGGATTCATTACTGAAGTTCCAGATTCTTGCAGTGAATTTATATTTGAATTGCATGTTGAAAAGGTGATTCTAAGAAGTACTCTTACATGAAAAAAGAGTATTTATTTTCTGTTCATCTTCACTAGAAAAATATCACACTACTTCATGATTTTACACACTCACTGTATGTGTAAGTTCTGCAGAAACAGGTATTTGCAGTTTTTGAGCTGTGACTTGTCAGTTTGCAGTCACATACAAATTAATTTTTACACTGAGTTTTCTCCATTTATATTTTTTTACTTTTTATGTTTGCTGCCATTTAAGACCACTGGGAGAAAACACTTATATAAACATAAGAAAACTCAAATGCATTGTCCCTTTGAACCTTTTCCTAATGTTAGACTCCATCTGATTGTGGAAGGATACCTGAATCTGTAATGATAATGTGTGGTATCTAAAGGAATTGCACCAAGAATATCCAATTATTATTTACTTTGCTATGGAATTATTCAGGCAGAACAAAATACAAGTATTTCTACTTCCAGTGTTCTGTAGTGGTGATCTCTTTATATTCACAGTTACATATTCTGTGCTATTGAGTACTCGATCCCAGCTGGAATATTTTGCTTGCACTGAAATACATACTTTTGAAAACCCCAAATTTTACTGAATACCCATCTTTTGAGTAGGCATTGCTCAAGTAAAGTAACTGAGGAAACAATATAACACAAGCTGATAATTTTTCACTTCACATACTAAGCTTTGTGTAAGGTTGTGAAAAGTATTGTGGGGTGCTTTGGTTTGGATTCATCTTCCATTATAAAATTACAACCAATGAGCCAGTTATCCTTAGATCATCTAGTGACATACTTTGGATGGAAAAAATACAACTTCAGCTGATATGCTCTTTGGATGATGGAAGGAATTACAAATAATACTTTCCAATGAAATACTAGAAGAACTACTTCTATCTGGGTAATGTGTAGTTCTTCTCTCCCTGTCTTGTGACACAGAATGAAATAAGTTGAGAATGATGGCCTACCAGATAGGTTCTAATAGTTAGACTGTTTCTAAGCATGTACTATGAAATATTTACTGAACAAACTGGAAGGTTGACCCCATTGCAGTCCGTATCTTAAAAAGAGCTCAGGGTTCTGATACTACTATGTGTGATAATGAAAAACAGCATAACTCCATTGGAGATGATGGAGTTATAATAGCATATGCCTAAGAGCAGACTGTAGGAGAACAGTAAAGTTAGAAAGGAATACTTGAGATCTAGATAAATAATCTAAACATCTAACGTCATTAACACTTAGCAACCCAGCAAAGCATGAGATGTCCTCCTGACTGCAATGAACCAGTCATTATACAAAATCTCTATAGGTAAGTATGCATGATGAAATAGCTAAGAGTAACTTACTTCAGAGTTGCACAGAAATAGAAACCCCATAAAGGATAAAAGCTGTCTTGGAAAAAAAATGCTAATTCAAGAAGCTGAAAGAAAAAGGTTTCATTGAATGTGAAGAACACAAGAAAAAAGAATAAAAAGTATCTTGACAGAAACGGCAGCAATTCCTATGCTGCCAAAATATACATTTATAATTTAGGTCACAGAGGAGGAGTATCCCACAGACTGGAACCCTGGAGGAACAGTTTATCATAGACTTTGTTGAACTTTTGGGAGGAGGTTTTATTCTATGTAGTTATCAAATAATCAAAATACAAATATGATAGCCTGGATAGATAATTGACATCCATTTAACAACGAAAACAGTAGTAAACAATAGGACAAAAGTCATCACAAAGGCAGCAGATGCTAATATTGAACACTTATCTGTTTTTACTGAGCTAATGTAGTACAGCGATATTAATTCATACTGTACCAATGTAATGATGTAATTTGTGTCATATGGCTATGTCGAGTGGGTTTTTTTTCCAGGGCTGGAATTTATGATCTTTTCCACCAGAGCTGTACAGACCACATGGGAACAGCTGGCTCATGCAACTGATCGAGTTGCTTATTGCCATGGAAAAAGTGGTCTGGACCCACCTGTGCCTACTGGCCATTTGTCTTGAGCAGGCTCAAAGGGTCAACTGAACCTTTGGGAAGCCAATGCAATTTTTTTAAAACTAAAAGCAAACTAACTCAGGAAAAAACCACACAAATAATAAAACAGTTCCATCCAGAGTTAAGGAGCTACATCAGCTGGTAAAGGGCTAGGGATAGCTGAAGAGAGGAGTGAAGGTGAGACACTGCTGGGCAGAGAAGGGAACTACAGGGTGCTAAAAGGGCAGAGGTCTCCCTCTGCCTGTACTGTCCCATTTGCCTGTGCTGACAGGAGCAGGACCTGACGCCCATCTCTCTGCCCAAGTGTGCCGCTGACTGGAGCCATCTCACCCACAGCACCTAGCAGGGGATATCTGTGTCACTCTTGTCCCTGCAGCTGCCACTGCACCTTCCCTCCCCTTCTGTCTGCTGTCTCCAGGTGAAGGATAAATAAGCTGTGGACAAGCCTTCATCCAGCCTCAATCTCAGCATATCACCCATTGGCACAGACACGAGGAAAGAAATAGCAGGCCACGAGGTGTTATTTAGAGAGAATTTTCCCACATCCCCAAAGCGTGGTTTCTTGGCCTGTATCAGAAAGAGCGTGGCCAGCAGGACCAGGGGAGGGACTGTACTCGGCACTGGTGAGGCCGCACCTCGAGTACTGTGTGCAGTTCTGGGCACCCCCAGTGTGAAATGGGCCCAGTGGATTTAGGGGCCGCCTGCCTGTGCCAAGGGGCCACTTCCAGAAACCACGCTTTCTTGGCCACCTGGGCCACTGCTGCCTCATATTCAGCTGCTGTCAGCCAGGTCTTTCTCCGCCAGGCAGCTCTCCAGACGCTCTTCCCCAAGCCTCTGGCGCTGCATGGAGGAAGAACAAGCGAGCCTTCGTCCATCCCCGAGCTCCACCTAACGCTGGCGAGCACAGACATCAGGAAAGAAACAGCAGGCCGTGAGGTGTTACTTAGGGAGCGTTTTCCCAGCCCCCGAGGGTGGTTTCTGGCACGGGAAGGAGGCCCGTTCCGCGGCGGGACGGGCACGAGGCGCAGCGGCGCTGAGACCCCAGGGCCCCGGCCGAGGGACAGGGGGCGGCGCCGCCGCTCCCAGCACGGCGGGACGGGCGGGCAGCGCGCGTTTCGACCGGCAGGGGGCGCCGCCGCCGCGCCGCGGGACGGGGTGGAGGGGGCCGGGGCGGAGGGGGCCGGGGCCGCCAGGGCTGGCACCGCGCTCGTGGGTGCGGGCGGAGGCGCTTTCGGGGGTGGGGGATAGGCATTCCCGGCAATGGGGACTCTCCTCTTAGCTTTACACGCACGCATGCGCACGTGCAGCAACGTGCGTGCTTCTGGCTGCGCTGCAGAACCGCGAAGGCTCATGGCGTGCCCGGCGCGCAGCGCCTTCACAGACTCATAGCATGGTTTCGGTTGGAAAGGGCATTAAAGCCCATCCAGTTCCACCCCCCGCCATGGGCAGGGACACCTCCCACCAGACCAGGCTGCTCAAGGCCCCACCCAGCCTGCCCTTGAACACTTCCAGGGAGGGGCATCCACAGCTTCCCTGGGCAACCTGTGCCAGTAGCTGTAACGTGCAGCTTTTCTGATGGCTTCTCTTCCCCCTGCTAGCCCGTACCGCCTGCACTCCCAGGGTGCGATAGGATGTTACACTATCACCGACTGAGGCTGCAGCAGGCGCTATAGTTCAGAATTCCCGCTGGGATTTTGTAAGATTTGGCTTGCTGAAACTGTTAATTAATAAAGGCGTGTCATAAAGAAAAAGGAGTATCTGGTACTTAGAACTGCAAAGGAAAACACAAAACAACACTGAGGCTTTTGACCGCATCCAATATTGTGATATAACACACATGGCGTGCATGGCAGCGATGCTACACATACCGTATGTCTCTACAGACCATCCTTCCACTGATGTTGAGAGAAAAAATCAGTGGCATCAAGAGGGCATTTGAAGAAAAAAAGGATATCAAGGAATTCTTAAACTTTCTTCAGAAATAAGTCATCACTAAGAACCGCCACATGAAAATAGGTAAAAGGAAATACTTTAAAAATTTCACATAAAGCAAATGAACATACAGGTTTTTTTAACCCTTCCCTCATCATTGGTCTAAGCCTTAGGAACTTGGCAGACAGATTTTACTTTGAAATAAATAACACTGGGAGACTTTCCGAAGACAATTTGTTAAAGCAACACATACTGGAACAAAGTGATTATATCAGTTGAAAGAAATTGCAGATACTGGGTGTTATTCATTTAACACATACAGAACCAGCAGATAGCCTTTGTTTGTTGTTCTAAAAAAAAAAACACACAGAAAATCCAAACAAATAAACGATTAGAATGGCATACTGGAAGGATAATTTGCTCTACTTGACATACTGATGGCCTCTAAATTAACTGCAAGCACTCACAAACAAGACTGAGACGTACTTGTGCATAGCACTGTGAAAATATCTTCCTAATGCACAATGACAATCAAAAAGTACTTGCAAGATATTCCATTGCTTAAGATGGGATGCTGACTAATTATGAAATCCTGCAATGTTGCTATATTGCTGTTCTACTGTGAGTACCAAGGTGAGGCACTGTTCAGAACCTGTCAAAGCATCACAGAAAACATATCCTGAGCAGAAGAGACAGAGGAGAGTGATAATAAATATCTTTGGGTATATGGAAAGAATAAATTAAAAACTGGAATACACTAGTGCACAGAATGATACAGAGATGAAAAAATAGCGAAGTGGTTTCCCAATCTTTGCTGACTTCTGAGGAAGAACACCAAAAATGCAGGGTGTTTAATGTCATACTTTGCTCCCTCCATCAGTCTCACTTTTAATTTCCTGCAGCAGGTAAGCAAGATTAAAACACCTCACAGGCAATGTGTTGCTATGAGCCATGTACTAGAGACTACTTGGACAGAGGAATACAAGATTATTCATGCTACAAGGGAGGCTTATCATATCTGTCCAGGATTAGATAACAGTATGGACAGTATCTATGTATAATAATTATCTCTACAAACAATAATAGTGTCCTGTCGTTTGCTGATATTTCCTGTTAGGATAAAATATTTATAAAGGCTATTTCAAGTTTCAAAACAAAAGCTAACCATTATGGAGATGAGGGCTGGAAAGAAATTTCCTCATAGGTTTATTATCATGTAATTGTCCATAATGGGGGTTCTTCTGATTTCCACTAAGTCACAAAGAAAATGGGTAAAAGAGCAAATAATGGCTATCTGCTGATCCCAGATCAGGTCTAGATGGCTCATCTATTAAAAATATGAAGATATTTATTCAGCAGAGATTTAATATCAAATTATGTCAACAGGAGCAGTACATACAGATGAAATTTCCAGGCCCTGGGGTGTGTTTTCTTCTTAAAAAGGAAAAATTAAATGACAGTTCGGCATTTGAGGTACACACTGTGTTCGTCTTCCACATTGAGTATATGAAAGACCTGGTTAAGAAAGTTGAATCAGACTTCACCTACTGAGGAATGTTACAATCCAGTCTGAGGTATGTAGTTTTCAATAGACCACTGTGCCCTCAATTTGCAGGAGGACTTTGATGCAGTTCACCCAGAAGTCGCAAATTCATTGACCCATTCATACCTTTCCTTTAGACATGGTATCAGAAGATGATTGCTGCAGACTTGAACATCATGTACCAGTGTTCTAGGCACAAAATGGTTGTACGCCCATTGCACAGATCTTGTGACCTGTACCATATACTCATGTTCACCTTTTTGGGCCATAGATTTTAGATGAAAACACTGGTGTGTTGAGAATTAATTTCACGAAGAAGTTTCCCCCCTGTCATCACTTATACATGTTTTTAAGTCAACTGACCCTTTAATTTAGTCTTTAGAAATCTTTATTGAATTTCATATTAATGCATTAATCTGGGGCCAAAAGATAGGTAAATACACAGATATACCTACATACAAGTTTTAAAATCACAAAGATGGTTTAAATGAAATACCATTTTTTATTAATAACTAGGATTACACAATTGTGACTAACACTTATGTATTGATTTACTGGAATAAAGAAAAGTAATTATAAAAAAGATTCCAAGTTCTAGTAATATTACACATAAAAACTCTCTATATATCTATGTGGAAATGATGCATTTTTTAAAATAGTGAAAAAAAATTTCCTGCTCTAAAACTTGAGTGACTGTATTATTTTCTGGATCATTTTATTTTCGTATTTCAATTCCGTCGTAGTCTTTCGACTTATGGTGCACCCTACTGTCATATTGTCAGTGCATATGAAGAGTTTTTAAAAAGAGCAAGTGAATTTCAGAATAGATGTCAAGAGGTGCTGGAAAGGACATCACAGCTGAAGCTAGAGGACAGCGATTGATGCACCCCTCTACCCACTTTACAGGCTAGTATGATTTTCCAGCAGATCTTTCAACATTCCTAGATACAAAGTTTAATACGGAGGTGGACAGACCAAGGGCAGGGGTAGGAATTTTGCAAGGAGTTTATGAATCCACAAAAACTAGAAGCTGTACCACGAGGTCCCCATCACATTGTGTGTGATCACCCCTGGGCATACTGGAGCCTCTCTGCAGACAGCTAGACTGGCACTGGGACAGAGGCTGGGCAAGGGCAGGCAGTTACCAGCATTGGCAGAAGGGAGGTTACAATAGTGGAATGTAAGACACTGTGTTTCGGTTCCTTCCAGTGAAGCCAGAAAGCATCCAACTGCTCTTGTGGCAAACACCTTTGCTCTCCCTCAGCCATGGCAATGGCAGAACCACCCGTTATCAGGACTGCAGATGCCAGAACTTCCCAGCGCCCCGCTTCAAGCCTCCATCCCAGAAGGTGGAGAAGGTACTTCTCCCCTCCTTTTCTCTTCCCTTCTTGTCAGCTGTCGCATTTCCCCCCCTGTCCCTGCCAACCCAAGTCATAGAATCACAGAATAGTTTGGGTTGGAAAGGATCTTAAAGATATCGAGTTCCAAACCCCCTGTCAAGGGCAGGGACACCTCCCACCAGCCCAGGCTGCTCAAGGCCCCATCCCAACCTGGCCTTGAACACGGAGCGGGCATCCACAGCTTCTCTGGGCAACCTGTTGCCAATGCCTCACCACCCTCATCGTGAACAATTTCTCCTTAATGTCTAATCAAAACCGTCTCTTCGAGCACGGGCGCGCCGCAGCAATGTGTATCCCCGACTGAAAACAAAGGAAGCCAAATCAAGCACGACGCCTGGCGTTCGGGAAAGCGCTGGCCGGCAGTACGAACCGGAGCGCGCTCCGCTCCTCGCAGCCATTTGATGCGAGAACGCCCCGCTCTCTCCCGCCGGCTCCCGCCGCGGGGCGGGCGGGGCGGCCCTGGGGCAGGAGGGGTGGGGGGGCGGCTCCCTCAGCCGCAGTCGCCCCCGGTGCGCGGCAGCGCGGGGGGAGAGCGGGAGAGGCGGCGGGAGAGGCGCGCCGCCATATTCCTGCTGCACCACGCCCGCGGAGCCAAGCCATTGAAAAGCCGGGTTCGCCCAGTCCCTGCCCGCCGGGCTGCCCTTGCTCCACGGCGGCTCGGCGCCACTGCCCTCGCTCTCGCCCGTGCTGGAGGGGCAGCGGCGAGCGCGGCAGCGCCCGCCGCGCCGGGCAGGGCGGAGGGAACGAGGGTCGGCCGGCCGATAGGAAGCGCCTTCCCGCAGCTGGGGAGCTTTCCCCCGCAGCTGGGAAGCTCCGTCCCACCGGGCGGCAGCTGGCTCGCCCGCCCCCCGGGATCTGCACTCCCGCAGCAGGGAGATGCGTGTGCGGCGCGGAGGAGGGACCAGCGGGCGCTAGCGCTTCCATAGGGGGTGGGGTGGTCGCTCCAGAGGGCGGAGGGTCTGGCGTCGTCCGCCAGGGACGCTCGGGGACCGCGCTGAGTGCGGGCGGGCGGCGGCGAGGGACGCGGAGCCGAGGGGCTGGGCCGGGTATCGCTGCCGCTGCTGCAGCCGGCGCGGTGGATGTTTCCATGCTGCTCGGTGCATGATTTAGGGGAGAGGAGAAGTTGGCAGCGGCGGGTGTCGGCGGCGAGGAGCGGGGATCCGCGCCGGCAGCGGCCCTGCCTCATTCTCCTCGCCCCTGCGTGGCAGCGGGCGACCGCCTACGCTTGCCCTGCGGCGACCGGCGGAGGCTGCCGGACACGGGCCGCCTGTGCCCGCCGGGGCCGGTGCGGCGGGGCGCGAGTGTGCGAGAGTACGTGCGATTTTAGGGGGGGTGGGGGCTGCGTCTGTACCAGTTAGGAAGAATGACTCTGGAGTCCATCATGGCGTGCTGCCTGAGCGAGGAAGCCAAGGAAGCCCGGCGGATCAACGACGAGATCGAGCGGCAGCTGCGCCGGGACAAGCGGGACGCCCGCCGGGAGCTGAAGCTGCTGCTGCTGGGTGAGTGCGGGCATCGCCGCCGCCCCGGGCTCCCTCCGGGTGGGCTCGGTGCGGGGGGGTTGGAACGTACGGCCTTCCAACATGGAAGGATGGCGGGTGAGCGGAGGGATGCGGGGCGAAGGCAGCGGTGGCGAGGGAGCGGGCTGACGAAGGGGCCTGGGGCGGGTCGCCCGTGTGGGTCTCCGGTGGTGGCGGGGCCAGTGCCCGCATTGTTCTGCGAGCCTCGGAAGGCTGTTGGCTCGCTGTCTGCCTCTTATCGTGTTTGGGGTTTTTTTTTATTTAGTAAGGGGCTTGTGCTAAGATTGCAGAGCGGCCTCTTGAAAGGAAAGGGATCTGTAAAGCCTCGGATACACTGGCGAAGCTGAGGAGTAGCCTGAAGTATGTAGGGTGACAGGATCTTTAATACCTTTGGAATCCACCCATTGGCCAGGAAGTAGAATCTGTTGTATCGTTTCTTTTTAATTAAAGCAGAGGTTGTTGGTTTTGAGCCGCAAATATGCAATGATTATCAAATATAAATTTGGCTTGTGTTAAAATAAGCCCTCTGAATTAAAAGTATACCTGTCCTTTTCCTCCACTATCTGGTGTGGTTCCCGTGGTGACACGGCTCCTGCCCTGGGGCTCGCAGGCCGTGAAATGTCTGCACTGCTGTCTGGTGTGTGGAGGAGTGGGGATGTTCCAAGTGAACGCGGGGTGTTTATGCTGAAGATTTTTGTCTTGGCCCGTGTGTGAGAGGAGTGATTTGTGCTGGGGGAGTAAACTGCCTGTTCGGTGAAGTAAGGAGAGTCCAGAGGAAAAGTCACGGAGTAAGGTTTTGGTGCTTCCATACGAATACACTATTTCCTGCGAGTTGTCTTATGGGTATGGAAAGGGGTGTTGGGGTCCTTAACTGGTGTGGGAAAAGAGTGATAAAGACAGATGCAGTAATAACATTGTCTCATTTTGGCCTGGTTTTGGTCGATGGAAGTGCATGTTGTGACTATTTCAAGATTCAGAAAGAAGATAAAACCAGGGGATAGACAGCTTGCCTTGGCTTAATTTTATGGATGGTTTATTACTTAATGAAGTACACTTGCTTCTGCAGAGGCAGTTGGCATATTTGGCTTTTTGCTGAGGTCCAAGTTGTTTCTGTATTTTCCTGATTTTACTAGCAGTAGTGCTTAAGGCTTTTTTTCCCAGGTTTTCAAAAATCTGTGAAATTTCCTGAATGAGACCAGTACACATCACTCGGAGAATGAGTTCAGAGATCCTCTTCTGCAGTCAGTGATGCAGAGCTTGCACTGCTTTGCAAGGCCCTCGCACTGGTAATGTGAAGTGCAGGAGTGAAGTCCAATTGTGGCATCACTTTGGACCAGATGGGGTGTAGTGACTTGAGGGAGCACAGGGGAGATGCTGACTTGTAGAAGGTGTTGGGGGAAAACTGTTGCCTTCATGAAAGGATATGCTTGCATTAGCAGCATCAATGCAAACCAAAAGTTCTGACATACTCGTGAGGGCGTTGAGTATAATGTAGCAGAGACCAAGAGGGGTGAACATGCATATTTGGATAAAGAAACCAGCACAGAAATTGTTACCGTGAACGGTAACAGTTGTTACTGGGCTTCTGCTTTGTCAAGCTCCGTCGTATGTTTGTGTGTGCAGCTGTTTGGATTAATACTTAATGATCTCATCTTGTAAATTGCAGTATAGTGGTGAACCACTTTTGGAATCGTGGGACTGGGTAGCAATTTGAGTTTCAATTTATAAACAAATTTTGAGGAAAACTTTTTTGTTAATGGGTTTATGTCAGGTATCTGACAACACTTTTTTTTAGTCACCCTTGCGGATTCCCCAGCATAGGCAGTTGCTCCGTTATGAAGTTTGAGTAGGTCATTCACATGTTTATGAGACAATCAAAACAACTTCAGATTAGAAAAGTAGTAATTAAAAACAGTGAGGCTGATAGCAAAAAGGCCATTTGAAATTGCTTAATCTTTTTTAAAAGAATTGAATAGGTCTTTATTCTCCCATTATATGGCTTTTTCTCTCAAAACTTAAATTACTAGCGTTAAAAAAATAAAATTTTATATAAACATGTGCAAACATGGTTTTAGTTTAGTGTTGGGCTTGTTTTCCCTTTTTTCAGAATTGCCAACTTCTCAGTCCCACTTTGTAAAGTATTGTGGGACTTAAAAGCCTAAGTGGGTTAAAGGCGTTTGAATATGGAACTGAGGCATATCCTTCAGCTCATAAGGAGAGTACTAGTACAGTTTTAAGCTAAGCCATGCATAATGTTCTTCAGACTTGTTGCAAATGTAAGGTGAAAGGTATTAACTCTGAAGGTTTTAAGGCACAAATAAGTGTATCCATGCCAGATTGGTTTTAAAAATTGCGTATATAGCAGTATGTAGCAAATATGAATAAAATTTCTTTATTAGAAGAGAAGTTTTTTTTCCTGTTAATTTGTGGAAGATACAGTGCTTAGGTGCAGAGTGAGTTAATTTCCTAACTCTTACTGTGTAACGTGCACACACACAGTGCTTGGTGCACCCTTTTGTGTATTAATGATGAATTTTTTTTTCCTGGGATCAAAGAGTTTAAAATGCTGTCATTTAAGGAAAACTGTTACTGCATGCTGAGATTATTTTTAAGTATTAGTTCAAAAATAAACCATCTCTGCGATTAAACATTGACATACCACTTTCAGGTACTTTGTTGGACATCATTGCTTAATTCATGGAACAGATTAGAATAGGACAAAGTGGTTTTTTTACTATTGTAATTCTGAAAAGTCGGAATTCAGAAATACATACCAAAGCATATTGCAGAGACATAGTAGTAGTTCTGCTAGCACAACTTGGCTACAAAGTCACTTTGGAATAATTTCAGTCTTTCACTGAATTTGGTTTTAATGTCATGTATTTTTTCAAATTTTTCTGGATTTCATTACTGCTGAAGACTTTGTAAAACCCTATGATTGTTCTCCAGAGCTTGCAGTTGTTAATATCCATTCATTGTTTGCTGTTAGCTGTAAACACACTTCTATTGTTTTTATAAAACAATTTTTTAAAATGTAAAAAAGAGGCACTTTGATGTTTTATATTCATATG
Organism: Tapera naevia; assembly: GCA_033556795.1. Lineage (NCBI taxonomy): Eukaryota > Metazoa > Chordata > Aves > Cuculiformes > Neomorphidae > Tapera > Tapera naevia. The sequence goes on from JAUMJJ010000092.1 coordinate 5,024,378, forward strand.
TGCTGAACAAAATGTACAGTTTTCTGCATGCTTGTATTTTACACGTGTATATATGTATTTTTTTTTTGTTAAGCTTTTTAAGAGCCATGTGATCTAGTTCTTAAGTATTTTATTTTGCCTGTTATCCATGAAATTTTTGCATGGCTTCAGGAAGCAGTATTTGGCCCTGCATGATAAATTGTAGCCATAAGCCTTCTATCCTGGATGTCCTCTGACTGTACACTCTAATTATACTCTGATTTTTCTCAGTGGGAAATGCCTCAAGTATCTAAGAAAGTAATCTAGCAGTATCATGCTAGGTGGCTACCCTGTGCCTACATATCTATAAACCTTAGCCAGATTAAATACTGGAGGTATATGACACTCTTTGCTACTTTGTGGTGTATTTATTTGTGGTGTCATGTGTAAAACGTAGTTTTTTAGAAGTAGGTGTTACTTATAGTTGAGGTAGGTAGAGCTGTCAGTGAAGAGAGCTGCCTGATGTGAGTGTCCTTTTACTGTCTTACGCGTTATCAAAGGAATCAAGTGGAAGATAAGACATTTGAATTAGTGTGAATGGCAACCATTCTTACATAGAAAGATGCTTTTTGAGCATGAAGTGAAAATCCAGCAAGTATGCAAGGTATATGTGTGTATTTATTTTCTGATATCTATGTCAGCTGCATTAAAGATTTACATGGACAACTTCTTGAATTAGCAAAGACTTAGTCTTTCTCTAGATGAATTGAAGAGGAAGTGGGTCCATTAAGCCAACAATGGAGTACACTGTTTTTATATAACTTTTTCTTCAGCTAGATAAACAAGCAAGCTTCTTTATTTTCCCGTGACTTGTATTTGTATCAGTCTGTCCTACTTGCACTGAGCACTTTAAAATAACTTTGGGTAGTTACCACAGTACATATTTACAACTGTAAAATGAACAAATAGGTAATGTAAATCTTGATACCAACGACATTGGTAAATATCTGTTATCTAGCCGAAGGTGATTCTAAGAAAATATAATTTCTTTCTGGATGCAAAACTTGTTTGTTCATTTTTCTCTAGACATATCTGACTATATAAAATTAACTGGGGTTTTTTGGAGGAAAATAATCATCTGATATCAATGTGATAACATATGAAGAACATATGTAGAACATATTTAACTACATACTTATTTATATTGCATCACAAAGGGATATTTTGTCTGCAGCCATTATATGGAGTATTTTGCTGTTTTGGTTTTAGTACTTTTAGAAGTCATCTACACCCACTGAAGTTGATAGGAACTAGGAACAGTGAAATAATACTAACTAATTTAATGTTATTCTTATGTCAGAGCCAAGTGACCTCAAATTTGTATCTTGTGTTGGCAGATGATATTGAATTAATGCAGGAGGGAAAACAATACGCTGAACAGAAGTGTCTGTTGAGAATGGGCATTTGAGCGTATGCTGCGAAGTTAAGACATTCTACTTTTTTTAGATGCTTCAAATTATTTTTATTGGTGTACAGTGGCACGGGCAGTTTCACAGGGGAAAAGCATTTATTTTGAAAGAATATTACAGTCTGTAGCAAATGAATCCCACGAAGGTGTGAAATAACATTGTAAGATAGATGTGTGAGTAGTAGAAATTAGCTTCATTACAGTAGTAGGGTAGTTTAAACACTGAGCATTTCTTCATGCCCTACTGAATAGTATAAAATACAGGAAAAATCTGTTCTTGCACTCAAGCGCTACTATGTATGAACAGCTGTTTTTAATAAAATTATGAAAGATTGTCAACGTTCACTGTTTATTTAATTATAGAATCTCTGACTGTCAAGAATGAAGAGCAGGAAGGAGTACAAAACCAAGGAGGAATTAGAATGTAGGAAGTACTAGGGAACCTAATATGTGATGTTCTCAGCATCAGAGAAGGAAGCATGCAGCAGGCTTTAACTATTACTAACGGTGCAGAGAAGTTAAGTGCATTAACACTGGAGCGCACAAGCCTAAGAGATATTGCAGTTTTAGAAGTTACAAGTTTTGAAAGTTACTGGGAGAGTTGCAGGAACAACACAAATATTTTTTTTCAAGGTAAATTAAAAATTAGATATAAAATATTCCAAAAGCACATTGTTGCCCAATAAGTAATATTGATATAGAGACTAAATTGAAGTGTGATTGTCGTATGTGGGTTTTCAAAGGACAAATTGCATAGAATAATCAAACTACTTAATTTGCACACTGTGCTTAGTGTTTAACAATACTGTAGAGTTTTATCTCAGAACCTCTGTGCAGGTGCAGTTGCCAGTTAAGTGCTGTTGTTGATTTCAGACTGCATTTCAGGAGGCAGTACTCCAGAAATGGGAGTTAAATCCACCAGACGAGATTCCTCTTTTGTTGATCCGTTCAGGTGAAATTAGCCAGCAGCCTACTGATACAAACGATACAGATTAGGCAAACCCCACCATGGTGTTTCAGTTTGTCTTTCTGTGAAGAGGAGGTGGTGTACAATATGTACATAGCTTAAATAAAGCAACTGCACAGCTGAGCTGTGTATCAACACGTTCATCTCTTGAGTTGTGTTTGTAAGTTAAGTTAACCTGCCATGTGTGGAAGAAGCATCTGTTAGGAATGGGGCTAGACAGTTTTGTCTAATGCCTGGGTCTGGTTTTATCTCATAGCAAACAGGTGGTTTAAGTGTTTGCCCAGGGTCTTGTCCTCATTGGTTGTCTGTGCGTTTTGCTCTGTATCTACGAGAATGTTGTGAGGGTCCTTGTTAAAATGCTTTGGGACTCATGCCTAGCTATTGAAAGTCTGTTAAAGGAGGATTTCATTTTCCCTGAGGAAGATTGTGGAAAGAGCGGTCAGCATTCAAAAGGTGTTGTATTCTTCACCCCCTGTCCCTTCCTCTGAAGAAATCAATGCAGTTATGACCTTGACTGTCTTGAAATTAACTGGAAAATACAGCTCAAATCTTGGACAGTATGACCGAAGGTGGATCGGAACATTTTAGTTTATTTTCCAAATGGAATTAGCCACCTTCAAGTTAAATCCAAGGTAAGAGCTTAGTCTTACTCTTTTGTAGGAATTTGGTGTAAAATGAATGTGATGGAAACCCAACCTATTACAGATTCTTTCAGTAAGAGTGTATCAAGACCTTAGGAATTACTGGTTTAGTTATGATATAGCCATGAAATTAATCCATCCTGATTGTAGTTTTATAAACTGAGGTGCTATGTAATGAACATATCTCAGGTAGGTTTTTAAATTCTCCATTAGGTAAAAATATTTTAGATTTCACGGTTTTTGCTGTTATGACCCACATTGTACATTACTGCCTAGTCTTGTTAGTATGTCTGTCACTGTACCTGAGCTCTATGCTTACTGGCTGCTAGTGTGGCACTGCCCTACCAGCTGCAAACTCAAAAGAAGAGACATAATCTTTATCAAGAGTTTTTGTACTAAGAACATTTATGTAAATTAAGGAAAGTTGCTTTTATCGCCTTGTCCTACAACCAATCACATACAAACATCACAGGAGAGTTTTTAACTCTGAAATCTTCAATGTTAATTGTCTAGTGCATATTGGGAATCCTGGAAAAGAATGCTGAAAGTTATTCCAGCCTTTGTTTCCGGGTGAGCAGAGTCACCCAGAGCCAGAAAGTCAAATGAAAGGTTTCTGCAGCAGTAACTGCTAATTTATAAGGCCAGAAAAAGTTCAAACACATAGAAGTTGGGAAACATGCCATCATTCCTTGTGCTTTTAGGAACTGATTTGGTTTGGGAAACTGAGGATCAAGTATGGAACATTTATTTCATTGATACTGGATTTACTAAGCACTGTACGTGCCCCTTCAGCTCATAGACCAGAGCAGTAACAGGAATGGAAATTAAATGCTGAAAACTAAAGGCCTCATTCATATGTCTTCAACATGTTCTCATATAGCTATCCAGGTACTTGGATGATTTGGTGTTTGCCCTTTTGGAGTGTGTTGTCTAGATGGTGTTGAAATCAACATTTATGTTGATAGTGAAAACCTTTCAAAGGTTGTTTGGGAAAGGAACAATTAAAAGGCCTTATAAACCCCCTAATGTTCCTTTGTTGCAAGCAGAGTTTGCTTTAACGCAGTTGATATTTTAGGAGAGAAAATAATGATTCCTACAATACTTTTACTTTTTTTCTTGTTTGTTTGTAAAAAGGAAGTAATAGTAGCCTAGAAACCGAGATACTGTACAGTTGTGCTCAGGGAAAAAAGCCCAAATAATAAAACAGATGGTTTTACACATATGTTTAAATAGCTCTGGTTAAATTAGCTTTTTCTCCTTTTCATGTTTGTGTGTTGATGGAATCTGACACTTATCTTCTAGAAGGGGTGACAATCTTGATGCCAAGTAATCTCTCCTGTCTTGAGGCTGCCAGTTTCTGTTAGGGGTGGTTATGATATATGCACCTGGTCATCATTAACAGTGATGAGACGGGTAGCTTGTCTCAGAGTGCAAGCCACTGTGCAGCTGTCTGACTGACTTTTGGACACTGCTGGCCTGGCCCATTATTGAAGGAGAGATATAGAGATCGAAGTCCCTTTATCCGTCAAGCCTTCTTTTAACTGAATTTTTGTTTGGGGTTTTCATTTGGGAAGTTGTAGTTGTTTGGTGTCGTGCCAAAAGGATTTAAACCAAATCCCCCATGAGAAACAGTTCTGATGTATGAAACATTTTTAAGCCCCCCAAGATGAAGAAAAATCTTTGACAACGCTAAAACTCCAGCCAAAACTTAGATCACGAAACAGAACCTCTTGGAGGATATGTTGAAACATACGGAAGACAGGAGACAGCCGGCATGGCTTCATCAAGGATGAACTGAGCCTGATTAATATAGTGGCCTTCTAAGATACAGTAACTGTGTCAATGGACAAAGGAAGAGCTATGGATATCATCTCTAGGGTTTTGTAAGAGCTTTGATATAGTTGCCCACAACATCTAAATGTATTTTCATGGTTCTTGATGGGAAGACGATGGGAAGAAATAGCATAAGATTTCTTTTGTACTGTGTTCAGTTTCCTCATGTTCATCTCAGCATTTAAATTCTAGATCAACTAGAATAGATAAGAAACATTTACTCAGATCCACAAAACTTGGCTGTTTCTTCTGGTTTAGGAGCTGATTTCTTAGAAAGTTAGAATGGAAAACTTAGGAGTAAATTTGATTTCATCAGAGTGTAAAATCAAGTAATTTCTATGAGCAGGACCAATATTAATTGGAATTCCTGAATTTTAGTAAATTGACTAATAGCATGTTTGATATAATTCTGATGTTAGCATCAGTAATATTTTACTTTTAAACGTGGCTTGGTTTCTGATCATTTAAGCTTGAAATTTAATACCATCTGTGAGCTTAGGAATCTAGATGCGTTCTTTGTCCAGTGTAATTGTTGTTCTCTTGGGGTTTATTTACTTAATTCCATTCATTCTTGGTTCTTATCTGCAACAAATGATAATAATGTATTCTCTTTCACTATGGTTTTATTTAGTGTTTGGCTGTACAACAGAGCAATACACTGCTATTAAATCTATTATTAAATCTAGCAAGGGTTAAGAACTAGACTTGCGATAATCTCTAAAGATTTGAGCCTTTGGACCAAAACCAGATAACAACATGAACAGAATTTGTTAATAGCTTAATTGTAGCTGTACTCCCAAAGACAAACGCAAATCTCCGTCATTGAACAGTGAAGTTTAGTATGTATGCCTTTAAGTTCTTTCCTTTGAAGAAATTTCTGACACAAGCATTCTTTGGGTAGTGGCAAGTACAATGAGGAATGAACACTAATATGTATATACATTTTCTTACAAACATGGGAGTAAAATTTCTCTTCTGCTAGTTGAGACTGTTGAGGTGTGTTCAAGGAGTGAAACCACCTTTTGAGCCATATTAAAGTGTTTGTGTTCAGATGACTATGTGCTCTAACTTAATTATTTTTCTAAGTAATTACTTCTCAGAGTCCATTCATTGTTTGATAAACTTACATTTAACAGTATTTAGATGCACAGTCTTTGCCTGTTTCTGGTTTCAAAGTTATTTTAATTACTTCTCAGCATCGTATCTTCTTATTTACCAGCCCACAGCTTTTGTGTCACTTACAAGTACTGTCAGTAATAATTTTATGTTTTTATGCTATCTTGTGGGTGAAGATACTTATTACCCCAATCTTAATATCACTGCGATCCTGTTTGGAAAACAGCTGTCATGTTGAGGACTTCTGCCTATGTAATTTAATACTTAATGTTTAAACAACTGTTATTTAATGTATGCTGTGTTGGTTTGTTGTATATCATCAGATCAGTTGCTTAGCAGATAGGTAGTTCTTCAAAACCACTTGCACAGCAAACCATCTGAAATGTTGTAACTGCATAGCTTTGGTATACACTCTTTTCCTCACCCCTTTCCCTTCCTTTGGGGTATTTTGGAGGTGATTACTTCAAGAGTTACAAGGCAGGATAACTTGCCACCCAGTCCTTCTAACTCTTTGATGAGGGTTATCTGGACCTCCTAATTGACAATGTTCTAATTGTAGTTAATCCTCTGTAACATGTGTCTTCAACGTGTGGTCTGTGCTTCCCAAACCTGAACCAGAAATATTTACAGATTATGTATGGTTTTCTGTGTCCATGAAGACTAGATGTTTGATTGCAGCAGTTTACTGAAAGACCAAGGTGATTTTAAGTGTTTTGTGACTAGTACAAGAAAAAGCGAGGTCTCACATGGAACACTATAGAGTTCTTCATTTGACTGTTTGTATAAATAATTGTTTAAATTTCCCAGATTTTTGGCTTATGTATTCTGATTTTTCTCCTTTACCTCCCCTCCTATCCAGGCTTCTTTCATAATTTTTCATTTCTCCCTGTTTTGTAGAATGGAGACTCTACTCTCTAGGCTACTTCATAAAATGTTCTGAAATGAGTCCCAGTTGTTCTTGCTTTAAGCCTAAATCCAGTTACTTACAATTGTAATTTTGTCATATTTTGCTAAAGTAGCTCTCATGAAACACAACGTAGCTATAGTATAGCTCTAGTACTGATGTTGGACGTTTTTACACATAGCTGATGCTATCGAGTTGTAATCACATGTTCCCACAGTTACTTTTGACTACAGTTTTATAACCTTTTCTTAAGTTCCGCGTGGTGCCTTTCTTGTTTAGAAATTAACGATTTGTAAACTTGCAGAAATAAAGGTAATTTGCCTGAGCCCTCTAGTATCAGTTACATGGCCCTGGGAGATTGTTACTTCTTCCTGTCTCATTAAAGCCTTAAGGAGCCCCAGTCAGTTGTCTGTCGCATTAGTTGTGACTTAGTTGCCTACCAGCTTTTCTGTCTATTTTTCTTAATTATATCTCAAACCAAAAAATATTAAATATCACTGGCTACAAGCAGCTTCTGAAGTATAAAGCAAGCTAATCACTGAACTTTCAGTTGTGCAAATCTGTGCTGCCTCTTCAAATCTACATCTGTGTATTCTTTGGGTCTATCACTAAAGAATCATTTTCACAAGGTGTCTAGAATGTTTGTACAAACAGTTTAATTCTCTGTTTAATTTGCTCATCCATTTTATTTTAATCTTATTTTGATTTTTCTGCTAAATAAGTGCACATACCCCATCCCCTTTGTTGGCTTTCAGTAGTGCAACAGTACTCTGACCTCTCTGTCCAGCCTGCCTTTCTGAGTATTTTTTTCCTTCGTTTCTATCAATGAAAACTGACCATAGTATATGGCTGCATCTTCCACAGAAATCCAGTGACTAATCCCCAGAATTAAACTGTCATGTGTTCTTTACCTGTGTAGCAGTCCAGCTCTAGGTTGTTCTGTTTTCTTCTGATATGGAACAGAAGTGTTGTTCAAACTGTGTGTCAGGGTAGTAAGTGTGGGGTGTTTAGTTATTTGTAATTTGGAAGATTCAGAGTAATTTGTCTCATGGAGAGTCTTTTAGGTAAGTATACAGTGTTGCAGTCATTAAGCCAAGCCCCTTCGTCAATTCGCAGGGACTTGCTTGCACCGAAATAGAGTGCACTTTGATGGAATAGCTATTCCTGCTGGCTGTGCCTCAGGGTACCTGCAGACTTCCCTTGTGTACTGCCTATGCAGTGGTCATGGCTTATCCACCTTTCAAACTCTGGCTGTATGCCAGTGCTTTTGTTTAAGGTTCAATGCTTGGTGAATGCTGGCAGCAGCCACTTAGCACTTCTGTGAAATATGAAAACAGCTTCAGTTGTACCCTGGGAAACTGCTTTTAAAGGCATGCTGTAAGGAGGTATGCAGAGAGGCCAAGTCAATCTGTAGAAGCTTAGTATTCTTTGCTATTGAGGAGGTATGTTCCAGGACTTAACTGCAGTTGGAAGAATTTGGGATGCTTACAGGATACCTTTTCCCATTTATCATCTAGCTTTCAGACTCTCATGGACATACTTAATCTTACCAAGATGAGGATTTGAGGCCTATGGGACTACTACTGCTCTGTGGGACTGCATTGTGTTATGTAACTGCGGACACCAGCAGGTTTTGGCATAATTTTCACTAACACAGCTGGAGCATGGTCAGGGCTTGACTCTGCACTAACAGAGATGCAGCCTGAGCTCCTGTATGCCCTGGGAAAAAGTTTCTGTATCTAGTAGAGCACTTAGAACTCTTCTCATTCTGCCTGGTGGGCAACAAGTTTAAGGTTACACTTCCCAGTACAAGGGAAGGAGGCATGGAACTTCTGGAGAGAGTGCAGCAGAAAGTGCCTAGGTGATGAAGTGACTTGAAATCTCTTTCATGAGGAAAGGCTGAGAGAGCTGGGATGGGTCAACTGGAAGAAGAGAAGGCTCAGGGAGTGATCTTACTAATGTATATAAATAGCTGAAGGGAGGGTACAAAGAGGGTGGAGCCCATCTCTTTTCACTGATGCCCCATGGCAGGACAAGAGGCAATAGGCACAAACTGAAACACAGGAGGTTCCCTCTGAATGTCAGGAAGATTCCAGTAGTGGCTATTAGTTGAGTCAGCAGTTTGGGGCTATACTATTTTATTTTCAATTTTTTTACGTGTGTGAAAACCAATAATGAAAGGAAGGCAAAAGGTGTTTGAATCCTCAGTTACTTTTTGGGTATCCTTTCTTACTATGCTGCTTTAAGTGTACTAAGGCCTTTGCTTCCTACAAAGATTTGTCTTTTGGTTCTAACCCTCACCCTGCAGAAGTGAGGTATGTTTAAAAAAAAAACAAACTGAACCAAAAAAAAACACTACACAGAAAAAGCTCCCAAAATCACAACCCCCTCCAAAACAGAAAACAAAATGAAACAAGCTCCATTCAGTGTTACAGAGTAGAAGTGGAGAAGACCTTTGAGCTTTTCACCTGTGGTCTTCCTGCAGCCAGGTATACTGAGCTTATTAGTTTTCCATTGTATCTTGTGCTGTGATCTAGTACATTGGAATAGCTTAGGTTTCCTTCAATGAGGTGACTGTAATGAGTGAGTCTAGAAAAGTATTTTCAGGTTTAGGTTTGCAGTTGTAAGTGAAGGGTTTACTTTCTTTCAGTTCTCACTTCTAACTCAGTTGCCTTTTCCCATTTCTCAGAGTGGGAGAATTATTCTCTCCCTGAGTCTTTTGAAGCAGAAGTCCTCCTTGACCAATTGATACTACAAATTCTTAAGTTTATTGCTTTCACAATAATGGCCCTTTATGTCCATCAGCAAGCAAACTAGACTGACTTTATGATAATGCAGATTATTGCAATTTAGTTATGACATACATTTCACCCAGGAGTATTTCCTCTTTTTCTTAAGCTAATGGCATCTTGGTAACGGTAAGTTATCATGAGCCACCCTCTTGTCTCAGTAATCTCACTACAATTATAGTTCTATGAATTACATTTCAGAAGAGTGCTGGAAATGACACCAAGATTTATTCCTGGATCAGTTAATGAATCCACATTCACCATCATTTATCAAACAAAATTGTGATTCCATGCTGGTCTAGGTTTTGTTTGTTTATTTGTTTACTTTTCATGTACCTTTGATGCTGTAAATTAGCAAGCAGCGACTGTATCTTGCCAAGTCTGCTGTTTTTGTGATCCACTTAAAATAAGCATTACTGTTTGAATCATGCTGCATGATTCTGTTTTTAAATGATTAGGAGTTTACCTTCAACTGAAGACTTTGTGGATCATTATCTCACCTTTGTGCAACAGCTTTTCTGTTTAGAAAAGTGTCATACTGAAATTAAATTTTCAAGTAGGGGAAGGAGAGAGGCAGGAGATGTTACATGGTACTGGTGCTGGTCCCCCTGTACCACATCTCCACCTCATTTTATAGACTGAGATGGGAAAGAGACTTAGGCATTAAAAAGGCAGGTTTTAGTTTACACTGGACTGGAAATGCTTGCCTAGGAGTAGTAAGGTTTTCATGTCTTATCAAATATTCTGAGCAATGCTTCATTTTTAAATATCTTGGGAACATCATCTTGGTACAATTCCTTAAAAAAATGCTATTTATAGAAGTTCCTTTGCGATCTTTTCTATCCTGTACAGTGAGGTATTGATATTTTTAGTGGCACCAGTAATTCATGTGTTCCAAAAAAGCTTACTGTGAGGTGTGTTTGAATGTGTCATTATATTTGGTGTAAACTGTGTAGTTGTACTGGTATTTGTAAGTCATTTTGATTTAGATTTTTGAATGTGTATATGAAAGATCCTGTCATTCTTTCTTCTAAATGTCTGTTTAAAGGCACTGAAATTCAATAATTTATTTGCAGTGCGTCTAGCCTCTTTAGTTATTGGCTTCTCACACTGCAACTCTCAGCAGGCTTGCACATCCAGCTGCATATGTCCATCCTCCTTATGCTACATTGCGCAGTCAAGGATCTGTTCAGAGAGATTTCAGAATTAATCAGAGAACTGAGTCCTCCGCCAGTGGGCATTTCAGTGCCTAACTTTTTTTCCTGTTGACCTGATTTAGAAGCCCAGGCAGAATAGAGTGAGTGAGTAAGCACGTGTGTGTAAATAATCAGAACTGGCAAGGTTGGAAGCTGAGACTCCGTTTGGATTGAGGCTGAGAATGTGATCATTTGTGTTCCTTTTATTTGATGATGCTTCATTCTTTTCAGTGCATGGATGGAAGATTTATGGCAGTATAGGCTGACAGTGAGTTATCTTTCTTGAGAGGTTGAACTTGGGAGTTGAATTGGGCAAAGAAGAAAAATGAAGTAATGTTTTTCCATGTCATGCCTGACTTTCTAAACAGTAAGCTCTTTTGGGTAGAAGAGATTATTTTCTCCTTTGTTTCTGTTTGGAAACAGAGAAAATGTCCTTATGGTTTATGCCAGGCTTGCTTTGGTAGACTGACTCTACAGATGAGTCGCTTTGGGGAGGTTAAGGAGATGTTTTTGTGCAGACTCCACTGGCACTGACATACTGTACAATAACTCCTTGGTTTTGCCAACAGTAGGGTGCTTTTGAGTAAGTCAAGCAAAATCCTAAACAGCAGAGGACCTTAATGTCTGTAACTGAGAAAATACAGATTTTGCTCAGTAAAAAATGTATAGCAGCAGAACACAGATGTAAAATCTTTGCAGTTGTGGGATTGGGCCTAAGTAATTCTTTGTTCTGTGTTTGATGTGAGGGCAATGTGTCTCAGCCATTCATGAAAGTGTGCTGAGGACCTGGTGAAATTTCCACAAAAAGCAGTGGAAAACACATTGACAGTCTGAGTCTAAGCTATAGGTCAGAGACCTAGTTTTGTGGTAGGATGTGTATTCTCATTGCATACCTAATAGATGAGCTTCTGTAATAGCACTGTGCATTGGCCTGTCATCTTCTACCTCAGCTTCAGGAGTACACAAATTCAAATTCACTGTGGGCTGTTGCTGTACTGCCAAGTCTGTTAGGTAAGGAACTTTGAAAGCTTAAATACAGTGCCAAAAGGATACATTGAAGATAGTAATTAACAACGTGGCTATCTCAAAAGTAAATGTCTATAAATTCCTTACATTCTTTGGTTCTGTTAAGCAAGAATAAATAAGTAGGAGAGGCAGAAAAACAGTGCAGGTATTTGTTGCTTCTGTTGTGTGTAGCACTGCAATTGAGGATTCAGTTGATTTTTCATGGGTGTTTTTGTTTTTGATCCTTATTAATAAATATTGAATAATCTTTTAAGACCTAGAAAAACTTTAACTATATAAAACGGCAGGCTTCTTAACAGAACGGCATCTTACCTAAAGTCAATGCATGTACTTTGAGTAGACTAGTCAGGTTATTAACCTTGATGAAAAAAAACAAGTGCCTTAATCAATTAGAGCAGTTTTTCTGTAGAGAAACTAACGATGTTCAGGATTTGATTCTTGCTTACCCGGTACTCTCTTTTGGATAACAGCACAAGAGTTTTGTAATAAGAGGGAATAGTTACATAGCACTACACATTTTCAGGGTGCTGTACACTCACTAGCAGATCAGTCACTCTGTCACCTCTGTGAGGGAGGAAGTAGTTAATGATAATTATCTCTGTGATTGTGGGTAGGGGATTGGAAACTTGAGGCTGTGTCCAAGTTAGCAGATAGTGTGAATAGGAGAATCGGCTGAGAACCTGATGTCTGTGTTCTAGGGTATTTTTTCTTTAAACCAGGCGTAGTGTAATCCCAGGGACTAAATGCCTGGTTGTGGCTAGAATGCATTAGGTGTGATCCTTAACTTCTATTTTTACTGGTTTCATTCTGAATCCTAAATCCTTTATTCTAAAGCTTCTCACTTGTAGACATTTTTATCATAATGAAGGAAAGCACAGTAAGCAATGGAGATGAGAATATTCATTTTGAAAGTTCGTTCTCCTGAACCTAGCTTAAAGACTAATGTTTGCCTACCCGGAGGGATCCTCTGGTGAGTGGTTTCAGGTGGGAATTTTACTATGCCTACAAGCTAGTTGTTTAGTCTGGGGAAAAGGAGGCTGATTTTTACATCTACTTGAAAGGAGGTTGTAGTGAGGTGGCTGTAGGTATCTTCTCTCAAGTAACAAGTGACAGGACAAGAGGAAGCGGCCTGAAGTTACATCAGGGGGAGTTTAGGCTGGATATTAGGAAAAACTTCTTCATAGAAAGAGTTGTCAAGCACTGGAACAAGCTTCCCAGGGAAGTGGTTGAGTGACCATCCCTGGAGGTATCTAAAAGACATGTAGATGTGGTGCTTAGGGCCATGATTTAGTGGACTTCTCAATGTTAGGTGAACGGTTTGACTTGATGATCTTAAAGGTCTTTTCCAACCTAAATGATTCTGTGATTTTTCAGAGCTGCTAAGTACAGCTAAACTTGAAATAAGCTTATGTTTTCAGGTATCTCCAAATAGCATTTTATACACATGGAACAGAAACTTGGCCCTGGTGATTGGCTATTACTCTGCACAAGAATGGTGGAAATGGCATTTCACCTCAGTTTTCCCTCCCTGTTAGTTCTGAGAGAAAATGGAATGCTAATCCTTTTGACAAAGGTTGATTTAGGTTTAGAAATATCTTTTAGTGAGTCTGTTTTTCATGATGGATAGGAGCTACTTACTCTCTTTTTCTGTATATCAGTGCAGTAATATTTTCAAGTCATTAGTCCATCAAGTGAAAAAAATTTGAATATATTGTCCTCTGTATAGTATTTTTTACTTTAAAATGTCTGAACCATTAATGGTATTTCATCTGCGCTTTCCTTTTCTTTCCATTTTAGACCCTGTAGAAAGGTTATATCGTAGCATAATTAATTGATTAGAGACGTGTTTATTCTTTGGTTAGGCATTGTCAAAACTTTTTGCTTATTATTTGTCTTTGTTGACATCTAGAGTGGCATCTAAATTTTGTTTGATTAGACTTTTTTCTTTCAGTTAATGTTTACAGCTACTGACAGTTCACATCGGTGTTCTTCAACTTCTGAAAAACAGGAGATAATGATAATAAATGTTTCTGATCTTAGAAATAAGTAAATGAGCTTGGAGATGATACAAACAGCTTTTCAGGCTGTCTTTTTGTCAGGAAGAGATGAAAGACAGCTCTCCTTCTGTCTCTCTTTGCATCTGCAGATGTATTCATACAGCCTTTAAAATGACTTTGGCAGTGTGTGTAGCTGCGTAATAGTTGCTGGAATGAGAGATTCGATGTTGGCTCTCCCATTTGTCCATCCTGTGTCTACCAAAATGATCCTGACTTGGTTCTTTTTTTGTTTGCTTAAAGTGATTCAGGTGCTTTTACTTGATGTACAATTATCTTTTACACATTTCTTAGCAGGCTTTTGGCCACCAATAAAAGTGGAGAAGAAAAATTTAATTTAATAAAGAGATGGAAAGCTTTTGATCCAAGTGATTGACAGAGTATGTTTAAGATGTTGCAGAGGTATGTCTCAGGAATTATCTTACACTAACTAGGAGGAATAAAAGAGTCTTAGTCCATCAGTTGAGTTGGTAAGGGAGCCCTAATTGTGATGTTATGTGATACTGAAAGTAAAATACTTCTGACTTTATCTAGGGTATAGTTCACCATCATGCATCTTGTGTTATTCTTGGTAAGAAGAAAAATAGTTGTTAAGTAAGATGAATTCAAGGAAGCAAAACATATAAAAACTGTTGAAATGGGGTTGGACTTGAAGCTAGATAGACTGCTAACAATTCACAGGACATCAAAAAATAAAGCATTAATATCATTGTCCAACTTCACAGACAAAGAATCAAAGATTGTCTCTCATGACCTCACAGAAAATTAATAAATCTCATAAAGTTGATCAGAAAGATGATCAGTTCAAGTAAACAAATCGTAGTGTAATTATGTGAAGTATTAGCTTCTAACTACGATTACTGGTGAAGTACATAAAAATACGCATCTATTCATGTGGCATTATGTTAGCAATATTTCCTTGCAAAAATCAAGACAATATTTTTGTTTAATAACAGTCTGTTCTGTGATTGTATGGTTTCAAGTCAAATCATGTGTACGTTATTGCTGGTAGGGTGCGTGTGAACCAACTACCTGGCACCAGTCATTGATACTAAGGAATTATCTCCTTGTCCTGGGAGGACAAGGATTTTAGTAACTGTTAGGAATGAACTGCTGTTGCAGCATGAAAATAACACAGTGCTATAGGTGCTTCAGACAGGATCACTGTGGTTTGACATAAAAATGAGCACATTACAATGTATCAGTGTGTTATGTACATAGGCTGGTTGATGCTGAGGTTCTGGCTGGGGTGGTTAAGCCGTTTGCTCTTCTGTAGAATGCTGACTTTGTGCGATAGTGCAGTAAATAAAGGTGGGAAACTTAAACAAATATTCTGTTGCCAAAACCTTAATATCAAGTCAAAAAAGGTGCCAGAAGTAGAACATATTCCAGTTGCTTTTTGAGTGAGTCTTTGTTATTCACAAATCAAAGCAAGTAATTTATGGCTAGTTAGTAAATAGCAGGCTTGGTGCTTCATCTTAGCTCCAAGTTGCATAACCCCTGGCTGCAGGAAAGCTCCAGTACATCTCCTTCCCTACGTATCTGATGTAGATGGCATTTCCAAGCATCATTACTATTTAGTAGTCGACCACCTAGGAAGCAATGTCCTTCTGCTTGTTTTAATGTGTAGAGCTAACAGTTGGTGTTTGTATTTATCTGTTACACTTATTCAGAATATGAGTGCCTTTCAGCAGTGGTACGATTCAGTCCAGGATTGTCTGTAAAGGCCTTTGGGTGAGAGCCAGCACTATGAAAAAAACCCTCATATTTTCTCATTGGTAATTTGTAGTAGTTCTGCCTGGAATAGCCTGAAGCGAACATAGCTTAGGACCATTCAGTGTGCGCTGAACTTCTTTCCTTTTCAAAGTGCAGATACTTCAACGTGTTAGGGCATATTAATCTGGGTTCTTGCAGAGGCAGCCCAGGAGTAATAAGTGGCCAGTTAATAGCAGTTCAACTGTTTGCAGCCCATGAATATTCTTACAGGGCCCACTCAAATGTTCAGAGTAAAGGTAGTGAACACACATACTGTAGTCGCTGTGCACATGCTTAGTAAAGCTGGTGCTTTCTAAAAGTGACAGGCTTACTGCATGCATACCAGCAGTGCAGTTGCATTGTGATTTTGGAGAAAGCCTATTGATTTTATAAAGTCTCAGGTGTGGAGGATTCCTGAGACCTGGTGTATATAGACCTGTTAAGTTACGGTCTCTAGAAAGTTTGGCTTTTACTGTTCAGGTCATACCCTGCAGCAGGGAAACGTCATAGCTGGCAGCTCTGTACCACCAGTTAGTAGATGGCCTTCCAACATAAGTTGAACTTCTGTTGAGCTACAGAACTAGGGGTGACTAGATTTCAATCTTGTTTATTCAGGAAACTTGCTAATTCCCTGTGCAAGGGAAGAGAAGAATCTAATTCACTTACCTTGGGCCACAGTATCTAGGGCTGTAAAAATGCAGAACTTTCTCAGATTTCACATACCTTCCACAGTTAATGAAGTACTATATTTCCTGCAGTCATCTATTGTTCAGAAATGTTTGTGTAGTTGGAATCTGTTACACTGTATAGACCACAAATCACTGTATCTGCACTTATTTTGTCTGTTTGTCACAGCATCTGTGTTTTACTGCAGACAGCTAATGCACCTTCTAGGGAAGGGTTTGTGGTCAAAAGGGAGTATGTATGATTGAGGAGCACAGTTTTAAATAAATCCAAATGGCAGTGTGTGGAGATGTAGTTTAAATGGAATATCTTGTCTGCCCAGAGACTATCATTGATAGAGACTTTTGTTTTTTAAAAAAATCATAAAGATGCAAAGCAACGAAAAAGGTAGTATTGTATTAGCTGTGATTTGAAACTGATAGCTCATGTAGAAGAATATTTTTTTTTAAAAAAAGTCAGGAAGATCTATCATGCAACTTCTATATTTCAAGACTGTTTTTCTCTCTATAAAAGGTTTTAAATGCTACTTATTGGTTAAGTGATAGTAGTCTTCAAAAGTAATGCAGAAAAATGTCATTGATAACAGTTTTCTGTAATGAACTAACAGCAATATCATAAACACATGAGTTAAGAACTGTTCTGAGGTCTGGTAAATCACATAAAACAAATATAACCACACTGGGCTCAAATTTGCTCAGGTCCAGGTGAATGTACATTTCGCCTCCGTGTCAAAGGAGTAGGATTGTAACCTGTACAATTAGTTTTGTGACGTAACAAAACACCTTGCAAAGAGCTGTTTCTCAAATAGAAGTGAAAAAACACTAGAACAGCAGAGCTGCACAAGAGTAAATGTAAGGAA
Organism: Tapera naevia; assembly: GCA_033556795.1. NCBI lineage: Eukaryota > Metazoa > Chordata > Aves > Cuculiformes > Neomorphidae > Tapera > Tapera naevia. Next base: position 5,041,628 of record JAUMJJ010000092.1, read on the forward strand.
TTAGCGGAAAATGTGTTCTGCTGCTTTCATTTAATAGTTTAATTTAAAAGTGAGTCGTTACTAGAAAATTATAGAGTGAATTCTCTAAATCAATTTATCTTCACATGTTAGTTTGTGTAACATAGATGAAGTCACTTTTTAGGGCGGTGTTTTAGCATGTTTAATCTTCCCATTAACTGCAGAGTCCAGCAGAATTTACTGAAATAAAAGAGGACAAATAAATTAGTTTGCTAAAGCTCGACATTTGCACATAACTGAAGCTGCACATGCAAAAAACACTGTCAAGCAGCTGGTGTGTGGTAACTGCTCACACCATGGTAACTCTGTTCTTAGACTCCTCTTTCCTGTGTTAAAAACTATTTAGGTTCTTCGGTTACTAAGTGATAGGCAGAGAAATTTTGAAAGCCTTTAATGGTCTTTATTCCTAATTTTTCAAGAATGCCTCTGAAATTATTCATATACACATTGCAGTATACTCTCTTTATGTCTACTCTTCATTTTTTTACCCTTATGCATATTAATAAGGCCATAATAACCTTGCAGTAACCTGCTGGGACTACTTAAAGAGTAAGGATGGAAGTATAAAATCCTTAATAAAGGTCACAAAAAAAGGGGGGGGGGTATATTATTAACCTTTTCTGAGGTCATTATCGCTTTCTTTAATTTCTTTTTCCAGGCTGTTCTATAACAATTCTTTTAAGGTGTGCCTTTATTACTGATATCGGTGGAATTGGCATAGGAGGAGATAGCAGTTACAAAACTGGGGTGTGTGTGTTCCTTTTTTTATTGTGTTCCGAAAACTGCCTGAATGCATCTTATGTCTGCTTAGCTGCAACATTTACAATTTATTGCCATTCTGGTAGTGAACCTGTAGTATTTTGACCCTAAACTGTGTAGTGTGAGCATCTGTATTTTTAATGCAAGTATAACACATTTTTTTCTTGATTTTCTCTTACAAACACAAATTGCAGAAGTAACTTTGCACTCAAGACTCAAGGATTTTCACGTTTCAGAAGTTTCTTATTAAAGCGTGGGAAATTCACTCATATTTTCTGACTTACCATGTTTTGTTGGGGAAATAAGTACTTGGCAGGTTGAGGTAAAGTTATATGATAACAGAAAAGCACTAGTCTCTGGAAACTTGTGCAGAAGCTTGTAAAATGTGTTTGTTCTTCATCTTTAGAAAATAGATGAAACTGAAGTACAGGAAGCTATGAAGATGGCATGAGAATGTTTGATCATCAGATTTTAAAGCTTATCTCAGTTGACAAAAGGGATATTTATTTGAATAGAAGCATTCATTGTAAATTTTGTATCAGGGAATAACACAGGACATCTGGGATTCACTTACCTGTTGTGTTCTACCACAGTTTGGTCAGCTAAGTTGCTTTACCAGAATTGGAAAAACCTGCTCTTGTTTATTAGATAACATTTTTGCTGAACAGTTAGAACTGGAAGACTAGTCCCAAAACACTTCAGCTGTCTTTTATGGACCTGTTCCCATGTGCCAGGCGTTACAGGAACAGCCTCTGGTCATAAATGTCAGTATGTAGATGGTGTTAAAAGAGAAAATCAACTGCAGCTTCTTCGTGGCAAACGTTTTTGAGGAGGTAACTGCTAATTAGCGTGAGGTGTTGATTATGATGTGCTCGCATGATCCAGCAGCTTCTGGGTACTTACCTGGGAGGATGCAGTGGTTAATTTTTTACTAATGCACAAAGGCTTTCTTCCTTTTCTCCTATGACAAATGAGACAGCTGGGGTCAGCGAAGTGTCGTAAAAACTGGCAGCTGGTAAGAGGAAAAAGGAGGATAGTGCAGGACTAACTGGCTGTAGCATCATCTTCTGTTTTCCAGTTCCTCATGAAAACAATGTTGTGAAGCGTGGCATAGGGTTGACCACCACTGCTGCTGAGTGGCATCCTAATCCTTTTTCAGTCAGTTCTCACTCACCGGCGTGAAGGCAGCCAGATGGGTTCATGTTGCTTATGCTTGAATGCTTGGGATAGAGCTTAATATCCTCCAGAAATGAATTCTGCAAGATGAGCTCATAGGGAACTGTCTTGCCTGCTTATGGTCTGTGAGTAGAGGAGAGGCTGCTTCCTCATACTCCGTCACCAAGGGCCAAGCCGTGCCTATGCCAGGGGGAGCTGGCTGGCAGCCCACACCCTGATATCACAGGCAGACGTGGTTTCTTCCACATGCAGCTCTCCTCTCCTGCCTTGCACAGTGCAGAGACCTGCAGGGAGAGGCTGGACAGCTGTTGATGGGTTCATGAGAAGGTCTATCCCAAAGCATGTGCGCAGCCACTGGCAGCAACACCTCTGTCTTTGGTAGTGATTTTGCAGATTCTGTGAAATGCCAAAAACACGTGGAGGGGTCTGTTGTTCAGAAATTGTGAAGTTAACAGAGGAAACAGTGTTTGTCTCCATACTTGTGTTAAGACATGTTAAAGTTTTCAACATGTGTACTCTACGTCAATTAACTTCTATTATACAAGACCTTTAGCATAGAAGTGGTTTTGTGCTGTTTTTTTATCTGTATGAAGGGTCTAGAATATTTTTTAATCATTGTAAGCTATTAACTGTAATCTATTTGTTTGTTTTTTCCTTCCTCCTAGAGCAAGTCTGAGAACAAAGAAAACATTTTTAATAACTTCTGTTGCATTTTTTAGAAGTTTTCGTGTTACATTTTCAGACAGTCCAGTCTTGTGTAAAAGGGAATTAGAGACTACAGTTTATCAAAAAAAGTCTTTTAATTTTTAGCTTGGAAGTGGATGGAATTTCAGATCAAATGTTTCCTTTTCATATTCACGTACAGAGGCCTCCTTACAGTTGCAGGCCTGGTGTAACTCTAAATAAGCTAGTTTTGTTTCCTTTGTTTCTGTGGTTTTACGGCAAGGGTATAAAAAGGGTGATGCAGAAGTAGAAGTAAATACAGAGGTGCCAAATATAATCACCTCTTAGCATCTTACCATTGTGGTTGTTGGAATGACATCCTTGTTTAGCTTTGGACAGTTAACTCTGTGATTTGTACTGACAGCTGGATGTGCACTTGGATTTTCAGTTGTGTGTGGGTTTTTTTAGCTGAAGTTATAATACAGAAAATTAATAAAGAGCATTGACTTGTGTGGATAACATTTTAAGTCTGAAATATAAACTAAAAATTTGGACTGGAATGATTTTCATTTGACTATTGTGCAAAGGCATGATGTGTAAAATAAATGTTTACTTCCTGGAAGTAAAAGTGTCCTCTAGAAAGAAAAAAAAAATGGCTAACAAACTAGCAATTTTCCCCACTGCCACCTCACCCTTGTGTAAGCTGCAGTTGCATTATGGTTCTTCTCCCTGGCAGTTAAATTTGAATGTATTTTGGTGTACAAAATAAGAATAGGAACAGATTCTCAGTGTAAGCATGCTGTTGGCTGTCTTGCTCCATAGCACTGAAAATGGCTGGATATATATTCAGTGTAATCTCTGGGGAGCTAAATGCAAGTATAACTAGTGAAGAGCAGAATTATGTGAACACCCGTAAAACGAAAAGCCAGGACCAAAGAAAACTTAATTACTCGGACTTAAATGAATTTAGAACTTTCTCCCAGATGTGGAGGTAAATCAGAATTTATAATGTCAATAAGTTATTTATGCGCCAATGAACAGCATGTGGGCTTTCATTAAACAGAAAGCTACACGTGATTTCAGGAGAGATCAGAGCTATGAAGAGACTTTAGGAGAGAAAGGATGAACCATTTTCTTAGGTACATAACTTCATCTTGGTAGTACCTGCTATTGGCTAGAATTGATTTTGAGCAGAACAGTAGCTGTAACTCAAAATGCATCTGTTCATGCATTTCTCAATATTTCTTCTAATACTGTAAAAGTGTCCAGCAAACAGGTACTTTTTCTGAGAGGCAGCAAGGCATGTTGCTTATCAATAATTTCAGTTGTGTTCTCATTGATACCATCTTACTTTTTTCATTAGCTATTATCTTAATTTTTTAATTACCTTTACAAAGAAAAAGCAATTATTTATTAATCTAGCCATTCTTGATTGCTATTTTGTGTATGTATGTAAAGAATGCGAAAAAAATCTAAAAACTTTCAGAGAAGGTAGTAATGTGGTGTGTACAAGGTGACACAGTTGAGTCTAAAGAAATGTGTACCTTCAGCCTAGAACAAGGTAATGATAAAATGTATTAGCAGTTTCTCTTGAAGAGAACACAGGAGTTCTGGAACAGTCAGTTTTGTCTTGTCTGAGATGTGTCTGGAAACTGTTTTCCTTTGACCTGCTTTGTCACTGGCATTGGAGCTGGGTTGAAGCTAGTCTGCTCTGAAGGGGCAGGAGTGGTGGCTGCCACTCACTCTCAGCAATGTGATGTTCCCCCTTGCTGCCTCCTGACTTCTCTCCTGGAGAAGCAGGATGTTAAAATGTTAACTCTTCACCATAGGAAGGTGATGCTCTAAGTGGTGTGGCATGCTAGCCACTGTGCTGTTGGAAATGCAAATACAAAAAGATGTGACCGGATGCATTGACCAGTAAAATCTGCTTGCTTATCACTGGTATCTCTTTGTATCATGTTCTTAGTGACCCACTAATAGCTTTCCTCCTTCACTTCTCCAAGCTTAAAATTGTTCAGCTTTTCAGTTATTTTCATGAGCAAATGCTGCATCTGAAAAGAATGTTGCATTTTGTAATTGTGTACTTAGCTTGAAAATACTTAAATGATATAGTATGTAAGGCTGGCAAGGGTGTCCTCACAGAACTTAGCTACTCAATCTACTTTCTATTTTTTTTCTTAATAAAAACCAGGGATTTTTTTTTTGTGGAGAATCTAATTATAATTTTTTTAATTATGAAATTGTTCTTTGATACTATTACCCTTGACCTGATTTCTTAAAATCAGGGAGTTCCAGTAGTGTATTTGCATCTGTAGTCTTCTTCTTTCCCTATGTATGTGTGCACATGAATGCATGCATGTAGGTATAGTTATATTAAAATAAACAAGAAACAGGATTAAAACATGAATTTGTTCAATCTTTCTTTTATTAATGTTATTCAAATCTCTCTAGATTTGAAATGGTTGAAATTGGATGTGGGCTGTCTTTTCTGAGAGACAATAATATAGCAGTTGTGTCACTCCTTTCCAGTTAACGAGCTGGCCGACCCTTGAACCCTCTGCTTCCAGGCAGAAAAGGTGTGTAGAGGAGCTAGCTTCATTTTAGAGGAGCTGCCTAATTAGTGTATAGCTCCTTGTAATGGCTGAGAAGATGTAAATTACAAGAGTATATAAAAAAATAAATACCTAGTGACTCTCTCCAGGCAAAGTATTCTCAAGTTAAGGACAACCTGCCATAAGCCGCAGGAAATGTTCCACAGTGTCTGGAACTATGCGTCCCTCTGGGTGGATTTAAAATGCTCTCAGCCTTGGAGACAGGCTGCGTTTCAATGTGTTGTGTGTGCACACACACCTGTGCCCGTGTATTGTGTGTGCTGAGAAACACAAAGATGCGAGTGACGCTGTAAACGCAGGAACAAGGGGAACACAGATCCAACACTTGAATGTTTCAGATTATTTGAGGGATAAAAATAAAAATGGAGTATTGTGTTTTTATTATATTGCTGCCGTGCCAGAGCTCCTAGTTACAGGCTGTCAACTCTGCAGGGCTCAGCATGTGTCCTGAGGGAGGAGGGATGAAGGAGTAGTGCTTATTGTAAGGGACAGGTCTGTTGAGGACCGAACCTCTCTCTTTCTCTGAGAAGCTTCCATGTTGAAGGCTGGTTTGAAAGTAGTTTTTGTCTTGGCCTTGCCCCCCAGCCTTTTCTTCCCTGGCAGTGGTTCTGCTGAAGCCCTGTGCCCTTTTTCTGCTTTCTCCTAGGAGTTTCCTTCGTACTTTTTTACAAAATGCTTAAGTCACCCCCACCACTCCCCTCTGCCTCATCAAGTTTAATGCTGTGATGAACCACAATAACGTTGAGGCCAACCCCAGCCAGAGAGGCCAGGACGGTGATGGTGCCTGGGAGTGAGATGGATATTGGGTGTGAGTGGGTGTGGGTTTGGGTAGCCACCACCTTTTCGTCCTCCCTGGGCAAGGAGGAGTGTGGAGGTGTCCTCTTCACACTGGTGTGAAGGAAAAGGGTTAAATATGAGACAAAAATATTTAGTGCAAGACTTCATGTTTAGTTTACACCATCAAGACAGTATTGCCTTTATTGTGCTCTCAAGATGTGTGGCTTTTTCGGAAACCAGGGATGATACACAGTGTGTAATGCACATTGCAAGTTGCAGTATTTTAAAAATCATGCAATACTCCAGGAGATTCCTCACTGTAGGCAGTGCAGGACTCTGCTTGCAAGACCCTGCACTTTCTTTGTGCTCATTTGTTTGTAGTTGGACAGAAACAAAAATTCCTTTTTCATTTTAGTGGTAGGGATACATTTCAGGCTTGAAAGCATCCTTTTGTGTGGAGTCTAGTGCTGGGTGAGTGAATGGACCAGGGAAACTGAGAGGTATCTGCATACTAGCGTTTGCTATACAGTTCCTTTATGTCTCTTATATAAAGCTTGATAATGATACTAGTAGGTTGAATCTCGTCTAATTATGTGTTCAGAAAGAACTGTCATGTTACCTTAGTCATCAAGAGGACACAGAGTGCTCTGAAGCATGAATAACAAAAAAAAGCAGCAGCAGAAGAGGCTGAGGGGACAACTTGAGGGTCTTTCTCTGAAGCATGTAACCTAACACATTGAGACCTGAAAGAGCTTAGTGGAAAAAATATTCATATGTTAGAACAAGCACAATCTGCCTTTCTTTTTTATTTTTTCCTAATCTAAATACTTACGGAAATGTTATTTCTTTGACATGAATGAGAAATGTAAAAGAAGTTTGGAAAACCAAAGAGGAGGGGCTTTGTTCGTTCATCTGGGTTTTTTTCCCCCTGAAAGAGGAGTGTTCCATGATACCTAGGCTAAAGCTTAGAATTTGAGTGAGTATCTTTTCTGGAAGCAGTGCCAACCGTTTTTGAGGAAAAAATATACCAAAATGCTAAGAAGCACTTGATGTTCTTAGACTGCACTGTAAGATAGCAATATCTAGTAATATCAGAAATGCTGCTTGACATAAATAATGGAACATAACAGAAGTACTGCTATTCTTATGACTTCTTTTTTTACAGTAAACATACATTTATGCTAGTTTTGGCATAGTAAAACAATTAGTTTTGAAGTATTTTCACATTCTAAGAAACTAAATGCTCTACTGTTATCGTTTCAGCTCCTGGATGGTGCCCTTCTGTGTGACCGGGAAGTCAAAAGTTTATATGAGGCTTGAAAAATGTTCCCAAACATCAAATATTCTGATTATTATTTAAAAAAAAAAAAACCTTTGGAAAAATGAGCTTTTATGCCCTTGCACTTAGTTGTTAACGTATTGTTAAGATTAATAAATCATGTAACTATTTTTAGTTGACATTTCTGATGGGCATAAATGTGTATCAGGTATACTCTCTGAGTATTACAGTATTTCTTAAACACATTAAAAGATAGATCACAAAAATTGTGACTGTGCCTCATGAAAGCAGAACATGCAAAGTATAAGGCTTTATGTGCATGGAAATACAGCTATTGTTTTGTAGATGTGTTCTTTTACATGATAGTTACATTTGATACTGGAAGATGTCACAAAATCCAGATTCTTCTTTTCTGTTTACAGTGATGGCAGTTTCCTCTGGAACATTAGCCCAGGGAGGGAACCCAACAGAAAATCTTGCTGTTGAATTTTAGACATGAAGATCACCTTTTCTAAAGATGTATGTGTTTTTAAAGTAGTAAAGGCATCTTATTTCCTCCCATGGTAAAAAAAAAAGATACTAGGATTTTGAAAATATACTAGGATTTTGGAAACTAACGGTGTTTGGCCGTGCGATCGAAGAAAATTGGTTATACTGTCCCTGAAACATTGTCTTTAATAGTTACTAGGAATAGGAATTATGTCTGTCTGTTCATAATCCTCCTGAGTAATAGAAAATGAAAGAGGCTTGAAAGGAATTTAAACAATAAACTTCCTCATATGAAGTACTCAAAGTCTTTTGAAACATCTACTTGCAGAGTGAATGCTATTATTTTGTTTTACAAATGTATCTAACAATAGAAAATTATTACAGATTTTTATAATACGTTGGTAATATCTCATTATTTACTGTCAAACCCATCTCGATGCTTCTAATAACATTGTTTTGGAATTAAACCTTAAGTCAATCATTTGGTGGTTTCTTTCTCTGCCCCTCTCCTTTAAGAAGGTCTTATTTGAGGTATTAGCCAACTTCTAAACTTTTTTTTTTAAAACATGATTGCGTTTTTTTTCCCCAACTTTATTTTAAAACCTTATACTTGGTAGGCTTTCGTAATGGCAAGAATACTTACTTTTCTCCTACACTTTATATAATTATGTTCCTTAATAAAGTTTAGAGCTAAGTCAAGCCTTATGCTGCAATGCAGGAAACTAAGGTCTCATACTGAAATTCATCTGAAGATGTGCAGGACATGTAGCCCCCAGCATTTTCAGTCCGCTTTATATGTACAGGTGAAGGACCACGGGGGAATATAAAAGAAAGTTAAGAAGTTTAATCCCAATTTCAGTTCTTGTCCAATAGTAGTTCAGTCAGTTTTCACAGGAAATCAGGTGGGGGTAAGCATATTACTACAATTTTCTATTAATGAAGAGCTTACAAAAACATTCATTTTGGCTTACAGGTAGATGCTTATGATACTGATCTCCTCAAGGAAAACGTATTAAAACAATAATCGAAAGTAAAAGATTGGGTGAAGAGAATATTGGTTTATCTACCTGGATTTTTATATCGGGCTTGTTGCTCAGGTGAACACCGGGCTCCTTTGGGAACGCTGATGAACTCAGACAGTTTTATGCCTTGTAGTCTACTAAAGCCAACTCAGTATTCTGTCCTCAAATGTGGGTATAAAAACCCATTTGAAATGAATCATGCACATGTTTTTAAAGACAGATTTAAAGGCCTTTCCTCTGTGCAAGGAAGGTAATAATTTACGAAGTACTGTCTTCCCCTAATGCTGCTGTTCCCTTCTAGTTTTGTTCATACTTTTTCCATGGAAGAATAGCATGCAGTGGACTGATCTTCAACAGTTTGCTGTCACATAGAGTTGTGAGAAGCGTAAAGGAAGTATTGTTGAGGGTGAAACTTCATTTGTGGCACTTTTTCTGCACAGATGTGCTCTTTAGGCAGAATTTGCTGAAGTTGCTCCAGACCATATAAAATGGAAAGCTAAGCACAAAGTGTAGAGTTCTTTCTCTTCAGGAAGTCCCTAGCTTTTCAGAAGGATCCTTCCAAGAGGAGGGAGAAGAAAATCACACAGGGTGGGGCCCTGTCCTCCTGTGAATGTATTTACAGAGATCTGAAATCTTGGAGTTAACTTTTCCTCTGTGAAGGCAGCCAGTTTATCTCTTCTCTCACTCACTTGCATCTGTATTGTACCCAAACCGTAAGAAGATAGCTCTGTAATTCTCAAAATTATCTGATTATAGCTTGAGAAGATAAGGAGGTTCTTTTACTTTGTCGGGTTGGGATATGGGGAGTAAGGGTGAGTTTGTTGGTTTGGTGTTTGGGTGGTGGTTTGGTTTTTTTTTTTTTTTTTTTTCCAGAATTGAAGGTGGAGAGAGGATAGTGCTGACTTCCAGTAATGGGTTGTGCCTGGCTCTGTGGTATCACAGTGTGGTTTTGGTTATCTGGCACAAAGCTGTATGAGATTAACTGGATTTCTTGTAAAGGAGTTAGAGAGGTAATGTTTCAGTGAAAAGCTTGATTTAATATTCATTTAAGAAGCTGCAGAACATCAGCTGAATTTCAGTTCTATCTTCCCAGTTGTCAGCAATTCACTGTGTTATTTAGGCTTGATTATAGTAGCCATTTGGACTATTTTAATTGTGTCACTGGTGCAATGAGGATGAATGTTAGTTCTATTTCTTTGAGTTTAGTGGCTGCAGTAGAGTGACAAGCAAAGTTTATCTGCTGGAACACAACCAGATTAAATTTGTAAGAGGATTTCTCTGCTTTAGAAAGCATTCAGACTGTCTACATAATGGGAGACTTTCTTTCCCTTTTTTTAAGGAAATGAGATAATTCAGCTCCTATACTCTGCTGTAGAGAAGTTTATTAGTACAGTATCATATTTATGCGTATCATAATCAAAAAGAGGGAAAAATCGTTCTTACATAACGATGATTGATACAGTTTTTATAGTCTAGGGAAGGAAAAGATGCAACAGCTTTAGAAATATTTTGTCATAGAGAACATCTGCATAGTTTTTCATGAACGTTTAAGAAATTCAAGACTGTTCTTGAAACAAGTCACTCTAGATTGATATGGATGCTTTGCATTACTTATTTAATGTAATTATCCACATACTGAGCTATATTAATAAAATTCTACCCATTCCTTTGGAAGGAATCCTTACTTATCTTACCAGCCTCTTTTTTGTTGTTGCATGAGTCATTCATGAAATTATATTTTGTTTTCTTTCATAGAATGTTGATAGTCATCTTAAATAAATGTTTATAAATTATTAAAATGATACAGTGGAGGTAATTTAGTGAGTGGCAAAATGATTGTATGCTTCCTTTTTTGAAACGAAATGGAATATGGAGCTGTATATTGTGAACAGAATAAGAAAATGATTATGTAGTGGTTTTAAATTAAAGAGATTCTGTCAATGGAACAAACACTTGACAATATGTATATGTCTGCCAGGTTATTTATTAATGCCTCTTAATTTAAACCTGTCCTTGTTAAATCTCGAAGTCCATCACTCGAGTTCTCTCCTAACATAGCTTTTGGGGGTTGTTTCGTTCAGTTTCTAAAGTAAGTACAAAACTGTGTGCTGGTGGTGCAGGAACAGACATTGGGAGACCTCAGATCGCCTTTCGGATTGTTTTGCAGCCTTGCTTGAAAATTCAGGTGCTTTCCTGTTCCTTAGTCTTTTCACTTAGTCCAAGTGGTACACCATTGAAAATGTTTCCTAAATGACTCTGTGAGGTATCTGTGTAAGTAATCTATTAATGTTAATTAAGGGTTTTGATAGTTACAGAAGGAAGACTACAGTACTGCTGTTAATTTTATGAGAATGTAAGTATGTGTACTATATTCATTATCAGAGCTCATGATATTTCCTCATAGAAATTCTACTCATGTCTCTAGATAAGTTGTCATTTGAATTCTTTGGTATTATACCTTAGTTTTTGTGATGAAAATGAGCACAGTCAATTCCAAAAACTAATTTAAAAATGCATTAAATAGTTGGAAGTATAGATTGGTACTTCTGTGTCTTTCAAGAGGTGTGATAGAGATAAAAAAATACTATCTCTATAACATGTGGAAAGCAATGGATAAAAAATTGCAGAGAGTACTAGGAATTCTCATTCAGAAGGGAGTGCTGGGTGGTAGCTGTACTAGCTTGAAGCTGATGGACAACTTCCAAGTTGTGGCAACTGTTGACAGTGATGCTCAAGGCTGTAAGGATCCATTCGTAAAGCACCGAGATGAGGAATCTGTCTGTGTAGGTGCTTGACTATGTCAGATGGACAGAGCTGTTTCCTTAGGAGCCTGCTTGCATCACTAGCCTCCCCTTCTTTTTATGGAGAAGAGGTACTCTAGTTCTGCTCCAGGAGGTGTTACAGGATGATCTGGGAAGCTTCGCCTTCACCTCAGTGTTTTGCTGCAGTCTCTACCAGCCCAATGTCCTGCCCAACAGCTGCCTTCAACAGCAAGACTTAAAGCTGCTGTTCCAAGTGGTAGGACAGACTGACTCCTTTGCTTCAGCTCCTGGGATGTTCTCATGCATTCTGTAATATGTTTTGGATATTTTGGTACTTACAAAGCCAATCCTATCCAGGGCCTGAGTTCTGCACATTTTTTATGTTTTCGTATAGGGCCATACTTGGTTTCAGCAGAAACGTGATCCTCCTGCATTCCAGTGCTGGAACAGCAACAAAAGAAACCATATTTTTTGTTTTCTCTGTAGCTGAATTAGTAGTAGCAGAGAGGACATAAAAGTCTTTTCCAAGTCAAATATAACTTTATAGTTGAAATAAAATATTTTTCTTCTTGTGTCACCTCTCTATTACTGTTTTAGCTCTTTATTTCTCATAGGGCTTCCTCTACTACTTTTAATACCTGATGAGATTAATTTCTGCATTTTCTTTAAATCTGTGAGGCAGTGCACAACAGACTGGGTTTTTTTTCTGTATAAGTGTTTGATGAAGCAGTGTAGGTATAATGATATTGTAAATAGAAAAATGGTCAGCAGATAAGTGTCAGGCTGTGCTTAGTCTATGCAAGGTGTTGACTTCACTCTATCCATACATGTTCACTTTCCAGGTATGTCTGGGCTTTCTGCCGCCGAGTCCCAAGGTAAAAGCCAGTCTTGTGTGAACATACACACTGTTGATTTAATGATTCATTGTAAATTTATGTGGATAATGACTAACATGGTAGTAGATTTCAGTGACTTTTTTTCCTTTCATATTAAGAATGTCCTTTTTGATTTATTTGAAATATGAAATTTAAAACAGTAAAATATGGCCTTTTTTTCCCCCCTTGCCTTTTCATGGATCAAACTTAAGAATAAACACTGAAAGTCAGGTGTAGTTCAGCAGTTTTTGTTTTCTTAGCAGATGTCACTATGGATTCTGCTTGGATAATGGTATCTTTGTTGTTTGAGTTTAAATCAGCCTTGTATTTGGTCATTCAGGATATTGTAATTAAGACATACTTAATTCACAAAGCAGATAAATGCCAAAACAAGTACATGTTGCACACCCATGTGAAAGAAAAGGTTGTCAACTTAGTCTTGAATTATTTTTAAATTAGTCTCCTATGACTTCTTTATCAGCCACCACATGAGTTTTGAAGCCAGTAGCTGCGTTGTCACCTACTTTAACTTAACCATGTTTTAAGTCTTTCTGTACGTTTCACAGGGCAATGAATGTTGTGTTTCAACACTTTGTAGTTTCTTTTTTGTAGGACATGCAGCAGGCGTAATAGCAATAATATATTAAGTTGTGCATTATGTGTAAGTATATGTAAGTGGGCAAGTGCATGTGTAAGGAATAATGGCTGCACTTAAGTAACCTGACTTCCTTCCTGATTTTACTTTTGGATATAGTACTGCTGGGGGAGTTTTAGACCTCTGGATGTAAAACTCTTGATGATATGGTAGTATTTGTTGCTATTACCATTCAAAGGGAAAAAAATACTAGGGAAATCTTCAAAGATTTGTAAGATGCTAAGATCTTACTTAGAAGTTCTGATAATCCTCTATGTCATGCTTGAGTGGGTGTTCATCACTATTTGAGACATTTCTTTACTGCTTTTAGAAGACAGTTAATTCTTTTCATTCATCAGTTGGGTTATTTTTTATCCAGAAAGAAATTTTTCAGAAGTTAAATGACTGGCCACACTGTGTGCTTGAAGGAGGAAGTTGGTGGGTTTTTTTCAGTCACACCACTGATTTCTCGCCACAGTACTACCCAAGAGTTATGACAGTGATTGGTGGGATGGTTGATGGTAGTTTTGGTGGTGTTGTTATTGAGATTCAGGTATGTTGTATTCTCTTCAACTGTCTTCTAACAGGCAAGAATATATTACTCATCTGACTTCAGAGGACTGATCCAAGTCTTGACTAATTTGAATGTGCAGAGGCAGGCAGCAGAAAATTGATCTCAGTGTCCCCACCAGGGTGGGATAACATCTCGGTCCATTCTGCTCATCTACTCCATTGCCATGTTACCTTTCCTCTCTCCTTATGTCAGCTGGAGGTATTCATGGGATGTTAGCAATAAAGCAGTTGGTTAGCAGAATCCATAAGGCATTCATATCCTCTCAGGACATGTAGACACTTTTGTCCACTTTCAAGTTTTCTTCTTTTCACCTGGTGAAGCAGGCCCACTCAAGAGGCTGGATCAGCCTGTTACCCAGTGTTAGTTTTGTTTGTTACGGCAGTAGGTAAGATTTTAGGCATGTATTGACAAGTTATGTTTCTTAACTTCCTCTGTTATGGATGAGATTGTAGAAAGCAAGGTCTTGATCTTCTTATAAGGTTTTATAAGCTTTGCTTACTGACGCTGGTAATTCATTATGCCAATTTCCCCCTATATCTCTGAGAGTAAATAACATTGCTTGTTTTCTTTCTAATTATTTTAGTTTGGGGAGAAGTATCTTTGCAGATGTGTAGTGACGTGCTTGTAAATGGTGTTCTATCATTGTTAAGCAGTTTTCACCGAAATAGAACTTTCTGTGAAAAGAAAGATTTCATACCACTGTTAATTTCAAATATGGCTTTTTTTTATCTTTGAATGCTCTTCTTGTCAGCAGCAATATAAAAATGTTTACTTTTTGCCCTTAATCGTAACAAGCTTAAGAGGAAGTATCAATGTGGAATTTTTGTGAGTGCCTGTATGTTGTGCTAAAAATTAACATTTTTCACTTCTTAGTAATTTTGGGGCAATCTTTTGAATTTAATTATTGTGTAATTCATACTCTTTTATCCTATTTTCATGGATTCTGTGCCTTTTGTTTTCACCAGAATACTTTGCACATGTTGCATCTGCACATGTGACGCTCTATGTAGTTAAGGAGGACTGGAAATGTTCTTATTGTTGCCACTGGCTTAACTAGAAAATTATTAGTCTGTAGGCAGGCACAAGAAAGTGGATTGAAGCATTGCCAAGAAGGTGGGTTTAAGCATTGGCCTAGGGGAGGGACAGACGAGGAAAAAGAAAGAGAGATACCATTTTCATGTGTGTAGGGTTAATTACACATATTTTATATGTATTTACAATATGTGTTTTCATACACATACAAAATATGAAATTGCTTTACATCCCCAAGAATAATTTGTTACTGGTCTTTGGCTGATGAAGTCTTAGTACAGTGACACCAAAATACAGAACTACAAAGCTAAATAAGATGCAGACTTAAGCTTCAGATTCTTCTTTGGATTTTAATTTTGTTTTTCTACGTATTGTGGTTTTTTATTCAGCTTGAAAGTGTAAATAATGTGAAATACTGTCTTCTAACATGATTTTCATAGCACGGTGTTTTCTTATATGTGATTATCGTGTGTGATATTGAGAGCTACCTATGCTCTCAATAAAGAAAAGAATTAGAAGCTTATGTTTTTAAACAAGTAGATAATACTTGCATGTTTTTCTTGTCTCTATGCTAAATTTGCATTTCAGTATTCAGAATGAATCCGAGTTCCCATGTAGGGAAGCATCATGAACAAAACTGGAAGTCACTTTTTATTCCACTGCTTCAGAGGTGTTCGGTGGAAATTGTTTTCTTATGCATTATTAAAGCAGAATCTTTAGTAAGAGAGTTAATCGTGTCAAAAAGGCATCTTAAATCATTTTATGATTTATAGGTTTGTGTTGAACAGATTTTTGTACTAAATGTGTGAAAAGCTGGACAGTGTTAAAAATTGTTGGAGTGTGGTATGGCGCTTTTAATTTGTATACAGGATATGCTTGTTTTATAGATTTCAGAAGAAGAGAAAAACTGTGGTGGTCTTAAGGGTAACCTGGAGTATTACTGTGCAATTGTTCTGTTTTGTCTAGGTTTGTAATTTTGTATAATCCTAAGGAACATAAAGTTTATCACCCCTGGCAAATCGCAGAAGTGTAAAGGTCTCGCCTGTGATTGAGCTGGAAGGCAGGCAGATATCACTCACCCAGGATGGCCCATACTACATCACTCTTTCAGCAAAGGTTCATGCCTGACTAGCATGAATTGGTCAGGTTGTGTGGGGCAAGTTATACCTGGCTTAGCAGTGCCCTGCAGAGATGACCTGCGCACGTAGCGCCACGCTCCTGACCTCAGTGCAGGCTGAGGAACCCTGTTGAGGCCAAGAGGGGAAGAAGGCTTGGTGTCAGTTTTCAGCTTCTGAACATAATCTTCTTCGTTACAATAAATAAGCATTTTTGTCTCCAGAGAAAGGAAAATTGGTTGGTATGTGACATTGTGCTTGATTTTCTGGGATTGTGTGTTTAAGGAAGACTTGTATTACAATTTTGTTTTGTGTATACAGGAAATGGGACTGAAGGTTTCAAAGTGGTGCTCATGGTAAATGCAAAAGCTTTAGAGGTTTTCAGATTTTTGTAGTGTGTTCTGTCTCAGAAATGCTTAAGGGTTGCTCCTTTAACCTTTCAGTGCACTGCTGTGAGACACATTTGTGATGAGACACCCTAAGACACTATGTAAGAGCATGAGGGCTGCCTTTGTCCTAGGAGACGGGTATTTTGGTATAAGGCATGAAAGCTTTACTGAAATGATTAAAATAAAGCCCAGGCTGGAAGGCACAGCACTGAGCAATGCACTTCGGTGCATGTGTTTGGTTTCCAGCAAAACCATCGGGTTTATGTGGCTGTGCAACTGCTTGTTCTGAATTTTAGCTCCTCCTTTTAAGCAAACATAGGAGAATAATATAGATAAGCTTTTCTGGTCACTGAGGATGAGCTCACTGAGTTGGAACCAAGGAAAAGTGTTGTGTGATATATCCTGTATGAAATTTTGAACAAGCAGATCTTAACTTCAAATTGACAGAGTCATAAAAATTAATTGACAAACTACTTTTGGTATGAAGTACAAAGATGTGAAGAAATTTAGAGGAAGGGAGGAAGGAATGACTGCCCATTAATGAACATGAGCCAAATTTTAATTAACGCTGGTATCATGTTTTTGGGGTTAAAGTTTGCAGGGCTGTATTTGTTAGAGTACTTGCTTTTTTAAAAAAAAACACACAAAACCCCTGCCGCCCCCCCAAAACAACAACCAAACCAAAATACAAACATATCTATTAGTTGTACACATCCTGAAAGTTGGCCAAGGAAGATCTTTTTTTATTTTAACTTCCTGAGTTTGTGTGATAGAAAGTTTCATAGTAATTACATGGAGTAAGATGTTTTGGACAACTATATCTTCAAGAATGGAGGGTTTTTAAGGATGCAGTCATATATGCATATTTTGGAGTTTCGTTTCACTCATTAGTTTAGTTATTAAATTAAAATGGAAGTTTTAATTCAGTGCTTTAGTTGCTGCTGATGCTGCTGTTCAACAATGAACTGGTCTTTCTAATTACCTTGCCAGTGCCACTTGATGCTGTTCAGCCCTGCACTAAACAAGCTGTCAGCATTGTGCAAAAGAGTCATGTTTGTGTCCTGTGGCTAAAGCATATCCTTCTTATTTGTCTTGCAGGCACAGGAGAGAGTGGCAAAAGCACGTTTATCAAGCAGATGAGAATCATTCATGGATCAGGTTACTCTGATGAAGACAAAAGGGGCTTTACAAAACTGGTGTACCAGAATATATTTACAGCAATGCAGGCCATGATCAGAGCCATGGATACCCTCAAAATCCCATACAAGTATGAACATAATAAGGTGAGATTTTTGTTTGTTTCTGTAGCAGAAGCTTTTCTTCTTTTTATTTTACAAAATATACTGAAGGTATCAAAAATTGTCACACAAGTTATACTCCAAATTTAGAAGAAAAGGGCATCTGCTAGTCCTGTCTTTAGTTCTTTGCCATTTTTCTGCTTTGACAACACAAACATGCTGCTTTCAAAAAGAGAGCTGCTCTTAACAAGACAGCCTGGAGGGTTTGTCACAGGGCAGATGTTTAATGGCAAGCTGCTGTTTGTGACTTCAGTTACTGCTTGTCTTTTCCTCCCAGGCTATTCTCTGGCCACAACACAGTTAAGTCATTCTTCTGATCTGTAGCAGAACCTTACTACTTAAGGTTTGCCGTTAACATTGTCTGTGGAAAAAATTGGAATTATTAGAAAAACGCGTGAGGATACCTATTCGTGTGTGAACATATTGTAAAATAAAATTTTCTATTCAGGGCCTTATTATTGATAGTTAAAAGGACTAAATAAGTTTTAAATGTTTGGAAGGTTCATCTCCAAGTAGCTCGACTTCTTTGCATTTTTTCATATATACATTTTAAAAGAAAGATTAGTAAAATAATTTAAGCTTTCCGTGGAGAGAGCAAAATGCTTAGTGTTTAGTTAAATACATGGTAACGCAAGGGATAACAAGGCTGAATCTCTCACTTCTTGTCAGAGGAATGGTAAGACTTTGATAAAAGTTCCTGAGAACTTGTCCTGATTTTTACTCGAGTCATTATCAGCAACTTTATCAGGCAGGGAGTCTTACCTTTCTTTCGATCTTGTGAAAGAGTATTTAATGATGACTTAGTAATCCTGGATAAATATAATTATTTACTAATTCTGGATGAAAAGAATACTCTCTGAGTTACTCAAAAGTTCTTTTATTCTAATTTTTTTAAGTCTCAGGAGCTGTCAGAGAGCAGGGACATTTACAGTAAAGAAGTAAGCTTCTGTTAATTAACTGTGGAAGACAGGATTAAATAAACCTTAGAATCCTTTGTGTCTACGTATATGAAGTTAAATTATTAAAATGTAACTGCTGTGCAAGTTCGAAGACATCTGATTTAGAAGTAGGAAACATAAAGCTTATTTACCAGGTTAAAGAAGGTTTGTTTCTTCATAGTTATTGCAGGTGGTCATCACTTTGTGGGTCACATAACGTTGCAATAGCCAGTATCTTGCAGGAGTCTGCGTTTATGCAGTGGGAAGTCAGGGAGATTCTGTCTGTCAAAATCCATATTTTTAACCTCCTTTAATGGTGGGTGAGGTGCTTTGTCCACTACAAATCTTGAAAAAACTGTCCCAACTGGTAAAAGATACTATTGAACTTTTTAGTCTGACTGCATGCTGGAGGTGTCTAGTTTGGCCTCATCCCTAGCGAATCAAAATTAAATGTGTAATTAGTATTAAGAGAAAATTGCATTTGTAAGTGCATTTCAGCCTTTTGGCTCCATGTTTTTGTTGTGTACAAATCATAGAACATGCAGACCAGAAAAGTTGATCATGAAGCACGATCATTTTTTCTTGAAAATTGATATTGATTATAATTTTGGCTTAGTATCTGGAAGTCATGAATTTTTTCTCTTGTATTGTGATATGGACTATATGTTCTCTAGTTAGTGTTTAAAGTAAGAGGGCAGAATTTATATAGAATTCTTACATACTTGGAGTGAGTCAGTTAGGTTTGATGTAGCTGTATACGCATGGCCAGATCTGTTAAGAGTCTGTATGTAGAAATAACTTTCCTGAAAGTGGGAGTATATCGTTGGGCTCACCTCCTTCACAAGCATTCTCATTGATTCTAATAGCGCTGCATGCAGAGTAAAATAAAAGTCACCAGCTGACAGGGTCTCAAGGCAATTCCTGTATGAATTCCTGTGGAAATACAGGAAAAAACAAACTTATTACTCTATTGTGCCAGAGTAGACAAGGTTGCAGTCTTCTATCTTTACACTTTGTGTACAAAGTCACTTCACATTAAAGCAGTGAACACCAATCAATTGGTTAATCTCCTTTTTTTTTTTTAAAGACTGTTGAAAACAAACTCATTAGCCTAGCAGTCTAGAAAACACAGGAAGGGTACTTCCTATTAACTTGAATCTCCTATCAGGAAGTCCTATCTCTGGAGAGAATATCTCAAAGTTTGAGTAACAGTTTATTTTTAGCACTGCAGTTGTTTTGCACAATAGTTTAGAAAACTGCAGCTCAAGCTGGTATTGATGTGGTTGAGCCTAAAGAAAAGTGACTTTTTTTTTGTCAGACTCTTCATGTTCTGTGGTAGACTTTTGGACTACAGTAGAAATGCTTTTCTCTTACTGCACCAATTTTCTTACCTTTAACTGGATATTATTAAAATCTTTGAATGCTGCTGGAATTTGAAGTGAATCATAGAATGGTTTAGAAAAGATCTTAAAGCCCATCCAGTTCCACCTCCCTGCCATGCGCAGGGACATCTCCCACGAGACCAGGCTGCTCAAAGCCCTGTCCAAATCTGGCCTTGAACACCTCCAGAGAGGGGGCATCCCAGCTTCCCTGGGCAACCTGTGTGAGTCTCTCACCCTCCTCTGCTTGAAGAATTTCTTCCTAATGTGAATCTAAATCTTCCCCCTTCCAGTTTTAAGCCATTCGACCTCATCCAGTCACCATATGCCTTTGTAAAAAGTCCCTCCCCAGCTTTCAGGTAGGCCACCTTCATGCACTGGAAGGCTGCTATAAGGTCTCACTGGAGCCTTCTCTTCTCCATTTTGAACAACCCCAACCCTCTCAGCCTGAGAGAGTTACCAGGTGCCCTTGTATCAAAAAGTTAAGTAAGGAGCTGCTATCTTTATGTGGTGTACAATGTCACAATAACATTTTGGTGAGATTATTTTAATATAATCATTGTAGCAGGAGGCAAGTTTTAAGGTGTAGCAAGTTAGTTCTTGTGGAGCTGCATTGGCTTCATAGTCACTAATATAACGAAAGAGGCAGAGACTGAAATGTGTTGTCCTATATTGTAATAATCCAGGCTGCTTTTAAAGATTGTTATCAGAGTAGTGAAAGTCAGTTGAGAAATGTGACTTTTAGTGTTCAGAATCTCAGAACTGGTGGTAGAGCAGTCTAACATGAAAGACATTTCTTTTTCATGTCAGAATATGAGCTGTGCTGAGGTTTAAGATAATGAGTGGGGGTGATATCTTTTAGGAATTTGTCTGTCATAGGAAATGGTGGCTTATGGACTGGTTTTTAATTTCCTTTGGATTAAATGTTATTGTACTTCCGTTACTTACTTTTTAACTAGAAGTTGTGAGAGTTTTGTATGGCTCCTGAATTTTAGAGAAAAAAGTGTTTTATGAAATTAAGGAAAAGCTTCCATTTTTTATAAAAATGTTTATAAACAATTCTCAAAATTGCCTGTGCTTCCAGATTTTTGTGAGTGTACTATAGAAACTTAAGTTAAATCACAGATAGTCAAATGCACATTTAAAAAAAAAATACAGGTTTATATTTTCTGCAATTCGTTGTACAATTTGTCATTTTAAAAAGCTAAACTGTGTATCCTTGCTTCTGTTGTTCTTTTCAAATACTGAAATAAGAAGGCACTTCATTTTAATTTTCTAAATTCTCACATTCCCAATATTTGTTATAATCACTTTGAAGCCTTTTCAGATAATCTAGTGTGCATTTATCCTTTCCATAGTTTTAACTTTTTATGTCTAATATTGCTGAAGGTGGGGAGTGTACATGGGTGGCACTATTTTTCTCATTGTGAAGTTCTACTGAATCTATTACTGTACTAAACAAATGAATATATTACTATACTAAATGCCTAGCTAGCACTTAGTTAGAGCTGTTACCTTACGCTGTACTATTACCTTTCAGCATAACTTAAAAAAGACAGTTTGTCTTTCCGCTCTAGCAGACTGTATCAGGAAGGTGTCACTCCATGGTTATTAACAGATAGGAAACCTTACTTGAATCCCACGTCTATAATTTCATGTGAGACTTCTTAAATATTCATGACAAGAAAACTAATGTGAGTAACAGAACAGGCTACAAAGCTTTTTAAAGAAGCTGAAAACATAAAATGCAAGTTTTATTGTAGACCTAGGAATTTTCTCTTAAATTTCTAAGAGTGTTTTCTGGTGAAGGTGATTCTCTGTTTATGTCTGTTCCCTTTGGGAAATGTTTTGTAGTAAAAATAAGCAGATATGGGAAATGTTTTCAGCGTTCAAAATCTTACTGATATTATCTTCGAGACCATGTTAGCTCAGTTCTAAATCAGACAAATCCACTGGAGCAAATAAAAATACAGAGAGAAGTCAGAGAGCAGGAGTAAGTATGGAGTAATTTTTGACTCCGTATTTATTGCATAAATTTTTGTCTCAGGTAAATACCTGCAAGTGTTAAGTGTTCTAGATCTCTTTCATAAGTTTTAATGTTGAACAAACGTAGGTTGGAGGAAAGGGCCTTCTGCAGGTGCTTCACCTGATGTGCACGGAGTATGAAGGTTCGAATCCGGAGCCACAGTGTGCAGACACTGGTAGGGTTATTGGCTGTTAGATGATGCAGAATGTGTGGGATTTCTGGCCTTTTGTGAGATGTGTTTTGGGGTTTTCTTGCTTGGTTTTTGTTGTTTGTTTGTCTTTTTTTTTTTTTTTTTTTTTCCTTAAAGCAGGAATTATCTTCTTGGGATGGTGAAATGCTTGTTGGTTCGGAACAGGGATAATCAAGTGGCTATTCAAGCAGATGGAGAAACTTATCAGTGCTACCTGCGCTAAGAGTATTCTGCAGCATCTCAAAACTGGAGCAGAGGGCTGAAAGCAAGTTAGAAGAAAAAGATTTATACTAATAGTATTACTTAGTATTTAATGTATCATGGTGCTCAGTGTTTCAGTACCCTCAGATGTTCTTCTTCAACTGCTCTAAACCAAAGAGAAGTTATACAATAAATAGGAATAAATGTTTCTAGTACTGGGAAGCTCCAGATGCATTATTTTGGCAAGAAATAGATTGTGACAGAGCTGGCCAACATGGAAGAGGGTATAGTTAGATTTAAAATATCATGGGCCTTTAACAACCTGTGTTCAGACATAGGAAGTGAAGGTTTTTTTCTGGAGCGATAATGTGAGGTAAACGCCATCTCCCTGATAGCCCTGTTTCCTTCCGTGGCAGCATTGATCAGTGAGCTTTAGGGACTCCAGTAACACCATGCACAAGTTGCTCCTAACTGCTTTGTATAGAGTCCTTCATGAGGACTTTGACAATCCTGAACAGCTCACAGCCTCTCCCTAGCTGTCCTTCTCATCTTTTTATCAGACTCCTTCTGTCAGTCATTAATTCCATTTGACCTCAGCAGGTCTTTTCCTACTTACTTGTGGCCTGACTGTTTCATCCTGCTCTCTGCTGTTTTCTTTCTCCTCCTTTATATATGAATAAAATTAAAAACAAATGAAATAAAACAAAAACTCCATCCATGTAGTAGTTTACATCCTATCCTCTTTCTACCAATTCACTCATTTGCTTGCCCTCTGTTCATAGCAGAGCTCTCTTGCATTTGTCTGTATTGCTGCAGTGGATTGATAAGTTGCTTGTTTCCTCTGTTGTATTCTGCTTAACTGTTTTATGATTTGCCCACAAAAAAGTGCATGTCTTCGATATTTTTCTAAGTGTGAGGAAAACAATTATATATCAGAAGTAAGCTAGACAAGCAGGATTAAATGTTCTCATGAAGAGCTGAGAATATTCTTATTTAAAATAAACATAAAGGCACACTTTTCCTTTTCCCAGTAAAATAATAGGTAATTTCACTGATATGAAATGAGGAAACTGTCTTAGCCTGCTGTTTGAAAACTAAATTTTAGCTACTGTTTTTGAAAAGCAATAAGATTTTTTCCTTCCTCCTTTTATATTTCATTTTAAGTGAAGCTCTTTATTTTTTTCAATACGACATTTTACATGATTAACTGCCTTTTGCTAACGGGAAGTGATAAGTCATGTACAAAACCACTCTTGTAGGGGTATGATGTCTGTGTTTTATCTTTACAGTTCCACCATTTTACTGTTTCTAGTGAGGAGAACAAATGGGTGGTAATAATTCTGGTAGATTCTTGTAGATTTTGTGATCACTTATACATTGGATAAAGGACTATAAAAATAGGAGAAGATGCTTCTTGTATTTTTTTGTTTCCTTTCTGACTTTTACTTCAGATACGTTTGTTTCTTAGTTATTTTGCTTGCAGAATGTATTTTGTGTCTGAATGGAAAATTTGTGATTGTGCTCTCTGACAATGAAAATGTGAAATATACCCGGGGCAATGTTCCTATATAATAGGAGCTTGGTGTTTACTTTAAGGTAATGAGATTCTGTACTCTTATTTATTTCTACAGGAGACATGCTAAGGTTATCAAGCATTTGTTTCTAAAGCCAATTCAAATAGAAATATTTCTGTCATGTTTTCCTCTGAAACTTTTTGAAAATATTTCCTTCCTGCAGTAAACTTCTCTGGGGAACTCTGGTCCTGTTATTGTGCAATTATACAGTGTAGAATGACTAAAAGTTCTTGAAATCTCATGTCTTCATTATTCATTTCTAGTGACACACAGACATTGCTTGAAATAAGTTTTACTACAATGGATTAATAAATCTTCACCTAAAATGGACCATATTTTTTCTGCAGGTTTTGTCAGTCTCTTGTTCAGCTAGCAACTGATTCTGTGGCAAAATTGTAATGTTTAAGTTTTTTTCTTGTTAATTAAGGTTGTTCCATGATGATGACTTTCCATTTTTCTTAACATGACCTATCAGTTAGAGTTAAAATTTGTCTTACTGTTTAGTTGTTAACCTTTTAAGCCAATTTGTAGATACAACGTAGTAATAGGTTGCATGTACATATTTTGCTAGTTTGGAATGTTACTTAAATTTCCAAAACGGAAATTGTGTCCTGAGTAATTTGTGTTTGGAGTTGCTTTTTACGTATTTTTATCTGGTAAAATGTGGTAACTGGTTTGAGAATTTTCTGTATGTACCTGTTGGCTCTACCAGGGCACTTGATGTGTGCACTGGGTCTCCAGTCTTTATCCAGCTATTTTTTTCAACTACAAACAATATACTGCCAATTGTAGAGATTGGATGAAAAGGTAACTGCCTATCACTAGAACATAAAGAAATCTGTGGGTGCACTGGCCTCCCTCCTGGGCTTGAGCCAAGCCATGTGATGGGTGGAGATACGTCGCAGATGTGCCACAGAGGAATTGCTATTGACATGGTCATTATGTAAGCCTCATAAATCGTATCATGGCGTTCAGGGTTAATTGTACCACTTCATGGCTCTTTTGGTGGTTGGTTCTGTTTGTCCAAAGAATAGAAAAACATAGGGATGGGATTTAATGTTGAGTCATTATCTAATATCTCTAGTAATCTACAGAGCTTTTACTCTGTGTGTTGTACAAAAGCATCATGTTGACTTTGGAAAGTCTAACTACAGACTTGTTTTCTTAAGTGTACCATTTTTAGGGCCACCCTATGTCATGGTGTGTTTGTGAAGAGTTTTAAAAACAAAGTGGAATTTAGATTTTTATGTATGCCTTGTATTAGTGCCTATTTAGTCGATTGTGATTATTTTTGAAGTAGCCCAGTAGTTTCTTTTCCATCGCTGGTTTGACTCAACTCTGTACTTGGAACTGGAGAAACTTGATAGCAGCCATTACTCAGGGCTGCTTCAAGGATGATACCAAGCAGAAGTCTGCTAGGTGCAAAATAGACATTAAAAAGTTTTCAGACCCCAAAGATTTACTACTTAGACTGGCAGCTTGTAGTTTTGCAGAAACAGGACTTGTGCCCCATATTAAGAGTTCTTCTGATATAGTAGCACTTTCTGCAGTTTACTACAATATTATTTCCTGAACTGAGTGTAGATGCAAAGATAATGACAGTTGCCAGTCCACTTTTTCAGTAACAAAAAAAAAAAAATAGTTTGGTTATTTTTTTTTAGCAACCCTCACTCAGAAACACATGTAATCAGATAAAACGGCTTTCTGGGACAGAAATTTTTAAAGCTGCATTCATTCAAACTTTGGAAATCATTTGCAGTAAAACTTTAATTATTTTTCTTACAAACCTAGATCTTTGACTTTCCTTCCTTTATTTTTTTCCTCCCTTCCTTTCTCTTAGTTTCTCTGTCACTCAAACTTTTAAATAGTGCCTTGACTTTTGACAAGTAGAAAGAGTAAAATAAAGATTGGAAATCAAGCCATTCAAAGCAGTGCAAAGCATACTGTAAATTCTCTTGGAGCAAGAAGTCCGCCAATAAAAAGAAGGTATGGGACAGTGAAATGTGGTGACATTTTTCAAAAATATTTTATGGATGTTTTAGTATCAGTGTGCAGTAACAATTTGAGAAGGAAATTCAATACTTTTTTTAAAAAAGTTGAGGTTATTTCAATGACTTGTCACTTGGTAAGCAGCTTTTGGAATCTCTTCTGCAGCAAAAGTTAAGTGTTTTTTTGATGATGATGGAGGAGGCAGTGGTATTGGACTGATGCACCACTTAAAGACAGGAAAATTTTGACTAGTGCATGTATGTACTGTGCATATATATGTACTGTGGTGTATGCAGTGTAAAATGGGTTTTTATTCAAGTTAGAATTGCTTGTCAGATTCAAACTTGCTCGTAGGAGATGATGTTTAAGGATATGTGTGAGAAAATTGAAGAATACGTGAATGGATACATTTCTCAGAGGTCAAAGGGGCCTGCACACTGATAATTAGGGAGGTGTTTCTGCGAGGAAGAACGTAGACCATGCAGTTGATTTCAAAACTGTGGTCAGGAAATTTCTAAGGACCCTTTTGCGATTTAGTGGGGGTATATCTATTTGTGTAGGCCTGTTAGTTTTTATAAGTGTGTTCTTTTAGAATTTGTGTAGTGATACTATGTTGTGTATAGTTCATTTACTGCTTGGAACCCATGTCTTCCTACTCTTAGAAAGGAATCTTAAACACCTGTTGGCATTTTTTCCAAGCTACCTATGGATAATTTTAGGGCCACTGACCAGGAGGACAAATTGTGTGACCTCAGTATAAGACTAATTGTAAAAGGCTTTGTTTCAAACAAAAAGTTGTTCTGTATGGCGATATTTATAAATAAAATAATCCTAATCAGAGAGGAGCATGGCAGTAGAGCCTTGTAGCTCATGTCCTTCTTATGTGATAAAACAGTGACTTGTACTGGCTGCCCTTGCTGTAGTGGAGTACTCATTGACTGCATTGCAGAATGTTTCAAACAGTAGCTCCCTTCTATGAAAAATTATTTAACTTGTCCTCACCTCTGTATCAGAAAAGAAATATAAATTTTACAGAAGTAGTTTTTGAGGTTCTACTGTTAATGATTGAAAGAAGCTGTAGCTCCATCTTTTCATGATTCAAGTGATGTGTGTGTGCTCTTCCTGGTATGTTTCTACCTATCTGCCCCTTTTTGGATACTTGTCTTCTGTGGTCTTCTTTAGAGCTTCCTGTGTGTTTCTGTCTGGTGATACTGTATGAATCAGCAATGACTGTGGTGTTTTACCCCTGTGACAAATAAGACAATTGCAACAACAGTGTTTTTAATTTTTTTTCACTGAAGTCAGTACAACTCAGAGAGTTACTTTTTTAATTCACATTGGGGTAAATTTCTGTGATCCAGTTGGTGATTTTGGATTTACTATCTTCTGACTAGGATATGCAGTAGAAAACGACCTTCTACAAACACATCCCAAACAAGTATTAGAACCATATGGGTGTACCAAAATAGACACCATCTACAGAAACCTTGCCAACAAAAAATGCAATCACATTCTGGCAGTTGAACATTTTAATGCAATTTTTTTGTTGTGTCCTGCGTTACTGGTTCTAACTACATGAGAATTAGATTTTATTAATTCTTTCCTACTGGGAAAGGAATGAAAATTAGATTTCTCATACAAAGCTATCACAATGGGAGGAAATGTTAATAAATATGCCTTGGAAGGAGTTTGGTAGATATACGTGTATGAAGACAGTCATGTAGTTCTTATGTAGTTGCCAAGTTGTCTGAGTTGTTGAGAGCCTACTTTTAAAGTAATGGTTAATCCTTGAAGGTAGGTTTTTTAGTAATGCTTCTTCAGTGCTCAAATGGTCTCTTTAAGTTATTATTCTTTGAATATGACATAGTTGTTTCTCAGTATTTTTCAGTTGGGCACCAAATAAGCCTTTTTTTCTTGGGTGGGTTTTTTTTTCCTCCATTCTAGATGTAGGGGTTGGATCTCTTTATTTGTGTTAAGTTTTGTGTTTCTTTTTTCATTTTCTCTCACCTTTGGTATACTTTTCTATCAGATCTTGTGCAATTGTGTTCTGCTGAAGAGTGTAAGAGGAGGATAATAAACAGGAACTGTTATACTGCTGTATTTTTTACCTGGTTCCCGTGTTCCTTTTGAACTTCTAAACTTAGAGATTTGGAGAGTTTCTCTGGAGACTCTTAGTTTTCTCTAGCAGTATGGATCATGGAATTATGATAGGGTCATTATTTGACATAGCTTTATATGGCTAGCCACAAAGTGGCTAAGATTGCTATAGAGTATAGGCTTCCTGATTTAATTGCGTTTTCCAAGATTCACTTTGCAGAGAGTTATACCTGCTGTGCAGTTCCAGGGAATTTTACTACAGTGTGTGTTAAAAATAAGTATTCCAAGTGTCTGAGGAGCAGAACAGAAAGCAATGCTGCAATTTTGAGGCTGTTGGTGGTGGTGCTGCACAAAATACAAAACACAGAACATCCCTTCTATAAGAAGAGACAATAACTCTCTTCCTTTTGATGAGCAAAACTATAAGGTATGCTTTTACAATGAAGTAGTTTTGTCTTAGAAAAGAGAGTTCATAGGTAACTTGAAAGGCTGAATAAAAATGTGCTTAACCAGAACCCTACTGCACCCAAAATTCAGACATCTGTATTTGTCTCTGTCTCCTGATCATGCCTGACTGCATCAGCAGATGAATGTAATGAAAGTAGCAAGGATAAATCTTCACTGCTATGATATGTTAGCAATGCCAGCACTGTTAGTTTAAACTAAAATCAGTAACTAAACAAAGCATTTTCCTCTGCACTTCATAGAAATTTTTTCCTCAGCACAACCAGTTATAGAATAAGGGAAAGGCTCCCACCCTTTAAAATGTTACTTCTGTTTTGAGGCAATCTTGCCATTCTAAGCATTAGTCTGTGTTTTTTTTATCTTACAACATCTCTCTAGGAAGAGCCTGGTGCTGTTAGAGAGCACTGGATAGGTCTGAAATATTAATAACTAGACCTTAAACTGAAGAACAGTGCAAGATAAGTGCTCAGAGCTGTTACTGGGTTACTGTTACTGTTCAAAGGTAGAACTGTGCTTCCCTGCTTTTCAGCGAGCTGGACTGTGGCTCTGCCCAGTGCCCCAGCCTCCGGACCCCTTGCCCCGCTTGTCCTCTCATCATGAACTGTCCCACGATGATTCCGCATCTAATTTACTTCGCAGTGTCATGATTGGAGAGCGGTGGTAGCAAGCCCAGCACATGCCAGATCCATTAGCAGCTGGTGAAAAAGGCCAAAGGATGTTCTAGCGTAACCTAGAGAAGTGACTGAAGCTAAAAGCTTCAACAGTCAGGAGGATCTAAAGATGTTACATCACTACCTTATGCTTAATTCTCCTCTTCCCCTCTGCCCCGCCTCCATCTTTCCCACTCCTTCCCCCCTGCACTTTATTAGTTGTGTTGTGTATTGCTTGGCTGGCTTTCTGGGTTTGACCTCAGACCTCACATGCAACAATAAAACATTCTGGAAAAAGTCAGTAAGTTAATATCAGAGCCTTTGGGGCCCTAGTTTTTAATGTGCATTTATTCAGTGGCTTCTCAGATATCCGCTGGTTAAAAGAAAAAACTGTTTCCCTAAGCGAGATCAGAAAGTGGTCTACATTAAGCTACAGTCAGCAGCTGAAGTTTTGCAACCAGATCTCATTTCTTTCAGACCTGATATGTTTGTTGAAGACTTCTTTTGTTTTTAATTTAGAGGTTGATGTTACTCATTTATCAACAGAACCAGGCTAGAAAAATCCTTTTTTTCCTCATAAAAAATGTACATTTTCATCTGTGTTTTGAGGTTAAAGTTATAAACTACTGCCTGTCCAGAAATTTTCTCAGTTCGCTAATCTCTGAACAGGAATTTCACATATTCTCAGGGGTTTTTTTGGTTGGAGCAGCTTGTCTTTGGATTCTTCACTGAAAAACTGCACTTGTTAAGGTTTGCATCTCTTCTCCTGCTTTTCATACAACCAATACTATGATGAAAGTATTTTTGAAGCAAAGTTCTTTACAAATTGCCTTAAAAGTTGAATTGTAGTTAAATTGCTGATGTCTCATATCCATAAAGCACAGTTTCATTTCTTAAAAGTAACCTTGCCACCATAATTTTTCCTCCAGCTGGTAAATGAACCTACCAGGAGTGGGGCCCCACTAGATCTGCTGTTTACAAACAGAGAGGGACTGGTAGGAGGTGTAGTGGTCAGAGGCCAGCTGGGGCACAGTGACCATGAAGTAATACAGTTTTCAGTATTCAGGGATGCAAGGAGGACCACCAATCAAATCTCTGTGCTGGACTTCCAGAGGGCAGATTTTCACCTTTTCAGAAGACTGGTCCAGAGCGCACCCTGGGACGCACTCCTCAAAAACAGGGGCATACAGGAGGGATAGATGAGCTTCAAGGAAAAAGTCTTGAGTGCACAGGAACAGGCTATACCAATTAGCCACAAGGCAAGCTGGCGGGGAAGACGACCATCATGGTTGAATAGGGAGATATTGAAGGAAATCAGAGATAAAAAGAGAGCCTACTGACTGCAGAAGGCAGGGCTGGCCACTTAGGAAGAGTATAGGACTATAGGTAGATCATGCAGAAGGAAAATCAGAGAAACAAAAGCGCAATTCAAAGTTAATTTGGCTACTTCTATTAAGGATAACAAAAAGCGCTTCTATAAATACATTAATAACAAAAGGAGGGGCAAGGAAAACCTCCATTCTTTGTTGGACCTGGGGGGAACATAGTTACCAGGGATGAGGAGAAGGCTGAGGTACTCAACACCTACTTTGCCTCAGTCTTCACCAGTAGGAGAGGTAGCCCTTGAGTTGACTGGCCTCCGGACCTCACAGATAGGGACAGGAAACCAAATGGCCCCTCTGTGTTCCAGGCAGATATAGTCTATGAGTTGCTGAGCCACCTGGATCCACACAAATCAATGCGACCTGATGGATTCCATCCTAGGGTGATGAGGGAGCTGGCAGAAGAGCTTGCCGAGCCACTCCCCATCACCTACTAACAGTCCTGGCTCTCTGGGGAGGTCCCAGATGATTGGAAGTTGGCAAATGTTACGCCAATCCACAAAAAGGGCTGCAAGGAGGACCCGGGCAACTACCGGCCTGTCAGCCTGACCTCAGTGCCTGGCAAGGTTATGGAACAGATCATCCTGAGTGCAATCACACAGCACCCTCAGGATGGACATGGAATCCGACCCAGCCAGCACGGCCTTATGAGGGGCGGGTCCTGTCTGACCAACCTGATTTCATTTTATGATCAGGTAACCCGCCTGGTGGATGAAGGGAAGCCTGTGGATGTAGTGTATCTGGACTTGAGCAAAGCCTTTGACACTGTCTCCCATGGCATGCTCCTGGATAAACTGGTAGCCCATGGCTTGGACAGGTGTACTCTCAGCTGGGTTAAGAATTGGCTGGATGGCTGGGCCTAGAGAGTGCTGGTGAACGGGGCTGCGTCCAGCTGGCGGCCGGTCACCAGTAGTGTCCCCCAGGGATCAGTGTTGGGTCCAGTTCTGTTTAACATCTTCATTGATGATTTAGATGAGAGGATTGAGTCCATCATAAGTAAATTTGCGGATGACACCAAGTTGGGAGGGAGTGTCAACCTGCCGGAAGGCAGGAAGGCTCTGCAGAGGGACCTTGATAGGCTGGAGAGATGGGCTGAGTCCAACAGGATGAAGTTCAACAAGGCCAAGTGCCGGGTCCTGCACTTTGGCCACAACAACCCCATGCAGCGCTACAGGCTGGGGAGAGAGTGGCTGGAGAGCAGTCAGGTGGAAAGGGACCTGGGGGTACTGATTGACAGGAGGCTAAACATGAGCTAGCAGTGTGCCCAGGTGGCCAAGAAGGCCAGTGGCATCCTGGCCTGCATCAAGAATGGTGTGGCCAGCAGGACGAGGGAAGTGATCCTTCCCCTGTGCTTGGCGTTGGTGAGGCCACCCCTTGAATATTGTGTTCAGCTCTGGGCCCCTCAGTTCAAGAAAGATATTGAGGTGTTGGAGCGGGTCCAGAGAAGAGCAACAAAACTGGTGAAGGGACTTGAGCACAAGTCCCGTAAGAGAGGCTGAGGGAGCTGGGGTTGTTTAGCCTGGAGAAGAGGTGACTCAGGGCTGACCTCATCACTCTCTTCAACTATCTGAAAGGAGGTTGTAGTCAGGTGGGGGTCGGACTCTTCTCCCAGGCAACCAGCAACAGAACAAGAGGGCACGAGCTTAGACTCTGCCTGGGAAGGTTTAGGCTGGATATCAGAAAAAAGTTCTTCACAGAACAAGTACTCAGGCATTGGAATGGCCTGCCCAGAGAGGTGGTGGATTCACCGTCCCTGGAGGTTTTTAGAATAAGGCTGGATGTGACACTTAGTGCCATGATCTAGTAATCATGATAGTGTTGGATTACGGTTGGACTTGATGATCTTGGAGGTCTCTTCCAAACCAGAGAACTCTATGATTCTATGATAATCTGGTGAAATTAATGCTGCGTATGTGCCATCACTTCTAAATATTTAAAATCTACATTCTTTGCCAAAAATATGTCTAACGGCATTTTAAAGCTTTTATTTTATAGGTTGCCAATTGTACTAGCAGTTTCTAGACACAAAGAAGGGGTTTTGGTGTGAATGTTTTTATTCTTAGTCTGGATTTAACAAGAAGACACATAACAGCTGCTAATTCTACGTTCAGTGACTCTTTTATGTTTTTCTTTTCTGTCTTTCTCTTTGAGGGTTAGCTGCTCTGTCTTCTGTTGGAAGAGGCCTACTTTTGGAAATTGCAGAACTGTGCACAGTCAATTTGTAGAAAATAAATTCTAATGCTTTCCATCATCATCCAGCTTTTTTTTCCCCTGCCTTATGACCTCCTCTTCTCCTTTTAATGCACTTCTTGCTTTTTAACTTGCCACTATCACTGTTACAATTGTATGAAAACAGAAGGTTAAGTTTTTGAAACAATGGAAATCAGACAACAATTAGGAAGATAAAGCTTATTTCTGTCATCTTCTAGCTCTTCTAATTGCATGTTCGTAACAAAAGTGGATTTGTGCCTGGTGGACAGTGAAAGTGCACTGAGACTTCTGCGACGATACTAATTGCACCCCCAGGTTCACTTCAGAGTCTGTCTCAGCTAACCAGTGTTTTCCTCCGCACCCTCTGTCTTGTCAGTATTGCACGCAGGATGTATTGATAGGACCTGTGACTTACATACAGATAGTACACTCACACAGCCATTGTCTCTAGTCCATAAGCTAACCTAAGTTAGATGTACTGGCAATGGGGTGCACAATACAAACAGACTAAGCTGCTTCCAGTGGGGAAAAAAAAATTGGCTCAAGAAACACCAGTTTTTTATGTATTATCTGCAATTTACATGCTCATCATTTATGGGCCTCTTTAACCAAAACACAGCTACTACCCCAGACGGGCAGCCTGTGATTCAGCTGTCTTGTGATATGCATGCTGTTAACAGGTAGTTTACTTGAGGCCTTGCTCTCATGGAAACCCTTTTTCCTCTGATTTTATACAGATAATCTGCTGTAGAGTTACTTGTGGCAGTTAAGTAGTATTTAGTCAGTCATCCAGGAGCTGCAGTACCTGGATGTCAAATTAGGAGATAGTAAAAGGCCTTTGTACTCCTTTTCCTCAACAAAGCAATGAAGACAAAAGATGTAACCAAAAGTTTAAGTGCTCTTTCCAACAGCATCCCTATCTTGATGTCAAGCATCCTTCCAGGCGTGCTTTATGAGTCTAGTGGAAGTCTTCATGAAAAAAATGTTTTGAAAAAAAACACATTAAACAAGTAGTCAAAGAAATCTTTAAAATTTGTAGTATAAATTGAACTACCTCTGGTCCATGATTATTTTTCTGTTTCTTCCCCAAGAGTACTTTGTCACTCAGCAGTAATTATGATGAGTCCAGTGGCTCTCCTCTTAATCATGTTGATAAGTGCTTCCTCAAACTAATACCAGATTATTCATGAAGCCTGCTTAGTTGAGCTTAGTATATTTGAAATGCTTGAAAGGCTGGTCTCTAGCTGATTCATCATCCTCTCTCAAAGTATGGGGCTCGTTAAAGCCCTCTTTAGCGGACTTATACATCTTTTTTACACTTAGTGTTATGGCTGAGTCTCAATCTGCGCTATGCAGAGTTCTGTCAGTATTAAAATCTTTGTTCAAGAAACTTGTGGACTTGTTTGTTTCTATAATCTGCTTTTATTATATAGAGGGCAATTAAAATTAATCTTCAGACTATGCTTCAGTATGTTGTTTGATGAGCTGCATGAACACCATTTTTGTAATACACAGTTTGCCTGTTTTCTGAGGCTCTTCTATGTAAAGCCCAGGAGGAAGAAGAACTGTTAATATCACTGAGGGTCTTACTCGCTGAAATAAAAAATAAGGGGAAATCAAATATCCAGAGAAAGATTGCCAGTAGTAGGTAACTAGTATTGTCTTTGAGAGTGGAATATTCTGTGCGTTTGTTTGACTTGCTATAATTAATGCTTTTTTCCTTAATCATATAAATTAATGGCATGATCTTTATACTCAGCCTGCCTTACTCTCACTTTTTTCTTGTTTCTGCTATGCTCGGGAGGAGGGGGGGGCAAATTGGCATATCAGATCATTTTGCTTGATCTGATAAAGTTGTTTTCTTCCAAGGGTGCAACTGCTGAAATACTATTTCACTTTTAATTAAGGAGTTAAAAAAAAGTTGAAGTTTACGAACATTTTTTTTCTTTTAAGGTAAACTCTGCATAGACAGGAACTCTTTATGAGGCTTCTCCAGAAACACATTGCTTCAGGGGCAGTACTCCTATCCTTGGGTTTTGGTTTGGATACTTGATGTCAAGCAAAGTAGTAATATTATTACTTAGTGCAAAGTTATGTTATTGATCAGTCACTGTACGCTTTTTTTTGTGTTTCATTCATTACTTTTCTATGTCCCTATGAAATGAAAACTTTTTGTTGACCTTGATTGAATTAAAGCTTACAATGAGGTTTAAATTGTGCAATTTCAGCATGTTGATAACTATTCTGTTGTTTCTGCTGTTTCTCCTGAGGAGCAAAATAAACAGTGAATCTGTGCAGCCGGTAGCTTGAAGTAAGGGGGAGGGATTTGCTGGTTACCTGGCAAAATCATGCATGTTCTGGCAGTTGTTGTAACTTCCATGTCACCGTTACTCCCTATCAGTTAATTCTGATTCTTGTCTTTGGAGATTCTTCAATGCCTATTCCACTTAGCCGGGAGATTGAACCTAATGATCCAGAATAATGCAGAATAATAATGCTAAGAGGCAAAAAAAACCCGAAACAAAGCAGAAAACTAAACACATGTACAGTGGGCAACTTTTCTTTCTAAAGTCCTGTAATACCCAGTGAATAGTTGGTGGAGAGGGAAAGCTGGTAAACTTTTAATTATTTGTTATATATCCTAAGGGTGCTAGAATGGAATTCCTGGGACTACCTTTATATTAAGAGGTTATGGCCTCCTGCTCAATGAAGGAAGAGCAGAAGGTATCCTTATTTCTGAAAGCCTCTGTGTGTATGTGTCACTTGATGGTTTTCGCAAGCTGTGTTTTTAGGTTTTCTTCCTTGTTAAGAGCTTAAGTCAGGACAACAAGAGTTCTGCATTTCATAACATTAGCAGCAGAATATGCTTGGCATAGTATTCCCATTGTATGACTACTGTTGAAAAGAATAATGATGATTTTGATAGTAAATTTGTTAGTTGGTTCTGTTTGTGTTTGACAGGTGTGAACAGCGGCACAAGCAACTCAGCTTTCTGACTTTTGACTCAGGAAGACTCATGTGAGTCGTGCATGAGAGCCTACCGACTGTGGAAGGCAGGGCTGGCCACTCAGGAAGAGTATAAGGATATAGTTAGAACATGCAGAGGGAAAATTAGAGAAACAAAAGCGCAATTCAAAGTTAATTTGGCTACTTCTATTAAGGATAACAAAAAGCGCTTCTATAAATACATTAATAACAAAAGGAGGGGCAAGGAAAACCTCCATTCTTTGTTGGACCTGGGGGGAACATAGTTACCAGGGATGAGGAGAAGGCTGAGGTACTCAACACCTACTTTGCCTCAGTCTTCACCAGTAGGAGAGGTATCCCTTGTGTTGACTGGCCTCCGGACCTCACAGATAGGGACAGGAAACCAAATGGCCCCTCTGTGTTCCAGGCAGATATAGTCTATGAGTTGCTGAGCCACCTGGATCCACACAAATCAATGCGACCTGATGGATTCCATCCTAGGGTGATGAGGGAGCTGGCAGAAGAGCTTGCCGAGCCACTCCCCATCACCTACTAACAGTCCTGGCTCTCTGGGGAGGTCCCAGATGATTGGAAGTTGGCAAATGTTACGCCAATCCACAAAAAGGGCTGCAAGGAGGACCCGGGCAACTACCGGCCTGTCAGCCTGACCTCAGTGCCTGGCAAGGTTATGGAACAGATCATCCTGAGTGCAATCACACAGCACCCTCAGGATGGACATGGGATCCGACCCAGCCAGCACGGCCTTATGAGGGGCGGGTCCTGTTTGACCAACCTGATTTCATTTTATGATCAGGTAACCCGCCTGGTGGATGAAGGGAAACCTGTGGATGTAGTGTATCTGGACTTGAGCAAAGCCTTTGACACTGTCTCCCATGGCATGCTCCTGGATAAACTGGTAGCCCATGGCTTGGACAGGTGTACTCTCAGCTGGGTTAAGAATTGGCTGGATGGCTGGGCCTAGAGAGTGCTGGTGAACGGGGCTGCGTCCAGCTGGCGGCCGGTCACCAGTAGTGTCCCCCAGGGATCAGTGTTGGGTCCAGTTCTGTTTAACATCTTCATTGATGATTTAGATGAGGGGATTGAGTCCATCATAAGTAAATTTGCAGATGACACCAAGTTGGGAGGGAGTGTCAAGCTGCCGGAAGGCAGGAAGGCTCTGCAGAGGGACCTTGATAGGCTGGAGAGATGGGCTGAGTCCAACAGGATGAAGTTCAACAAGGCCAAGTGCCGGGTCCTGCACTTTGGCCACAACAACCCCATGCAGCGCTACAGGCTGGGGAGAGAGTGGCTGGAGAGCAGTCAGGTGGAAAGGGACCTGGGGGTACTGATTGACAGGAGGCTAAACATGAGCTAGCAGTGTGCCCAGGTGGCCAAGAAGGCCAGTGGCATCCTGGCCTGCATCAAGAATGGTGCGGCCAGCAGGACGAGGGAAGTGATCCTTCCCCTGTGCTTGGCATTGGTGAGGCCACCCCTTGAGTATTGTGTTCAGCTCTGGGCCCCTCAGTTCAAGAAAGATATTGAGGTGTTGGAGCGGGTCCAGAGAAGAGCAACAAAACTGGTGAAGGGACTTGAGCACAAGTCCTGTGAAGAGAGGCTGAGGGAGCTGGGGTTGTTTAGCCTGGAGAAGGGGAGGCTCAGGGGTGACCTCATCACTCTCTTCAACTATCTGAAAGGAGGTTGTAGACAGGTGGGGGTCGGACTCTTCTCCCAGGCAACCAGCAACAGAACAAGAGGGCATGAGCTTAGACTCTGCCTGGGAAGGTTTAGGCTGGATATCAGAAAAAAGTTCTTCACAGAACAAGTACTCAGGCATTGGAATGGCCTGCCCAGAGAGGTGGTGGATTCACCGTCCCTGGAGGTTTTTAGAATAAGACTGGATGTGGCACTTAGTGCCATGATCTAGTAATCATGAGGATGTTGGACAACGGGTTGGACTCGATGATCTTGGAGGTCTCTTCCAGCCTAGATTATTCTATGATTCTATGATTGTATGTTACCCCTGTAAAAACAAAAGGAGGAGGCAAGCAAAGTGATACTTCACTTGGAGCTCAAGCTATTAATGAAATAGCCTTGAAAACTGAACTAAAAGAAGCAACTCAAGGAAGCTGCTGGAGTGGCTGTTCCTTGTTTAAAGCCAAGCAGATGTTCTCTGTAATACCTGGGCACTGTTACGTAAATTGTGAGATACAATCATGTAGGGCTTGAGGAAGAGTGGCTGGAGAGCTGCCTGGAGGAGAAGGACCTGGGGGTGTTGGTTGACAGCCAGCTGCATGTGAGCCAGCAGTGTGCCCAGGTGGCCAAGAAGGCCAGTGACATCTTGGCCTGTATCAGAAACAGTGTGGTCAGCAGGATCAGGGAGGTTTTTGTGCCCCTATGCTCAGCACTGGTGAGACCACACCTCGTGTACTGTGTTCAGTTTTGGGCCACTCACTACAAGAAAGACATTGAGGTGCTGGAGCGTGTGCAAAGAAGGGAGATGAGGCTGGTGAGGGGGCTGGAGAATAAGCCCTATGAGGAGAGCCTGAGGGAATTGGGGTTGTTTAGCTTAGAGAAGAGGAGCTGAGGGGAGACCTCATCACTGTTTACAACTACTTGAAAGGAGGTTGTGCTAGGGTTGGTGCTGCTTTCTTCTTGCAAGTGGTGAGCGACAGGACGAGAGGAACAGCCGCAAGTTGCGCGAGGGCAGGGTTAGACTGGACATTAGGAAGAATTTCTTCACTGAGAGAGTGGTCAGGGATTGGAACAGATTGCCCACGGAGGGGGTGGAGTCTCCATCCCTGGAGGTGTTTAAAAGACGGATAAGATGAGTTTCTTAGGGATATGGTTTAGTAGGGAGATGGGCATGGTTGGACTCAGTGATCTCAGAGGTCTCTCCCAACCTTATGATTCTGTGATTTTATGATTCGAGGGGTTGGGGGCAGCGAGGGGAGGACTTTTTCATTGTACGGATGATTGTGTATATTCAACAAACATTTTTTTTCCACACTGCTTTAAATATTTTTGATTAAAGTAATTTTGAAGTGGACTGGATAAAATCATGCCAATCCTAAATTGTCTGTGTTAAAATAATCTTAGGTTAACTTTTTTCTAAATGTGTTGCTATTATAATAAATGGAATTAACATCATGGATCGTATAAAAGCGTAAAGAAAGCTTTCAGCGCCATAAGTTGTATGAGAAAGACATTAATGAAAATAAAGTAATTGATAAAGTTCCAGTTGATGTAAAATACTGTATGTTGTGCCATACAGGAAAATTGCATACCAAAATCTTCATATTTTAGAGCATGCATGGTTTATATATAGTAGTGTTTAGGATTTTATGAGTAAATATTCAGCAAATAAGAGAAAAAAATCATCAGTTCATATAAATTAAGGCATAAAATTCAGGAGAAGATTTCAAAATTTGTTAACTTTTACATAATTCAGCATCTGTGTGTACTGAACTCACTCATGTTCAGAGCCTCATGAAAATAAGCGTGGTGTGTGTTATCGTAGCTTTTGAAATGCTGACTAAAAAGAGACAAAAAAATGGGTGAAGGCTGTAATTGGAAGTCTCATAGGAGTTTGTGGGCTTCTACTATGCAATATCCTAATTTTGTGAAGTCATACTGCTAGAAGTTGTCCCCCGTGTCCTATCCCTATGTTATATCGTACCTGTTCTGCACCCTATAGTAGAGTAGAAATATGTGCAGTAAGTTAGATTGTTAGATTGTTGTTGTGTGTGCACATGATTAATAGAGGGGCTAATCTTGTCTTTAGACTGATTTGGAGCCAAA
Source organism: Tapera naevia (assembly GCA_033556795.1). NCBI lineage: Eukaryota > Metazoa > Chordata > Aves > Cuculiformes > Neomorphidae > Tapera > Tapera naevia. Next base: position 5,080,969 of record JAUMJJ010000092.1, read on the forward strand.
TAGCAGAGTCTATATACTTAAAGAACAAAAAGGAAGTTTATCTGTGAGTCTCCATGATGTCAAAATTAAAAGGGAGTAGGGGTGAGAAAGCAAGAGAAAAAAGGGTTTGTTTACAAATGGCCTTCAGTTTTAATTCAAATAAAATTTTGCAAACTGATACCAACTATGTATACAGTTCAAAGAAAACATATAGCTTTACAACATTTAACAACATTTCCATTTGCCTGTTTAATTATATGGAAGTTCACATCCTAGTTTGCTACGCATGGGATGCAGTCTGGGGAAGAACTCCAAGAAAATTGTAGCAAGTGTCCTTGCACTGTTCCCAAAATCTTTTTTTTTTTTTTTTTAAACCGTAACCAACACATCCAGTGCTCCATTCCACTCAGAAATGTCCTCTTTGGAGCCAGGAGGTCCTTTGGCATCTTTCAGTCTGCTGACATTTGAAACTTCTGTGGATGATCTGAGGAAAGAAAGTTTGTTTTTCGTGTACCTTAGCTTTATTCATGTTTTGTATCGTGGTAAGCGCTTAGTCACTTGTATTGAGCTATGTTTCCTTAATTTCCAATATGTTCAGAATTACCCCCAGATAACTTATATTTAGTACTATATGAAAAGTATTTAATATATCATAAAACTTCACACTTACAGTTGGCCTGCCTAAATAGGATCTTATTGAATACATTAACTATCTTAATAGACTTCCTGAAGCAAAAAGACATAGTTCCAACTATGTAGGATTTTTCTAGCAAAGTGTATGCTCAAGTGTTAGATAAAATTTGACTATAGATGGATTAGAATATGTGTGAAATTATAATGATTTATTTTTTAATGTCTCTGAAAGCTAATTAAGTGTAGGATATTTATGTTCTATTAGGTTGTGTCTGAAAAAATTGTAGTCTCCCAGGGAAGCGCTAGAAGACCCAAATTTCTATGGTTCAAATATACAGAGAGTTGGAAAACACATTACAAACAACAGTCTTTAACACAGATGTAGGTAAATTTCTTATGCTTCTGAATTTTCTTTTTCAAGTTCGACAATGAATAAAGAGTAAGATTTTATGCTCTACTAGTACATCACAGCAAGCTCATGTCACTTACACATGTATTTTCTATGTAGATTTCTATTTTCCACGTTCCTAAGCTGCACCCGCCTTTGGAAGCTGGAGTGTTTATAGGTAGTTTATGGATAGTAAACAAAATGCTGTTAGGCAGCACCTTGCAAGAACATGGAAGGCAACAAGAGCAGAGGGTAATAATGCAACAGGAAGTGTTTGGAGCAATGGAAAATGTGAAACAATGGAAAGTAATAATAGAAGGGAAGAGCAGAGTTTGCAAAAGTACGATAATTGCAATTTACGTTAAAGCATCATGTGACCCAGTATGTGAAGCTACTTAGTTTTTTCTACTCACTGATAAATAAGACTTTTGTATTAAAAATGGGTTTTCTTGTAAATAGATCTGAAAGGTAATTACAGTAACTTTATCAATATTTATGTAGAGTTTGTTTATGGCAGTTGTAGAATTCAATTACTAATAGTGTTCTGAAAGAGAGAATAAAAAAATAAGGGGAAAGTCATCAGATAAGGAATGTAGTTCTCAATTACCCTTCAGTTTTTTTTCTTTGCTTGTTTCAGCATTCAGGATCTCCTAGTTCTTCTTAATGATCTGCTTTCCACCAAGGTGTTTTGTTTCTTTCTTTTTTTTGTTGAGAACAGACAAGTGTCTCCAGAGGCTTTAAAGCAAGAACAGTTAGCCTGTACATAGTTTAGGAATCGGGACTTTTCTGACATTTTTCTCATACTGTCAGAAGATATCCTTCCACAGCAAGGAAATATCGTGTTAAGAAAATAATTCTGCACCTGCCTCCAGAATTAGTTGATTTCAGACTTGATTGTTCTAGAGGATTCGTTTGTGTCTTTTCGTCTGCTGGATTACTAAAAGGATTGCTTGAGGTTTTCTTTTCTGCCCATCAAAACCATGAGTTCAATCTAACCCTTCTGTTCTTCCATGAGGGATTTTATTCTAATGGAGAGTTCATTCCTGGCTTTTATTGTGCCACTGATGTTTCTGAAAATTAAGTCTCAGGAAAAAAAAACAAACCAGCATTTCAGAGAAATTAATTTAGGATTGTAAAACTGTTGCAGTTTTGTAACATTTTGTTCAGAAATTGCTTAGATCATTCCTAATGTTCTAAATAATCTTATGTCTGTGCTACTATATATAGCTGAGGTGGTTTAATTTCTGCCATCAGTACGATTAACAAATAACTGGAACTGTAAAAAAGTTTCTTCATGGTTTGTTTGTCCACTCTAGAGATTTGCCTAAATGCTTACTGTACAGGAAGTTTAATATATTTGTTATTGACATTTGGCAGCTGTGATAGGCACTAGGATCGTAGATACATAGCACTTTTTTCCAGTTCCTGAAGTTGCAATACAATGCAACAAAGGCTAAATGAGTGATAATCTGTTATGCATCCTCTGGGTTTTCACTAACTTAATTTCAGTTACTTTAAGTTACTTACAAGTGCAAAACCCTGCAGTGTTCATCATGAGTCTGAAAATGGAATTATTTAAATCACATATAATGTAGATGACGTGAAATAAAACGTTGCTTCAAATGGTCACTGCTTGGGAAAGGAAAAAACTTTTATCTCTTCTGGGGAATCTAAATACAATAGTAAAGAAACGACAAGAACAACAACAGAGTTCCAACAACAGAGTGTGTTCAGCCAAGAAATATAATGCAGGAAACCAAATGTAGCAAAAACTGTGCCAGTGAATCATGTTGCATTTTTCTGAATTTCATATTTATACACACAGCTTTTTCGCTGAGCTTTAGTTAAATTTTAATTATTTGAAGAAAAAGCCATAAATAGAGAAATTATATTGGGTTTTTGTTACTTTCTCATTAAATAGAACTATTACACAGGATATTACGTGATGAACCTTTTTTTCCCCTTTGAAGAAGTTAACATCATAACAGCGCAGTTTAAAATATACGCTTCTTTTCTGCAAGTGAGCTAATTCTGTAGCAGCTCCTGTAGCACGACTTACAAATGGCAACATTGTGCTGAACATGCATTCTTGAGTGCTACTAGTTAATTCTGGTTTTGAAGATTTGCTGTAGATGAACAATATTTCTGCAACTTCGTATGTTTGGGAAAATGGGTCTGTTAGCTGTATTAAGGACTGCTTGGTGAAGACATTTAGATACCCTTCTTCCTGTTTGGATTGTCTGTTTTGGAGTGGTTAGTTGTAGGATCAGGTTGCTTTGATGTAATTTGACTGTGTTACAGATCATTAACAACCTTAATTTTTCCCAGATCAGAATCGTGATGGGATAAAGATAGCTTTGTGTTTGTTGCCGTTACTTGGGGCAGTGGTACCATTGTATCATATTTAAATATCACTATTTTTAGAGCATATTGTTAATACTTATTTTTAAATATATGTTTTTAACAAATCAAAAAATACATTTGAATTCCAAAGTTATCTTGTTGTTCAGGAAGAATCACTTATCCTAGGTATTTCCTCTTTAGATAATTTGCAGGTATTGGAAAGTATCAGATTTTAAAAAATTCCATGCCTTCGCATCCTGTAAAAACCTTCTTTCCTAACTGAGAAATTTTTGTTAACCCTTAGAGATCATGAGACCATTTTGAGACCGTCACCTGGTAGATCTCAGAACAAGCCCATTTACCCTCCTGCATCAAAAGTCTGCCTGGTTGTCTTTCTTACTGAAGGTCTCTAATGCATTGTGATTACATTTTGCTTTGTTTTCCTGTTCCTCCTTTTTTTTTTTTTTAATTCACATGTAATTGCACTTTTTCCATCAGAGCCTTCCCACTGAGCCTGGGTGGAATTCAGGAGGTCCTCATGGAGCTGTTCAGGCAATGTAATGTCAGCTGGAGGACCCCTACCCTACCAAGAACTCTATGGGAATCATAATTTCTGTGGAAACCGTATTTCAGGGAAAGAAGTCTTCTCTTCCCAGTCTTAAATAATGCATTATGCCTAAAAGTTCTCAGGGTGTGCATTCCTGAAAGGATTGTCCTAACATTTTTAATCAGGAGGGGCTGAAGGAGATGAAATGGATTTGGTTTTCTCAGTTACCAGAACCAAGAAGCAATCCATGGGAATCCAAAGAAATTTTACGTACTACTTTTCCTCTTTTTTTGCTAGCTTTGAATTCTGGTTGCATAAACTGTTGAGCAGGTTTTTGACAAAGGAGAACAAAAGACAACTCATTAAGTTATATTAATCTTAAAGGAGATTTTGTGTGACTTTTCATATGTTTTGATGAAGCTATTCGAAAGTTCATTTCAGTCTTAATTTTAATGAAATTACTGTCCTGTCTGGTTCTTTCTTTAATTCTGTTCTGCATCTTTCCTGGTCATTTTGTTTGTTTTTTCTTATTTGAGTATTATCTGGCCCTGGTCTAGGCCAGCAAATTTATTTTGTGTTATTTGCCAATAAGATTGCAGGGAGGGTGGGGAGGGTGTAAATCAGATTCATCTAAAAGTGGTTAAAATGGAAATGCATGTCATTATATGTAATGCTAGCCTGATCTGTCACCTTTTTATGCTCTATATTCTCAGGCAACCTTTTTTAAGTTATCTCTGTTATAGCTTTATTTTTTCTGCTTGGTTTCTCTTCCCTTAAAACATAAAATCTGCCAAACTTCTTGTGTCCTCACTTTAAAATGTTATTTGTATGAAGTCCAAGCTTGTCATGCATGCAAGAGCATCCAAGACAAAATACAACTTGTTCTCTGAAAATTATTTTTCTCCTTCTCATAATCTTTCTTATTATCTAGCTTGGAACCAGAAAATAGTTCATTGAAGGCAGTTTTCTTACTGAGTTTAGAGTTTAGGTGCTTGAATGGCACTTTTTAATGGAACTCTCCATAATGTTGTGTATAGGCTAGGAGAGCAAAACTGCTTTCCTTTGTTTACATTTTTCATTTTAATTGGATCTCCTATGTAAGAGCTCTTCAAAGTGAGTGGATAAGCTCTGCTGGAGCACAAAACTACTAGTAGAATAATCTAAGAAGTACACAGAGAGTTATGTAAGGAAGTCCAAATTCACGGTATTTCCTTTAGTTTTCCTTTGAGAATGTGTCTTTGCAGACTATGTATGAAGAAGTTGTGGCTTTTTGAAAACTCAGTTCTGTAAATTTTTCTTTATCTGCTTGCAGTTTTGTCTTCTGAAGTAGTGAAGTGCCTTCCCGTTTCTTTCTGCCTGTATTTTAATACTTCTCCAGTATTGTAAAGCCTTACTGTATTAGTGACTATACAATAATTCTAAGTTACTTCATTTTTTATTTCTGTTATAAAATTGTATATAGCTCTGGGAGTTGTTAGCCTTTGGACATCTGCTTGTTTTTGAGGGAAAAAATACAATTGAAAATAAAGATCAGAATGAAGAAAAATCCCTATGCCTGCTCTTTCTTATTGTTCTCTTAGTGAAAGAAGTTAAAATTCATAGTACAAGGAATAGATCACTGAATTTGTTACTTGAAATTCAACTGTTAATGATACTGAAAACTGAAGCTTAAACGTAGTTATCTCAGAGCACTGTATATGTCCTCTGCCAATGATTTTAAACTGCATGGCTGAAGATGTGGTGAATGGAGGTAAAGCCAGCTGGCAGTCAGTCACAAGTGGCATTCTCCAGGGCTCAGTACTGGGGCCAGTTCTGTTTGATATCTTTATCAATGACATGGACTAGAGAATCAAGTGCACCCTTTGAGTTTGCAAGATAGTAAGTTGGGTAGGAACGTTGATCTGCCTGAGTGTAGGGATCTGGACAATCTGGAACAATGGGCCGAGGCTAGTTACATGAGGTTCAACAAAGCCAAGTGCTGAGTCCGGCACTTGGGTTATAATGACCCCATGCAGCACTGCAGGATTGGAGAGGAGTGACTGGAGAGTTCCCTGGAGGAGAAGGAGGTGAGCATATTGATTGATGGTCAGCTAAATATGAGTCAGCAGTGTATCCAGCTGGCCAGGAAGGCCAGTGGCATTCTGTCTTGCATTAGGAATAGTGTAGCCAGCAGGACTAGGCAAGTGATCCTTCCCCTGTACTTTGGTGCTTGTGAGGCCACTCTTCAAATACTGTGTTCAGTTTTGGGCCCCTCACTACAAGGACATTGAGGTGTTGGAGCGTGTCCAGAGGAGGGCAAAGAAGCTTTTGAAGGGGCTGGAGCACAAGCATTATGAGAAGCAGCTGAGGGAACTTGGGTTGTTTAGTCTGGAAGAAAAGGAGACTGAGGGGGAGACCTTATCACTGTCTAAAACTACCTAAAAGGAGGTTGTAGCGAGGTGGGGGTTGATCTCTTCTCCAGGAGAAGAGGTAGCCTCAAGATGTGGCAGGAGAGATTTCAGATAGATACTAGAAGGAATTTTACTACTGAATGGGTTTTCACCCATTGGAATAGGCTGCTCAGTGAGATGGTTGAATTGCCTTCCCTGGAGGTGACAAAAGACTAATAGGTGACATACTTGGGAGCATGGTGTAGTGGCAGACATAGCAGCACTGGAATGATGGTTGAAATTAGTGATCTTAAAGGTCTTTTCCAACCAAAACCATTCAATTCTATAATTCTGTGGTTTTAGAAAAAAGATCTGGGAAATGAGCATGCTGTGTCCCCGTATGTTGACTCTATGTTGCTTAGTACAGCTATGAGGACCATATGTAAATATAGTCTCCAGCTTATTGGAACTGGAAATGTTGAACACTATTTCAAAGGAAAGTAAATTTGTTCAAATTACACATCAGTTAATACTTTGCAGGGATGCAATACAGCAGTAAGAATTTTAAACTGTATTTTTCTTAGTGTTTTACTTTGTCAGAATATATGTCATACTGATGTTGTTTCCTACCTAAAAGATGATGTAGTGCATAAAAACAAAATAGCACTATTTCTTCCACCCAAACCAGACAACAGTGATTTAAGTGTCTTAGGTAGTTGGTAATGCAATGAAAGAAATCACTGTTGCCACCAAAAGATTGTTTTCTGGGAAGGTAGTTCCAGAGTCAATTATACTTACATTTTGAAGTTTTATTAAGGGGCTAGTATGCCCTGTCTTGAAAGTATTTTTTTAATTTATTTAGAACTCAGAAAACAGAGCTATCTGAGAAGGAAAATGAGACTCTGTTGGAGAGAATCCTGAACTCATCCAGCAGTGCCTGTGTTTTGGAGATGATTTTCAACTGTATTTTAGTAAGGTACATAGATATGGTCAAATCTAAATATTGCTGAATGGTTATAGAAAGCTACAAATAACTTAATCTCTGTGATTCTTTGTTGTGTAATGCACCATAATAGGTGTTTAGGGGCAGGATCTGTTTCAGTTGCAGAGGTCCCAGTAACTACTATGAACACCTCTACTTATTTCCTTCAGTAAATAACATCTGAAAGAGAGATTTAGAATTCTTAAGACTCCTACTGATCAAAAAAAATTTAAAAATTGTCTTGAATAAGTACATCTTGCTTCTAACCAAAATGATTTTATTGAACTATAACTTACACTGTAGTCTTCTAATACAACAAACAATAACTCTCTGTTTAAGGATTTCATTTTTTTAAATAAATTATGTTCGGATTTTAGGAGGGGAGTAAATGTATAGCTGTTGTTCTTTGTTTAGTGAAGTAGGAGCCACATGGCATAACAATGGATCTCACTTAAAAACTTGCAAGCAGAGTAACTGGGATTGATTTATACAGCCCCAGTCACTTTTAGAAAGAGGTTTTTTAGTGTGCATATAAGAAGGTTGTGTGGTAAATCTCTTCATGTGGATATTATTGTAGTTTAGATGTGGGAAATCAGAGTGCCTATGGAATTCAGCTAAGGATTGTACAATTACTATACATATCAGTCAATCCTAAAGTACTGCAAAATATTTTACAACACAAGCAGCTCAATTACATTTCTAAAAGATATCCATGGGGTATTCATAGCCATTTGAAGGCAGCATTTAAGCTAAACTGAGTGAAGGATATGGACACTACGCAGGCTTCTTAGTGATCGGCTCATTAATGCTTTCTACAGTCGTTTTTGTATCTTTCTTTCTTGGTTATCATTGGACAGGCAAGTATTGCTGCAGTCGAGATGATGGAGAGGGCTCACAGTATACCAGATATTCCTAGTTACTTGCTCTTCTCATGATTTTCCACAGTGAAACAGAATTTGGGTTGGATTTTGCTGTTGGCCCCCTCTACTTGTAAATCACCTACCTGTGGTCTCCTGTCTGGTTGATTGTCCTTGGGGAGAATCTAACTCAGGATTGTATATAGTCCTGTGAGTGATAAATCCAAATTACCTAATTTAGCTACAGACTCATGAGTGTTTACTGTCATGTGCTTCTCTATAGAAATAAATCTAACACCTTGAAAATGGCAGTAGTCCACCTTATTTATTCTCAAGAGGCCAAAAGACACCCAGAAGGATTTTCCAATCTCTCATTCCTAGGCTGAGTAGTTGAGAAAATGATAATTTCATAGACAACATGTTCATGGAGGCTATTAACGTCTGAAATGCCCCACAGTCAGGGTTCAGACTCGGGCAGAGTTCACAGATGAGTTTGGGGGTGGAAGGTCACACACAAGCCAAGTCCCCTTTCTAATACTGTCTTTTTTTCAGACTTTTTTTCTTACTGACTTTTAAGAGCAGACCTGGTTTCCAAGTGAATTAGGCTGATTTCAGTGAAGAACAACTTACTGAATAATTATGTCTATGCTTCAGATAATTCCATTTAATTCTACTGAGTATTTGTGTTTACCTATGGAGAAGCCAGTGCTTTTGGTAAAGTGGAAGAAAAAATATTAGAACCATTTAGTTTATTCTTAAAATGGATTTATTACTGATTATGGTCCAGTGCTTTATTTCTCAGTGTTCACAAAAGCATTCACAGAAATAAAAAAAAAGAGAAAGAAAATATGTTCCATAAACAATAGCCTAAATTCATGTGAAAATTAGTTAGTGAGTAGCAGTGCAACAAGCATAGCACTTAACCGGTGCTATGGCTATGATATAAAACAAGGCTGTATAATGTTTCAGAGCGAAACTCAAAGCGATTATTTCAAACCCAGTTCCTCAAGAACTGCATAATAAATGCATGCGGCTTTGGAATCCAGCAAAGCTTGTGAGTCAGTAAAAGCCCTCCTACTGCTAAAGAATGAGCTCAATTTAAATTTCTGTTTCTTATGCCCAATAAAGAAAGACGGTGTCTATTCCCATATAAGTAACTTTTTTTTTGTTCTGTTTTTGATATTACAAACCTATGTTCAGGACCGTAAAAGTTTGCTAGCTTTCAGGCTTTCTGAAAGAATCCAGAACATCTTGAAAAGAAATAAAGGCTTAAATGTCTGGTTCTTAAACTGAAAGTGAAAGAGTGTTCATTTTGCAGTTCACTAACAAGTGTAGTTTTTAGTTGTTGTTGTTCTTGGGTTTGTGGTTTTTTTTATGAAAGACAAAATTTATCAACCTATCCACAAGGCCTTCAGGAAACAGAACTGTACAGAGTGTTCATCAGAGTATTGTATACTCTGTTACTCGGAGTATCTGTATGCAATTGTTTGTGTATATCTGTGTACATTTTAAATGCTTCGTGAGGGATAAAAAATAAAGAATGGCTAGTAGAAGGTTGTACTGATGAAAAAAAATAACAGGAGCATAGTGTGGGTGAAAAATACAGACAATAATGGTAAGGAGTCAGTGGTGAAAGATGTATGACTCAGAAGTTCATGGTTTGGTTTTTTTCTTTACAGCTTACAACTTTGGTAGTTTCTCTGTTTAATAGTTCTGATTTCAGAAGATTTCTGTCTGGCTGCAAAGTAGCCAGAATGGTGTCTTCCTCCAGGAGCCTACAATTGTATTAACACAGTTACCTAGGTTTTCTCAGTAATTTTCCATGGCTAAGTCTTCTTTTTGCCAGCTGAGTAGTATTAATGATAGCTTAGACATTAATCTCCAGGGTAACTGAGATATGGGTAATGTGATCTGCTCTGAATGAGTGATCGCGAATTTCAGGTTTTAATTAAAGACATGATTTTTTTTATGTATAAATCAGAATAGTGAAATCATAGATTCTAGTTACAAGATGGAGAATGCCTTTTGACCCATTTTATGTGATATCAAAGAAAGAAGTTTTTATCAGGTTTTTTCTTGGCTCTTTTTTCCCCTTTATTTTTTTTTCCAGTCATCCTCTTCAAACTGTGAAAGTGCATGTTGCTGATAAATCAATAAGTATTGTTCATTTTAAAGTCTTGTTTCAAGTGACTGGAGCTGCTTTCTCTCCTCCTTTTGGCCTGGTGGAGATACTCTGGTGCAGATGACGTGATGTACTTCGTGTCTTAGGTCTTCTTCCACACCATTTGCCATATTTGCTGTTTTCTAATGTAGCTCCATGTTCTCATTTGCACTGTTTCCAGCTACAACATTTTGAAGTATTAGAGCATATAAGCTGTATCTGGCATTTATTCTCAGTGTGAAATATTACTCTTCTGCTTTTCCTTACGTCCATTCTCTTCCTTATATGCAGCACTTCCTAAAGCTTTTTTTTTTCCTTCCATAGTCACTGGTGCAGTATTGACTTTGCTGATAATAATTTCTACCAAAAACCCTAGCAAACCTCAGGGAAAATGATTTCCATAATATGTGACTGTTGAAAATGAAAAATTAAGATTTGTCCAAATTCAGGAAGATCAGCCTGTTTTTAAATTGTTTAAATTAAATTGTTTAAAGAACAATATTATAGTTTGAACAGAGGGTAAGAACTGTTTTGTTACCTGTAGCATTCTTAACACAGTGACATTAGAACAGGTGTAGAGCTGAATTACCTTTTAGTAAACTATATTCATATAGTAATTGTTTTGAAATGTTTCCGAAATTACTTTTAGGTCATACTGAGTTACTTGTTTCTCAGTCATATTTCCGTGTGTGAAGTTAGCATGTGACTATGTAATCAAATTGATGATGCCTATGTCTTGAGGATCAGCTGAATGCAATATTTATCATCAAAGGCAAGCAGCTTAGAACTAAGGAAATCTGTTCAGCATAAAAAGTAAAGACTTAATGTGTGTAGTGTCATTGTCAAAGTTTTAAGTAATTGTTAAGATGGGAAATGTAATGGTGAGTTTGTTTTTGGTTTAGGATTCGTTTCAGACTTCTTAGGTGATCCAAAGACAATGAAAGCAGCAATAGAAAAAAAGGAAGATTTCTTCTAATTCATAAATTATCTTTTCATCTATTAGCCTGCTTACTAGTATCTTTTCTGTGGTTATTAACCTCACCAGATTCTTCAGTTCCAGCTTTTCTTTTGCAGCCTGACTCAGACAACATGCTTCAGGGATTACCAAATATAGTTCACAGTCAAATTCAGTCCCCAGGATTCTGCAAAAGCAAGTCAGAATTTATTATGAAAATGTAGATTAGGCATCCCCCACTTCTGTTGTCTAGAAACCATGAAGCATCTCTGCCATCATCATGCAGGTTATGAAGGGCAGCTGTCTCCTGCTTTGTTTGATGCCATTTGTATATGGCAAGCTGCCACTATGACACTCAGATGAGTAATTTGGTTTCTCCCAAAGTACTTGTTCTGCTTGTTGCTTGTTCCAACATCTTATTTACTCATGTTGGAAGATCAGCATTAATCTGGGCAAGGCCCCAGGATGAAGAGAAAATGGCTATTTACACCACCTGTCTTCAAGTTTTTTCAGGGCTATGAACCTTTAATTTCAGCAGACTTATCCATAAGGAGATACTGAGAGGGTTTTACATGAAAACAGGCGATACGGTGGTACCTTTACCATGAAAAATAATAATAAAAATTCTATAGCCATATAGTTGGAGCTGTGTTTCTTAGTTATTTTTATTAAAAAATAAATTCTTTACCTTGCCCACTGAATCTTAAGATAAAAGTGGGGAGACCAGTATAGGAGCATCAGTTTACAATTCTAAAACACTGTTACAGAAATGTTTTTAATACTTCCCTTAGCTTCCGGGTACACAGCCTTCCTTTTGTAATTGTTGTCCTAGGAGAGCAGGAGGTGGTGCCGCCCATGGGATATCATCTTTAAAGATGTCATTTCCTTTTCCATCTCTTCCTTCTTATTGCCATCAATTTTTTTTTTTTTTTTTAGTGACACAACCAACAGGAAAATGCGCTCAGTAGCTGTAATTTGTACTAACAAAAGTAGATTTGTTGTAAATTAAACCCACTGAATTCACAGTAATCCTCACAGAAGGTTTGCGGGTCACTTTTAACATATGAAACCTATAACTAGGCAACAGAGCTTTTTGAAGCACTTATCATCTATCATCAAGTGTATATAGTGGTTAGATTTCCAGTATAGTCTGAAACCAGGACGACAAGCAGGGAGAACAACACAACTTTCAAATCTTTGTAAGACCCTGGTGGATATTACCCAATTTATCTGGTTCATGTTGGGATAGTGACTTCTGCAGTGCTCATTCAGTACAGACTACAGTATTTATTCTCCTTTAGATTTTAGTGGAGAGGAGATGAGGCCAATAAACAATTTAAGAGAGAATTCTTTTGACATTTATTTCTTTTTCCTTCTTCTCACTGCTTTCTTGTCATGGAAGTATTAGTGCGAGACCAAAGACATTACCATTGATCCTGTCAGTTGTAGAGGTGAGGAAGATTGGGTACATTTTGAGGTTGTTAACAATCAGCTACTTTTCTTAATAGTATTATTTTCTTGATCAAAGTCTTTGCATACAATTACAGCAGTGGAGTTACAGGGAGTTACAGTATATGGGATGTATCAAGACTTACAGCCAGCCACAGAAGCATGCACAGGCACAGCCTCCTGTTCTTATCCAAACTGTTTTGTTCTTTATGTGTTTTTTTCCTCCATTATACTTGAGTCATGTGCTGGCTCTCAGGAGGAAACACTGCAAACATATCTGACTTTTTGCTGCTTAAATTGAAAAGAGGGTGACCTACAAAGAGCAAAAGGCTTGCTGACCTAAAACTCCTATCTTACTTTTTTTCCTGATAGAGTGGAGTGATTTTACTTCTCTATGATTACATGTATTGGTAGCTTTCTCTGCCATGGATTCCCTAACTGAAAGATTTTTCTGTATTGTGAAAGCTGGATTCTGAAAAGTGATAAGGAAGACTATTTGTAATTTGTGATGAAATAAGAAAAGGATGAATTACTGCACAGAAAATCTCATAGCGGAATTTCATACCCTATTTTCTAAGGGTGTTTTTTTTTTAAAAAAAAGCATATTCTAGAATTTAAAAGTTCAATGTGCAGTATTTTAACAGTTGCAGCATCTAGTGCACTTCAAAAGGAAATTACTGAAAGGAAGAAGATGCAGAGGAAACAGCACTGAAATTTTCTGGAAATCATGGATTCTGGGGTTCCTTTGTCCTGTACCACAAATTAGAGAAAGTTTAGTATTTTGAGCTGTGCTGGGAATCCTCTAGTTTTCCATTAAGTGGTTCTTATTATTTTATTATGCAATTAAAAATAATTCACCAGTGTTACACCAGTGCAGTGAATCACTCAGCTACTCTAAATATCTTATAATCCACAGCAAGAGGATTATTGGTTTAAAAGAATTTTGACTGCATGAAAACGATTGCTACTGAGAGTACTTTTGTAGAATAGGAGGTGCTCCAACATTGTTACGTTGATGTCTGAACCAATATATGATTGTATTTTGATCCAAGTGTTCAGACTTTATTGTCAGGGACAGTCCATGCTACACACGATTGGCATGCATCGCCTCTCTGCTTAGTGTTGATTTTTTAAACTGAATCTGTCATTTGAATCAGTAATTTTCGTGTTAGTTATAGTATCAAAATAACGGTGTGAAGGAAAGTGCACGAAAATACAAAGGAGGTGGCACGAGCCACATATTCTCCAACTTGCTGTCTCTTTAAAATTCTATCCTCTTCTGATAGCACTTCTGAGTAGAATTTGTGATCATGCTGATGAAGGAAGAGTGTCTCAGCCCACTCAAGTCTCCTACTGCTTTGTATGTTAGACTGCAGAAGTTGTTTAAGGAAGGCAGTGGTCACATACCTAAATGTGCAGACTACCAGGTGCTGACTATGGCACGGGCTCTCAGGTCACTAACCATCAGTGCACGTTCGAGTGATTGTGGAGCTGTGGTGCTTTCGCAGTAGACTTGGCATGGCTGCAAACCAATTGTAAAGCTTCTTCTAATTCCTCGCCTCCAGCTGTGCTCCCTTTAATTTGATTAATAATTTCCTGGCCTGCCTGCAGGCATACTAAGGTGTTCCTGGTCTGAGACGTGTTCTGTAGGTGGGGCAATTATATGAAATTCGAGGCCTGTAGTTATCTTGTGGAACTAAATATTATTCCCATTTAATCCAGTTCCTGGTTCATTTTAGGCCAAAAGTCTGAATTAAAATACTCTGCCCTGTCCAAAAGGAAATTAGGGTCATTTTCATATTGAGAAGGAAGTTAAAGCCCACTGAAGAAAACAGAAATCTTCATAACGTCCGTTGGTACTTGGTCCATGGGGCAATAGTGCTTTGCTGGCTTAATCGACAAAATTCTTTCTTGTTTCATGAGGTGAATTAGTTTTGCCTTATGTCTTAAAGGACAATTGTACACTGGTTCCATTAACTACCTAGTTCAATCTTAATACTAGCATTTGCATTGCTACTGTAATTCCAGTTCAAAATGAATGCGTGTGTGTGGTAGCTGCATGCTGATTTCCTGAGTAGTTGCCTGTCTTTGGTAGTACTTGTGAACAGGGCAGATAAGGCCTATTAATAAGCACTTTTTCTGAATAGCAAAATGTAACACAAACAGCTGGTCTTTCCTATTCCAACAGCTTCCTTAAATTAACTTGATAAATTTGTCTTGAAGTTTTTTCTTGGAAACTGCCTTTGGCATTTCTGGAAAAAAAAATGTTAGGTGAGTAGATTTGGAAATTTGTGGCTAAGTAGAACCTGTTGACTCACAGAGACGTGATGTGATACAAAGTAAACATCTGCATACAGGTGGACCTTGATCTTCATCTCCTTGCTGTATCCTGGAGAATCTCTCAAGTGTATTGCACAGCAGGATTAGGTGACTGAGTATGGAAACCTTGCTGTACTAATAATAGCAATACACAGTTTTTCTCAATAGACTGTGTTGTCACTTTTCTACCCTTTTTATTCAGTTCCCAGAAGCTTCTTCCAGAAACAATTTAATCAAAATTAATCTTAAAAAAATAAATTTTTGCTTTACTTCACATAGATTTAGCTCTTATTGAACATGTGGGCTTTTATAAACCATTTAGATGAATAAAAACTTACTACAAGCAAACAGAACCCTCCAAAAATCTAGTTTCCCTCACTTGATGACTAATGGTACGTTAGTACGGACCATGTCTTATTTTGGCTAATGCCTTAGGAGAGTACTTTGAGCTTTAACAAATAAATAAGCCTTCACAAGTGATTGTTTAAAAGCCTACTGTGATCTCCCCCTGTAAATACTGAATGATTAGTAGGCAAAATTAATCATTTAAAAATACTTATTAATTAGGTTGTCAGACTATGACTTAATTTTGCGCACACCAGGCAGCAAAGCAAGAAGCTTTTTAAGCTCTTATTTGATGAAAGATGTGGGAAAGATGTGTTTTATAGTTTTTTCTTCCTCCTTCCTAATGATAGAAGTTGGCAGCATGTTGTCTGAAGCCTTGAAAGAGAAATCAGCAGTTGCTGTTCTTTAAATAATCTGCTCAAGCCAGCAGAAATATGGTACATTTCTAGGAGTGAGAAGATTGTATCTAATTTATAAAGAAGCTATTACTTTTTTAGGTCACACATAAAGCTTTTTTTTAATTCTCCCTCAAGGCATATTTCAAGTAGGTACTCATCACCATGGTATAGTATGTCTGTAGTTTCCATAGAGAAAATAATCTTGTGTTGCTGTCTTTAACATCTTGGGGCTAATTTAATTCTTTTGTGACCCTATCCTAAACAACAGCTTTTCATCTGAGGTTATGTTTTACCCCCTAATTCATTATTCTAGACATAAAGGGATTAATGATAGCACCCAAAAGGAGTAGGTGATGGAGTATCATGTAGCTTTACATGCCTAGGGTGAAGTCTGAAGCTTGCTTTCAGTTTACTTCCAAGAAATGAGGTAATTGTTTAGAAAGACGATCATCTTGATTGGACAACTCACAAATGCAGCCATTTAAGTTAGTTGCAATTTTTGCAGAGAAAAATTCCTGCTGGAAACATTATTTTGAAAGGGACCCTCCCAGTCCTCCGATAGTTCTAGAAATACAGGTATGAAGTAACTGCCTTTGTTGTTATGTGCTAGTCAGCAGAGGGCACTCTCCTCCTTTAAAAAATAAGAAAAAGTATGGCTTAAAAATACAGAAGCAAAATGTGTTTGTTTGCAGTGCCTTTTTTTTAAAGGTTAAAATTGTAATAATGAAACTGTAATAATGAAATTTGGTCTGATGGATACAGTATTATTTTTTATGTAATAATTTCTTTTCTGAATTAAAAAAGATGATCAAATTATTCCCTTTATAAAAAGCTGCTGTTTGTTTTTGTGTGCCCATCCTGTGCTCGCCAGAGGTTCTTCTCTAGATCATAAGTGCAGTGGAACTTTTGCAGTTCCTTTGTGTAGGAAGGCAGATAGCTGGACTTCTGAACTGCCTGGATCAACAGGATGTAACCCCTACTCCGTGAAGAGGTGTACTGTCTTTTTAAGTCTAGCTGTTTGAATCTGTGAAGCCAGATTTTTCCTCTAATCCTTAAAAAACCTCTGTACAGCGAGACTCATTCACGCTCCACAGGAATTCTGTGCATTTGTATGTCTCTCAAGTGAGAATTTCATAGAATGTTCTGGTTGGAACAGACCTCTGAGATCGAGTCTAGCCATACTAACATACTAAACATTAAACTTTTTTTTTTTTCAATGCAATTACCCTCGTATTGCAATGGTAGTGTGTTTCTGTGGGTTTGTGAAGTACAGCCAGTTATTTTCTTGAAAATGGAATGAAAATTTGAGTGTCCATGTTTGCATAATATTCTTTTTCATAAATTCACTGTACCACTATATAAAAAATATTGTGTAAAAATTTGCCAATTGCAATGCTGCTCTTGAGCACCATTCTTCAAAACAGGCACGGAACCTGCTATAAAGGTCTTAAACCTGTAATGCATGTTAGATAAGGGAAGGCTAGCTAAAAATTTCAGCTATTTTTCGTAGCTTCCTGGGAAGTCACTGTAGAGATACTGGCAGTTGAATTTTCCCTTCTTGTTTCCAGATCCTTTTTTAAAAAATTGTTTTCCTGTAGGCAAAGCAGGTGAGAGATGCTTTTCAGGAGAGACTGTGAGGGGCAACTTTTGGGTTATTAGCATGTGGTCCAATACCCTGAATAATGTTTCCTGATGACAAGCTTGTCAGGTACATGCTGTTGAACCCTGTGTTTCATGAAGAACTCTGGTGAAATGGAAGATGCATCCCTCACTCTAGAGTTGGCATTGTTCTCTGCTCCCTGCTGTTAAAAACAGTTCTATGTCTAAATATATAGAGTTCTTTAAGTTTATTACATGCAAGTACATCCCCTCCCACCTCTGTATTTACTGCATGGTAAGTTCGATGCAGTAGTTTTAGTGCCACTTATCTGAAGTTTTAACGGGATTAACACTAAGAAGCAATCCAGTAGTTTACATTTTTGCTGTGTGGATGGATGTGAATTGCATTAGCTAGCTCAAGAAACAACGGTATATTTTCTTATGTCTGTGTACAGTAATTATTTGAGGGATTACTGCACAATATTCATTTGAAGATCTCAGATTAAAAGTGGTGGTCAGAAAAAAAAAGAAAGAAAAGCTTAGGACAAGGATTATTTTTCTGAAAATATGGTTGTATAGATATAGATAAAAGTAGGTTTGGAAGAATTTGTTGATAATACTATCTTTATATAGATACAGCAGTAATTGGACTAATTCCTTTTATCTGGAAAAGCTGCAGCGAGGGGAAATCTCATTGCCAGTTCTGGCTTAGGCTGGTTCAATGTGAAATGCTTTTGTTAGTTTCTGTCATTGCAGATTCAAGTTAAATTTGAAAATAAGTTTTATCTGTAGAAAAAGACTTTAAGCACTTGGGCTTGTCAATTATTAATTGTGAGGACTTCATGAGGATGTAAATTGTTGCTAGCAACTACATCCAAGAGAAAAAGATTGGATTCAGTTTTATGTTCAGATTAGTCATGTGATAACTCAAATGCTACAACCATTTTGAACTACTTCAATACGTAAGTATCTTCCGCTACTCCTTTGTGAATTTTAAGGATTTATCTAAACTAAGGTGTGAATCTGAGAGTTACGACACCCACTGCAGACCTTTGAAATTTGGCTATTAGAAGTAACATTTGGAAAACTAGGCAAAACATAACATTTTAGGACTATTTAATTTTTAAACCTAGTGGAATAATAACTTTGCAATCCAGTGCCCTAGATCTCTCTTTACTAAGACGGCCTTTATTTTACTTGTTGCTCTGTTTTCTTCAAAGCAAAATTAGGCAAAACCTGGAAAACAAACTGAACTTGCTGAATTAATATGATGCAGTCCTATCAAGCAGTTAAATGTACACAAATGAATTCTCTAAAGAAGGGGAAGCTGTTGTTCACAATTAGAGTATACTTACATGCAGATTTTAAAAAAGGTATTTTAGCAGAAATGAATGTAATCAAGCAGGATTTTTGAGCAGATTATCTTGAGCAATTTCAGGGCAGAATATTTAGCCTCTCCAAAAGATAAAAATAATTGCTACAGGGTGAATTGCTGTAACAGTTGGAAAGAGCATAGTAGTTCCATAAGGAGGTTTATGAAAGTCAGCGGTAGAATTTGCCCAAGTCTGCAAAATAAGTGTTGTACAGAGAGTAAATCAATTTCCATGATCCTTGATAGCAGAGTTGACAGATTTTTGCAGCATGTGTCAGAAAAGTATTCACTAGCTACACATTTTTAGGACCAGTGTGTAAAAATATCAGCTAGGACATTACATTTATTGCTCACGGAAGATGCAAAAGTGCCTAATTTATAATCCGTTGTAAATGTGACAGGCTGCACGGTCTCAAGTAAATATTAAGACTGATGTTTTTTGGAATAGGTCTTTGCAACCCACTGCCCAGGTTTTAGATGCTGATGTCATCTTCCAGCTCAGCTTTCCTAGCCATGACAATATTTGCAGAGTGTAACGGTCTATGGAGTCACTAACAAGCAAAGTTGAAATTGCGAAAATATTCTGACCTTATGTAAGTGTAAGAAAGTAGCCGTGAGAAATCTTGAGGATCTGCCTGAAGAGCTGAGGATATGAATCCTTTAAAAATAAGGATAAATGAGCCTGTCATTTTTGTTTAACAGATCTGACATGATGTAGAGCATGTTTTATTTTATATCTAGAAGTGAAGCAACTAGATCTAGTGAAAAAGATAACGGGAGAATGAATAACTAAAATCTGAAGTTGCTGCTTTTTTCTCTCTTCAGTCTCTGTCATCAGAACATACGCAATTGCGAAGATAGTGATTGATCTCCTATGGAGCTTAGCTCTTGTATAGACAAGAAAACTGAGAAGTTCCACCTGTTCCTTCCAATGGCAGATATTTTTTGGTTTTAGCTGTTCTTCGTTCTCACAGGCCAGAAGCACAGAAAATAAAAGATGCGTTGAAATCACTGCGATGTTAGTAATTAAATGCAGTCAAGTGATTTCAAAGATTCAAACATATTTCAATTTCATGTTGCTTTTGAAAACCAAGTTTATACCTGTAATTTTCATCAAGTCTGAAGTCTCCGAAATGACACTCTGTGCCTGGTAAGTTGCCTGGTATACTAGGCTCGGGCAAAGTATTGTAGATTTTTTCTTAATTAAGACTTCCAAGACAAAGAACAAATTGTTCCCTCCCAGGCGACATGAAGCTGTAAGATTTTTGAACAGCTTCTCAGAAATTGTATACAATTTCCCTTTTTCATGGAAAAGCACCTGCTTATGCTGTATGTTACTTCTCAGTGTTGTGTTGCTTCTTAAAAGATTTGTTGTGAGTCATTAAAGGATGGTTTAGAGATGAGAAGTCAGTGAGTGTTGTGTAATATGGTAATCATAGCAAGTAACACACATGCCTAGTTTTATTTGAGAGTTTGTGTGTGTTGCAGACGGCTGATCAATCCACTGAAAGCATTACTGTATAGAGTCCACGAGTTAGGCAGGAAGTTGCCAAGATTGCTGTAATGTATTATGTCAGGAGTATAGTAAAACTTACTGATAGTATACAGTATGGTGTAATCGTGCTATATTGATGGCCTTACGTGTCATATTATGAATGAGAACTCTTAGTGTGCATATTTGCGATGAAGTGGCTCTGTGTTAGTCTGAGGTTTTAGCCTTTCACTATGGAAGAGCGAAGAACCTGTCATACACCCTTATTTCTCCTTCGAGTCTGCATAGTTGTGTGTATCTTCATGTTGCAAGTGGCGAAGCAGAGCTATGGTAAGGAAGGTGCTGTTTGGACAGGTTTTGTGGGGTTCTGCTGCCTTGTGTGTAAATGACTATAGCACATACTGCCTTATAACTGCGCCATTCTCACTCTTTAAGTATTACAATCCACATCTTAATTTATGCATTTAGGTTCAGCCTACCAGAAACCATTGAGATTACTGAAAGTTGTTATGGCATTGTCTTTCTGTAGTTGAAGTTTGTGAATACATAGGTGATATAATTATATCTTAATATATTTTAACAAAATGTAAAATGCTATATATTAGAGATGTTTACTGTAAATTGTGGCATGATTTTTAGACAGGAACATCTAAGGCTTGTGTTAATGAACATTTACAATTGCATCTGCATTTCAATAAAATTATATAAATGCGAGAAAAATGCATGGTGGAATGGGCAGTGAGTGTTAGCAATAAAAATAAAATAACAGCATAATGAAACATATGGTAGTTCTTCACCGTTCTTTACCTTCATTGTCCATCAGTCCATTCAAGTGACTTCAGTCTTCAGGAGGCTTCACGGAAGAACCTCTATTGGGAGACATTTGGCAGTAAGACAAGGAGTTATTTCTTAGTTTCTGCTGTTCAATGTCATTTTTCATTATGTCACTATCAGCTAGGTCTGAAATCCTGTTGCAGAGTTTTTCTGAGAGAAATTTCAGACTTGATAGCAGTTTCTGACTTCTAATTCAGTTTAGTAATGAGACAACAGTAGCCTGTGGCAACATCAGACTTTTGAGATGTTTATCCTCTCTGCTCCACTCCCTAGGTGGCACCTTCTCTTCGCAGGAGGGGGTCATGTAAATAAATAATCCAACAAAAGAGAGTGACACGAAGGTCTTACGTGTCTGCAGTTTGGACCAGCTTCTCTGGTCCTGCATGTTTATCATGGATCAGGCAATTGAAAAACATGCTGTGCCTTTTGGCTATTTTATCCTTCCATTTTCTATGATGTCATGAATTGTCCAAAAGAAGACCAAAGGCCAGTCTTCTGACTTCCAAGATTTTGCTCTGTGGCCATTCTTGCTCCATACATAGGCTACAGAAGAGAGAAATCAGCATTACTATTTTTGTGCCTTTTTTCGTTGATGAATCTTTCCCTCAGAGACCTGGCTAAGGGTTTGTTCTGAAGACTCATGCTGCCTTACAGAAAAAAAGATGAGTAATTTAGTTTCTCCTGTAACTGGAAAGATGAAATGGCTATTTGCCATCTAGAGGTTCTTTTCCTGAGTTTATTA
Organism: Tapera naevia; assembly: GCA_033556795.1. NCBI lineage: Eukaryota > Metazoa > Chordata > Aves > Cuculiformes > Neomorphidae > Tapera > Tapera naevia. The sequence continues at coordinate 5,102,733 of JAUMJJ010000092.1, forward strand.
AGCTAACTGCTATTGTTCCCATGGTTACTCACTCTGGTAATTCAGTAAAATACTACTTTGAGTAAATTAGTAAAACCTAGCTAAATTTAAATGCACAAAAATAGCTAAAGAAAGCAAGTACTTTGTAGTAGTTTAATGTCAACTCATTGGCAGAAAGGAGGTCTTTCGCAAATCATAACCACCATCAATGCAGTCCTGCAGTGCTAGAGAGCAGAATCTTGAAATTGTGAACATTTTTCTTAATCATAGTGCTGAATTACAAGAACGTTATCAGCAATTGTTTCCCTCTTGAGGTAGATTTTGTAGGATCAAGTATTTCCAAGTAGCCATGAGAATTCCATGATTTCTGATTACTGCAAAAATAAATTGAAGAAATACTTTAAATCCATTCCTTCCTTGCCCTAGCTGTATCAGAATGTGAAAGTCAAGTGGCTTCACTGGGTATTCTCATTTGACCAGTGCAGTTTTCAAAAACACATGGCAATCCACATTTTTCGTATATAGTATCTTTAGGAAGAATGAATGTCCTGTCTTCACCTTATCTGCTGGAAGATGTATAATTCTCCTGAGTTTTGGTTCAAGGGAGAGATGGGAATATATAATACTGTCTTATACTTACCCTCTTTCCCATTCTGCAGACATATTGTTCTAAACTAGTTCTCTTAAATAAATGATACAAAAGCTTCCTTGGCAAAGAGAAGAACCAGAACTGAAAAGCAAACAAAGGAAAAAAAATACTATTAGCAAGAAAGACAGCGTCTTTGGGTTGATCGGGGAAGCTTCCTGGATCTTGCAACAAAATAATGTTTTCTTTTTCCTTCAAACCCTTTTAAGGACAATTTGTACATTAGAAAACTGGGCCTGAATCATTTGGCTGTAGAAAACCATGCTAAATCTGTGAACCTGTTCCTTGAAAGAAAGCTTTCTTCAAATAATCACAGAGGAATTTCACTAAATTGAAGTGATAGTTTAGATGAAGTGCATTTTTTTTACTTAGGGATGTGTAAAGACATGTGACCATGTGTTAGTGTATGAATGCCTGGGAAACATGGTATGGTGTGCCATTTAGCACTCCCATGACTTGTGATGTCGATACGTCAGGTTTTGTACTCTCTCAGTAAACTCATTACGAATACTTACAGAAGGTTTGTCACCATCTGAGTGTAACAATTACTTTCTCCTACAGGACTGAATCTTAGTCTCAAATGTAATGATAATCTAGTAGTAATTGCTGTTAATTGAACCCGAATATGATTACACTTTCACTTTTGGCAATGATTTGCCTATGTGTTATAACAGTTTTATGTATCTGCATTTAGTGGTACTTAAGACCTTTGTGAAATGTTTTGAGATCTTTAAGTTAAAATACTATGTTATATAATATAAACAACTAAAAGTCGATTTGTTTTTTAGAGATGTACATTCAGGAAGATTTTTATTAAATCTGGAGTTATCAATTCTTTTACCAGAGTTTTCTTCTAAGCTACTCTGATCAGTATTACTAAGAACAAAACTGGGATGGATGTCCAAAACCTAGCATTCTTCATAGAGGAAGTAATGACAAAGACTTTAACAGTTGAAGTTACCTAAGATCTCTGGAAGACTGATTCATTTTATTTCGTCTGCCTCTTTGTCCTGTGTCTTAGAGAGAGAATGGCTTATGGATACTTCATTTCTCTTTCTTCCATGTTTTGCTATTTTCTCCTTTGTTTTGAAAGTCTGGTTTGTGCTAAACAGGTTGATTGGCAGAAGTGTTTTCTGGAGAAGTTGTCTCAGTTGATGGAAGTATTGCAGTAGATGTGGGGTTTTGAGAGTGAGGGGGTGAATGGTGATAAGAGGTAATTCAACCAATTACATTGAATTAGATATTCTATCAAAGTGACACTAATGTTAATGTTTTTATACTAGCATTGATTTTATTTGTTAGGCAACAGCTTGACAGTGGTATCTGGGCAACCTGAAGTGTATATATGCAAATAGGAAAGTTGAACAGTAAGGAGTAGAATGATCAGACCATTTTGTTGCCCCTATGATTTGCTATAGCAGAATGGGTCTGTGTTAGCTTTGGGTTCTTTAGATCAAATTACTTCTAAACAGTATCTGCACTGTGCTGCTTTAATTGCACTTTCCCATAACTATACTTTCCCTAAATAAAAAATGTGTGTGTATGTTCAGTCTCATGGAAGGGCATCTCATGTTTCATGAAGGGAAACGGTGTTTTTATATACTTACTTTTCTAACATGGCTGACCTTCTAACAGTTATTCACACTGGGTGAATTAGTTATCAGAGAGGAAGATAACTTTCTACTCTTCTGTCTGTCATTAGAAAAATCTTACTTTGTTGCTATCAGAATTTTTTTTTATAAAAAGGAGATTGGAACTTCAGGATGAAATGGTTGCATACCTGTAACAAGGTTCATTTGAAGAGCTGTATTTCGTATTTAAATTGTACACCTGACTTCCCCTGTCATCTTTGGCATGACTCGTGTCTCTAACATTTGCAAGAGAATTTGCTAGGGTGACAAGGAGTTGTTTCAGCGTGTTTTTCTTCCTATGTTGTTAAAGAGGTTTGTTTGTTTGTTTGTTTTTTCCCAAGAAGTACTGTAGTGATAATATGACCCTTAAAATGTGTGTTCCAGGTGACATTTTTGTTATCTATATAGACATTTTGATATAATCCTTAATGAAAGGTTGCTTGAGTGTTCTTTTTGCACCTGTGTTGTGGTGACCCAGTTTTTGTCTGTCTGTTGCATCTTAAAAGTAAATAACGCAACAAAAAATTCAGAGCTCTGATTGCAATGTACAAATAAAATCCTTATGTATTCAGCTACTTATAAGGTTTCTCTGAGCCCTACTGAAAGAACCCCCAAAAAAACAAATGGTATATGTTTAGACATTCCTTGTTCCAGTGTTTCAATATATAAAAGCATTGCAATTAGCATTTAATGATGCAATTTAAGTGGATCAGGCTTCCCACTTAAGTCACAAGGTAAGCTGTTTAGTTGTTGATCATTTAATTGTACCTGCCCGTAAGCTGTGGGTGAGTGTCTGTTATCCTAGGCTTTTTACAGTGACCAGTAATGAAAAAAAAATTATTCATGCAAACTAATTTGTTTTCAGTTTCTGCTATTTGTCTGTGGAATTCTTTTTCAAAGAGCTTATGCTGCTTTTTCCTTACCAAGGGTTAGAATGTGAAATGGGAAAGGGTGACAAAATCTGATTTAGATGGTTTGATACCCTATTAACTTTTGTCAGCAACTGAAGGGAGACTAGCATTGCTAATCCAAGCCATGTTTCAGCAATTCATAGCACACTTTATTAATTTCAGTACAGTTCTTAGTATAGTACACCATGAAACCTGCTCCCTGTTTACCCTAGTCCGTTCTGTGCTCTAAAGTTGCTCAGGGGAAGCAATGTCCTTTTTACAGTACTGCTGCAAACTACTTTTTGTGGGCTGCAATGTAAAAACATTTTCCTACATTGGACTGATCATCAGTCAGAACTTGCTTCCTTCTGACATTTTAAGGAACTCATCCCCCAACTGTCTAGTTTTTAAGACCATGAAATAGACCAGTATTGCTCTCCTTGCGTGTTAAACCTTCTTCAGATATCTGCACGTTTGCAGGAGCATCCAAAGCAGCACATCTTGCTGTAGAGCCCTATAAGGTGTTTGTATGAACCACCTTTGCAGGTAAACAAGTCACTGGGGTCTAAATCTGTAAATGACTCATGTTGTTGAGATGGCATAAATAATTATTCCTGCTTTTAAGAACTATCAATAATTGCACACACATACCACCCTCCTTCGCATGTGCACACACTCACAAGTGAGGCAGATCCACTTTGTAATGGTTTCATTCAGCTCCTGGACTGCTTAGACCTGATCACATACCATTGCTCTCAGTTCTCCAATCAATGTAAATTATTCTGTCCAGACTGTGCTAATAGCTCTGTGATTGATCGTTTAGCTACTGACAGGCAAGTACTTCAGGCACGGTCTTCTTCTGATAGGTTTGAGAAATCCGGATGATCCATACACAGAGAGAACTGCAGACTGGATCCATTGGCTGGCCCAGTTAATCACTAAGAAGTATCAGAGCTTTCAGAAAATTATGAAGATAATAAATAGAAAACTGACATGATGAAGCCTGGAGATCAAAATCAAAATGTACTTAATAGATTGCGGCCTAAAGACTTTTGCCAGAAACATCAGCATATAATGCTATTCAATCTCAGAATTAGTTTTTAACACTATCAGTACTTTTTTTGAGGGGAATGATAAAGAAGAAATAGCTATATTGATATCTCCTCAGACTTAGATTTCCTAGTTTCAGAATTAAAGGCTATTCTCTGAAAGTCCAGTTTTATTATTTTGTAATCATTTTTTAAAGCACTTGTAGAAATCTGTGAATAAGTGCTTAAATTTGGGAGGGATGTGATTTGCTAAAAAGAATTGAATGTTTATAAGAAGGTAAATAGTGTGGAAATTATTGCAAATATTCTTATATTTCCAGAAGACCATGGAAAACGTTTAATGCTGTTGTAAAAAGTGTGTTGGACTGAAGTCATTTTCACCATCTAAAACTTGTTTAGGGAACAGTATAGCTGATAAGTAGTTACGTCTTAATGACCAATTTGAATTTGGTGGTAGTTTAGAGAATCCTTCAGTTTCGTCTGTCACTTTTGTTTTTTCTTTTTTGTTGTTGTATGTTTAATGCTTTGATAACAGTTACGAAAGGGACAACGCTAAGAAGGTACAATTTTCTT